>CM024194.1:8723636-9323636 GCA_013435755.1 Amphilophus citrinellus
CCTTAACAGTCATACAGTATGACACTGTGCAGCCATGTCTCCATGAAACATAACACGCTGTACTCCCAGTACTCTCTCTGATGTCTTACCAGTGCCCACAACTTGTCCATCTCATTAACCAGAGACCTCACATTTGTCACAATAGCCAACATAACAGAGACTGTACATTTCCTTCTCCTTGCTCTGATTTTCACTCTTGCTCAGCACTCATGTCATCTCCTCTTGAGTTCCAGCAAGATGATGATCTGGCTTCAGGAAGCAGTGTTTTGGAGAGATACAGTCTGAACCAGTCTGTAAAATGAAAAACTTAGATTTGTTTATATGTGGTACCATAGTTATGTCTCCAGTGAAACATAATCTTGGTGCTCTGGGAAGTTCATAAATCAGCCATTTACCTATAGGATCTATAAAATTTTCTCTCAAAGGAAGAACTTTTGAACATTCCCACAGTGCAGGAATAAAGCTGCCACTCTTTTTTCCACATTTCCAATCATTGTTAAGTAAGCGAAGCCTTGTTGGGGTAAAACCTGTGAATTATTTTATACTGTGTAAATTTGCCTTTGGCTTCACTAATATATTCTTCAGTGTTGGAAAGGATCCCCTCCCACGTCTTTTCATCTGTTAGAGAAGACAAATCCTTTTTCTATATCAGCTCGAGATTGTTACAGCCATGACTGTTTGTCCGAGGACACATTTCATTCCATTTTGATGCTTTATGGTGTGCTTTGGGTAGCTTTAGGTACAGTATCTCTCCACTACACTTCTGTCCCTGCCAGTGGGAACAGTAGCTTTTATATAGTGTCTGATCTGTAAATACTTCCAAAAATGGTCCATTTTCTCTAAATTGATTTTTTTTCAGAAGTTCGTCACATGAAAGAAAGTTACCCTTTTCAAATAAGTAGCTTTTATTATTCTGACACATTTTCTGAACCACAGAGACCAACAGATGGTCTGTTTCTCTGTCTTTATTTACCTCTTGCCAGACCATTTTCTAATGTTCTAAGATAGGGTTGATTGCTTTTATTTCTTATTATTTGTTTCTGTTTGTGTGAGTGCTTCAATTGACTAGTCCAGCACCAGCTTTGTCCCAATGTCTTGTAAGTCAAGCAACCTTAAAGGAAATATGGTAATATTTCATGTTTGGCAATAATAGACCCCCTCTCTTCTTTGACTGGTGTGATTTATCTATATGGATTCTAGGTTTTTTCCCATTCCAACGAATTTTTATCAGATCTTATTGCTTACACTGTAAAAAGGGATTTGGGGCTTTAGTCAGATGGACTCAAGTAATTATGCTGGGTGAACTCATGGCCCATTTCCACTAACTAAGATGAATTACAGCAATTTCAACTTGAAAAAATACTTTAAAACTCATTATAATACATTCAAGTAACAGCAGAAAATGCGGTCAGCGGTCATACTTCATGGACCATGCATACGCGCTTAATATAACCTCATGGTCATATGATGTTCCCTTGTATCTGAAAGTTAGCTAAGAACGTGGCCGACATTTTTCTTCAGAAGACGAGCTGCAGGTTTTAATCAAGTAAGTATTTCTAAGTTTTTTAAATCTGTTCTTTGCAATTTTTGCAATTTTTAGTGTATATTTCATGTTTAGTTTGTTGTGGTTATTGGCAGTACATGTTGGCGCGCTGGTTAGCCAGCTTTGAGTTGCAAATCCTGTTGACTTAGCTAATGTCAGTCCACATTTGATCAACCAAGGGTTAGTCGGGGTGAGTGGATACGGTGTTTATTATATATTATTTTTCCTTTTTAATATATATCAGTCTGTCAGACTTCTGAGGTCATGCAGCTGATTTACCGGTGCTACCTTTAGCAGAAGAACAGAAAGAGATACACTGGGATAGGTAGGTTAAAAAAAATCATCTCGTACTGTATTCATTATGAACACCTTACGAGGTTCCAAAAAACACCTCAGCAAAAGCATATTTGCACATTTAAAGCCTGGATAGCAATATGGTGGGTAAGGTCAGGGTCAGGAGGGGATGCAGACGGAGGCTAGAGGGTGGGGGCATTGTGGAGCCAGATGCCAGCTCCTAGCCAAAACAGTTCGCTGATAGTGATGGAAGTTCATCAGTGGCCGTGGTCAGTGGTGGTCCTAGCCTGTTTGGCGCCCTGGGCGAGCATCCCTGCCGGCGCCCTCCCACCCCCACCCCAACCCCCCACCCCCAACCCCAACCCCCCATAGCAATCGCACAGCAGCGCCTACCACACTACTCCACTTGGGGGGTAATGAGCACCTGCTGTGTGGTGCATGTAGCTTTCTGCCATGGTCTGACAGACAGGTTTTAACAGAAGGTCCCCCCACCATCACAGGCACACTCAGAATTTCTTTTAAATTTTATTTGAAAAAACATGGAAGAAACTGAAATATTACATAGCTTCTGCTTACCTTCATCTTTGCTTATTTCTCCTGTTGTTCTTTTCTCTTTTTCCTAAACTGCACACCTGATGGCTTTGACCTTTTCCTTTCCATCTGCCGTAATTTGCACTGAAGCTGAATAGGTTATAACCACCGCCCATCCACAGGGTTGTCAGATCTGACTGACAGTTGCCAGCCCAACACAACAAAACCTCCATTGAAACTCATGTTAATAGCACCAGGTGTGATATATATTTAACTAGAAGCACTCAGAGAGCGCAAACCTCCGCCAAGGCCATAGGGTCACTGACGCTGTAATACGTGTATCTAAATACTTTGAAATAATCTTTCATCTTTCCCAGACAACAATAACCCCCTATCCCGCAATAGTGTGTTACCTCGACCAGATCGCGGCTCCTAACCGTAGTAGGGAGACCTCTGGTCTCTACTTCGCTTGGCTCGTGGCTGGTAACTAACTTGCTCATCCATGTGGGTCACCTTTAGCAAGGCGGAGAAATGCAGCAAGTCGAAGGATTTTAGCAACAGAACTTTTATTCCTTTTTCCACTGCCACCGAACACACTTTTTCCCTCGCGCTCGTCTCCCACGCTAGCCCGCATACACACACACGGGGCAGAGAAAAGTGGGTGGTGTCTCTTAAAGGGGAAGGCTCTGCCTGTATCCCGCAATACTGAAGAATCCTTAAAAAAAATTCCTGGATCCAGATCGTGATTTGGATCGCCACCAAAATTTAATCACTTCTTCCTCTTGTCATTTCCAACTGCTCCACAAAATTTCAGTGACATCCGTTCATAACTTTTGGAGTAATTCTGCTGACAAACAGACAGACAGACAAACAAACAACGCAACCGAAAACATAACCTCCTTGGCGGAGGTAAATATACAGAGCTTTGGGTGAGTTGCCTTTATTTATAATTCAGCAGTTACTGTTGGCTGTAACCAGGCCAAAACTGTACAGGCATGAATGAATGAACCCGGCTGACTGTCTCACTCTCACGCCATCACTGCTTCACTTGACTCGCACCCCAGGCTGAGAGGAGAAGGGGGCGGGGCAGCGCTGTGTGTGTGTGACGATCTAGTGAAGCAGTGACAGCGAGACAGAGAATCCCCCGCCTGCCCCTTTCCTTCTGTTACAACCTGTCTGACCATTGCAGAAAGCTACATGCAATACACAGCAGGCAGAGGGCGCCCATTACCCCACAAGTGGAGTAGTGCGGTAGGCGCTGCTGCGGCGATCGCAATGCATTGGGGGAAGGGGGGCGGTCATGCCGCCCTAGATGAAATGCCGCCCTGGGCGGCTGCCCATGTCGCCCATATCAGAAACCGCCACTGGCCGTGGTACACCAGATCCAGCTTCACAAATGACAGAGAGGGATGAGGGGAAGAGCGACCATCACACATTGTCTTGGAGAGAAATGATTACCAGACCAAGGCCGGCGAGGGAGCTGAATTCCTGATAATGCAGATGTTGTCTTGGAACAGGCTGCTTGTTTTTTCCAACAGCCTTCAGTTTCACTGGGGAACCATTCAATAAATCCAATAATCCAAATTCACTTGTTACCATCCTCACCATGCAGAACCGAACCTTATCTCCAGATCTAAACCCTCTCGCCTGCGAGCACGTTAACAGCTGGACTATTCGTCCACTTTATGGCTCAGGTCCAACAGGCTTTGAGTCTGTGTCTGTACGGCTCTGCTCAGCCCATCCACCTGAGTCTGCAGCCTCGGCTGATGTCGAACTGCTGCCCAGGTTTTCTTAATTTCCCCGTAAATCAGGTATCCTCTGAGTCCAAACAGAAGAGATATCGCTTCCAAATAGCCGAATATGTAGACGTCCTCCACGTCCTCGACCTCCAGAGCTGAGAAGCACACAGGTCTCCACGAGTTCCCAGAATCGATCACGTATCCAACGGGATCTGTTCCACTCGGACACACAGGCTCCCCTTTCCCCGATCTCATAGTGGAGAAAATTCGATCAGTGGTGTTTAGGGCCCAGTTTGCCAGATCCATGATGCTCTTAATCTTATTCTTATTCGGACAGTGTGTAAAAGACGCTCTTACAGCAAGCAGCAAGCAGGAGAGATAGGGAGGGCAGGGAGAGAGATCGAATGCGACCGTCTCCGTCAGAGGCTGGAGTAAGAAAAGTTCCATAGGAAATGAATGGAGAGGGATTGACGTCGCTCCTCGTGTGTCGAGCCCTAGTGGTGATATTTGACGAGAATGCGCACACATGAACACACCTGTTAATAAGTGTTCCCATGTCTGAATACATTAAAATCTGGAAAGCTAACATCTTTTTGCATAGTAAAAAGTAATTTTCTATTATTTTGCAGTTTGTTTTACTATTATTGTGCTGATGATAAACAGAAATTTAATGTTTCTTCTTTCTTCACAGGATGCATAGTCTGCAATGCAGACTATGTGGTGTAATGAATGAGGTGGTCCTGCAAAAGTGTATTTACTCCTCACCCAACCAACGCACTCTAATTGTCCATTGCAAACTGAAGCACTGTAATCAGGCAAGGGACTATCCTCTTCCCTGTGTCTATGCACACTGTGTGTGCTGTTTCAGGACTGAATCATCTCTGAAGAAACATTTAATTAGAGACCATAGTCAAGCCTGGACAAAACAAGTCACATCAAAGTTAAATTGTGAGCTGTGCAGTTTCTCAGAGACTTGCAGTTATAAACAGTATTTTGCACATCTAAAAACACACATACAGAACAAAGAAATTGTGAAATGTCCTTTTAAAGACTGTAGCTTTCAGTCTAGTGTATACAGTACTTTTTGTGCACATAAGAGTAAGAAACATCAGCTCTGTACTGTTGAAAATTTTCCTACGAACTTGTATCAAAGTTCTACTCCAGACACTTCATATTTTGAAAGCTCATATTTTGAGACACATTCAGACCATCTAGACTTAACAACAGAGGATTATATAAACTGTCAAGACCTGCATGAGTTGCTTAAATACAATGTTGCATCTCTTTTACTGCGAATGCAAACAGTTTTGCATGTGTCTAAGACAACAACTCAGGAAATTATAAATGAGTTGTGTAGGATTAGCTCAGTTGTTAATGAATGTACACCAAAACTAATTGAAAGTGTACAGTTGTTCAGTTAACACTGCGGTCACTGCTGCTGTCACAGAGATAATCTAAAAAGTTAACCCCTAAGTTTCCTTTCAAAAGATGGACCTTTTGTTTCTGAGTATAAAAGAAGAGCTTTTCACTAGAGTCACTTTAAACTGGTTGAACCAGTTGAACATGTTTTAGGTGGATTATCCAGATGGACGTGTTTATGTTCCAGTTTTGAAAGTTTTGACAGAGCTGTTAAATCATAATGATGTGTTACAAAAAGTCTTGGAGACAGAAGACAGGGAAACTGTTGGACACTATAGAACATACAGAGATGGTTTGTACTGCAAACAGAATATTTTGCTCTCGTCAAAAGATCTAAGCATTGCTCTAGGACTTTATATAGATGACTTTGAATCTTGTAATCCATTAGGTACATCAAAAAAACAAAAACCCACAAAGTCTGTGCCGTTTATTGGGTCCTTTCAGATTTACCAATATGCTATAGATCATGTGTACAATCAGTCTATCTCACACGTCTGTGTCATAGCAATGATGTTAAGAAATATGGCTACAAAGCCATTCTTGGACCACTACTGAAAGATCTTGAAGTACTTGAGGAGCAAGGATTGTATGTACAGAAACTGGGAAAAGCAGTTAGAGGTTAAGTGCTGTATGTTTAATAATTTCTGATAATCTGAGGGCTCATTCTCTCGCTGGATTTCAAGAGAGCTTCAATGTTGACAAATTTTGCAGATTTTGTTTGCCAGTCGGGAACATATTGACATTCATGAGGTGAAGGAAGGAGCGTTTCCACTATGGACAGTTGAAACTCACATGAATGAAATAGTGTAAAAAGAGACAGTTCTCAACAGATTTTCACATTTCCAAACAATCCACAGGGTTCGTACGGGTGCTGGAAATCCTTGAAAATGCTTGAATTTTAATATTGTCCTTTCAAGGTTTGAAAAGTGCTTGACTTTTGGATATAGTGCTGGAAAGTGCTTGAAATTGTAACCGCTTTTTTTTTTTTTGTAAATAAAAATATAAGTCTCTGGTTGAACAGTTCGCTTATGAAACGGAGAAATAAAATGAGTCGTAAAGTCTAAAATGAAAATTTCTCCGCATGGGTCTGGGCTGCCAGTCTGCATGTGATCTGTCAGTCTGTTTGTGACCACGCCCTTCCCCCCGAAGACAGAGTGCTCGTTCGCTGGAAAACTGCAAATTCCAATTATGGATCAGACGAATATTTAATACTTTTAGGTCAAAAGTTACGCGCGAGGAAAAAAAAACATAATCCCCGCAAATAATGTCATTCCGCGAGCGCAGGTATTCATTCCACGCAAGTAAATTTAACAGCGTAGAAGTCAGCTGCGCGCATCCAATGAGGCGCTCTCGTTCATTTGTACACCACTGCGCCGTTGCGTGGTCTGCAGCGATATGGCGGGTCAATTCAAAGGCTTCATTGAATTTTCTAAAATAGGCCATCATCGATTCACAGAAAGACTCAATGACGATATTAGACAGGAACAACCTGTGAGTGCGGCGCAGCAGGTGTGGAAAGCAGCCAAAACCGCCGAAGATAAATTCAACAAGGAAGTGGAAGTAGTGTTCCAAAAAGCTGAATCAAAAATGTAGGCCGTACGCAGTAAACCGCAGAAAACAATGATGGATTTTATTCAGAAGGTATGTACATTAATTCTACATGTTCCTGGCGTGTTGCGCACAAATATAAGCATAGATGACAATCTGGTGATCGGCAGCTGGCACTGTTGCCAAGTTCTGTGTAAGAAAACTCACTGTCGGCTGTCTCAGACTGTGGTGCACAGGATTTATGAAGGGCTTATATATAAAATGTAGAAATGACTTGTTTTGCAAATAGATTTATGACTGCATTATTGTATCTGCATTATAATGAGTCCAGACGTTTTTGGGTACCCTTTATAGAACTGTAATGTTTTATTTGTTGCAATTTCTGCAGCCCTCTTGGCAGATCTCTCAGGAAAAAAGACATTTTTAATGTCAATGATAATTTTTACCCTCATTAATAAAGAATATATGAAAGGCACTTTGCCAAGAAGTGATTGCAGCTTCTACCTGTGACAGGAGTGTTGTTTCTCGCTCAGAATGACATAATATCATCACGAGAGATGTTTGTCACACGTTTCACAGATTTTAGGCCAAAAATTAATCTACAGCAATTTAAATACAACCAATAATTTTTTTTTTTTGGCAAATACTGGAAATCACTTTTTGGCACAACACGGCATATCTCTAAAACTCTTCAAAAGTCCCCAATGACACCGGGAAAAGTCGCTAAATTTGATGCTAGTCACTTTTTGGACAAAAAATAAAAGTCACTAGGGGGGTCTGAAAAGTCAAGAGACAAAGTCACTAAGTTGGCAACACTATACGCTGGTGTCGCCAAAAATTGCAGCTTCTACCATGTGACAGGAATGTTATTTATGACTCAAAATGAGATGACATCATTCATGAGAGATAATATTTGAGATACCATACATCAACAAGTAAATTACAATATAAATACCAGCAATCATTTCTTTGGAAAATACTGGAAATCACTTTTTGGCACAAGACCGGGTATTCAGATGATACAGTGGTATTCAAAAGTTTGGCCACCCCTGATAATTTTCCTTTATAAATCATTGGTTGTTCGGATCAGCAGTTTCAGTTAAATATATCATATAGCAGATGAACACAATGATATTTGAGAAGTGAAATGAAATTTATAGGATTTACAGAAAGTGTGCAATAATTATTTAAACAAAATTAGGCAGGTGCATAAGTTTGGGCACCCCAACAGAAAAATGACATCAGTATTTAGTAGATCCTCCTTTTGCAGAAATAACAGCCTCTAAATGCTTCCTATATCTTTCAATGAGAGTCTGGATTCTGGTTGAAGGTATTTTGGACCATTCTTCTTTTCAAAACATCTCCACTTCAGTCAGGTTTGATGGTTTCCAAGCATGGACAGCCCGCTTTAAACGGCCGTTCCAGAACGTTGGACTTGTTCCTCTGCATGAACGCCTCAGTAGATTCTGAGCAGTGTTTAGGGTCGTTTTCTTGTTGAAGTATCCAGCCCCGGCGTAACTTCAACTTTGTCCCTGATTCTTGTTCTCAAGAATCTGCTGATATTGACCGGAATCCATGCGACCCTCAACTTTAACAAGATTCCCAGTACCTGCACTGGCCACACAGCCCCACAGCATGATGGGACCACAACCAAATGTTACTGTGGGTACCAAGTGTTTGTCTTGGAATGCTGTTCTTTTTCCACCATGCATACTGCCCCTTGTTATGTCCAAATAACTCAGTTTTAGTTTCATCAGTCCACAGCACCTTATTCCAAAATGAAGCTGGCTTGTCCAAATGTGCTTTAGCAGACCTCAGTGACTGTTTGTGGTGTGTGTGCAGAAAAGGCTTCTTCTGCATTACTCTCCCATACAGCCTCTCCTTGTGCAAAGTGTGCTGAATAGTTGAACGATGCACAGTGGCACCATCTGCAGCAAGATGATGTTGTAGGTCTTTGGAGCTGCTCTGTGGGTTGACTATGACTGTTCTCACCATCCTTCTCCTCTGCCTATCTGAGGTTTTTCTTGGCCTGCCACTTCAGGCCTTAACTAGAACTGTGCCTGTGGTCTTCCATTTCCTCACTGTGTTCCTCACAGTGGAAACTGACAGCTGAAATCTCTGAGAGAGCTTTTTGGATCCTTCCTCTAAACCATGATGATGAACAATCTGTGTTTTCAGGTCATCTGAGAGTTGTTTTGAGGCTCCCATGTTGCCACTCTTCAGAGAAGATCCAAAGAGGAGAAACACTTGCAACTGGCCACCTTAACCCTTTCTCATGATTGGATTCACCTGTGTATGTAGGTCAAAGGTCAATGAGCTTACAAAACAAATTTAGCGTTCCAATAATTAGTGCTAAAGGTATTCAAATCAATAAAACCACAAGGGTGCCCAAACTTATGCACCTGCCTAATTTTGTTTAAATAATTATTGCACACTTTCTGTAAATCCATAAACTTAATTTCACTTCTCAAATATCACTGTGTTCATCTGCTATATGATATATTTAACTGAAACTGCTGATCCGAACAACCAATGATTTATAAAGGAAAATCGTGACAATTATCAGGGGTGCCCAAACTTTTGCATACCACTGTACATTGCTCCACTGCCACTGTATACAGTGTGGCTGCATGTACATTTTGCGTACATGCAGTGCAGTACAATGTTTTAATGGATAGGTAAGAGTATATTTAATACCAAGATTTCCAGAATTTTTCAACACCAGGATATGTTTTTAATACTTCCTATTACATTAAAATACCACTGAACCAGGAGAAATTAAATGTCATGAAAAAATATCAACACTTTCTTTGTACACTTTTGGGGAGGGTGGAGGGGGTCTGAAAAAGAGTACTCTTTGTAAACTTTGGAAAATGTTGATGATTGTGAATGACCCCTTAATGTGCTGGAAAATTTTGAAAATGGACCTTGAACGTGCTTAAAAAGTGCTTGAATTTGATCCTGGAAAAGGTGTACGAACCCTGAATCCAGGGCTTCCCTCCTGATGTCATGCATGATCTTCTTGAAGTAATAGTGCCAAGAGAGTTAAGTCTGTGTACAGATCGATCCTAGGGAGTAGATCATTTACCCGTGGGTGGCTCAGCATCATTTGATGTCTAGGGGTGTATCCTGCTGCTTCTTTGGCTCGCTGATCAGCCTCCTCGTTTCCTTTTGCCACTCTGCTCCCGTCTCTGTCATGTCCTTTACATTTTATGACTGCCACCCTAGTTGGTCCCTGAATGGCGTGGGCCAAGATCGCCATTTCTTCTGCATGTTTTACAGGGGTCCTACTGGCTGTTCGATATCCCGCTCTTTCCCATTTAAGTTCCACATGCACGGCTCCTGCCACGTAGGCCGAGTCGGTGTAGATGTTCACTTCTCTGTCCTTTGCATGTTGCAGTGCTGTAATCATTGCAAGGAGCTCTGCTGTCTGAGCTGATGGTCTTTCTGTTAACTTCTCTGCTCTCACGACCTGGTACCCTGTCTCTGTCTCCCTAACTACCGCATACCCTGCTTGGAGGTCTCCCTGTTTGTCTTTATAGCAGCATCCATCTGTGTACCAGTTTTCAGCGCCCTCTATCGGTTTGCTGGCTAGGTCTGGTCTGATTTTTAGGTCTTCCAGGACCTTCTCTTGGCAATCGTGTGGTTCCCCACCCGAGATCTAGTCAGCCATATTGATCCCTTGGTGTGTGAACACCAGGTTCGGGGCTTCCAAGATCTTACTCAATCTCCCTTGTCTCAGCGGAGCCAGTGTGAAAATCTGTGAGTTCAGAAATGCTACTACGCTGTGTGTTGTTAGGACCACCAGCTGGTGTCCCATCACTATGTGTGCTGTTTTTTGAATGAGTTTTGCTATTCCTGCTGCGTGTTGTGTGCACACCAGGTGACTTCTTTCTAATGGGTCCAGCATCACGCTTAGATACATTAGAATACACCTTCTCCCCCTTTGTTTCTGATACAGGACACCGTTGACCACGTTGTCCTGTACAGAAACATCCAAGAAAAAGGGAAGTGCGTAATCTGGCCGAGCCAGATCCGCTGCTCCCGCTAAGGATTGTTTCAGTTTTGTGAATGCCTCTTCTGCTGGGACTGTCCACTGGAGTGGGGCTGTAAGATTTCTCATGCCCTTTTCTCTCACCATTTCTCGGAGGTGATTGGTCAGGTTCACAAAGTCTGGTACGTAACTTCTGCTGAACCCTGCAAGACCCAAAAATGATAACATTTGTTTTACTGTGGCGGGTTTTGGATGTTGCAAAATGGTTTGCCTGTGATTCTGGGACATGTCGGCTCCCTGTCTGTTGATGAGATGCCCCAAAAATTCGACAGTGGAACGAGCTATCTGTAGTTTGTCTATCCTGGCCTTGAAGCCGCGGGCATGTAACCGCCAGAGCACATCATGTGTGGCCTGGAGGCAATCTGCCGCTGTTGTGGCTGCGTTGAGAATATCATCCACGTACTGAATTAGTGTACAGTCGGGTGGAAGTTCGCAGCCCGATAAGGCTTCTTTCACGGCCTGATTGAAGAGTCCTAGTGACAAAATGAATCCCTGCGGGACCCGTGTGTACCGGAGTTGTCGCCCCTGGAAAGTAAAGGAGAACATGTCTCTACAACTCTCTGCCAGAGGAAGGCAGAAGAATGCATTTGCCAGGTCTATGCAGGAAAACCATTTTTGTGTGGGAAGAAGCGAGGAGAGAGCGGTATAGGGATTTGGCACCGGTAGGGTGGGAGTTACCACAATTTTATTTATAGCCCGCAAATCATGAGCCATTCGGTACTTACCAGTCCCCGCCATCTCCACAGGGAAAATCGGGGTGTTCCAGTTGGACTGTGAAGGTTCAAGGACTCCCGTCTTCAGGAGTCCTTGAATGGTATCTGTGATACCAACTTCAGCCGCAGGTTTGTGAGGGTACTGGGGAATCCAAATGCCACCCCATTTGGATTCCCCACCTTTTGAACTTGGAATGTAATATGAGGTAACCACTGACAATGTCCCGCATCGGCTGGTCCTGTTAACCACAGAGTATGAGGTAGCCGAGCAATTATGACTTCAGCCTGCTCATGATCAGCGTGTTCTCTGCCGTGTTCTCGGTCGAGCTTGACGTGTTCCAAATTAGCCTGATTATTTGCGCGCGCATAAATTCGATACATTTTGGTACTTGGAGAGTACGTGAGTCCGGAGATCTGTGTCGGGACCCAATCTGTCAGGCCCCCTGCGCGTTTCATCATGGGCCCTTTTTCTTTGGCCAGGTGTCCTGAATGTAATGCCAGCGAGACATGTGGAACAGATGTCTCCGCCATCATATACCAATGTTGTTGATCGGAGGTGAGAATAACCGCCGCTGCGACTCCCTCGGGAGCCACATATAAATCGGAAACTGCTACCTCCCATTGTTGACCCTCCAGCTCCAATCTGTGTCATCTCAGTCATAGAACAACGTGACATGCGGAGGGTCAGGCAGAGAGACATATGGTCCCAATCCAGTGATCCAGGGTTCCCACCTGCAGAACAAAGTCAATATGCCTGTCTGTGCTGGCGTTTCTGGTTTCAGCAAAGCCCAGTAAATGTCAGCAGTGTGTGTCTGCGTGGCCAGGGGTTGCATCAATAGTTGGTGCTTCCAACTGGAGGGCTGATAATCACACGTCCTTGTTTGCCCATCAGGTAGGGTAATTGTCAGTCCATCTGTATTACACAGAATCGATGCTCCCAACTTCATCTATAAATCTCTCCCCAGGAGATTCACTGGTACATGTTTGGCAGCTACAAATGAGTGATGCACTGTTTGTTTAGCTACCATCGTGTTAAGTGGTTTCGTTATGGGCAGAGTTTGTGGCACCCCAGAGAAGCCGACCACGTCGACTGTCTTGTCCGACAATGGTGTCTGTCCGGATAATTGTCTTATTGTGGAATGAGTTGCTCCTGTGTCAACCAGGAATGGCATCGTCTTGCCTGCCACAGTCACTGGGAGAAGTGGTTCTGCCATTCCCTCTTCTCCGTGGCCTCCCTGTGGGGTGTGTCAATACTGTCCTGGATCCGGACCCCAGGTGTCCTCCCACAGGGGGTACTGGCCCCCTGGAGCCTGGTACGGCACTCCTGGTGCAAACTGGTGATTGGGTGCGGCCTGTGGATTAGGCGCTGTCCATCCTCCTGGGCGTTGTGGTAGTGCCCATGTATTCGGGCGAGGGTTGCCACGCGCTCTCCCACAGCTTGCTGGTCCTTATATTTAAAAGGCGGATAAAATGTTGCTGTCATGTCCCTCCTCCGTCCTGACTTCCTTGTCTTGGGGGGGTGGGGGGTATACATTTATTTTATATAAAAATACCTTTTTTATAAAATAAGTATTGTCTTGTAAAATGGGGGTTAGGGGTTATATAATTCTGGTAGTAACCATATTCTATGTTGGCAGGCATCAAATCAAAGAAAGAGTGCAGCAGCATTGCGGGGCCTATCATGGTACATCAAAGAGAATTCTGCTGCATTCCTGAAGATATGTGAGGTAAGAGGTTTAACAGGGTTACACTTGTGCTCTCTGAATATATGAATGATATGGAAAACAATTACAGAAGAGCAAACTTTTTTTTTATGAAGTCTATAGATTCTGAGGAGGACACTACCAAGGGAATGATCATGGTGAAGCTTTTGGTGGCTGAAGATGTGGGGGAATCTCTTCCAGTTTCTGACAGTGACGTTGGGATTGTAATTGAGGAAAAGGTCATCATACGTCACATCTACATGATGTACCCAATGCTTTTGGAAACCTGATGGGTCAGATGTACATTCTTAAGCTGAACTACCCAAATACTTGAGGTATACCTTTGAGGTAATACAGCACCTGTTCATGGGAGTGGGTGTTGATTCGTGTACCACCAGAGTCCACGCTCTGAAGAACAAATTGCTCAGTTCGAAGGATGGCCAAGGAAGAGGGATTGTGCTCGGGATTTTGTTTGGAATATGAGGTTGTGATAGAAAAGGTCTTTCATGATGTTTGTACCTGTTGATTTATGTTCTGATGATGTTTGTGATCTCTGGAGCCTCTGTGTCTTTGGGACACTTGATTTTATGTTTTTAGGGCCAGAGCACAACCTGTGCTCAGGCCCTATTGTAATTGCTTTGGACATTTAGGCATTTGGACATTTTTTGAGGGCCTAGACATGCTCAAACACTCATGAAATTTTGCACAGATGTCAGGTCTGGTGAAAATTTAAGTATTTTGACAGTTTCAGGCATGGGCCTCTCAAAATGGTTCTACAGCACCACCTTTAGTTCAATTTCCACTGCTGTGTTTCACGTACATGTATGAAATTTGGTACACATATGCAGGGGTGAAAGTAGTTTTAAATTCTTGCTGGTACTATGACAAAAAAATTAGAATCTCTTGACAATGTGGAATATATTTTTGTTGTTAAGGAAGTGAGATGTTTGCACACACAACCGATGACCACCTCCATGCATTCTGCTACTGTCCACCAATAGAAAACTTCTGGAAAGAAATAACCACCAAACTTTTGCAAACCTCAATCCCCTTGTTTTGGAGGTGAATGCGCTCTCATGTAGCATAAAT
Organism: Amphilophus citrinellus; assembly: GCA_013435755.1. Lineage (NCBI taxonomy): Eukaryota > Metazoa > Chordata > Actinopteri > Cichliformes > Cichlidae > Amphilophus > Amphilophus citrinellus. Next base: position 8,738,270 of record CM024194.1, read on the forward strand.
GAAACCTCTGGTCATAAGCAGTGTTTTCGAGCTGTGCTGTGTTGCTGAAACTAAGCAGAATAATATGAAACACAATTAGTTAATCCCTCTCTGCTTTTAATTGAGATATTTTGTAACAAGTAGACCAACATTAAACATAGCGGTGAACATTTTAACTGGCCGAACCAAAATCACCTGAAAAAACTACGCCCTCTGGTTATTGTTGGCTCTGGAAAAACCGTGTCGTTGCCTTATAACCACTGTTGCCAGATCTCACGATAGAAACGTGCAACCACCTCTATGAAAACAAGTCCAAAATATGCCCAACTGCCAAACCACAGCATTGTGTAGACTGATGCTGCTTTTAAACAGCAGTATAGCTCATTTCTTTGTTTTGTCTCATTGTGTTTTGGAGCAGTGAAACCAATGTTTCTTGGCCTCATAGAAGAGAAGGGTGCACAGTTTTCTTTGTTTCTCTGTATTAGCATGTTGCATTAAATCAGCATGGTGAGCACATATCTTGCAAAATCTGCAGATTGCCTTTGATACATCTCCCACCAGGACCACAGCTACTTTCTGAGGTGTATGAGGACCCCCACCACCACCACACACACACACACACACACACACACACAAAACCACACACTCGCTCAAGGTTTACTGTGTTCATGCGAGCAGATCTCACTTATTTATGGACTTATAAAATGCAAGACTTCTATTAAAGGCTTTTATTCCCCCCCCGAAAAATGGGGGGGGGGGGGGGGCACAGGAGGGGAGGTGAAGGAGCACAGGGGTGCCTAATCAGTGCCGTGCCTCTGTTATCGATCATCTCACATGCACAGCTGTTAAATACAGAAAATGCCAACTAGAGAAATTACTGCTGCATCATTTTGGCAACCCCCTCTTGTGAGGCGCCCCAATGGATTGCATATAGCGTGCACCCACTTTTTGCGCCACTGTCTCCCATCCGAGCTCTGATCCATTGTTTAAGTGCGCTCTCTTTCTCCCACTCTTTATTATATCCATCCATCCATTCTCTTCCGCTTATCCGGGGCCAGGTCGGGGGGGGGGGGCAGCAGCCTAAGCAGAGAAGCCCAGGCTTCCCTCTCCCAAGCCACCTCCTCCAGCTCATCCGGGGGGACCCCAAGGTGTTCCCAGGCCAGCCGAGACATATAATCTCTCCAGCGTGTCCTGGGTCTACCACGGGGCCTCCTCCCAGTGGGACATAACCGGAACACCTCACCCAGGAGGCGGCCAGGAGGCATCCTAATCAGATGCCCGAGCCACCTCAACTGGCTCCTTTCGATGTGGAGGAGCTGCGGCTCTACTCTGAGCCCCTCCCGGATGGCTGCGCTCCTCACCTTATCTCTAAGGGAGAGGCCAGCCACCCTTCGAAGGAAACTCATTTCTGCCGCTTGTATTCGCGACTTTATTCTTTCGGCCACTACCCAAAGCTCCACCCTTTTCCGGCTGAGGACCATGGCCTCAGACTTAGAGGTGCTGATTCTCATGCCAGCCGCTTCACACTCTGCTGTGAACCATTCCACTGCGAGCTGGAGGCCACCCCCTGATGAAGCCAACAGGATCCCATCATCTGCAAAGAGCAGAGATGAGACTCTGAGGCCACCAAGGAAGAAGCCTTCCGCCACCTGGGTACGCCTAGAAATTCTGTCCATAAAAATTATGAACAGAATCGGTGACAAAGGGCAGCCCTGACAGAGTCCAACACCCACAGGAAACGAATCCGACTTATTCCCGGCTATACGGACCAAGATCTCACTGCAGTTGTACAAAATCTCACTGCAGTTGTACAAAGACTGAATGGCCCACAACAATGGGCCAGACACCCCATACTCCTGCAGGACCTCCCAAAGGATACCCTGAGAGACACGGTCGAATGCCTTCTCCAAGTCCACAAAGCACATGTAGACTGGTTGGGCAAACTCCCACGCACCCTCGAATATCCTTGAGAGGATAAAGAGCTGGTCCAGCGTTCTGCGACCAGGACGAAAACCGCATTGTTCCTCCTGATTCCGAGGTTCGACTAACAGACGGACCCTCCTTTCCAACACCCTGGCATAGACCTTACCGGGGAGGCTGAGGAGTGTGATTCCCCCCAAAGTTGGAGCACACCCTCTGGTCTCCCTTCTTAAAGATGGGGACCACCACCCCTGTCTGCCAATCCAATGGCACTGCGCAATGTTGCAGAGGCGTGTCAACCAAGACAGCCCTACAACATCCAGAGCCTTCAGGAACTCAGGACGAATCTCGTCCACCCCAGCGACCGAGCCACCAAGGAGTTGTTTAACTGCCTCAGTGACCTCACCCCCAGTGATGGTCAAGTCATCTCCCCCGTCCTCAGACTCTGCTTCCACTACAGAAGGCGTGTCAGTGGGATTCAGGACGTCCTATAAGTATTCCTTCCACCGTCCGACTGTAGCCTCAGTTGAAGTCAGCAGCACCCCACCCGCACTATAAACCGGTTGAGTGGAGCACTGCTTTCCCCTCCTGAGTCGCCTGATGGTTTTCCAGAATCGCTTGGATGCCGTCCGAAAGTCTTTTTCCATCGCCTCACCGAACTCCTCCCACACCCAAGTTTTTGCTTCGACCACTGCCCGAGCTGCATTCCGCTTGGCCTGCCGATACCTGTCTGCTGCCTCCAGAGTCCCACAGGCTAACCAAGCCCGATAGGACTCTTTCTTCAGCTTGATGGCTCCCTTCACCTCAGGTGTCCACCATCTGGTTTGGGGGTTACCACCACGACAGGCACCAACCACCTTGCAGCCACAGCTCTGAGCAGCAGCCTCAACAATGGAGGTGCGGAACATGGTCCATTCTGACTCAATGTCCTCAACCTCCCTCGGAATGCTGTCGAAGTTCTGCCGGAGGTGGGAGTTGAAGAAGATCTCCCGGACTGGGGCTTCTGCCAGGCATTCCCAGCGCACCCTCACAATACGTTTAGGTGTACCGGGTCTGTCCAGCATCTTCCCCCGCCACCTGATCCAACTCGCCACCAGGTGGTGATCAGTTGACAGCTCAGCTCCTCTCTTCATCCGAGTGTCCAGAACATATGGCTGCAGATCTGATGATATGATTACAAAATCGATCATCGACCTGCGTCCTAGGGTGTCCTGGTGCCATGTCCACTTATGGACATTCTTGTGTTCGAACATGGTGTTCGTTATGGACAAACTGGTTTGCACAGAAGTCCAATAACAAAACACCATTTGGGTTCAGATCAGACAGGCCGTTCCTCCCAATCATGCCCCTCCAGGTCTCACTGTCATTGCCCACATGAGCGTTGAAGTCTCCCAGCAAGACTATGGAGTCACCAGATGGAGCACTCTCCAGCACCCCGCCCAGCGACTCCAAAAATGGTGGGTACTCTGAACTGTCATTCGACGCTTAAGCGCAAACAACAGTCAGGATCTGTTCCCCAGCCCGAAGGCGCAGGGAAACTACCCTCTCGTCCACTGGTGAAAACTCCGACGTACAGGCAGCAAGCCGGGGGATACAAGAATACCCACCCCAGCTCACCGTCTCTCACCGAGGGCAACTCCAGCCTAAAATCACCCATTTAATTCAAAATGGTGGACTTCCTGTTGTGTTTACGGCATTGGATCCTGTGGTCTTTTTTTGTTCATATGGACGTGTTACATATGTGCAGGGGTGAAAGCAAGCCGGTACAGTCCAGTACTGTGTACCACTAAAAGATTCTGTGCCGGTACGCAGTACCGGCAAGAGTTGGAGTGGCTGCCTGCTGTAAAGCCACCATTCAGAACCGGTCACCGGTGAACTTTGGGTCAGAATAGATCCGCTAGCAATAAGCAGTCTAAAACACGATTTAAGCAGTTAATAAATAGCTTTTTTTTAAATTTCAAATTGTTTCTTGACTGTTTGTACTCTGCTGGAGCCTCAATTCTCTAGCTTCTCTCCCCTCAGAGATCGAGGATTTCGTCAACTGACAGCCAGTAAGCAGGACGGATGTAGTAGATTGCATATGGCAGGCTAGACCCTCCTATTTTGATTGACACCTCCTTTGGCCAATCATGTAACTGGCTGCACCAAAATCAGCTGAAAAGCTACGTGACTTCCCCTGGTTTTTATTGGCTCTGAAAAACCCATTTCTTAATATGATTGGCCGAATGAGGTGTCAATCAAAATGGGAGCGTCGACCCTTCCATATAAAATGCACTACCTACCGGTCAGGACGCAGCCAGTTAAAAGCAGTGTTGCCAAGTCTGCTTATTATAAGCGACTTTGGGCTTGTTTTTTTCTGAAGTCACTTGCAAATCTCGTGAGTCGCGGGTTGCGGTTTTTTGGGCTTGTTTTTGAACGTCAAGCTGCTTATTTGGGCTTGACTTTCTTTCCGAGTGAAACTCCTTGATTATCTCTCGGCACCCCATAATAGAGCAAGAGATGAGTGGTAGGTAGTTTGTCCTTTCCAAGCCCCCGTTTCCTGTTTATCGTTCCCGCCCATGTTGACCGGCTGCACACCTAAACAAACAGTCATAACAGCCCAGAGTGAGGAAGAAGGATAAGAATGAGCTCCAGTAGGTGGGGAAAATATATAAAACATCTAATAATCGCCTCCGTGAATCGCCACCTTTTCATGGTGGAGGGGTTTGTGTGTCCCAGTGATCCCAGGAGCTATGTTGCCCGGGGGCTTCTCCCTCCTGGTAGGGTCTCCCATGGAAAACTGGTCCCGGGTGAGGGTCCAGACAAAGAGCAGTTCAGAAGACCCCTATGTTTGTAACAGCAAGGGAACAGTTTACCCTGCCCGGGATAGGGTTACCGGGGCCCCACCCTGGAGCCAGGCCTGGGGAGGGAGCTCGAGGGAGAGCGTCTGGCGGCCGGGCATTAGCCCGTGGTGCTCGGCTGAGTGCAGCCCGAACACGTTACACGGGCCCGCCCTCCTGTAGGCCCACCACCCGCAGGAGGTGGTTGGGTGCAGTGTGTGTCGGGCGGTGGCCGAGGGGGGAGGCCCTGCTGGACCGATCCCTGGCTATCAAGACTGGCTACTGGGACATGGAATGTCACCTCTCTGGTGGGGAAGGAGCCTGCGCTAGTGCATGAGGTTGAGAGATACCAGCTAGATATAGTCATAGATATAGCTATAGTTGGGCTCACCTCAATGTATGGCATGGGATCTGGAACCAGTCTCCTGGAGAAGGGTGATTTCCTGCCCTCATACTTTCTCTAGTATCTCAGAGGTTTTGGATGTTATCAACTTCATATTTGTTTTGTCTTATCTACACACCAGGGGGAATATAAATTTCAAAAATGGTGAGTTTTCGCCAGAGGGCGTGGCCGTGACAGCACAGTGAATTTCAGTCATTCACCAGGAAAAAAACCTACATTATCCAATCTGGATCAAACTTCAGTAGGATGACGGTCCACCCCTGAACCCATACATATGATAATATGTATCATATGTCGCAGTGCCACCTAGTGGGTACAGGAAATGTTATGTTTTACACTTTGAGGTACAGCTCCAAGGTAGTTGAGCAGAACCATCTCAAATTTGCCCTGGAAAGCCTTAAGGAGTTGGCCTTAGGAGTTTTCAAATCTGTGAGTTTTCATCAAAAGGTGTGACCCTGACAGGATGGCAACTTTCGGTGTTTCACCATGAAGACAAAAATGGCAGTAACTCAAAGTCACATTGCGCAATCTACATAAAACTTTAGAGGTTTGATAAGCCTCCCGCCCTGAACACAATAATATGCATAAAGTCCCTAAACGTTAGAGCGCCACCTAGTGGGACCTGGAAATATCATGAAATACCATGTTTTTTGCGTAGCCCCAGAGCTACATTTTATCTACATATCTCAAATTGTGCAGGGTCATGTAACATCCTAAGACGTACAAAAAAGTCTCTTGGACCTATACCCGAAACCCTACAGGAAGTTGGCCATTTTCAACTGAAAGTGTCAATTTTTGCCATTTGCAGGCCTGCTATTTAAATCATCTCCTCTTAGGGCAGTTCACCCAGTGAGACCAAAATGGCTCCAGATCATCTAGACAAGTAGCCCATCAAAAATTATTCATGGTTTTGTAGAATATTCAACGGCCTTGTCACACCAGGCCGTTAAATTTTGCCTTCGTTTTTCTCTCACTTGTGTACAAACTCAGGCTGAACCCATAACTATGGATGCAAGGCTATAGGTGCAATAGTGCCCCCTACAGAAGCAAATGAAAATTTGTATAGCGTCCACAAAATTATTTTCTCTGAAATGCATGAAAATTTGTTTCAACATTCCTGACATCATCCTGATCAAAAAAAGTCAGTGAGACCCATACTCTATTTTGCATGCCACAGCTGTGACCACACCCCAAATACTGCATTGGGTTACAGACATTCTATACACTATCACAATCAAAATAGTCAATGAGACCCATGCTCAATTTTGCACGCTGGCGCCGTGACGACCCTCCAAATATTGCATTGGGTATATATAGAGAGCAAAAGAGATAGTTTCGTGTAAATGAATGAAATTGGTTACAAATTATCAAACAAATTATCTTATAAAGAGTAAGGAGAAGTAAGGTGAAACAGCACAGAAGCATCGACTGGAGAAACTCTCATTTTAGGGCCAACACTACCCTCTACTGGACAGAATATTTCACTCCAGTGCCACGCTGACATACGGTTTAACACAGGCTGCTTTTCCACTGATGGGGTTCCGGTGTTGGTGCCAGTATTGGAATCATTCAGTGGTTTTTCCACCACGAACGCACTCGGTGCTCGGCCGAAAAACGGGTTCAACTTGGGCCCTCCAAGGTAGCTGGTCTGGAACCAAGAGCGTGTGACGAAAGCGGCAGAAGGGCGTGACTCTGCCGTCTCAACATCAAGTTTTCTACCATATTACATGTGTATTACATGAGAAAAACAAAGCGATTTTCACAGCTGTGAATTAGGTTGGGCTCTAAGGCTAAACTTGCTGCTTTGTATCACTTCATATCACAGATAAAAGGACACAAAGTGCGTACTTGTCGTCTTGCTCTAATCGCTGTCTGTGTTTCCCTCTGTGCAGCACACAGATGCTGCAGTAGTTTGGTTTGGACCGTAAAACGTATTTGCAGCACAAGAAAGGGGAGCATGTTCTCCCACGTTTGTGCGCTTCAGTTTCCGTGTCCAGGACCGTGTCGAGGACCCGCCCACACTCATACGTAAAGGAGCGTTCGCAAGCGCGGTGGAAACTCGGGCCCGTTCTTAAGCATTTCGCTGGTTCTTTTTGGGAACAGCACTGGCACCGGAACCCCGGCGGTGCAAAAGTGGTAACAGAGGGGCTGTCAACAGGGGGAGGGGGAGAGCAGCTGCGAGCTGTGATTAACGGATAGCTGTATGCCTATTGGTCACTGGATGAATCATGCTCCCTCCATGCTGTTAATGCATGGTCTGCAGGATGTACTTTTTAACACTGTGTCTTTGGGACACTTGATTTTATGAACTCTGAACAAGTCAATTATACAACATTGATACAATAAAATGCTTTCTTGAAATGCATCTTCAAGTATTTTTTGTGTCTTGCGTTTAAGTTTAGAATGACTTGGTCATTGTCATGGTACAGTAGCTTTGTGGGTATTTTCTTGTCAGTAAGTTTTGGAGGGTATGAACTAAGCTACTGCTTTGTAATATAAGCTTAAAAAAATAAATGTTTTATGTGGAGCCATTTGGTCAAACTTGATAAACAGTTCAAATTACATGTTTTCAGTTCTTCTAACTAATCGTTTTAAATCCAAATCATGCAAAAAGTTAAGTCAACAAACTGCATGTTAGATCAACTAATTTATTTAAGTGGAGTTAACTTGGAAATTTAAATATTCAAAACTTAACTCAGTCAAAACAACAAGTTTATGTGACAAAGTCGAGTTGAGTCAACCATTTTTTTTTTTTTACAGTGTAGGAACTGACATAATTATTATCCCAGTAAGGTAATTTATTTGTGGTGCCACAACCATTTTTATTGTGTTTACTTGACCCCATAAATGTCATGTAGTTTACTTCAATTATCCAAGTTAACCTGGATTTTACCTAATATTTTCATAGTTTCTCTTACATCTGGGCCCAACTCTATCCCTAAGTATTTTATTCCATTTGGCAGCCATTTAAAATTGAATGCAGCCAGTTGGTTGTGTGTACAGTTTTGTGATACTGACATGGCTTTGGGCCAGTTAATACAATAACCAGAAATTTTAGAATATTCTTTGATGCTTTGTAATAAAGCTGGCACTGAACTAGCCAGGTCCTGACACAGTACCAAAATATCATCTGCATAGAGAACAGTGTTTATATTTTTAAGATTAGGCTTCAAACCTTGCTTTTCCTCAAACCTAGGGCTGCATCAGCTGACCTCGATCCTTCCTTTAATTATTCTGCAATGTGATCGGGCTGCTACGGGACTTCCCTTGATGCAGTGACTGTTCCTTCTTCACTCCCATCTTTTCTCTCTCCATGTGTTTATTTACTGTTTAATGACATTAAGTTTTGTCTTCTCTCTTCCATAGTCTGTGTTCGGTCATGCTTTCCTTTTCTCTTTTCTGTTATCTTTGCCTGGGTTTCAAATCTGTATTTGTGTCTTTAACCTGTAAATATGTGAGTTCCTCCATCAGCTCTGTTTTGATGGAGGTCTCTTCCTGTTAAAAGGGAGCTTTTACTTCCCACTGTTGTCAAGTGCTGCTCAGTGTCTTAATTTTGGGGATTGTAGGGTGTTTGCCTTACAGTACAGTACCTTCATTCTGAACTGTAGTTGAGCTTGACTTGTGTCTACTTGAATAAACACTGTGTTAAAATTCTTTATTTACAGAGAGAAATGGACCAGACCTTAGTTTCTTACCTTTGGGTTAGTTTGGTGAGTTTCCTCTTGTATGCACATAATTTTTTTTAACTGTATTGTTAAAATTCAAACTAATCATGATCACATTGTTTCATCCTTTCTCTCTGTATTTGTCTCTGCTTCTATCCCTTCCTTCCTTTTTGCATCCCTCTATGCAGATGTGGGACAATGATCTCATTCACTGGAATCCAAATGAATTCTGTGGAATTATATATATATCACTTCCTACTAAATATATGTGGATGCCAGATATAGTTATTGAAGAGATGTAAGTAACATATATGCACATACAGTACATTCAAAAATCACATATCTTCACTTTGTGTGTGTGTGTGTGTGTGTGTGTGTGTGTGTGTGTGTGTGTGTGTGTGGACAGTACCATACAGGGAATTGCACCCCGGAAAATATTACTCGAATGAATGTTGGGAAATTAATCTTACAGCGTCTTTTCCCCCTCCCGGGTTCGTGATGAAAGAGCAGAGATCGGACTTTCAGTTTCATTTTTAACAATTTATTAATCACCACACATAATACATGAGGGCAAAAATAATGCAGATTTTAAAACAAGCATGCTTGGAGATTGCAAAATAATATCCCTTACCGCATTCATGCTGTTGTCTCCCCCTAAGCGCCCTGCAATCTGACTGTCTGTGCGCGCCCCCGTTCTTTATGGTTCGGGGCCATAAAACCCATATAAGGATATATGTTTACCTCTCAGGCCAGCTCTGCTTGCTCAGTTATGCGACCCCCCACTCTTACTCTCCTGTCTGCACCTCTCCAACTTCTTAAGATAAACACAGTGTGCTCCCCAATAAGCCTTACATTCCTTAAATCTGCAATAATTAATTCCCTCATGAACCTTAATTATATTATCAATTGATCACAAAAGCACACAGACTCATTACTGACAAGAAAGCAGCATAACAAATTGATTTGAACATTTTAATAAACCAGAAAATCAAAAATGAGACTACAGCAGACACAAAAAAGTTAACAGAAACAGCATTTACTTAAAATATTACTGTATTATACTAAATATTTCTAAAAGAGGAGATCTCCAATCAGTGATAAAACAGCAAGCCCAAAGTGACAATCCAGCTCACAGTGGGTTACTTGGGGAGGCTGGGTGGACAGCAGATGGTCCAACTTATTCAGATGTGTCACTGTGGGTGGTTGACACTCCTCCAAAAAGACTTAATACCTAGTAATTCCTGAGCTTCTTGTACCTTGCCTGATATGAAGAATGTGTCCTGGTCTTTCAGGATCTCTTTTCTTACATGGGAGATGACCTGAACATCCACAAGCAGTAAATGGCAGAAAAGTGCCTTTGGTATGAGTGCTGGATTAATCAGCTGGCATTCAGCACAGGACAGGATGTGCACCAGCAGCTTTTGACATTAAGGGAGAACAAAAATAGAACAAAGGGAGAGGGAAACTAAACAGAGATGGGCCAAGACACAGGAACAAAAGAGACACAGGGACAAAACAGACACAGGGACAAATGGAAACCAGAATAACATACAAATTCAATTGAATTCAATTCAATTCAATTTTATTTATATAGCTCCAAATCACAATAAACAGTCGCCTCAAGGCGCTTTGTATTGCGGGTAAAGACCCTACAATACAATAATACAGAGAAAACCCAAGAGTCAAAACGACCCCCTATGAGCAGCACTTGGCGACAGTGGGAAGGAAAAACTCCCTTTTAACAGGAAGAAACCTCCAACAGAACCAGGCTTAGGGAGGGGGGGTCATCTGCTGCGACCGGTTGGGTTGAGGGGAGAGAAAAGACATGCTGTGGAAGAGATTAATATCAATTAATGATTAAATGCAGAGTGGGGTATAAACAAAGTAAATAAGGTGAATGAAAAGAAATAGTGCATTATGTGAACCCCCCAGCAGACTAGGCCTATAGCAGCATAACTAAGGGATGGTTCAGGGTCACCTGATCCAGCCCAAACTATAAGCTTGATCAAAAAAGAAAGTTTTAAGCCTAATCTTAAAAATAGAGAGGGTGTCTGTCTTCCGAATCCAAGCTGGAAGCTGGTTCCACAGAAGAGGGGCCTGAAAGCTGAAGGCTCTGCCTCCCATTCTACTCTTAAGTATCCTAGGAACCACAAGTAAGCCAGCAGTCTGAGAGTGAAGTGCTCTGTTGGGGTGATATGGTACTATGAGGTCTTTGAGATAAGATGGGGCCTGATTATTCAAGACCTTGTAGGTGAGGAGAAGGATTTTAAATTCTATTCTAGATTTAACAGGGAGCCAATGAAGAGAAGCCAATATGGGAGAAATCTGCTCTCTCTTTCTAGTCCCTGTCAGTACTCTAGCTGCAGCATTTTGGATCAGCTGAAGGCTTTTCAGGGAGCTTTTAGGACAGCCTGATAATAATGAATTACAATAGTCCAGCCTAGAAGTAATAAATGCATGGATTAGCTTTTCAGCATCACTCTGAGAAAGGATGTTTCTAATTTTAGAAATATTGCGCAAAGGCAAAAAAGCGGTCCTACATATTTGTTTAATATGTGCATTGAAGGACAAATCCTGATCAAAAATGACTCCAAGATTTCTCACAGTGTTACTGGAGGCCAAAGTAATGCCATCCAGAGTAAGTATCTGGTTAGACACCATGTTTCTAAGATTTGTGGGGCCGAGAACAAGAATTTCAGTTTTATCTGAATTTAGAAGCAGGAAATTAGAGGTCATCCAGGCCTTAATGTCTTTAAGACATTCCTGCAGTTTAACTAATTGATGTGTGTCATCTGGCTTCATTGACAGATAAAGCTGAGTATCATCTGCATAACAATGAAAATTGATGCAATGCTTTCTAATAATACTGCCTAAGGGAAGCATGTATAATGTAAATAGAATTGGTCCTAGCACAGAACCCTGTGGAACTCCATAATTAACCTTAGTGTTGTCGGGTCGTGGTTTCGGCTTTCTCCCGCTGCCCCTCTTACCAGGCGGAAGTGAGACCAATGAAAACAAATGCACCTTTGATAATAACGTCACACTTTACAAAAACTCACTGGAGATGAGCAGGACCTGTTTCCAGAATTTATTGAAGCACAAAGTTAAACAAAGTACAAGCAAGCAAAAAGCCTTCCGAGAGTGAGTGCCGTGGAGCTGTTGCAAGGGTGGTAGAGGAAGAGCAGAAAAGTAGAAGTCCAGAGTTTAACAGAGTATAAGAAATCAAAGAAGCCCTCTCGGGAGTAAGAGCCTTGGAGCCGCTGCAAACGGGGGAGAGAGGAAGAGCAAAGAAGAGCGCTCCCTCCCAGCTTTGCCTCTGCCTTTTATCTCCCAAACTCGCACCTCCCCTCGCTGTTATCAGACAAATAACTTTCCCACGGGAAACTACCTCCCACCTGGGCACTAGCCCGCCCTTCTATCCATATTTTCACATTACTTGGAACACTTTTGGGGCGGTTTTATCTCGATTCACACATTTATTCCCTTACATCATTACAGCGGCCCAGGTGCGCCTTCAGCCCCTCTTTCCAAGACACACACTCCCCGCTACTTGACCTCCCCTCTGGCAAGGCTGGGTCAAAAGTGCACTGTGTACAAAGGTGAACTTCTAAAAATGACAGGGTGCAGTGCCCCTAGTGGAAAAAACCAGGCCTTGGGCAGAGCAGGCCTCAGTCCTCTCCACTCACCTAAGACATGCAATGTTCCAGTGTGTGAGTGACAATATATGTGACAAATAATATATATTGTGACCATTAATTCAGATTAATATAGGTACTAATAACTGATATAGTAAAATACCAATATCAGATGATAAAAATATCTGACAGTGTCTGAAGAAGACTCCCCATTTACATGAACAAATTGGAGTCTATTAGATAAATATGATTCAAACCACTGCAGTGCAGTACCTTTAATACCTATAGCATGCTCTAATCTCTGTAATAAAATGTTATGGTCAACAGTATCAAAAGCTGCACTGAGGTCCAACAGGACAAGAACAGAGATGAGTCCACTGTCAGAGGCTCTAAGAAGATCATTTGTAACCTTCACTAATGCTGTTTCTGTACTGTGATGAATTCTGAAACCTGACTGAAACTCTTCAAATAAACCGTTCCTCTGCAGATGATCAGTTAACTACTCTTTCAAGAATCTTTGAGAGAAAAGGAAGGTTGGAGATTGGCCTATAATTAGCTAAGACAGCTGGGTCAAGTGATGGCTTTTTAAGTAGAGGTTTAATTACAGCCACCTTGAAGGCCTGTGGTACATAGTCAACTAATAAAGACAGATTGATCATTTTTAAGATAGAGGCATCAATAATTGGGAAGACTTCTTTGAACAGTCTAGTAGGAATGGGATCTAACAAACATGTTGCTGGTTTGGAGGAAGTAACTATTGAAGTTAACTCTGAAAGATCAACTGGAGCAAAAGAGTCTAAACAAATACCAGCAGTGCTGAAAGCAGCCGAACATGAAGATAAATCTTTGAGATGGTTATGAATAATTTTTTCTCTAATGTCTAAAATTTTATTTGTAAAGAAATCCATGAAGTCACTACTAGTTAAAGTGAAAGGAATACTCGGCTCTACAGAGCTCTGACTCTTTGTCAGCCTGGCTACAGTGCTGAAAACAAACCTGGGGTTGTTCTTATTGTCTTCAATTAATGATGAGTTTTTTTGTTTTTTTTTAAAGCCTGTCATGTCTGGTAGATCTTGCAAGCAGAACTGTGATCTGAATGCGTTGTTGTGCCAAACATATTTGCTATTTCAAGATGAGCTCTATAGGTTCTCAATAGGCTCTTCTTGTTGATGTTTTAACCCTTTATTTTATTTATCTGAGTTATTTTTTCACATACAATGTAACAGCCAGAGCTGACAGGCTGAAGAAAAGGAAAATAAAGAAAAGAAAAAGGGAGAGAGAAAGGGAGCAAAAAAAAGGAGAGAAAAAAAAAAAAAAGGGGAAAGAGCACAAGTCTATTAATCAGATAGTTCATCACTTTAACATAAAAAAATACTATCAATACTTGCAAAAACAAATTTGTGTGTGAAAAACAAAACTAACAAAGCATGTTACGCACACCAACAATTTTGTTGAGTTGTGATTGAGTGGGTGTTTGTGTCTGTGTCATGTTTGTGTCTGTGTCATGGAACGTACTTACCAATGAGGGCAAAACGCTGCAGCTCCACCCATCAGAAGCTAGAGGCAGGTAGGGAAAGCCTCCGGAAACCCAGGCCACCAGCAGCCCACCAAGAGCCAGGAAGACCCATGGCCACTCAGTCCAAAGACAACCGCACACCCACCCCAGCAGACGGGAGAGGGTGGTCTCAGACGAAGCCCCCCCAGTCGAGGAGCAAGGGCTCCAGGGAACCCAAGGCGATGAGAAGCCAGTCCCCCCCCAGCGGCCAGCCCCCTGCACTGGCCGGCGGCAGGGCCCCAGCGCCCACGGCACCCAAGGACCGCCCGACCCTCCACAGAGCCCCCCCCCAAGCCGAAAAAGCCAACGCAGCCCCGCACCGCACCCCCAAGGGGAGCGGGCCAGCACCCACGCCAGAACATCCAGCCCCACCCAGGAACCCTGAGGCACCCCCATCCCAGGGGGGTAGGGGGGAGGAGGCAACCAGCAAGGAGCGGCCAGGAGGCAAGGCACAAGGCCCAGACCCAGGTCCAGCCATACATACAAACACACCCACACACCCGTGTACACATTTATGCACAGATACTCATACATGCCCATACATACTTACCCACACACAGATATGCCATACATACACATTCACTCACCCACCCATACTCACGGAGACGGTGACAAATACACAAAGACACACATTCATCCATAGCTACCCACCCTCTGAAGACGGGGCAAGTGGAAACCACCCCAGGGCCAACAGCGACCCCAGGACGCCACCAGCCCGGTCCCCAAGGAACCACCCGACCCCTACCCTGGGCGAGGCGTAAGAAATCGGGGTGTAAGATGACCCATCCACCCCTCCTCCTCCCCAACTTGTAGGTCTATGTGTTAATGTTTGTGAGTGAATGAGGTGTATAGGGTGCAGTTAAAATTGAGGGGACAGTTATGCCACAAGCACCAACTGTTGGTCGTCAGTGCCTGCCCACACTGCCCCCCCAAAACCCTCCATGTCTAAAGTGCAAATAAAATTTGGGGACAGACAGTGACGAGGATCCGAGTGGGGCCACCTCAGCGGCCCCACCTCATCAACCTCTGAGTAACATGCCTGCCCCAAAGGTCCTATGTGTATCAGGTTATAAGTGTGTATGTGTTGTGAGTTATAATGACTAAAGTGCAATTAAAATGGAGAGGCAAGTGGTGGTGCAGCTCTCCACGTGGTCTCTCCATCCTACATCTGTGAGTGATGTGTATTCTGTGTGTGTGTGTTTGTGTATGGGGAGGGGGAGGGGGGGGGCATATGACCAGGAAGAATCCTGGAAGAAGAGAGCCTGGCTCAATAGGCTCAATAGGCACCCCGACCACCCACACCCCAGCACAGGGCAGGGGGAGGTGAGCCCGGGGCCGTGGTGACAGCATCCCAGGGCACTGCAGCACCCGAGGTTGGCGCCCCCGCCCCCACTGCAGAGGGCGGCCCGCTCCCCCTAGATGCCCATTCACTCAACAATAGACACAAACAAGCGACAGGACATACTGGCCTGGGCATGGAAATACAGTGCCCAGTCCCCCCCAACCACCCCACCGTGGCCCCATCCCCCACCCCACCCCCCTGCAATGCAGGCACCCCAGGGCCCCAAAAGCGTAGACCGGACATCCCGACGCCAGGCCAACCCACCCCACCCGGTGGCGCGGCCGGGACAGCAGAGGCCCCCCGCGCCAGGGGGGACCCACCGGGAGCCGGCACGGCCCCAGTGTCGGGGCCCCAGACCCCAGCCCCCAAGCCATACAGGGAAGACCAGCCAACCGACCGAGGGCCGGCACCACCCCCCCCAAGCACCCCGCCCACACCCCAGGACCGAAGGCAGCATCATCCAAGCCCCCACCACCATCAACCAGGACAGGCACACAGACATCACCAGAAGGTCGCCCCAGGACTCCAGTCTCAGGAGGCTACCAGCTACATAGGCGTCCGGAGTCCTCACCCACCCGCCTACAAAGCACATCAGGAGCAGAGCCCACAGCCCACCACCCCCACTAAGTAATGGAGCTGATCAGTGGGAACCAAAGAGAGTCAAATTCCTCCAATTTGTTTTTAGAAGAAGCAGACATTCTCTCTAAACTAACATGATCTACTAATAAATTTCTGTACTGAGTAATACATAGTTTATTTTTTGTCTTCCAGTTCATGAGGATCATCTTCTTAGCGATGCACAAGGCAGTAAGAACTATGTGTGATATATTTAACTCCATAATTAATTCACTGACATCACCTAAGATGCATAGTCTGGGGGAAGTTGGGATACGACAGCTAAACCATGTGGATAGATCTTCACAAATCCTCTGCCAAAATCTCTGAACTGGTACACAAGACCACAGAGCGTGTAGATGATTATCCTCTGAATTGCTTGTACAGTGGGTACATATGTTTGAGTGTGTAAGGCCCATTTGGAACATCCTTTGTCCAGTGTAGTATGTTCTATGGAGAATCTTATATTGTACAAGTTGTATTTGGGGTCTTTTAGTCATTTTGAAGATATTTAAACATATTTCTGTCCATAAATTTTGATCCAGGTTGACAGAAAGATCACGCTCCCATTTTGCAATTGGGAGGGAAACTGAATCATCAGTTTTTATTAATAATTTATATAATTTTGATAACAATTTTGGGGTACAGAGATTAAGAAATTCTGTTACCCAAGTAGGCATTTCTAGATTCAATTGATTAAGGTTAAATCTTCCCTGTAGGACGGACTTAAGTTGTTGATATTCCAGAAATCTACCGTTGCCAATTCTATATTTTGATATAAGTTCTTGGAACGTGATAAGATTTCCATCTTGGATAATATGTTCTAAGTTATTTATACCCTTATCACGCCATAACGGAAAATTCAGCATTTTCTTTTTCTGACAAATATCTGGATTGTTCCAGATGGTGTTAGTTTACAGGGGATAAGTGAAGACTTAGTTATTTTTAAAAATTCCCACCAGGCTGTCAGAGAGGTATTTATACTAAGGACTTTATAGCAGTTATGATGTTTAATACTGGAACTAATGAAAGGTAGATCTGAGATTTTTATTTTTCCACAAAACGCCTGTTCTAGATCCAGCCATGGGTTGTCTAATGAATTGGATTTGATCCACTTTGAAATATACTGCAATCTACTGCTTAAGAAATAGTAATAAAAGTTTGGTAATTCCAGACCTCCACTGTGTTTTGGCTTTTGTAAAGTTTTTAAGCTTATTCTTGACGGTTTGTTTTTCCATAAAAATTTTGAGATGTTTGAATCTAGTGACTTAAACCAAGGAAGAGTAGGTTTATTAGGGATCAATGAAAATAGATAATTAATTTTTGGTAAAACCATCATTTTAATGGCAGCAACTCTCCCCATGAGTGATATAGGTAAACTGTTCCAACGTGTGAGATCATCCTCTATTGTTTTTAATAAGGGGGTATGATTTAATCGTACCAAGTCTGAGAGCCTGGCGGAAAAATTTATGCCTAAATATCTAATATTTCCTGACTTTAGTGGGGTCCTAGAGGTTCTCTGGAAGTTACAATTCAGAGGCAAAACTGTTGATTTACTCCAATTGATAGAGTAATCAGATATAGATGAGAACTTATCTATCAGTGTGATAGTCTTCAAAAGAGAGCCTTGTGAATTCCCAAGGAAAAGTAATACATCATCAGCATAAAGGCTAATTTTATGGTTCATATTTTCAGTTTGAATCCCTTTAATATTTGCATTTTGACGTATTGCTGCTGCTTGTGGCTCAATGAAAATTACAAAAAGAGAGGGAGAGAGTGGGCAGCCCTGCCTGGTACCCCTCTGCAGACTGAAACTTTGGGAAATGAGATCATTTGTCCTAACACGTGCATTCGGAGAGCTGTGTAGTGTTCTGATCCAGTTTATAAAGGATGACCCGAATCCAAATTTTTGTAGAACTGCTAGTAAGAATCTCCAATTTACCCGATCAAATGCCTTTTCTGCATCTAAAGACACGATTGTCGTCTCTAATTTGTTAATAGAACAATAGTCTATTATATTTATCAGTCGACGTGTATTATTGGCTGAGTGCCGACCCTTGATAAAGCCTGTTTGATCTGGATGTACAATACATGGGGTAATACTTTCTAATCTTTTGGCAAGGGCTTTGCAAATTATTTTAAGATCTACATTAATGAGAGAGATTGGCCTGTAGCTGGATGGGAGTGTGGGGTCTTTGCCTGGTTTAAGAAGCAGGCTAATGTTAGCAGAGTTTAAGGTTGGAGATAAGATGTGATCATTCTGAATCTGAGTTACCATTCTGAAAAAAATGGGAGCTAGCTCAGACCAAAATTCTTTATAAAACTCGGCTGGAAAACCATCTGGGCCTGGGGCTTTATTATTTGGGAGATGCTGTAGGGCTTCACTAAGTTCAGACAATGAAAGAGGTAAATCCAGAGCTGCAGCCTGGCTTTTCATTTAGTTTTGGTAGATTTATATTATTAAGAAATTCTTCAATTTCAGTATCAGATGGGTTAATCTGTGGTGAATATAAGGCTTCATAGAAGTCTTTGAAAGAGTTATTTATTTGTTGTGGGTCATGAGTAATAATACCAGTCGAGTCTTTAATAGAAAAAATAGCTGTTTTTTCTTTATTCAGTTTTAATTGGTTGGCCAGGAATTTTCCAGATTTATTTCCATGCTCAAAGTTTTCCAAACGCAGCCTCTGCAACATAAATTGTGTCCTTTTATCAATTATTTCATTTAACTCCAGTTTCAGTTTCCTCAGGTTGTTAATTATATGTTCTTGTGGTGAAGCAGTATAGGCAGTTTCTAAAGATTTAATTCATCCATCCATCCATCCATTTTCTTCCGCTTATCCGGGGCCGGGTCGCGGGGGCAGGAGCCTAAGCAGAGAAGCCCAGGCCTCCCTCTCCCCAGCCACCTCCCCTAGCTCATCCGGGGGGACCCCAAGACGTTCCCAGGCCAGCCGAGAGATATAATCTCTCCAGCGTGTCCTGGGTCTGCCGCGGGGCCTCCTCCCGGTGGGACATGCCCGGAACACCTCACCCAAGAGGCGGCCAGGAGGCATCCTAATCAGATGCCCGAGCCACCTCAACTGGCTCCTTTCGATGTGGAGGAGCAGCGGCTCTACTCTGAGCCCCTCCCGGATAGCTGCACTCCTCACCCTATCTCTAAGGGAGAGACCAGCCACCCTTCGAAGGAAACTCATTTCTGCCGCTTGTATTCGCGATCTTATTCTTTCGGTCACTACCCAAAGCTCGTGACCATAGGTGAGGGTAGGAACGTAGATCGACCAGTAAATCGAGAGCTTCGCTTTTACACTAAGCTCCCTCTTCACGACGACAGACCGGTGCAGCGTCCGCATTACTGCAGAAGCAGCCCCGATCCGTCTGTCGATCTCCCGCTCCCTTCTCCCATCACTCGTGAACAAGACCCCGAGATACTTGAACTCCTCCACTTGGGGCAAGAACTCGTTCCTGAGCCGGAGAGGGTACTCCACCCTTTTCCGGCTGAGGACCATGGCCTCAGACTTAGAGGTGCTGATTCTCATGCCGGCCGCTTCACACTCGGCTGCGAACCGTTCCACTGCGAGCTGGAGGCCCCCCCCTGATGAAGCCAACAGGACCGCATCATCTGCAAAGAGCAGAGATGAGACTCTGAGGCCACCAAGGAAGAAGCCTTCCGCCACCTGGCTACGCCTAGAAATTCTGTCCATAAAAGTTATGAACAGAATCGGTGACAAAGGGCAGCCCTGACGGAGTCCAACACCCACAGGAAACGAATCCGACTTATTACCGGCTATACGGACCAAGCTCTCACTGCGGTTGTACAGAGACTGAATGGCCCGCAACAACGGGCCAGACACTCCATACTCCCGCAGGACCTCCCAGAGGATACCCCGAGGGACACGGTCGAATGCCTTCTCCAAGTCCACAAAGCACATGTAGACTGGTTGGGCAAACTCCCATGCGCACTCGAATATCCTTGAGAGGATAAAGAGCTGGTCCAGCGTTCCGCGGCCAGGACGAAAACCGCATTGTTCCTCCTGGATCTGAGGTTCGACTAACAGACGGACCCTCCTTTCCAGCACCCTGGCATAGACCTTACCGGGGAGGCTGAGGAGTGTGATCCCTCGAAAGTTGGAGCACACCCTCCGGTCTCCCTTCTTAAAGATGGGGACCACGACCCCGGTCTGCCAATCCAGTGGCACTGCCCCAGATCTCCACGCGATATTGCAGAGGCGTGTCAACCAAGACAGCCCTACAACATCCAGAGCCTTCAGGAACTCAGGGCGAATCTCGTCCACCCCAGGGGCCTTGCCACCAAGGAGTTGTTTAACTGCCTCAGTGACCTCACCCCCAGTGATGGCCAGGTCATCCCCCTCGTCCCCAGACTCTGCTTCCACTACAGAAGGCGTGTCAGTGGGATTCAGGAGGTCCCCGAAGTATTCCTTCCACCGCCCGACTATAGCCTCAGTTGAGGTCAGCAGCACCCCACCCGCACTATAAACCGTGTGAGTGGAGCACTGCTTTCCCCTCCTGAGTCGCCTGACGGTTTGCCAGAATCTCTTCGATGCCGTCCGAAAGTCTTGTTCCATAGCCTCACCGAACTCCTCCCACACCCGAGTTTTTGCTTCGGCCACTGCCCGAGCTGCATTCCGCTTGGCCTGTCGATACCTGTCAGCTGCCTCCGGAGTCCCACAGGCTAACCAAGCCCGATAGGACTCTTTCTTCAGCTTGATGGCTCCCTTCACCTCCGGTGACCACCATCTGGTTCGGGGGTTACCACCACGACAGGCACCAACCACCTTGCAGCCACAGCTCTGAGCAGCAGCCTCAACAATGGAGGTGCGGAACATGGTCCATTCGGACTCAATGTCCTCAGCCTCCCTCGGAATGCTGTCGAAGTTCTGCCGGAGGTGGGAGTTGAAGATCTCCCGGACTGGGGCTTCTGCCAGGCGTTCCCAGCGCACCCTCACAATACGTTTAGGTGCACCAGGTCTGTCCAGCTTCTTACCCCGCCACCTGATCCAACTCACCACCAGGTGGTGATCAGTTGACAGCTCAGCTCCTCTCTTCACCCGAGTGTCCAAAACATACGGCCGCAGATCTGATGATACGATTACAAAATCGATCATCGACCTGCGACCTAGGGTGTCCTGGTGCCATGTGCACTTATGGACATCCTTATGTTCGAACATGGTGTTTGTTATGGACAAACTGTGGTTTGCACAGAAGTCCAATAACAAGACACCATTCGGGTTCAGATCGGGCAGGCCGTTCCTCCCAATCACGCCCCTCCAGGTCTCACTGTCATTGCCCACGTGAGCGTTGAAGTCTCCCAGCAAGACTATGGGGTCACCAGATGGAGCACTCTCCAGCACCCCGCCCAGTGACTCCAAAAAGGGTGGGTACTCTGAACTGTCATTCGGCGCATAAGCGCAAACAACAGTCAGGACCCGTTCCCCGGCCCGAAGGCGCAGGGAAACTACCCTCTCGTCCACTGGTGAAAACTCCGACGTACAGGCAGCAAGCTGGGGGGATACAAGAATACCCACCCCAGCTCGCCGCCTCTCACCGAGGGCAACTCCAGACTGGAACAGAGTCCAGCCCTTCTCCAGGAGACTGGTTCCAGAGCCCAGGCCATGCGTTGAGGTGAGCCCAACTATATCTAGCTGGTATCTCTCAACCTCACGCACTAGCTCAGGCTCCTTCCCCACCAGAGAGGTGACATTCCATGTCCCAATAGCCAGTTTCGATAGCCGGGGATCGGTCCGCCAGGGCCTCCGCCCTCGGCCACCGCCCGACACACACTGCACCCGACCCCTATGACACCTCCTGCGGGTGGTGGGCCTACAGGAGGGCGGGCCCATGTAACCTCTTCGGGCTGCGCCCGGCCGAGCACCACGGGTTAATGCCCGGCCACCAGACGCTCTCCCTCGAGCTCCCTCCCCAGGCCTGGCTCCAGGGTGGGGCCCCGGTAACCCTATCCCGGGCAGGGTAAACTGTTCCCTTGCTTTTATAGACATAGGGGTCTTCTGAACCGCTCTTTGTCTGGACCCTCACCCAGGACCAATTTGCCATGGGAGACCCTACCAGGGGGACAAGCCCCCGGGCAACATAGCTCCTGGGATCACTGGGACACACAAACCCCTCCACCACGATAAGGTGGCGATTCACGGAGGAGATTTAATTTTTTGTTCTAATTCTAACACAAGTGCTTTTTCTTTATTTTTCTTATGCGAGCAGTAAGATATTATTTTGCCCCGCATTACTGCCTTTCCTGCTTCCCAAAGAACACATGGTGATATTCCTGGAATATCATTATATTCTAAGTATGCTGACTACTCCTTTTTGAAATAATTAATAAAATCTTCTTCTTTAAGTAATGATGTATTAAATCTCCAGTTCCTGATTGGTGGTGTGACTCTTTTCTGTGTCAGAGACATAGACACCGGTGCATGATCACTAATAGTGATAGGGTGAATCTGAGTGTCTGTGATATCTATCATCATGGAGCTGCTAACTAAAAAGTAATCTAAGCGGGAGTGAGACTTGTGTACTGGTGAGAAAAAACTATAATCTCTCAGAGTGGGGTGATGTGAACGCCAAGCATCGCAAAGACCAAAATCCTTCATGTACTGTTTAAGAATGTCTGAAGACTGACAGTTCCTCTGACTCACTGCTGTACTGAGCCTGTCAATGTCTGCATTAAGTACCAGGTTGAAGTCTCCTCCTATTATAATTGTGGTGTCAGAGTGATCTGAGAGTGAAGTGAACAAAGCATGAAAGAAGGAGGGGTCATCAACATTTGGCCCATATATACTAGCAATACATAAATCTGTATTCTGTATAGATAAATTAAGTATTATAAATCTACCTTCAGGGTCTATTGTACTGTTGCTAATGTTAAAATTTATCTTCCTGTTAATCAGTATAGCTACACCTCTTTGTTTGGAGTTGTAGCAGGCTGAGTACGTGTGAGGGAACTGTGGAGAGGAGAGAGTGTGCACAGATGTTTTGGACACATGTGTCTCCTGTAAAAGAACAACATCTGCTTTTAAGTCTTTTAACCGATTAAAAATTTTTAGTCTCTTTTCCCTCGAACCAGCTCCGTGTACATTCCATGAGACAAATCTGAGTGTGCTCATATTTAAACTAACTGATGGACTGTTGTGTGCTCACTAAAGATGTGTGTGTGTGTGTACATATGTTCTGTATGTTGGCGTGTGCGCTTTATATTGATGTGTGCGTGTGTATGTGCGCTGTATGTTGGTGTGTGTGTGTCTGCGCTGTATGTTAGTGTAGTAAACTGTAGCATTGTAAGTGACGTAAACATATTGCTGAGTGCAGAAAGAAAAAAGACGTGTAAAAAGTGACCTAAGTGACATAAGAATGAAATTAGATGAGGGGAAAACAAAACAGAACAAACAAACAAACAAACGATCACGGCACTATGCTGACTCGTCGGCGTTAATGGTACTACTTAGACAGATTTAGACTATTTAGACTATTTAATGGTACTATTTAGATAGTTGAAAAAAAACTCAGAAAAGAACGTTAATATGGACACAGATCACCTGAACGATTAGTAGAGCCATGGCGTGGTGTTTTTGTCGCGGTAAAGCTGTCCGTTCACATACAGTTTGTCCACGGCGATGACAGCCCGGGAGCCTCCCTGCATGAACTTCTTCCGGATGGGGAACAGGACCTTGCGTCGCTCCAGGATCTCCTTTGGAAACTGGTCGTTGACGCTGAAGTCCGTCCCTCTCAGCTCCCGGCCGCGGCTCTTCACCAGCTCTTTTTCTTTGAAGTGTTCGAATTTGGCCACGATCGGTCTGGGTCTGCGTGCTCCGGGTCGCTTCCCTCCCAGGCGGTGGACTCTATGGAAGGCGATGGTCTTCACGGCGTCCTCCGGGAGCTTCAGGTGAGTTTGGATAAATTCCTTCACTGTAGCCTCCGGGTCCTCCTCTGCCTTCTCCGGGATACCTGAAAACACAAGATTTTCTCTCATGCTGCGGGCCTGAAGCTCGATAATCGATTCTTTAATTTTCTTATTTTCTTCTGAGAGCCGGGTCGTTTCCTCGGTGAGGGAATTCACCGACTCTCTGAGGACAGCGTTTTCAGCAGCCAGTGTTTCCACCTGATGCTGGCTGAACTCGACTGACTCCCGCAGGGCCTGAAACTCCTTGTGGAGGATTTCAACCAGGGCCAAGCGGGCGTCAAAGCTGGACAATTTGTTATTAATGGACTCCAGAATGCCCACAATATTGGTGGTGGGTGGCGAAGTTGCCTCTGGGGAATCTTCGGGGCGGCTTCTTTTTGTAGACGGAGTTCCTTTGCTGGTGGAGGGAGTCGGCGTCTTGTCGGTTTTCCCCATGACGACACGCTCAAAACACCCGTTGATGTACCGCAGCAAACTATCCAGGTCCTCTTCACCGTCCTCCAGATTGTTGAAAATAATTTAAGTTAGGCTAAGAAACTACCTATATTTTTTAGTTTTAAGCCTGTCTAGTTATAAATTGGCGAGAAAAAAAAAAAATCACGCAAATGTTTGCAGATAGTCACTCCGCCATTGACGATACTGCCGAGATTCACAAAGTCTCGCGTGACTACAGCATAGTCCCTCCTTGCTCCTTCCTTCCTACTCTTCCTTCCTTCCTTCCTACGGAGGGCTTTTTATAGAGCAACAAACTCTTTTTCCAGGCTAAATGAGCATCTTCTAATTTAGTGAGACGCCATTCCCTCTCCAGCTTTCGGGTTATCTGCTTTAAGCTGTGTGTTTGTGAATTATACCACGGAGTCAGGCACTTGTGATTTGAGGCTTTCCTTTTCAGAGGAGCCACAGTATCCAAAGTCGTACGCAGTGAGGATGTAAAACTATTGACGAGATAATCGACCTCACTGGGAGCAGAGTTTAGGTAGCTGCTCTGCACTGTGTTGGCACTGAAGAGCATAATAATGAAGGAATTAGATCCTTAAACTTAGTTACAGCACTTTCAGAAAGACTTCTACTGTAATAAAACTTATTCCCCACTGCTGTGTAATCCATTGAAGTAAATGTAAATGTTACTAAGAAATGATCAGACAGGAGGGGGCTTTCAGGGAATACTGTTAAGTCTTCAGTTTCTATGCCATATGTCAGGACAAGATCCAGAGTATGTTTAAAGTGGTGGGTGGGCTCCTTTACATTTTGAGAGAAGCCAATTGAATCTAACAATAGATTAAATGCAGTGTTGAGGCTGTCATTCTCAGCATCTACATGGATGTTAAAATCACCCACTATAATGATTTTATCTGAACTGAGCAATAAATCAGATAAAAAGTCTGAGAAATCAGACAGCAACTCTGAGTAAGGACCAGGTGGATGATAGATAATAACAAATAAAACAGGTTTTTGAATTTCCCAATTAGGATGGACAAGACTAAGAGTCAGGCTTTCAAAAGAATTAAAACTTTGTCTGGGTCTGTGATTAATTAGTAAGCTGGAATTGAAGATTGCAGCTACTCCTCCTCCTCGACCTGTGCTTCGAGCATTCGGACAGTTACTGTGACTTGGGGGTGTTGATTCATTTAAACTAACATATTCATCCTGCTGTAACCAGGTTTCTGTAAGGCAGAATAAATCAATATGTTGATCAATTATTAAATCATTTACTAATAGGGACTTGGAAGAGAGAGACCTAATGTTTAATAATCCACATTTAATTGTTTTATTTTTTGGTGCAGTTGATGAAGCTACATTATTTATTGTTTTTGAATTTTTATGCTTAAATAGCTTTTTGCTGATTTTAGCTTTGTTTTTTGGTGGTCTGGGAGCAGGCACCGACTCTATGGGGATGGGGTTTTGGGGGGGATGGCAGGAGGAGAGAAGCTGCAGAGAGGCGTGTAAGACTGCAACTCTGCTTCCTGGTCTCAACCCTGGGTAGTCAGGTTTTAGGGTTAATAAATTTGGCCATATTTCTAGAAATGAGAGTTGCTCCATCCAAAGTGGGATGGATGCCGTCTCTCCTAACAAGACCAGGTTTTCCCCAGAAACTTTGCCAATTATCGATGAAGCCCACGTCGTTTTTTGGACACCACTCAGACAGCCAGCAATTCAAGGAGAACATGCGGCTAAACATGTCGCTCCTGGTCTGATTGGGGAGGGACCCAGAGAAAACTACAGAGTCCGACATTGTTTTTGCAAAGTTACACACCGAGTCAATATTAATTTTAGTGACCTCCGATTGGCGTAACCGGGTGTCATTACTGCCAACGTGAATAACAATCTTACCAAATCTACGATTAGCCTTAGCCAGCAGTTTCAGATTTCCATGAATGTCGCCTGCTCTGGCCCCTGGAAGACATTTGACTATGGTCGCTGGTGTCTCTAGCTTCACGTTTCTCAAAACAGAGTCGCCAGTAACCAGAGTTTGTTCCTCGGCGGGTGTGTCACAGAGTGGAGAAAAACGGTTAGAGACGTGAACAGGTTGGTGGTGTACCCGGGGCTTCTGCTTAGGACTACGCTTCCTCCTCACAGTCACCCAGCTGGCCTGTTTTACCTGCTGCTCGGGATCTGCTGGGGGGGAGCTAACGGCGGCTAAGCTACCATGGTCCGCACCCGCTACAGGGGCCTGGCTGGATGTAGGATTTTCCAGAGTGCGGAGCCGAGTCTCCAGTTCAGAAAGCCTGGCCTCCAGAGCTACAAACAGACTACATTTATTACAAGTACCGTTACTACTAAAGGAGGCCGAGGAGTAACTAAACATGTGACACCCAGAGCAGGAAAGTGCAGGAGAGACAGGAGAAGAAGCCATGCTGGTAGTGAGTCGGCTAAGGGCTAAGCTACTAGCTGAGCTAAGCTAGCGAATTTCTAAAAAGAAATAAAGTGAATAATGTGAATACAGATGATTCAGCAAAGAGTGTGCTCTAGATAAAGTAGGTGAAGATTACACTAAAATATGTTGTTATACAGATAGATCGAGCTAAACAGCTAACAGACAGCAAAACACAACTGTGCTCCGAAACAGGAAGTGATACAATACCGCAGTGAGAGCCAACACCAAGTGACCTTGGTGGTACATAGATAAAAACTAACTACAAATAACTAAATAAACAGAACACCCAAACAACAACCTGAGAAACTAAACCATAAGATGAACTAAGAAACACAACTTGAAAAGTAAAACAAAACAAAACTACACAAAAGTGTAGTAAACACACAGAACCACGACACCTGGGGTATTTAAAAGTAGAATAGCTTTCAGGCTCCTCTGCTGTGGAACCAGCTCCCAGTCTGGGTTCCTTTGGGTTCTCCCCTTCAAACTGTCAGAAGTCAGTTGATTCAAGTGAGCAGAATTGAGCTTCGAGCTTCATTAGACACAAGAGTGAATCTGCTGCACCGCTCACAAAAAAGACATGTTTACGTGCATGATAGCTTCTCTGTAAGTGCGACCTGTGTATGATGTCTTCTCAGCTCTTTAAATAATTGATCGGCATTGCATCAATGCTAGCTAGCTACACTTTCAAGCTCATTACAGGCATTTCTTACCTTTAAATCTAACCTCTCTTCTTCCTTCTTGTCCTTTTTCTTACATCTTTCTCCTCTGAGTGACCTTCTCTCTCTTTCTTTTCTCTCCCTTTGAATACAGCAGCTCTTCTTTTAGCTAGCAGACACTGTGTAACAAACTGCACACACTTTTTCTGTTTGCAAATACATTGCCTTTAAAATTACCTGCCACATGTTACTCCCTTTATGTTTGCTCCTCTTCAGCAGTGCTAGCTAAGCTGTTTGTCCCCCAAGCACAACTTATGGATTTGGTTTAGCCCTCATTTTAGTCCTGATTATAGCGCTATAAATGATACATAAATTATATGGTTTTACCTCTTTAACCTGTGTGTATGCAATAAGCCCTGGTGATGGAGGACACTCCAGTATGATTGTCTCTTATGTGTTATTGTTCTGCTCTTTAAGCTCAGACCATTTGATTGACAGTGCAGCGACTGGAAATAAAGACTTCTCTCAGATGTGTTGAACCTAAAGTAACGAGTCTGTTTTTGAAAATGTAAGAAGTCGAAAGTACAGATACTTGTGTGAAAATGTAGGGAGTAAAAATAAAAAAAGTCATCAGAAATTTAAATACCCACGGAAAGTACAGATACCTGAAAAATCTACTAAAGTACAGTAACAAAATGTTTGTACTTTGTTACTTCCCACGTCTGGTTAGAGTTCAGTAACAAAAGTTTTGCCCACAACATTCACAGATGTGTTACCTCCATGTGAATCCTTCATTACTCTGAGGACTCTGACCCATAATCCTTTGCCATTATTAGTCAGCGCAGTGACATTTCAGAGCGTAGGTGCTGCTATTGTCCCATTCAGTAGGGTTTAACCTGAACATTTTTAATTATCTTTCATGAGCATGGTTGCAGAGTTCTACACAGGTGGGTTGTTGACTTTACACACGAGGAATTAAATTGTGCGAGTGGAAATGAATACCTACGAAGGAGTATTAGGGCCACATTGAGGAAAATAAAATTGTGCATTTTAAGAATAAAGTCAAACTTTCAAGAAAAAAGTCCAAATACTATTTTGAGAGAAAACCCGAAACACTATTCAAGTCAAAAAATGGTCACGGCTGCTGTACCCTCAACAAAATGCTTTGGGTTGATGAAACAACTTGATCAGCTGTGTTATTGTGTCTTGTGATTCTACATATCCCCTCTGTACTGTATGAAGGTGCAATCATCAATATCCTTGCATCTGACCTTCACCAGTTTGTTTTTTCCTACTGAGCAGATGCAACTTTCTGCACCATCTCTTTAATGGTCTCATCACTACATCGTGTTTTTGTATTAAAGGGAAATAATTTCCTTGTTACTATAACTGATTCTAAAGTATAGTTTCACTAACTCATAATACAAGACATTCTGGAGGGGATAACAGATGTGGCCTGGCAGTTGTTTGACTTAAACTTAATCTTCACATTTTGAATTTTTTCTCAGAATGCATATTTAAATTTTTTTCTCAATGTTGCCCTAATACTCCTTTGTTAATACCTTTGCCTGCAAAATGAAATGATATGCTCATGATTATGTTTTTTTCTTGTGTCATTAAAATCTAATTCTATAATTCTACACATATCCCTCAAAATCCAGCAAACAAAATCAAACAAAATCATTTAAGTGTTTTGCTATATTCCATATGGTTAGTCATGGGGTTGTAATGAGCCAGTCAGGAAACCATAACCCACTGCCATACAGGCAGAGCAGTTATCACAATTACCAAATTTACTGTAAAATAAAGGTCATCATAGTTGCAAAAGGATATTTGTCTTGATGTGCACTAAAAAATGAAATGAACAAAAAATTATTCAATACTATATTTAATACTATTTTTAATACTATATTTATGTTAAAAGCCTGCACCAGAAAAAGTATGATCAAAAGAAATTTTGAAAAGTTAACTACCGTACTACACTATAATATGACATAACACAGGGCCTTGAGTAATGCACTATGACTTGGTCATTGCCATTCTGGCAACAGCAAATTGATAACACAGTGTCTGAGGGTTAAAGTAGGTTTGTTGTGAATCGTCTTTTGAAAAACTGGCCAATCCTTATAGCCTAAAAAATATACATTTTACTCAACTCCATTTTAAAAGGGAAATATGTTAAAGTAATCTATTTCATGATACTTTCTTCACACATTAGGCCCGTATCCTAATTCATGATTGTTAATAAGCGGCTGCAAACGAGGAAAAGAAACACTCGAAGTTAAACAGATATTTATTGTTCGGGGCAGGCATATTTTATAGGCTATATAATACAATATAACAATATATAATTATATAATACAGGGCGCCCGGGTGGCTTAGTGGTAAAGCCGGCGACCACATACATATGCCGCGTTGCGGTGTGGGCGGCGCGGGTTCGCGTCCCGGCCCGTCGCCTATTTGCCCACGTGTCTTCCCTTGTATCTTTCCCCCATTTTCTGTCTCTGCACTGTCACGGACAAGCCACTGTGGCCAAAAATCGAAAAGAAAAAAAAAAAAAAAAACAATTATATAATACAAAATACCTAAGGCTAAACACATTGCCTACGATTTCAACAAATTAAGGAGGAAAAAAGTACAACTGTGTAATACCTCTATTAAAATGCCTGAGATGAAGGCTGAAGCCTTAAACGGAGGCTGAACGTGCCTAGAGTAATTCTTTTCGCATTAAACGAACCCTTCTCTCAATATTTCCTTAAATTTAACATTCTGAAGCTGTCTTTTCTTTCTGAAAGTCAAATCGACGCGCGCGACTTTTTTCCCGGTTTCCCGTCTTAACGTTTCCCGGGAAACAGGAAATGGTTCTGATCGCATTTCCCGGGAATCCCGGATCCCAGGATTAAACCCTAGCGTGGCAGTTGTTTGACTTGAAACTTAATCTTCACATTTCGACTTTTTTCTAAAAATTTTGACTTTATTCTCAGAATGCGTGATTTAATTTTTTTCTCAATATGGCCCTAGTACTTCTTTGTAAATACCTTTGCCTGCAAAATGAAATTATATGCTCATGATTATGCTTTTTTTTTTCTTGTGTGATTAAAATCTAATTCTATAATTCTATACATATCCCTCAAAATCCAGCAAACAAAATCATGCTATTCTTTTAAGAGTTTTGTTATATTCCATATGGTTAGTCATGGGGTTGTAATGAGCCACCTAGGAAATAATTTCCTGGCAGTCAGGAAACCATAACCCACTGCCATACAGGCAGAGCAGTTATCACAATGACCAAATTTACTGTAAAATAAAGGTCGTCATAGTTGCAACAGGATATTTGTCTTGATGTGCACTAAAAAAATAAAATGTCCAAAAACTTATTTAATACTTGTTTTTAAAGAAATTCAGGTCAAGAATCTTTTAAAAAAATATGGAGATAATTCAACAAAGTTCATTATGATTCAGTGCACCACAGCAATAATAAAATAACACAATACAGTCAAAAACTGTTTGCTCTGTCTACTGCAACACATGTCACATGAACACACTAAATACACTAGCTTTATCAGTGGTATTGCTGCTCCCATAGAAGTAGCAGGTTTTATTTAGTAAAGATAAAACATGACTGCAGAAATAGTAAATAGTAAGTTATGCCATAATGTAAGTTATTTGCCATATTTTGATAATCAGTTTTCATTTGCTCTCATACAGGACAGAGAAAGACAAAGCTGCACCAAGTCCTTACCTCCTCATTACTGCACGGGGCGAGGTTTATTATAAGAATGAGCAGGTGGTGGTAAGCACCTGCAGGATGCACGTTTACAAATTCCCTTTCGACATCCAGAGCTGCAGCCTCTCCTTCAAGTCTGTCCTACATGATGGTGAGCCCATAACAGCTTCTGTTTACATGTGCTTGTTAAGCTGTCAAACACAGATCCCTCAATATTAGATACCTCAGTATATGCTGCCTGTGTCATGGTCCTGGGTTTGACCCAGTGTTTTTTGAGTTTTTCAACTTTTTGAGTGTGTGTGTGTGTGTGTGTGTGTGTGTCTGTGTGTGTGTGTGTGTGTGTGTGTTCCCTTTGTCCCCGTTACATCGCCTCCCTGTTTGCAGCCTTCCCCAAAGGGAAAGGAAATAAAAAGTAACACACAACGTGCCTTGTGGCTTGTTGTGGTTTGGCACTATATAAATAAAACTGATATCTAGTCTGTTCTGGGTTTGAACCTGTAAATTCAGGTTCAAGATCTGAGGTGGAAATGCAAAGAACAGCGGACAGGTAATCATCACTGAGAGCATCAGTATCTGGATTTGTTATACAGATCCAAAGAGAACCAAGATCTTCAGTGCTGGCAAGAAAGTTGCTCTTCAGTTGGCTTAAAAGAAACTGCAACTTTCTTATGAAAGTCTTCACCAGGCAGTGCATCTCTTCTGCAAATAACATGGTTAATTTTTATCACTGTTACCTGGTGTATAATACAATGCAAAAATAGCCATTTCAGAGAGAATGGCAACAATAAGCCATCCTCTGTTTCTAAGTTCAATAACGACTGTTTTCTTGGCTGAAATGGGTCAAACAGCATGATGTATACATATTTACTTATTTCCTAATTTTCCATTGACCTCATATAGGCCTGTCAAGGACAACCAAAGGGCTGGATGTGGCCTGCTGGCCTTACAGTGCTCAGATCTAGAGTAAAGTCTTTTCCAGCACATTGCAAAGATCTCATGCTCCCTGAACCATTTTTTTTCTATTTAGTTTTATTTATATAGCACCAAATCACAACAAACAGTCTCCTCAAGGTGCTTTGTATTGTGGGTAAAGACCCTACAATAATTAATAATAATTAAAATAAGAATTTTTTTTTTTCACAATTTGAGCCCAGTTAATCTTGGCATTATCATTTTGGAACATGTCTGTACCATGAGGGAAGAAAACCATCTATTGATGGAAAAACCTGATCATTCAATATATAACCAGGTAGTTAACTGACCATCATCATTTGGACATACATGTTGAACATATGACACCAATCCAATGGAAGGCTCTTGCTGATTTACTTAGTTAATCCAGGTGTTCACTATGTTTTTGTTTTGTTTTTGTTTTTTGTTTTTTTGGGGGGGGGTCTGGAAGAGAATATTCCTTGTTGATCTGATCACATTTAACACATTTCTTTTTATATTCTATTTCAGATTCAAATATATTCTTAAGGACCAGAGAAGACAAAAATTTCATGAGAGAGTGGTTTGATAGCTCGATGCATACGCAGTACGAGTGGGTGTACATCGACATGACAATCACAAATGATACTGCTTTTCGAGATGGCTTCAAAAAAACTAGAGTCATTTACACTGTAAGTATTCAGTAAGCAAAAATTCATAAAAGAAAACCATTCTGTTAGCCTGTATTTGTCTACTATAGGCACTCGGTGCCAAGTAAAGACATGATAATGTGTGAGTTTCCTCCAAAAAATGATGGTTGTACTGGCCCATGCTGCAATGGTTAGGCTCAGTTCAGCTGTAGGGCAATGTTTGCTTTGCCAAGTTTGCAATGGAGAATTAGCTATGATGTACTTAAAAGAACATTTATCAATAAGATAAATATTGTATGTATTAATTAAAATGAGCATCATCTAGAGTATATATAGTACCAGTCAGACTTTTGGACACAACTTCTCATTCAATGTTTTTATTTTGTCCTACATTGTAAATTAATTCTGAAGTCATCCAGACTATGAAGGAACACATAAGGAATCCTGTAGTAAACTTACAAGTGTTAAACAAACCAAAATATGTCTTACAGTTTAAATTCTTCAAAGTAGGCACCTTTTGCTTTCATTACAGCTTTGCTCACTTTTGGCAATCTCTCATTCAGATTCATGAAGTAATCACCTGAAATTCAGTTCAATTCAATTTTATTTATATAGCGCCAAATCACAGCAAACAGTCGCCTCAAGACTGTTGGAAATGGTTTTCCAACAGTCTTGAAGGAGTTCCCAGAGGTGCTGAGCACTTGTTGGCTGCTTTGCCTTCACTCTGCGGTCCAACTCATCCCAAACCATCTCAGTTGGGTTTTAGATCCCAAGGTGATCGTGGAGGCCAGGTCATCTGACACAACACGGATGGCATGTCGCTGCAGAAAGCTGTGGTAGCCATGCTGGTTAAGGGTGCCTTGGATTTTGAATAGATCACCAACAGTGACACCAGCAAAGCACCCCCATACCATCACACACCTCCTCCATACTTTTTCAGAACCAAAAACATCAAATTTGGACTCAGACCAAAGGACAGATTTCCACTGGTCTAATGTCCATTCCTTGTGTTCCTTGCCCCAAGATATTGGGGTGGCTGTAGCTCAGTAGGTAGAGCAGGTCACCTACTGATCGGAAGGTCAGCGGTTCGATTCCTGGCTACTCCAGGCTACATGCCAGTGTATCCTTGGGCAAGATACTTAACCCCAAGTCTGTCAGAGTATGAATGTGTGTGAATGTTAGTTAATTAAAAAAAAGCACTTAGCTTAGTAAAACATGGAAGTGCTTGTATGAATGGGAGTGCATGGGTAAATGTAAAAATGTGTTGTATAAGTGCTTTGAGTGCTCATAATGAGTAGAAAAGCGCTATATAACAACTAGTCCATTTACCATTCTCTTCCTCTTGTTCTTCATTAGTCCTTAAAAGTGGCTTCATTGCAGCAGTTTGACCATCAAGTCCAGATTCATGCAGTCTTCTCCTAACAGTTGATGTTAAGATGCGTGTGTTACTTGAACTCTGTGAAGCATTTAGGTGGGTGCTGTTAACTTGCTGTTTCTGAGGCTGGTAATGTTTGGTCTAACGCTTGGTCTTCCTGTCCTGGGGTGGTCCTATTGAGAACCAGTTTCATCATAATGTTTGATGGTCTTTGCAACTGCATCTCTTGTTCTTGAAATGTTTTTGGATCAACAGACCTTTATTTTTTAAAGTAATGATGAACTGTCATTTTTCTTTACTTAGTTGAGTCGTTCTTGCCATAATATGGATTTGAACATTACTAAAATAGGGATATTCACTGTATACCAACTCTACCTCTTCACAACAGATTTGATGGTCTCAAACACATTAAGAGGGCAAGAAATTAACTTTTGACAAGGCACAGCTGTAAACTGAAAGCCATTCCAGATGACTACCTCATAAAGCTAACTGATAAAACGGGAAGATGTGTAAAGTTGTCATCTAAGCAAGAGGTGCCTACTTTGAAGAATCTAAAATATAAAACATTTTTTGGTTTATTTTAACATTTTTTTGCTTACTAAATAATTCCATGTGTATTTCTTCATAGTATGGATGACTTTGGTATTAATCTTTGGTGTGTCCAAACTTTTGACTGGTACTGTGTATGTATATATATATATATATATATATATATATATATATATATATATATATATATATATATATATATCAAAAATGATTAGTGCACCTCATCATCTGGTGGTGCCTGTGCAGCCAT
Organism: Amphilophus citrinellus; assembly: GCA_013435755.1. Classification (NCBI taxonomy): domain Eukaryota; kingdom Metazoa; phylum Chordata; class Actinopteri; order Cichliformes; family Cichlidae; genus Amphilophus; species Amphilophus citrinellus. Next base: position 8,773,145 of record CM024194.1, read on the forward strand.
CTTACTGCTCTAAAGACAATGCAGTGTTATTTATGCACAGTATGCTGTTGAAAGTGGGTAATGTTATGTTCTGAAATCAGATGTTTTCTCTGATGTTAACCAATGATAATAATCAGTTGTCTTTGCTAATGTGAGATGAAAAGGATTCTCTGTATTCAGGTTTTATGAACAGTAAACCAGTCTTTTCCTGAGTCCTGCTATCTACCACATCCTGGGACAATTTTGCTATGTTCCTACAATTTTGGTATCACAGACACCGAAATCACCATTAACAACACCTATATAGCTTAGAACAGTGATTGCACTTTCACACACTCAATTAACCAATCAGCCTGTTGGAACAGAAAGATGAACAGAGGTACACAGGAACAAACATGCTCAGTAACACACAGCCTGGCACTCTGGCCACATAAAGCCACACACATACAGAAAGACTGAGGAGATGAGAAGAAGGGGAGAGTGATAGCAGATGCACCAGCACAGTATAATGTGCATTTGCGGCTAAGCATGTATTTTATGCTATGTAAACTGTAAATGATTGGAGAAAAAAACTGAGTGGCCATATGTAATATTATACAGCAGAGCTTGTGCAACCACACACTCAAGGAGCCACAATTATGTCTGAGAGCATACCTATGTAAAAGCAGTGGCTAAACTGTTGAGTATTGTAATGTTTAAAATAGCTTAAGTTATAACAGCTGACTGATACTTTTCTTTCTGGCCTACAGTTACATAATACATATTTTAGACACTAACACAATTTTTTTTTTACTTTTCCTTTGTATAGTACCAGACTGGATTTTAGCCACGCCACAATATTTCCTCCACCATGTTTGACAGATGATGTGGTATTATGTGTCCGATCACAAGCTCTGTCTCTTTTCTTGTCTCCATACTTTTCTCTTCCCATCCTTCTGTTACAAATTAATCTTGGGGTCATCTGTCCAAAGACTTTTTTCCAGGACTGTGCAGGTTTTTTACATGACACCTTAGTCTAATCCTGTTCCTCAGTGTAATCTGAGGTTTGCACCTTCTGGTAAACCCTTGACTTTGAAAACCTCAATCTTTCCACCTCAAGAGAGTTCTTGACTTGGTTAGATGTTGTAAAGCATTTGCAATCATTTATTTTAGCTGCTTTCTGTGGTCTTTCTAGCCTTTTGGTGTTGGTGAGTTGGCCAATGCATTTATTTTTTAAAGAATGAACTAAATTATTGATTTGCCCCCCCAATGATTTTCCAGTCTGTGCTTTATGTAGATTTTTCAGCATAATGATGGCCTCGCTCACTTGCTTCAACATCTCTTTGAACCTCATTGAGAGTTCCAGTGACAAGCTACCAAATACAAGTTCAACACTTGGAATCAACTGTTTACTTTGCCATGAAATATCCAAGGGACTATTTGTCAGTCAGTTGTTTACTTTTGAGACTCTGAAGATCAGGGGCTCTGTATAAAATGGTGTTCAGTGTATGTATTAATCAGGCACATAGAAAGAGAAAGACAACAAACTCCGATATAAGCTCTATGCCACTTGGTTCCTGTGCTTCTTCTCAGTGAGGAGAACAGTTACAGCAACACCTAGTGCTGAAGTAAAGTAACTGAATACACAATAAATGGCAGCAGTTCCTAATGGTTAATGCTAAATGTTTGTAAAATTAACAACAAAAACTTAAAGTTGAAAGTCTGGAATGAATCTTTTAATTTCTTTAATGCACTGTGGTGATATACTGAGGCAAAACTACAGAAATTGTATCAATTCTCACATCCTACCTGCCTAACTGTAGCTCACAGCCTTTCATTCCATTCACCATGGTTTGGCACATTTGTCACCACCCACAAGTTATAAAACTCCTTTCCTAGTAGTATTTGAATACATAGTCACATCATTACTTCTTTCAGCATAAATCTGTTTCTGTTGCTTTTTTCCTTGCTTGATGTTCTAATGATGCAGTGCACGGCTCTGCTGCACATACAGTAGAATTAACCACCTGGGACAACATTTCACAGATTTACATGAAGAGGAGGTCTGTCCACTACCTTGCCAATTTCATTCTTCCAATACTATTTTTCTTGGTTCTGGATTTGGCCTCCTTCCTGATCTCAGACAGTGGGGGTGAGAAACTCGGATTCAAGGTCACTGTCCTGCTCGCTGTCACAGTGATGCAGCTTCTTCTCAATGATATTCTGCCCAGCTCTTCAAACAGTATTCCACTAATAGGTAAAGAAGCGTATTTGATGGCACATTGTGACTTAATCAATAGTGATTCATCCACATTAATGATGCTGCCTGCTCTCCTCAGTTGTCTACTGCGTTGGGATTTTTGCTCTGATGCTGCTCAGCCTCCTGGAGACAATTTTGGTGATGCATCTGATTGAGAAAGATTCTGCAGCCCAAGATGATGAGACAGATGGAGAACGGAGCTTGGCTGAGAACTCTAGAGACAGACCCAACTTCCACAGCTTTTTTAGAGGTGAACTTAATCACAGCAATCATTCCCCAAAGTGGACACCTGTGTATGCAGTTTCTGCTTTGTTGCACTCATCTTTGTGTCTTTATTCCAGAGATGAAGAGATGTAATCCCTGTGCCTCTTCCTGTGAAGTATCTGCTGATGACAAAACATCTGTGTGTATGTCATCTGTGACCCAAAAGGTTGGAATTGCTTTTAAGGTTGATTTTCATTTTTTCTTTTTGTTTTGAAAGGAATTGTGTTTGCATGAGAGAGATTATCCTCAATCTTAACATGTATATCAAATGCAAACACTTGTATTAAATCAAAGTGGAAACAATGTAGCAGCAATCAGTGAACCTTATACGGCCCACTAAAATCTTGTTAATAACCTTTGTGCGAATCCTTTTTCAGGATAGCAGCAGTAAACTGACCGAAGTGTCCTCTGCTCTGGAGAAAGTCTCAGATGAGTTGTGGGAGACTCGGAAAACAGTGACTCTGCTCAGCAGCAGCAGCAGGAAGCCCGGCTACTGGACCACAATGGTTAAAAAAATCAACAAGATTTTTGTCATTTGTTATTTGACAGCAATCACTGTATTTTTAACGATCATGGCTTCATTGTGGACCTTTGCTGAAGACAATTAGGGCCAAAGTTTAAAAACAGGTCCATCAGTAAATTGTTCTGATCAGCTTCCGTTTCCAGAGTTTTAGCTTCAGTTTCCATCACCCATATTTTGGCCTTGGCAGGTTACAGCTGAATAATTAGATTTAAAAATCAAATGTAAAATTAGGATTCCAACTTCTAATGAAATTCCAAGTTGGGTAAATGACCACAGACAGTATAAAAAAATTCAAAACTTTTATACCTATGATGACAGAGTTGTCTGAGGTTATTGCTGTTTCTCCCCTGCTGTTTTTAAAGAAAAGCTTCATAGTCCACACTAATGCATCTTCCTATTCCTGGACGCTCTTCTCATTATTTTCCAGTTCCCAGGGTAAAACATGTCATCACAGTAAAACGTGATGTGGGAGCTCCACTGATGACGGCTTTTTTTTCTCATGCTTGTGCTTAACTCAGGGCTGGCATACCTACAGCTGACTGAACTCACTCTGATCGGCCTTTCTCAAGCTCAAACCTCAGCATCACCAATCTCAATGTTATTCAGCTCAGAGTTAAATTTTAAACTAAGCGTTTGAACATGATTCCTGGAATAGAACCCAGTTTTATTAAGTTTTGCTTTACATTTCAGTGATATCATAAGGGTCAAAACAAATCATGAGTGTTTTCACACCGGTTTCAGCAAACTATTCCTTGAGCAGTGTTATTGCATGTTTTACTCACCAATATACACGTATCACATTTTCCTTAATTATGACAAAGGTTTCAGTAGTTATTGTATGTACTTGATAAGGAATGCACACAATGTTAATGTTTACAGTGTATTATTCAGAGTATATTGTATTGAAAGTTTAGGTCTTTTGATGATCAATGAACTACAAATGCATGGGAATATAAAGAAATGTAGTTTGTGTGTACTGTATATCCTTCATTTACATGTCATTGCCATTTAGAGCTGCATGCTACTATAACACTAAAATAAACATAAACGTTTTTCTTCTTCTCTGTTTGTATGTCCTTATGTGTATTATTGGACAACCAACACACTGAATTGTAAAGTGCCTTTCCTCATGTGAAGGTAGTGATCTTGGAGGTTAACTTTCCATTTTCTGTGCCGTCCTACATGACAAGAAATAGAATTGCAGCAGGGGCTTGTCTAGGGTCAAACCTTGGACCAAATTTAACATACTACATGTAACATTTGAGCCATCTATGTGACACCTTCAATGGTCTTTCTTGCTATTGTTTTGTCTTCAGTGACCATAAATAAATTTCTTTTAATGTTTCTTTTAATACAGAATCTTTTCCCCAAGTTTGCATTAAGCTTTATTGTTGATTCTGTTTTATCTGAGTTTTCGTCTCTTTTCAGTTTTACAGCTCATTCTGATAATGTTGAGCTCCTTGTTAACTCTTTTAATGAACACTGCCTAACCGTTCTCCATCAGGTTGCTCCTTTGAAAACTAGTCATTGCTCTGTCAGTTATTACATACCCTGGTTAAACAATCAAACTCGTGGCCTTCGGCGCTCCTGTCGTAAATCAGAGCGTCTGTGGAAATCTACGAGATTGACTGTTCATCAGGAATACTTCAAAGCTATTATGGTGTTTAATTATTTTAGCTTTACATTATTGTTTTTTTTAGATATTATAGTGTTTAATTACTGTCTGTTGTTGTTTTTGCATGTACAGTGCTTTGTGACTACTGTCTGTGAAAAGCGCTAAATAAATAAAATGTACTTACTTACTATTACTATGATGGTGATTCACAGCTGTACTTTTCTATTAAGCCTAACAACCTCAAAAAGCTCATAATTCAGTGACTGTTTCACTATTATCAAAGGTGGCAAAAGTGCAGAAATTCATTACTTAAATAGAAATACAAATACTTGTGTTAAAATATAACCTGGTAGAAGTTAAAGTACTGAGTCAACTTCTTTACTCAAGTAAAAGTGTAAAAGTACAGGCTCTGAAATGTACTCAAAGTAAGGAAGTGAAAGCAGCCTTTTCTCTTTCTCTGCAAAGCTAAGTGAACCTCATGCTATATTAATATAGTAATAAAATATTATTACATAGAGTAGAATAGAATAGAATAGAATGGAATAGAATGCCTTTATATTCATTACACAGGATGTACAATGAGATTGGAGGGCCACTCCTGTTCAGTTCCATGCAATAGAAAGTCAAACCTTCTAAAATAAAAATATAATAATCTAATATGATCTAAAAATATACAGAAAATAAAACAGTATGTATTTAATATGCAGAAAATAAAATGTATTAAAAATACAGGAAAAAGAGAATGTATAAAAATATATATACATTGTAAAAAATAAAATAAGTGTATACATATAATAATGAAGATGGTGAGTATTGCACTTGGTGAGTGAATATTGGATATTACACAGTATAGTAGTGATAGATATTGTTCAGTATGAATAATATAATATTGCACAGAGATGTGGGTGTTGCACAGTCACAGTGGGTGAGTGTGTGAGTTCAGGTTGGTGACTGCTGTGGTGAAGAAACTGTTCTTGAGTCTGTTTGTTCTGGCTTTGATGCTCCTGTAGCTCCTGCCAGAGGGCAGCAGGTCAGAACTGACTCTTTATCTTTGCTCAGGAGTCCAGGAAACACAGCAGGCAGTGAAAAGCTCAAATCATTCACTGATTACATGAACACAGCTGCACAGAGATATTTAATGTCTATTATTGTTCTTTTTGGATCATTTCAGCAGATCAAGATGTAGCTGGAGATGATGACATCATCACTAAAGTCATGTACAATGTTGTCAAAACATCAAATCATCATCAAGAGCCAATCAGCAGAGGTAGTGTTGTGCGGGTTCAGGGTGGAACAATTAATGCTGAGTGGTTACATTTGCTTTTAGAAGAACTTTGTTTCAGCTTTGGTGGGAACATTTATGGACAGAGTGCATTATGAGCATAATTTGGAAAATATGTGCTGCGTATTGTTTCAACCAAAAATGCTCATCACATTATGATTATTCATGAGGGATGATCAGAAGTGTAAAAATGTTGCAACAGTGAAGCAAACATTTTCCTGAACTGATGACTGTTGACTGTGTGTTTGTGAGTCTGTGTGTAACTGCAGCTAACAGCTCTGCAGTCGTCCAGCATCCTGTTTGTGATAAAAACACTTCAGCTGCAGCTGTTTCACCACAGAGCTGTTCAATTTTTATATGACACAGAAACATTATTTCCAGTCTACCTCAGTATCTGAATGTGACACCTGCAGTGTGTCCTGGTTTGTCTAACAATAGTGTTCATGCTGTGAGAGCGTGTTTGCTGTGTGCTCTGTGGTGAAGAGCATCAGTCTGCACTGAAAGCAGAGGGCAGTTTTGTGGTCGTCTTCTTTTCTGTGTCACACAAACAGTCTGTGGTGCAACGTGATGTTGGTGGATGGAGCGAGACATGATGTCCCAGATGTGCTCAAAGGGATTCAGGTCTGGGGAACGGGCGGGCCAGTCCATAGCTTCAATGCCTTCATCTTGCAGGAACTGCTGACACACTCCAGCCACATGAGGTCTAGCATTGTCCTGCATTAGGAGGAACCCAGGGCCAACCACACCAGCCTATGGTCTCACAAGGGGTCTGAGGATCTCATCTCGGTACCTAATGACAGTCATGCTGCCTCTGGCGAGCACATGGAGGGCTGTGCGGCCCTCCAAAGAAATGCCACCCCACACCATTACTGACCCACTGCCAAACCAGTCATGCTGAAGGATGTTGCAGGCAGCAGATCGCTCTCCATGGTGTCTCCGGACTCTGTCACGTCTGTCACATGTGCTCAGTGTGAACCTGCTTTCATCTGTGAAGAGCACAGGGTGCCGGTGGCAAATTTGCCAATCCTGGTGTTCTCTGGCAAATGCCAAGCGTCCTGCACGGTGTTGGACTGTGAGCACAACCCCCATCTGTGAACGTCGGGCCCTCATACCATCCTCATGGAGTCGGTTTCTAACCGTTTGTGCAGACACATGCACATTTGGGGCCTGCTGGAGGTCATTTTGCAGGGCTCTGGCAGTGCTCCTCCTGTTCCTCCTTGCACAAAGGCAGAGGTAGTGGTCCTGCTGCTGGGTTGTTGCCCTCCTATGGCCTCCTCCACGTCTCCTGGTGTACTGGTCTGTCTCCTGGTAGTCCAGCCTCTGGACACTACGCTGACAGACACAGCAAACCTTCTTGCCACAGCTCACATTGATGTGCCATCCTGGATGAGCTGCACTACCTGAGCCACTTGTGTGGGTTGTAGAGTCCGTCTCATGCTACCACGAGTGTGAAAGCACCACCAACATTCGAAAGTGACCAAAACATCAGCCAGAAAGCATAGGTACTGAGAAGTGGTCTGTGGTCCCCACCTGCAGAACCACTCCTTTATTGAGTGTGTCTTGCTAATTGCCAATAATTTCCACCTGTTGTCTATTCCAGCATGTGAAATTGATTGTCAATCAGTGTTGCTGATTGACAATCAGCAACACTGTAAGTTTGATTTACTTGGAGTTATATTGTGTAGTTTAAGTGTTCCCTTTATGTTTTTGAGCAGTGTACTTTATTCATGTTTGTTGGCTTCAGCGTCTCTGCAGGATTAATAAAAGACAAATCTTTGGTCTCAGATATTTTTGGCTCTGTGTTTTTTCACCGAGGTGTGCGATGAAAAATTAGTTGTTCTAGTTTGTTTGCGGCTAACTGACGCGCCTCTGCAGTGCAGAAACTAAGAATAAACACACACTGCACAGAGATGCTTCAGAACAGGATGTGTGAGGTTGAGATAGATAGATAGATAGACGGATAGATAGATAGATAGATAGATAGATAGATAGATAGATAGTCAGTCTGGACATCACATCTCCTGAACCAGGACAGAGGCCTGCCTTTTTATCCTCTCAGTGAAGTAGCCATGAGACAAAGCAGTTTGAAACACCTTTCAGATAAAAATTTGGTGGAAACGCCACGTTCATTTTTTATTCCCATTTTCTGCAGCATTCATCTCTTGTCCTTTTACAGCAAAGTTGTGTTTTACTAATTTAATCAGCATCTGATGATTTCTCTGTTGTAAGGGGCATAGGGTTTATTTTCCTTGGAAGAGGCCAGTCCAGTAAAGCCACTGTGGCCCCTCACCTGAATTCTACTTTGACTATAAGTTACACTAATTCATACAATCCAGCAATGAAAACTTAAACACAGCGTCACCAGTACATTATTTCAGTGAGAGCTCAGTTTCATGATTCGGTTAACAGGGATTCTGCAGCAATCGTAGTAACCAGCCTGACTGAGGAGGACCGTGAGCAGATGGGCCTGTGCAGGTCAGACTTTGGGAAGTACCCCTCATTAACTCCAAAAACTAAAAAGAGGTCATTTCTGTTATTGCAGCTAGTTTTAAAGCTTGAAAATTGCCAAACAATGGAAAATATGTTGAGGACATTTAGCTGTCCTAGTAAGTGCATCCATCCATCTTCCCATCAACTCTGACCGGCTTCCTGTCCCTGCTGAAGAAAAGCATCCCCACAGCACGATGCTGCCTCCACCATGTTTCACAGTAGGGATGGTGTGTTTAGGGTGATGAGCAGTGTTACTTTTCCACTACATGCAGCGCTTTGCATTTAGGCCAAAAAGTTCATCACGTGTTTGCTGTGTCCCCTACATGGCTTCTGGTAAAATGCAAGTGGCACTTTTTATGTTCTTCTTTCAACAAGGGTATTTTTCTTGCCCCTCTTCCATAAAGGCCAGATTTGTGGAGTGCATGACTTATAGATGTCCTGTGGACAGATTCTCGCACCTGAACTGTGGATTTCTGCATGCCCAGAACACTTCACCCAAGGAGGGATCCCAGTAATATGCCCAAACTACCTCAACTGGCTCCGTTTCATGCGGAGAAGCAGAGGCTCTGCTTATCATGGTCTACATGTCATGGTTTTTCTTTTGTTGTGGAGTTTGATTTCCTAGTTCCTTGTGTTCCGTGTAAGGTCTGCGTCTCTATTTCTTTGTTCGACTTCCTGTTTTATTTTGTTAGTATCCTGGTCTCTGTGTGTTGTGTTCTGTTTTGTTTTCCCCTGTTCATTAGTGTTATGTTATTCACCTGTGTTCTCACCTGTTTCTTTTTCCCTCATTATCCCCTAATGTATTTAAGGTCTCAGTGTTGTTTAGTTCATTGTTGTGGTGTCACAAGTGTAGCTGTGTGTTCCCCATCTAGTGTTTTGTCCCCCTTAGTTTCTCCCAGGCTTCCGTGTGTTCTTTATTCTTGCCCTGGTTGAAATTTTGTTATTTGTTTTTGACTTGTGAGCCTCCAGTATAAAAAATACTGTTTGAGTTTAGCTCTATTGTTTTGCGTTGTGCATTTGGGTCCTCCCTTTCCCTGCACACAGCCCCAACCATGACAGTACACCGCAATCACGTATGGACCCAGCGGACTGCGACTTTTTTTAAGCCAGACATGATCTGTGAGCCATGGCTCGGTTCTGAATTCAGGTCATGGTACATTAGCATGCACCTGGCTCTGGGAGGGCCCAGCTGGAGGGACAAGCTTTGGCGTCACCGTTCCCCACCACTGCCTCGAGCTCAAGCTTCGCCACAGCACCTACCTGCCTTGGCAGCTGCCACCTCTCCATCTGCCGTTACGGATTTCGAGTGGGGGGGGTATTTCTCCTTCCAATCGCAGTGGAATACGCCACTCGTATCACCACCACCTGCCTGCTCTTCTCCCATTGCTTTCCTGGCACGACAGTGGAATGCAGATGAGGAGCCTGCCGACACTGCACTTCCTGTTCATTCTGGCATTCCTGTTCGGCTCCTGGCAATGAAAACAACCATCACCTGCTCCCTCCACAGATCACCACAGCCTTCACTCCTGTGAAGACCGGGAGTCCACCTTGTAAGACTGTATGTACACTAGAGGATGTTGGAGTTTATTGATGCCATAACTGTGCTTTGTGAGCAATGGCTCAAGATGCCCGGTGAGAAGGATCAGGAAGTTGGGAAACACACAGTACACAAACTGTTGTCAGCTCACCCTCGACTTTTGGATTTTTTGCCTGGCTTAATTCGGGATTTTGCCCCAGTCGTTGGAGGAGACAGCTGTACGCCCTGCTCAGCAGCATGAACTTTTCAAGTATCCTGACTCTTTAAAGTATCCTGACTCGAGTCAGGATACTTTAAAGTATCCTGGTTCTTTCGAGTATCCTGTGACTCAGCAGCCCCAGTTGTCAGCAGAGACGGCTGCGCTCTATGCTGCACATCATAAGCCTTTGAAGTATCCTGACCCTTGCAAGTATCCTGAGCCTGCCTGTCTTTGTCACCGCCTCTGCCACTGGGACCGCGGTCGGCCTCATGCTCGCCTTCATCACTGCCACTGGGACCGCGGTCGGCCTCATGCTACGCCTCGTCGCCACCACTGCTGGGACCGCGGTCGGCCTTCTGTTTTGCCTCGACACAACAGCTGGCACTGCGTTGGACCCCCTTGAACTGTTTGACCTCCATGATGAGGACGAAACTTGCATTGTTCCTGAATTTGAGTTTTGACTAATGGATGGACCCTCCTGTAGAGCACTCTCGCATAGACCTTACCGGGAAGGTCTTAGAAGTGTGATCCCCGATAGTTGGAGCACACCCTCCAATTTCCCTTCTTAAAGATGGAGACCACCACCCCAGTCTGCCAATCCAGTGGCATCGGCCTAGATCTCTGCTCAAAGTTGCAGTGTCCACCAAGACAGCCTTAAAACATTAACAGCCTTCATGAACTCAGGAGAAATCACGCCCACCCCAGGGGCCCTGCTACAAAGGGAATTACCACCACAATAGGCATCAACCACCTTGCAGCCACAGCTCTGAGCAGCAGCCTCAACAATGTAGGTGTGGAACAATTCAGCCTCCTTCAGAAAATTGTCAAATTTCTGTTGGAGGTGGGAGTAGAAGATCTTGTGGCCTCTCCCAGGTGTTCCAAGCGCACCCTCACTATACGTTTAATTGTGCCAGGTCTGTCCAGCATCCTCCCCCACCACCTGATCCAACTCAACACCAGGTGGTGATCAGTTGACAGCTCAGCTCCATTCGTCACCCAAGTTTCCAGAAATATGGCCGCAGATCAGGGCCGTATTACCGACCGGGCGAGTGGGGCTGGCGCCCCGGGGCCCATGGATCCAGGGGGCCCAGGGGGGGGCCCAACAACAATCCAGATACCGATGTCGATGCTGATTGCGATAGAGCCCTCTATTCTAGGATCTTCTTTAGTTGTACTTCTTTAGTCTATAAGGGTTAACTGAAATGGGCTGGGGGGAGTGACAGCAGTAAGAGGGCCCTCGGCCACAGGACATAGGAACCAGAGGGCCCCTGGGCCATGTCGTACAGCAACCAGAGGGCCCCTAGGCCACGGAGGACGGCAATCAGAGGGCCCCTGGGCCACGGGGGATGGCAAAGGGCCCCTGAACCACGGGATATGGCAACCAGAGGGCCCCTGGGCCACGGGGGACGGCAATCAGAGGGCCCCTGGGCCACGGGGGACGGCTATCAAAGGGCCCCTGAGCCACGGGATATGGCAACCATAGGGCCCCTGTGCCACAGGAAACGGCAATCAAAGGGCCCCTGGGCTATGCGGTACGGCGACTAGAGCGCCTAGGGGGACAGCAATCAAAGGGCCCCTGGGCTACAGGATATGGCAACTTCGACTGTTCTTGACTCTGCCAATTACGAACTGTGAAGGGGAACGGTCATTCTCCAGAATGGCTCAAATAAAAAATGAGCTCAGGATGAAAATGACCCAAAATCGTCTGAACTCCCTCTCACTTCTTGCAATTGAATCACAGTTTGTGCAACAGCTGAACTTTGATGAGTTGGTAGATGATTTTGCACGAAGGAAGAGCAGAAAGAGACTTTTGTAGGGGAGTGTGTGTCGGGGGGGGTGGGGGGGGTGGTTTGGTATGGGCTCGGAGCGGGAGGGGGGGGCCCTTGCAATCTCCTTGCCCTGGGGCCCAGACCCACCTTAATCCGGGCCTGCCGCAGATCTGGTGATACAATAACAAAATCAATCATTGACCTGTGACCTTGGGTGTCCCGGTCTCACATGAGCTCATGGACATCCTTATTTAGTTATGTGGTTTGCACAGACATCCAAACCATTAAAATTAATTCGTGAATTGATGCAAAGGCAATTTGAAAATGCTTTAAAACAAACACTGTAATTCACAGTGACTGAAAGCACTGGAAGAAGCATTACCTCGGGGAAAAGCAACAGTTATGATAACTGAAGTCAAAAACCGTGTTAAAAGTTATATTTTTTTAAGTGAGTGTATCCCTTTTATCTCAACACAAAAGGAGCACACACACACACACTGCCCCTGCACCAATAGTAAAGCTGGTGCTCAGAGGAAGAGGGCGGGGCTTTACTTGGTGTCAGTGAGAGAAATGAAAAAAAGCTCAAATGAGTGAGAAGGACGATGAAGGAAACATCTGTGCTGTGTCTGCTCTGTAAGTAGAATCTCTGTGTTTGTTTGAATTATTGACCTTTGACTGTCTGCTCTCCTGATAACTGATGATGGAGGAGAAGACATGAAAAACTAATCAGGCTGAATTCAAGTTCAAACACCATGAGGACCAACTGCAGGTCTGAACTGACTCTTTATCTTTGCTCAGGAGTCCAGGAAACACAGCAGGCAGTGAAAAGCTCAAATCATTCACTGATTACATGAACACAGCTGCACAGAGGACACATGACTTTACTGTGATGATGAACAGGAGAGACTGTTGTCCAAACTTTATTGAAACTTGTTGCTGCATCAACTCTAAAATGAGCAGATCTACCAGAGAGAGATGAGTTTGCGGGTCTGTCAGCTGTTTGTGTGGAGTTGTTCTTTGTGTTCACCTCAAACCCCTGAGTGTCATTTCTCTTTAGTTCTGATCTCACTGCTGAGCTGCACAACAAACCAAGGTCAGTAACCTTCTTCTGTCACAGCTTCAACCTGATCAATGCTCACTAATATGACCTGTTTGGCTTCATGTTTCATTGTAACCCTCACAGCTCGTCTGACTGTGAGTCCCAGCAGCTCTCAGTTCTTTAAATATGACTCTGTGTCTCTGAGCTGTGAGGAGGACGACAGCTCTGCTGGATGGACTCTGAGGAGAAACACAAGCAAACAACAGAGGACTCAGTGTGGAGATGAGTGGGGAAAACCAGCCAATTCTTCCTGTACCATCAGCTACATCCTCCGATCAGACAGTGGAGTTTACTGGTGTGAGTCCAGAGAGGGTGCCATCAGTAACATGGTTAAGCTCACAGTCTCTGGTAAGCTGAGTGTGTGGAGTTAGTGTTGATGAAGCTGTGTGTAAATGGATGAAATGCTGTAGTTTGTCTCTGTGTTGAGGTGGATCAGTGATCCTGCAGAGTCCTGTCCTCCCTGTGATGGAGGGAGATGACGTCACTCTGCTCTGTCAAACAAAGACCCCTCCCTCCAACCTCCCAGCTGCTTTCTATAAAGATGGCTCCCTCATCAGGAAGCAGCCTACAGGTCACATGACCATCCAGCATGTTTCCAGGTCTGATGAAGGCCTCTACAAGTGTGACATCAGCGGTCATGGAGAGTCTCCATCCAGCTGGATCACTGTCACAGGTGACACACTCACCTGTCTGTGTTTCTGCAGGTTTCAACATTCACAATGTGACCATAACTTAATGACTGTGTTTGCTTTATTTTAGAGAGACACACCACCACACCTCCACCTACATCCACACCTCCACCTACAACAATTTTTCTCTCTGTGATCTCCTCTGTTGGATCAGTCTGTAGTGTAGTTCTACTGGTGTTACTGGTTCTGCTGGTGAGTGTTCTCAGGAAACCTGAAGGTGAGACTTCCTGATCTTTCATGTTTGAGTTTCTTAAATGTAATCTCTGTTTAGATATTGAATATCTATTATTGTTCTTTTTGGATCATTTCAGCAGATCAAGATGTAGCTGGAGATGATGACATCATCACTCAAGTCACGTACTATGTCATCAAAACATCAAATCATTATCAAGAGCCAATCAGCAGAGGTAGTGTTGTGTGGGTTCAGGGTGGCACAATTAATGCTGAGTGGTTACATTTGCTTTAAGAAGAACTTTGTTTCAGCTTTGGTGGGAACATTTATGGACAGAGTGCATTATGAGCATAATTTGGAAAATATATGCTGCGTATTTTTTCAACCAAAAATGCTCATCACATTATGATTATTCATGAGAGATGATCACAAGTGTAAAAATGTTGCAACAGTGAAACAAACATTTTCCTGAACTGATTCAAACCTAAAATCACAACTTTTAAGTTCATACTTGTGTAACTGTGATCAGCTGTGATCATGCATGTGTGAAGTTTCACACTGTGTTCACTGAGTGTGTTTGTGAGTCTGTGTGTAACTGAAGCTAACAGCTCTGCAGTCGTCCAGCATCCTGTTTGTGATAAAAACACTTCAGCTGCAGCTGTTTCACCACAGAGCTGTTCAGTTTTATATGACACAGAAATATTATTTCCAGTCTACCTCAGTATCTGAATGTGACACCTGCAGTGTGTCCTGGTTTGTCTAACAATAGTGTTCATGCTGTGAGAGTGTGTTTGCTGTGAGCTCTGTGGTCAAGAGCATCAGTCTGCACTGAAAGCAGAGCGTCACACAAACAGCCCCCCCCCCCACGTCTTCATGGGGTCAGTCATTGTTTCCCAGCAGAGCCGTTAATATAACAAAACTGTGAAAAGCTGCTGTGGTTCATAAAAGTTTTCACTTCCATCACAAATAAGAAAAAGGTTTTGCCACAGTTGTAGTGAAGTCATGTAACAGTCATGTTGTTGTTCCTGCAGTCATTTAAATGTGTTTTATTCTGCAGACACTGATTCAGCTGCAGTCTACTCAGCATCAAGAACTGGAGACTTCACTTATAGACCAACAGCCATCAGATCAAGGAGGTCCAGGTACAGCTGCTCTGTAACTTTGAGCTAAGCTAGCATGGGTGCAGGTTGGAGGTCTTGATTGAACTCCAAAGCTTGTAATCATGTTTCCTGTTGTTTGAACTGTGTGTGTTTGTGTTCAGACTTTAAACCAGAGCCAGACGTCGTCTACTCTTCACTGAAGTATCCACCAGTCCAACCACTGACGTCCAGCTGCTGCTCTCTGACTGCTCCCCCAGCACCTCACAGACCATCCATGTGTTAACAAGATTTTTAAAAATCATTTAGATGTTATCCTTTTTCTCATTTGATCAGATTCAAACAACTAAAAACTTTTTCAAAAATAAAAAAACAAAAACAAATTCTTTACTTTAAGTTGCATTTTAAAAGCGGAAATTGTTGCAAAATCGACACTGGGAAGATAAATATGTTAAAATGTTTTATGTGCTCAATACCTTCCCTGTTATTATACTTTATTCATGTTTGTTGGCTTCAGCTTCTCTGCAGGATTAAGAAAAGACAAACTTTTGGTCTCAGATATTTTTGACTCTGTGTGTTTCACCGAGGTGTGCGATGAAAAATTAGAGTTGTTCTAGTTTGTCTGCGGATAACTGACGCGCCTCTGCAGTGCAGAAACTAAGAATAAACACACACTGCACAGAGATAGATAGATAGAGAGAGAGAGAGATAGATAGATAGAGAGAGAGAGAGAGAGAGAGAGAGAGAGAGAGAGAGAGAGAGAGAGAGAGAGAGAGAGAGAGAGAGAGAGAGAGATAGAAAATCACCAGAAGGTTCACAGTGATTCTGCAGCAATCGTGGTAACCAGCCTGACTGAGGAGGACGGTGAGCAGATGGGCCTGTGCTGGTCACACTTTGGGAAGTACCCCTCATAACTCCAAAACTAAAAAGAGGTCATTTCTGTTATTGCAGCTAGTTTTAAAGCTTGAAAATTGCCAAACAATGGAAAATGTGTTGAGTACATTCAGCTGTCCTAGTAAGTGCATCCATCCATCTTCCCATCAACTCTGACCGACTTCCTGTCCCTGCTGAAGAAAAGCAGCCCCACAGCACGATGCTGCCTCCACCATGTTTCACAGTAGCAATGGTTTGCTCAAGGTGATGAGCAGTGTTACTTTTCTACTACACACTGCGCTTTGCATTTATAGTCAAATGTCTTCCAGGGGCCAGAGCAGGCGACATTCATGGAAATTTGAAACTGCTGGCTAAGGCTAATCGTAGATTTGGTAAGATCGTTATTCACGTCGGCAGTAATGACACCCGGTTACGCCAATCGGAGGTCACTAAAATTAATATTGACTCGGTGTGTAACTTTGCAAAAACAATGTCGGACTCTGTAGTTTTCTCTGGGCCCCTCCCCAATCAGACCAGGAGCGACATGTTTAGCCGCATGTTCTCCTTGAATCGCTGGCTGTCTGAGTGGTGTCCAACGACGTGGGCTTCATAGATAATTGGCAAAGTTTCTGGGGAAAACCTGGTCTTGTTAGGAGAGACGGCATCCATCCCACTTTGGATGGAGCAGCTCTCATTTCTAGAAATCTGGCCAAATTTATTAACCCCTAAAACCTGACTACCCAGGGTTGAGACCAGGAAGCAGAGCTGCAGTCTTACACGCCTCTCTGCAGCTTCTCTCCTCCTGCCATCCCCCCAAAACCCCATCCCCACAGAGTCGGTGCCTGCTCCCAGACCACCAAAAAACAAAGCTAAAATCAGCAGAAAAATATTTAAGCATAAAAATTCAAGAACAATTAAAGCCGCAAGTGGCAATAATCGGGCCCTCGCACCCGGCAGGTGTTGATTCGTGGCGCACTCGAGCCATGCTGCCTTTGGAGGTTTTTTGATTGTGATGTTGTACAGAATGTCTGTAACCAATTTAATTCAACTTTTATCAAATATGTAAATCCCCAGCCTGTATCCGTAAATGGGGAAACAATGGCAATTCCTGCAATAGCGCCCCCTACATACTCAAACTACAATTTACATGGAGCTCAAAAACTTTAATTAGTCCTACAATTATGAAATTTGGTTTACACATTCTGCACATCACCCTGATCAAAAAAGTCAGCCAGACCCATGCCTCATTTTGCAGTCCACCCCCGTGACCACACCCCCAATTCTGCATTGGTTTTCAATGGAAAACCTAACATTTATGCATGGCACACTTTATTCAGCTCTTTTGTGCATTGATCACAAACATTCCCACTAAAGCACTTCATAATGTTACATTGAAGAGGGGCGTGGCCATGGCGCCATGGCGAGCTTCGATCCTTCACTGTGACATTTCGATTGCCTCTCATTCTCATATACTTTGTCCGACTGCCCTCAAACTTCACAAGTGTGATAAGGACCTACCCCTGAAGGCATCTACATGACATTACTGAATGTCAGTCTACGGCCCCTAGTGGAACAAGGAACTTCCTCTAGTTCAAACACTCATTGCGGCTTTAATTGGTATTTTTCTTGTTTTAAAAAGACAGCTCTGGTAGTGCCCAACACCCACCGGAGACCTGCCTCGGAAGTTTTGCCGGAAATGGGAGTTGAAGATCTCACAGACTGGGGCCTCTGGCAGCCATTCTCAATGTATTCACTATTGTTTAGGTGTTGGACTCTGCCAGAGCTGATGGCTCTGGCCTTTGACACCAATTCTGTTCATAGATTTTTTTGGACAGAATTTGGAGGTGTAGCCAAGTGGCAAAAGGCTTCCACCTTGGTAACCTCAGAATCTCATCTCTGGGTTTTGCAGATGATGCGGATCTCCAGCTTACACTGGAACAGCTCAAAGATAAATGTGAAGTGGCAGGTATGAGAATTAGCACCTCTAAGTCTGAGGCCATGGTCCTCAGTCAGAAAAGGGTGGAGTGCCCACTCCCCACAGGGAGAAGTCGGTGCCCCAAGTCGAGGAGTTTAAGTATCTCTGGGTCTTGTTTACGAGTGAGGGGAGAAGGGAGCGGGAGATTGACAGATGGACTGGAGCTGCAACTGCAGTGCAGCTGTACCAGTTCATTGTAGTAAAGAGAGAGCTGAGCATAAAAGAGAAGCTGTCAGTTTACCAGTCAATCTATGTTCCCACCCGCAGCTATGGTTGTGAGCTCTGGTCAGTGACCAAAAAAACCAAGACTGCAGATACATGTGGCAGAAATGAACTTCCACTGAAGGGTGAGGAGTGCAGCCATCCAGAAATGGCTCAGAGTATAGTCGCTACTCCTCCACATCCACAGGAACCAGTTGAGGTCGTATGGGCATCTGATTAGGATGCCTCCTGGGTGCCTCTTGGGTGAGGAGTTTCATGTATATCCTACCAGGAAGAAAATGGATGGACTACAGACAAAATGTCATTCATGTTCAACTAGTGTGCGCTGCAAGAATCTATACAATGTTTTAAAGCATTTGTGATTAATCCAAATAGTAAAGATGTGAATCCACAATTTGTGTTCAGATGTATTTGTTTAGATCCAAACAAAGTTGCACACAGCAGGTCATAAGTCACTGCAACATACAGAACTTTGAAATATATCTGGACAACTGCACATTTCCTTATCAACGAGGATGTGGGTTCAGACGCTCTTAGACGTTCACACATTCATCAACCACACATGAGTGATATGAGTGTGAGGAGAACAACAAGAAAAACACAGCCAGTTAAGTGCTCCATTAGGAGAAACAGTTAGATCCTGTTATAATACATATTTTGTTGTTGCTGCAAATAGAAATGTCAGTGTTCACCAGTTATTTTATACTGATAATTTTCAAGTTCACTGCATATACTGCCTTTATAAAGCAGAATGCACAAACTCATCCATGACATTAACAGTGCTTTTTTTGAGGGGGGGGGGGGTGACTGATGATTAGACATTACATTTTCCTTTGATTGGATTTCATTGTGAATACACAGAGCACAGACTCATTACATGAGGAAACCTCCAGCAGAGATCCTGTGGGAAGAAGAATGGAGGCAGCATTACTAATGTGTGTGTTTGAGATCTGTAAGGAGGACAAGTCCAGAACGAGGAGGAGGGGACAGACAGAATAAAATTATCAGTGTACAGGGCAGCCCTCCTCTTCATTTTAATCATATGTTGAACAATACAATTGTTTACATACTATTGGCAAACTCAAAAAGACAATTACAGAAAAAATATTATACCAATAGTCTGAGTTTTTAAGGGACAAGTAGTATGTGAAAATGTATTCAGATACAAGTTCTTTCATGTGAGATTGCATTGTGATTTAGACTCTGTTAGTTAAACCTGCTTTCTGGAACCTTTTTTTTTAAAACATTCCCACCAATTACTCATTCCACCATTTTGCTCAAAAAAGGCTGGGGACCACTGCCTTAAAGGCCTCCCATCTCACAGTTGCAGAGGTTCAGTATGTATTTAATTCAAAATACATGTCTATTTTTGTTCCACTATACTGTATGAATTCTGGGTTCTTTAGTCGAATCAGTTGTAAACGCCACTTTGTTGAGAAAGAAAAGTTGGGAACTTTAAGCCTAACAACCACAAAAAGCTCATAATTCAGTGACTGTTTCACTATTATGAAAGCTGGCATTTTTCACTTAAATAGAAGTACAAATACTAAACCTGGTAAAAGCTGAAGTACTGAGTCGACTCCTTTACTCAAGTAAAAGTAAAAAAGTACAGGCTCTGAAATGTATTCAAAGTAAGGAAGTAAAAGCAGCTCTTTCTCTTTCTGTGCAAAGCTAAGTGAACCTTGTGCTATATTAATATAATAATAAAATATTATTATATGGGAATACATATATTAAGAAAAAATTTACTATTTAAAGTAATACCTGAGCTGGTAGCTCCCCCCCCGTCTGCAGGAATAACACCTTGTTACACCAGCCTGAGGTCACTAGAGTTAATATCAAATAGGTGTTTAACTTTGCCAAAGCAATCTCAGACTGTAGTTTTCTCCCCCGTTGGATGAGGAGTGACATGTTTAGCTGCGTGTTCTTCAATTTCTGGCTGTCTAAAATGATGTGGGCTTCATAGATAACTGGAAAAGTTTCTGGGGAAAACTTCGTACTGTTAGGAGAGACAGCATTCATCCTACTTTGGATGGAGAAGCTCTCATTTCTAGAAGTCTGGCCAAATTTATTAACCCCCACCCCGCCAAAAAAAAAAAAAAAAAAACATTTTTTGTTCATTAGGAATTAGAATTTATATTATTTATATATTATATATATTTATATAGAATTCATAGCTTTTTAGATAGTGCACTTGAAGTGAAGTTGTTGTTTTGTTTGTTTGCTTGTTTGTTTGATTTAACATCTGCATATTTTTCTGATATTAGTGAATGGGAAGATTTGTTATTGTCACTCATGACAGGAGTCACTGGAGCTTTAACTGTCTTAACACTGTGTGGATGCTGTGCCATCCTCTGTGTTAGAGGTCTGACTGTTAGACCCACTGATAAATCTCTCACACCAAATGGAGCCCATCCCAGCTGTCATAGGGCAAGAGGAAGAGTTCACCCTGTACAGGTCACCAATGTGATGGAAATTTGTGTTTCAACTCTAAAAGCCTCTGTGAACCTCTTGGGTATGTAACTGTTCTTGTACAAAGACTGAGTGTGTGAAATGTCAGCTGGTTATGATGCTGGTTATTATCTTGCTGGTACCTAAAAGGTGGTGGGAACTCCACACAGCTAAGAGAACGAGATTGTATCCACACAGTGAGTGTAAAGGAACTGCTATTGTTTTGTTCTGTGGTCAATGCCAGTATGGAGACTGTTCATGCTGTATTGATCCCTCAATAAATCATCAGAAATCAGTTTGGTTTCTCCACTCCTGGTATTAAAGCTTTGGTGAATCATACCCAGAGCTGATTGAACTAAGGCGGGGGTCGGCAACCTGAATGAGCCGCATGCAGCTCTGGAGCCGACCCCTGAACTAAGTGATCAGCTGTTCTGGAAATGAAATCCGAGTTGGCCAATCTGAGCTTGTTGCTTTCTGGACCTGGTCCTGATTATTTTTTCCAACACTGAGAATATGTTTTCTTATTGTAGCAGCCATTTGATAGTGGAAGTTCTTGAAAGTTGTTTTGTATGGGAGAAAATAAAATTAGATTTGTGAAATTCTAAAAATAACTAAAGGATTTTTAAATACTTTGCATATCCATGCCTTCCACTGTTTAACATCTCTTCTTTTACTAGTACTGCCTTATTCTGTTAACTACTACTACAGTATAAAAACACTGACTCAACCAATACTAATTAAAAAAAAATACTTTCCCTGTCACAGTTTCTTTTAGCCACAACTTAATAATCTAATACTCCCAACAAATACTGCAAACTTCTGGAAATCCCAAAGAGGCATGAGCAGCACTGCTTAAAATGTGTCTGCTTCTGAGTGCATGCAAGGCTGTGGCGTGGCAAGTGCTCAAGACATCCTGATACCTGATGAGTGACCAGGAGATGGCAAACGTGGAGAGTCAGCCAGCTTGGGTGGAGGACCCCCAGACTGAAGCAAATGTTTGCCAGGAGAAACCAGCTCAACAACTCCTGCAGGATGGCACACAGCAGGGTGTCCACCAAGAGGTGAGAGTTTAATAAAGTCCTAAATTAGTGTTGCTCTTGTTGTCGCTGCTGCTTCTAGTTTATGCAGTTTGTTTTTGCTGAAATTGAATTTTTTTTTCTTATCAATTAATGGTCAAATTGTCTCGATCATTTCTTTGATTAATTTAGTTGTTTGGTACATAAATAAAGAAATGGAGAAAAGTAGTTTCTGGAAGAAGGTAATGTCCTTAAATGCTCAGTTTGTCCCAAAATGAAGATAATTGACTTTATTTTTCAGTTAAGACACCAAAGTAACACATTTTCACTCTGGAGCTGAAACCAGTGGTGTTGTTGGCATTTTCTTTACTGAAAATAAAATAAAATCACTGAAATCTTTAAATGTTCAAAATAGTTTCAGATTAATTTTATATCAATCATAAATGTATGAACTATAGTGCGGCAACTGTCAGTTAATGCATTTCAAGCTAGTTATTGGCAAGAAAAAAATTTCCTACTGTAATGATTTAATGTGTTTTCATGTTCATGTGACCTGTTTTTAGGCAGATCTATTTTTCATTCAGTATATGCACACATATCCTAACTTACCTGTATGTAAGCAAGACTTGTAACAACTTCCACACAAGCACACACATTTCCACACACAAACACAGATCAGTATGATCAGTTTAGTGAATGAAAACTTGCTTAATTTTTTAGAAACAGTTTGTTTTTTCTGTTATTGTGTATGCATGGCTTTGGAAGTAAAAGCTTTTTAAATTGATTTTAAGCATTGTTGGTTTTTTTATTTTTATTTTTTGTTTAGTAACTCCTGCCAGTACTGCGTGTGGCCCACGTTAAATCTGTATTTTCCAGATGTGTATTAAACGCCTGTCCAAAAGGGTTTTTTCTTGGTCCTCTTGACAACATAAGAGACATGCAAATCAAAATTTGGGATTTTTTTTTTCCTGATATTGTAAAATATGATGTAACATAAAATGTACATTTTATGAACATTTCTTATCATGTATTACAGTAATGTTGTAAATGTCACTGAATACATGCTGTGTGCATATGTAACACAAGATAAAGTTAATATGCAAAGACAAGATCATCAGCAGATAAAAATATTGGGCTTTTGCAAGTATATTTCACAGATGGATTTTTCAGGGCCCAGTCTTGCCCATTTACAGAGTTATGCAACGAGTTTGGATATAAAGTTTTTAGCCGAATATATATTAGGATATTATCCAGAAATTAACCGGCTGAGTATCTGGAATAAGAATTTTTTTCAGGGTCCAATCTTATTATGCAGAATTCTCCAAAACGCTACAGATCAGTTGTGCATTCTTCAGGATATTCTTTGTATCTGTGTCAAATGCAGAGATATTATTACCTCAGTACCGTATTTTAGAGAATTTATTCCAGTGCCAGATGACACACAACAATTAGTTAAACTGTAGGAATGTCTTAAAGACCTGGATGACTCTAATTTCCTGCTTTTAAATTTAGATTAAACTGAAGTTATTGTACTCAGCCCTAAAAATCTAACATGGTGTCTGACCAGATATTTACTCTGGATGGCATTACCTCCAGTTGCTCATAGGGGGTCATTTTGACTGTTGGGTTTTCTCTGTAATTATTGTAGAGTCTTTACCTTATAATATAAAGCAGCTTGAGGTGAATGTTTTTTGTTATTTTTATTATAAGAAAATAAACTAGAAATGAAATTGAATATGGGTCATTTGAGTTGCTGGAAAAAAAACAAAAAAACATTGGTATTTAGATTAGAGGACTTAGAAGGAATCTTAAAAGAATCTTTTGTTACCAACCTTACATGTGGATGTCTAATGAAGAAGTATTATATTTCATTATCTTTTTAAGCTGAGTGTGAAGCAGCTGGCATGAGAATCAGCACCTCTAAGTCTGAGGCCTCAGCTGGAAAAGGGTGGAGTGCCCATTCCTGCTCAGGGACGAGTTGCTGCCCCAGGTGAAGGAGTATCTCGGGGTCTTGTTCACAAGTGGTGGGAGAAGGGAGCTGGACATTGACGGACAGATCGAGGCTGCATCTGCAGTGATGCTGATGTTGCACCCGTCTGTCGTGGTGAAGAGGGAGCTGAGTGTGAAAGAGAAGCTTTCCATTTATTGGTCAATCTACATCCCTACCCTCACATATGGTCACAAGCTTTGGGTAGTGACCAACAGACTGAGATCGCGAATACAAGAAACAGAAATGAGCTTCCTCCACAGGGTGGCTGGCCTCTCCCTTAGAGAGAGGCTGAGGAGTGCAGCCATTCAGAGTAGAGCCGCTGCTCCTCCACATTGAAAGGAGCCAGCTGAGGTGGTTCAGGCATCTGGCTAGGATGCTTCCTGGGCACCTCTTGGGTGAAGTGTTCCAGACATGTCCTACCAGAAGGCAGCTGTGGCGCAGAACCAGAACACACTGGAGAGATTATATCTCTTGGCTGGCCTGGAAAGTCTTGGAGTCCCCCAGGATGATCTGGAGGAGGTGTCTGGGGTGAGGGAGGTCTGGGCTTCTCTGCTTTGGGTGGATGGATGGATGGATGGATGGATGGATGGATGGATGGATGGATGGATGGATGGATGGATGGATGGATGGATGGATGGATGGATGGATGGATGGATGGATGGATGGATGGATGGATGGATATTTACCCAGCAAGCTAGGTAAAACTGATAATGTCAGAAACTGACTAAAGCGCATGCAATTGTTCAGGTGAAAGTAGGTGCCAGAGTAAAGTGAACTTAAAAATTGTTATTAGGAAACAATTTCTGCTTGTTTAGATCTGATTACAACAAGAAAAAAACCCCACTCTGTTACTTTTTCACCATTTCAAACTATGATTTCTCCTGATGGAGCACTAAACTGTGGTCTCTCCTCCCTGCTTCTTACATCTTCTGGCAGATGACAATTAACTCTTGAAAGCTTTTACCCACATCCTGATTTTAGCAGAGCCACTGAGGAAATGTGTTGTTAAACAGATAGAGGCTCAATATATAGCAATTACTTACTGACTGTAGCATTAAGACAGTTTACCATCAGGCAAAGCAAATCCAAGAGAGTTGGGATGCTGTAAAAAATGTGAATAACAGAATGCAATGATTTCTACATCTCAAAGCCAACTCCTTTTATTCACAATAGCATATGATGATACTTTATTGGTCCCACAATGGGGAAATTACAGTTAACAGAACACCATCCAAGAAGACAACCAGAACAAACATGGGGAGATAGGTGAACTGTGGCCATGCTGCCCCCCTTCTGGAGGCGCTGCCATTAAAAAGACAGAAACAATAGTGAAAACATATAGGGATGAGTGAGGGAAAAAAACATCTCATACTTTGTATACATACTCACATACACAGAATATAGAAATAATCAAATGAATAAACAGAAAAAAAAAGTACCACTTTAAGAAAAATATCAGTTCATTTTGAATCTGATGGCAGCAGCATGTCTCCAAAGCTGGGCTGTGGCAACAAAAGGCTGGAAAAGTCCAATGAAAACGGTTATAAATGGTTATAAAAAAGAGCATTTGGTAAATTTCTTAGTAAAGATGTGCAGAGGTTTAATTTGTAAACATCTGCATCTACAAATTGTGGAACAATTTCTTCAGTGTCATCATCTACAGTATATAATAGCGAAGGATTGAGAGAATATGGAGAACTCTCAACAGAAGGGACGGGCCTGAAAATCAGCAGTGGATGTTTGTGACCTTTGGGCCCTGCATTAAAAACAGATGTGATTCAAGCATGGAAATCAGTGCACAGCCTCAGGAATATTTTCAATAATTTTCAATTATGCGTGTGGAAATTTTCTTTAAAAAAGGAAAGTTTGCATCCAAACTCACCGTCAGATTCACGGCACGTCTATACTGGCCAGTTTTGTTCTTACAGCTGTGCCAGTGACTCAGAGATATACCAAATCCACAGGTTTCTGCTCCCTGTCTACAATCTGCATACTATCTCAATACCTTCACACCCCCTTATGCCCCCTGTGTGTGAGGAGGTAGAGAGGATAAAGAGGTGGCAACGTAAGACAGAACCGTGTACCACCAAGACAGGAAACTGGCTGAAGAGACTTGGATAATGGAGTCAGAGAAAGAAACTACAAACCATTGCACCCGACCCATACGTAATTATTTATGTGTTAGATATTGCTTCTTTTTGTCTTGTTTTTTGTAACTTTTGTTTCTTCTTCTAAAATATATTTTACTTTTATGATGTGCAATAAAATAATCTACATCATCGTAAAGCTAAAAAAACCCTAAAACTTGATCTTAAATACTTATTTTGGGAAGTCTTACTGTAATTATAAAAATTAGATTAAAATAATCAACTTTCTCAAGAAATGACCTCTTTGCCATTCTTGGAGGCACCCGCTTTGAATGGTATCAGTCCATTAAATGAATGTTATTAGCTGCTAATAACATTCATTTAATGGACTGATAACAAGCGGTGGTTTCAGGGGTTTGTGATGTCGTCTATTTCCCAGAAGAATTAAATTATTAAGCTATTTGTCTGTTAGTGTTATCAGGAGCACTAAGAATAAATAATTAGTTTGAGGCAGGATTTTCATTTGTTGCAGTTCAGACAGAGATAATGCAAGGCTGATCCAGCATCTGTAATAATTTTCAGCATTTTTAAGAGGCTGTAATTGAGGTTAAAAACTCTGTTGCCAGTGTGAAGTGGGGGGGAAGGGTCCTGAGCTCAGAGAGTGGCAGAATTGTTAATTTATTCCACCTGATTATGTATGTAGAGATTTTATAATCCCGGGTTATACTGAAAGTTTCTTGTAATCAGATATGTGGATCTCTAGATATAATAATAATAAATCGCTGCATATAAAGGCTTTGTTGTGTGTATTCTTGTCGTGTATTTCTTTTATTTTTTCTGATGCTGCATCAAGTGGTTCAGTGAATATGGGAGTTAAAGATGGACAGAAAAGGCATCATTGTCTGGTTCCCCTGGGAAGTGTCAGATGTCTGTGATGTGACCCCGTTTGTGGTTATTGTGGCCCTGGGTGAAGTGTTTTTATCCAGTGGATGATCAGCTCTCAGAAATCACATCTGTGCAGGGTACTGGATAGAAATGTGCAGTTTACTTTATCAAATGCTTTTTTCTGTCTCTAAATTAGGGGCGAGACTTATTAAGCTGAATAATCTTCAAACATGCCTGCCCACCCTCTGGCCCATTGGTCATTTCATTTACCCCTCCCTCTTCTACAGTAAGGCAAAGTCCTTTAACAGACATAAATAGAGCAGGAAGCGTCTGCAGACATCACAGAGGACGGACGTGTTCACAGAGCTCTGACAGCAAAAATGATCACAGATTTCTTCTTTCTGCTCTTACTCATAGGTAAGCTAAGATTATTCTGTCTAATTTAACACAGGTGATCATTTCTGCTCTTTTTATTATTATTATTAATTATTTAAATTCAGGAACACTTTGTTTTTTATTCTAATAGACTATTTTCCAAACCAATCCTCTTTTTCCTTTCACCAATCCAGTTGATTCTCCTATTAAGTTGCTTCTACAAATGAACAGTTACCAAGGAGTTGTATTTTATTTATTCATTTTTGGCACAGTGCCTGCAGGTTTTTAAAATATTTTTAAGTATAGATCTCTAAAATGCACATTAGGACTGTGAAACATTGTGATTCATTGTTTAAAATTTGTAAATTTCCAGATATCATCTTAAAGGTTGATTTAGTAAGCTAGACAGTGAATGCTGGGAGTTTGGTTGGCATAAAAGACATTAACATAACTCTTGCCTCCCTTCATTGGCTTCCAGTGAAATTTAGACTTATGTATCTATGTTTGTAGGTATGTATAATTATATCATAATCTCATTGTATATGACATTTGGATTTTTCTGTAATGTGATGCACTCTGCAAATGTCTGTTTGAACTATGATAAAGATTTTTTACTCTTTTTTTTGTCAGGTGGACATGGCTCCAGTTTAGAGCTACAAGATGGTGATCAACAAATAACCAATGAGACCATTATTAGAGGTACAATTATTTTATTAATTGTTGTCAAAATCAACTTGAACACGCACACATTATGTACATGAGAAAGTTATTTTTGCGTTATGTCTAAATCCCTGAGTTTAAATACTGTATTTTTTTAACAAATATCAACACACAAACGTGGCAAAGAAAGCACAACATCTCTCAGTTCAAAGGTTTTACATATCAGGTCAGAACTGTTACTTTGTGTTTATTACTTGTGAAGGAAGGCGCAATAAACACTTTAGTTTTATATATTGATGAATCAGAAAAATATCATGTACATGGATCCTCTCGGCTCATTGCAGTCTGGCAGCATTTAACTACAACCAACCTTACCGAGAAGTAGGGCTGCAACTAACGACTATTTTGATAGTCGATTAGTCATCGACTGTTGAAACAATTAATGGACTAATCGGATTATGAATCACATAATTATGAAATGACACTTATTTAGCTGTCAGCTTTTACATTTAGCATAAGGTTATCAAAAATGTGGTAGTAAACACACAGAAGATGGATACTTCATTCAAAAATTTTAATCAGGTTTGCTGCTGATATAACTAATGGTCCATTTTTCCAACCATAAAAAATATAAAGTACTTTTTCGTCCCTGTAAAACAAAGTTGGCACAGTTTCACCAATAACCCCCATGACTAAGCATGCTGCTGAATGGTAGCCGGTCTTTAATTCTGACATCATTTCCGGGTCCAAATGCTCCTAAATAAACAGCAATGGCTGACTGTTCACTACTAAATATGATTGTAACATATCTTATCAACTGCAGCCATTTCCGCTTCTCTTTCTCATCGGTAAAATCACAGCTGTTTTTTTTTTTTTTTTCGTGTCAGATCGGTTAAAACAACTACGGACACAGCATTGCGGCATATTGATCACGTGACAGTTTGGACCCGGAAATAGAATTCTACCATCACTTAACCGGATTGCGCATGGTGAAGCTCGCCAGAGAAAGAAGGACAGGAAGACGTCTCACTCCACTAGGAAAAAAAACGGAGCCAAGGTTTTGGACAATTTCACACTGATCATCTAAGCACGCCCTGTTCTTTCACCAATAGCCACTAAACATGCCGCTGAATGCTATTTCGCATGTGTGAAGCTCGCCAGAGATAGACGGACAGGAAGATGTCTCACTCTATTAAAAAAATCACCAGTAATAAAAATTGACTATTATCAACCATTAAATTCGTCATCAACTATTTTTATTGTCGATTATTGTCGACAATGTCGACTAATCGTTTTAGCCCTACCGAGAAGCTAACCTAACGTTTTATTTTCCTGCTAATCACAACCCTATTGGTTCAAAACAGGTGGGGGCGGGGCTATGGTTTAGGCCTTGCCTGTCCCTTCTTGGTGCGCGGGCTGGTCCCAGCCCCTCGGCACAGCCAATCGACAGCACAGAAACCCTAAACAGGAAAACATCTACAGACCAGGCCACACTCTCCTTAAGAAGATGTGGCTATTTTGCATTTTCTGAAGCAGTGGGAGAGTGACATTTTTACTGTTCACTTTTCACTTTAATATGTGCGTGATTTTAGTGAATTTATCAGGGATCTTTGTACAAAACGTATTCTTCAAAGCCGTGACGTTGAACAACAAGATTAATATCTATTTATACAGCTGTGGAAAACAATCTGGTGACTACTGGGCTCATATTTTATCTGCTCTCTGCCTCTCTAATTTATTTAATTCTTCAACCCACTGCTTCAGCCACTACTTAGTTATTTTAGTTATTTCATTATTTAATCCAACTAATAATTTATCAGTTAACCAACAACTATCTTGTTCCATCTAAAAAGAACATGGCAGCACGGTTTGCAAAGTTGCATCTAAACAAACTGCAAGGCAAGTGGAGGAGGGGTCATATGATCTGAGTTTGCTTTGCAGGGACAGGACCTGGGTAACTTGCAGTTATTGAGATGACCATGAAGTCCTCTATATACCAAAGTATTATAGAGTTAAATATGAGACCATCTGTCCAACATCTAAAGAAAAGAATCAAGGTGCTGCAATGGTCCAATCAAAGTTCAGACCTTAACCTGACTGAAATATGTGGTGGGACCTTTAGAGAGCTGTGCTTAAATGAATGACCATAAACCTCACTGAGCTGAAGCAATGTTGTAAAGAAGAGTGGACCAAAATTCCCAAAATTCCCTCACAGCAATGTGAGTTATTGCTTCTAAAAGTTGTTCTACACCTGTTGAGTCGTGACACCTACTTCGTTTGTCCATACAGTTTTTCTGCATTTTACCTTATTTCATTAAATAAATAATGAGACTGTGTAACATGTCATGGGTTGTTCATCTGAGTTTTTACATAATTGTAGAACCTAGTAAAAAGAGGACAATGTTTTTACTAGTGATCCGATATTCAGTATCGGTATCGGTCCGATCCTGACCTAAATTACTGGTTCAGATATCGGAAAGAAATAAAAAATGCAATCTGAATTCGATTAGTGACTCAATATAGACCTGCAGTAGAAACATATTTAGGAGAATGCTTGTGAATATAAAGCATTACAAGATTACGCTCATGCAGCCCCCAGTTTTTCAACATAAACACTGATAACACAACAGCAGCAGTCAGCTGTTTTACGTGCAGTTTGCACAAGCGCAAAGAGGCGGAGCCAGTGAGCTCAGATGGAGCAGAAGGAAATGTTTTTCTAGTGTCCAAAAGAAGCTTTTCTCCCTGTAACCTCCATTAAACCTTTACTGGGAAACAGCTGGAGGTTCTTCATCAACCACCTGAACTTTGTAGCTGCTCCATCCACCCTGTTTGTTTCACACAGGGAAAAACTGCAGTACGGAAGTTAAAATATGCAGATGAACTGTTACTGTGAAAAAAGTATTTCTTATCCACTTACTTGAGTAATTGATGAAATAATCGATAGAAAACTTGATTACTAAAATAATTGATAGTTGCAGCCCTACTGAAATTTGCAACATACCATAAGCCAAAGCATCACCTTCTCACATAGGAGCAACAGGATTCAGGTGATAGAGCGATTGTTGTAAGTAAGTAAAGTTTATTTAGTGCTTTACACAGACAAAAAGTCACAAAGTGCTGTACAACACAATATAAAACACAATATAAAAAAAAAACAGCTAAAACACCATGTTAAAAACATATTAACATTAACATATTAAAAGACAAATAATAAAAATAAAGTCAACAGAAAGCCTGGTTAAACAGAAAAGTTTTATTCTGTTTTTTAAAAGATGCCACAGAGTCAGCTAAACAGACCTGGAGTGATAAACACTTCCAGAGCTTTGGCGCCACTGCCTGAAAAGCTCTGCCCCCCCTGGTTCTTAGTCTTGTACGTGGGACAACTAAAAGATTTTGATTTTGTTGTGTGACAGACTGTTGACTTTTGTAAAAATTATACAGGCATTTAAAAACAATTGTTTTGTTTTTTTTAAATCGGATTTGTATCGGCAGATATCCAAATGTAAAATATTGGTATTGGTATCAGACATAAAAAGTGGTATGGCGTCATCCCTAATTTTTTCTATGTTCTGATATATATAAAAGCTAAGAATTGAAAGACGATGTGCCTTTCACAAAATTGTATTATATATAAATCAAGCACATATGCATGCATTTGGGTTTCTTTAAAGTCTAAAATACTCCTATATTTCAGTTACTAAAATATGTAACATTTTATTTAAAAAGAATAATGAATAAGCTCAAGCAATCAGCATTGACTACACATAACCAGATAAAGATTTCCTGCAAAAGTCTAAATCAGTTTTTTTTAAGCTTTTGTGATGCATAAAAACTAAAAATATGTGATTCCACACTTACTATTCAAGTCTGTCTTTGTATATTTTATGTACTTCCTTACAAAAAATGTTGGTGCATTGTCTAAAATGTAAATAAAAACAATGCAATTTACAAATCTCAAACCCATAGATTATTCACCATAGAACGTAGAAAACATTAAATTATTAAGCTGAGCAAATATAGCATTTTAAGCTATTAGGCTTAATTTAGATTTGATGACAGCAAGACACTTTAAAAAGGTTGGGATAAGGCCATATTTCACACTGTGTAGTATAGACGCTACTTTTAACAAAGGAAAGAAATTGTTGGCATTTTAGGATGGGAATACTGTCCCATTCTTGTCCGATACGGATTCTAGCTGCTCAGCAGTCCCACATCTTTGTTCTAAACGTTTTCATTTGGCAGTTAGTCTGGTTCTGTCAAAGTCCAGGGTCCTGTTGACCCTGTTTTTTTGTTTTTGTTTTATTTTGTCTGTTCCAGGTTTCTTTTGTTGTGGGGTTTGGTCATGTTTTGATTTTCTAGTTCCTTGTGTTTCTGGGAGTTCTGTATCAGGTCTGCGTCTTTGTTCCTTCGTCTCACTTCCTGTTTTATTTTGATAGTCATCTGCTCCCTGGCTGCTGTGTACAGTTTTGCTTCCCCTTGTCTCGTCAATGTAATTTGGTTCACCTGTGTTTCCAGCTGTTTCCACTCCCCTCATTATCCCCTGGTGTATTTAACACTAGAACTCTGAAGGTGGTCATTTTGACCTTTTTTAAATTTTGCATTGTGATAACTTTGTTGCTTTGTTGCTATAAACCCCTGTCACTATAGGACCTAAATATGCTTATATTGTATTCTAATATTGTCATTTTATTAAAATTACAAGAGACAAAAGAGTTATGCTTGTTTCTACCTAGAACTCCCATAGGTTGTCATTTTGACCATGATACATCATTTACATAAATTTATAGGATATAATAATAATACATAATAAATATATATGATATGTAGTGATGGTATAATGAGGCCCCGTGAATGTGTTGAATCTTTCCAGCCAAATGATCAGCTAAAAGCGTGATCACATGAAGCCCTGTTTCACAGCTCATTTAGGAGTGCTGACATCTGCTGGTCATTTGATGTACAGCAGTCCTGCTGTGCTGTTGGTTGGCACATCTTTTAGCATAATAATGCAATTCTGTCAAAATGTCCATTGGAGGTATTGTAAATCCAGATTAACTAAATCTATGCTGATCATGGTATATTAATAAAATACAAGATAAACTTTAATGATCCCACAACGGGGACATTTGCATATTACAGCAGCTAAGGTACAGAGAAGGGTGAAATAAAATAAAATAAAATAGAAAACACACGCACACACACACACACACACACACACACACACACACACATACATATATATATATATATATATATATATATATATATATATATATTTATCCTCTGTTTCCCACGTCTTCCCACGATACTGTTGTCACGTCCTTGTCATTCATTTGTCCTTATCATCATTGTTCTCCTGCTGTGTGTCTCTGCTCTGGATTTATGGTTTTGCTTCAGTCTCGTCAAGTGTTTTGTTTTCCAGTCTGTAGTTTTTGCCACTGGTCCCGTCCAGTCCGGCCTTTTGTTTTGCACTCAGGCCAATAAAGCTGAGTTTAAAGT
Organism: Amphilophus citrinellus; assembly: GCA_013435755.1. Taxonomy (NCBI): domain Eukaryota; kingdom Metazoa; phylum Chordata; class Actinopteri; order Cichliformes; family Cichlidae; genus Amphilophus; species Amphilophus citrinellus. The sequence continues at coordinate 8,806,129 of CM024194.1, forward strand.
TTTACCTCTTCCTGGCGTATCCTACATTGGGGTCCTCTTCCTGTCTGCCACACAGCCGTTGCATGACAGGTTCTCAGATGTGCAGGCTGCTCATTTCATAGGCTGCTCATTTCACCCCCGTGCCATCAGAGATCCGGGCTTTTGAGCTGAGTGCTGATAAGAAGTCGGATAGTCCCTCTCCTCTTTAGTCCAGAAGACGCAGCATCCGTGTTTTCCCCAAAAGAATTGCAAATTTTAATTCATCTGATGACAGAACAGTTTCCCTCTTTCCCTCAGTCCGTTAAACATGAGCTTTGGCCCAGAGAAGACAGTGTCTGAATCGCTTGTGACTTCTTCAAACTGTGTATACAGAGAATGAGTTCTGGACGTGTTCCTGAGACCATGCACTGATTTGCATATTAAAATCATTCCTATTTTTAATTCCTGATGACCTGAAGCTTTCTCCCTTGCACACAGCAATTTCTCCAGATTCTCAGAATCTTCTGATATTACAGTATGTACTTTGATTATTTTGACTTGAGGAACATTATTCTGAATCTGTTTTACAGTTTGTAGATGCAGTTTTTCCAGATTCCAAGGCCCAGAATTTTTCTCTGCAGACAATTTTCCTGTCAAATTTATACTATTTTTAATGATGTCATGTGCAAGTCTTGCACTTAAATGTTCTTACGTTGACAGTTGTTATGGAGACACAAGTGTGTCTCCATAACAACTGAGCACGGGGGGAATAATGAGCACGGGGGGAAAAAAGTTACATGAGAGCAACAAGTTTATCTTTGCACAATCTACTTCTCAGAAGCTGTTTCTGTAGCAGATTTTTTAAAAAGAATATAGAAACATGAAGAGTGAAATGCAAAACCTTCTAGATCTGCCTGGACACTTTTCTTTTAGATAGACAGATTTATTAGACTTGTAGCCCACGTCACATAAAAAAAGACAATCAATGATAAAAGGAAAAAAGAAAAACAAGGGTACATAAAAATAAAACATAAAAAGACTCCTAATCTTTTAGGAGGCAGTCATACCAATGTTTCCAATATACAGATGTACATCTTACTGCACTATATTTAATGGTAGTCAACAGTATGATAATTGTGTTATTGGACTCATTTAGTCACAAATAAATTTATACATAAGATTCCTTAAAACAGCCATCAAAGAGCTGACAGACACAAACAGTTCAGTGGCACTGCTCCATCTGGGCTTCTTTAATAAAAGTCTTAATGCATCATTATAAACCTTCAGTCTCTGAAGGCTGGCTTTTTTAGGCTGCTGTTTTATAAGAGCATTTTCTTTTATCTGGATCTTATGGTAAATTTTTAGTAATTTCCTTTCACTGATGACGGTGAGGTGCCTTTTTTTCAAAAACTGTAAATATAATTTACCTAGTTTTAATAAATAATATATAATTTTTGAGGCAAAACCAGCAAAATCTTCAGTCTGTCTTCCGCCCAGTGTGAATGAAGGCAAAAGGTGCAAATATCAGACAATGATTAAAAAGACTTTGACATAAATTCACACAGCACAGATGATGGGGGGTGTGGAGTCATGCCTGAGCCCCCCCCCCCCCCCCCCCCCCCAACGCCAAAACAGGGCCATAAGTTTGAACCCGAAAAAAAAATCTGAAAGTGCAAAAAAAACCCCAAAAAACTTGAATGTGAAAAGTACTTTTGAAATGTTTTTTTTTCAGTTTCACATCTTTTGTTTTTTGTTTTTTTTTATTTGCAAAACTTTTTTTCAGTTTCAAACTTTTTTTTTTCAGTTGCAAAACTTTTTTCCTGTTTAAAAAGTTTTTTTTTCGGGTTCAAAATAATTTTTCATTTTTTTTTTTTTTTTGAGCGAACTTTATGGCCCCAAATTAGCTCCATACACCTTCAGCTGTGTTTACAATCTGATCACCACCAGCAAAAGCCGGCTCAGTGCAGTCAGAAAAGGCTTGAAGTCACACGGTCCAATCTTGCATTCTGAGTTGGTCTAAGAACATGGAGGCATTTACAGGCAATGGGAAGTGCGTTACATAATTCAGACTAGTCAGTGATGGGTATTTGCTGAGTTATGATGTGACACGATTGATTGGCGTATAGTACCTGTGGCACTACTATTCAGGGGGCTGGCGGGCCAGATGTGGCCTGTGGTCCCCCAATTAACGTTTCCTGCTCTAAGATGTTCTTTTTATTCCCAGTTGTGTTATTGACTTATTGACAATTAACCTAACTAGTTGCAAAATGTTCCTCCAGTTCCTTCATTTTGAGACCACTTACATTTCTAGCCTTTTATTGCCCCCACACTGTAAAACATAGCAGCCTCATTTAGTTAAATCTACTTACTACATTTCTTTAACACAATGAGCTCTGACAAATTTTTGATTTTGAACTCTACATTGTGAGTTTTAGAAAGTAAAACTTACAGCTATCCATTGTGCTGAATATTTGGGAAATTTGTCAGATTTGTATGTGTTGACTGAACTTGAATCTGTAAGTCAGAAGTTGAAAAAAAAAGGAGAGGATAAAAGGCGGGAAAGTAAAACTTAAAGTTAAAGTTGTACTGACTATTTGGGAATTTGTCAGATTTGATTGAACTTAGATTTGTAAGTCATCAATTTGAAAAAAGGAGAGGGGGAAAAAGGCGGGAGTGTGGGATTGCAGCTACAGAAAAAAAATTGCAGTGATTTTTGAGTAACTGTCTTCTTCAAACAAGGCAACATGAAATAATGGGAATAATAATTCATACACTGCAGATAAGTCATATATAGAATTCCGTCCAAAATATACACATTTCACGGTAAATTATAAAGGACTACTTCCACCAGCGGAAGAAGACTATTTTGCTGACAACAGCCTGTTACAGAAGGGCGGAGCAATACAACACTTGTCTGTACCTGCAAAGAGGAGCGGTGTCTTGATTCTTCAAACTGCATCAGTGCCAGGTAAGTTTAATAAACCTAAATTAACTACTTTTCTATTAACTGTTGGTACAGTAACGTAAAAACAGTAACTATGTAGATTGTGTTTTTAGTAGCCATGAAAAATACATTTGCAGCTTTGGTTATTAGTTGCCCCCCACCCCCCACATGTTGGACAGATTTAATCGTATTCGGTCACACATTTTTTGAAAAAACATAACATGTTAGATAACTGGTATAATGTTTTAAGCTGACCTCAATATACGTTGTGTTCATGTGCCGCTATATTTCTTCACTCGGTTCCTTCACCGAAGCATGAGCTAGCTAATCAGCTAACAGTCAAGGCCATACAACTGTGAATGTTCAATATCAAACAACTTTATCAGAAATGGGGCACAGCGCTCATGCTTTGCTAACCTTTTGTGTTGACCACTAAACTAGGAAAATTTGCTAATGTTGTTTGATAACTGATTTTATGCTGGTTAGAATTTGTGTTAGTACAGCTCATGCAGTAGAGTAAAAAAACTCCACTCTGAGCACATTTTTTTCCCCTTGAAATGTCTTCTTTTTCACATCCTGTGTGCATGCGCGTGTGTGAGGCACATTTGCTGGGTACTTGCAGCAGATAGCAGAGCAGATGCTGACTTTGTCATGTTAAAATAATATGTTTAATGTATGACAGGAGTAAAATGTAACCAAATTCCTCAAGAGATGGTACAAGAGATTTTTCAAAAACACATTAAACAGAGATTTCCGCTCTCGATGCCCCTTCGGTATGTTTTGCATAGACAGGAGCTTTCAAAGTAGTTAATTAAGTTAAAACGAAAGTCATTTTAAATAGAATTATATTTTTATATCTAAAATGGTTTAGTGGACATTTGACATTTATCTAACACTGGATGGCATGTCATCAGCTAGTTTCAGCACGATGCTCCACCATGCTTAAGTTAGTTCATATCCTGACAGCAATTTGTTGAGCTTCAGTCCTAAGTGCTCTTTATTTGAACATTGGATGAAAACATAGTCAAGACCAATATTTAAGAACAAAATCAAAAGTCAATATTTGAAATTAAAGTTTGTAATTCTTGCAGGGTTTTTGCAATGTAATGCATACATTTTAGCTAACCTTAACACAATAAGGGTTTTTAGAAATTACATGTTGAATGTCTGTAGTTATATTTTTTGTTGCTAATAAACTGTCAGCCACTTAATTGTTAAATAAATTGTTAGTCCGGTTTGTAATTCATTAGTCTAGTTGATGTAGTTCTAGTGTTGTTAAGTACAAAGCGTTAGGAGGTCTGCTGCGAACAAAAAGTATGTTGGACAATCATGCTACTGATTTTAGAATAGAAGCAAATGGCTTTTTTTTGTAGCATGTTAAAATGAAAAATGGTCAAAATGTAGAAACTCAAGAGCAGTAATATTTGAAATATTTTTTGCAAAAATCACAAAGTGCAAACATTGTCACATTTTTAAGGATTAAACAATTTAAGAATTTAGGAACTATATATTTAAAAAAATTGGTTTAATTTTTTTTTTATCATTCAAATCATTTTTGTTTACAGAAGTGAACAATGATGTCCAGTTCATGATTTTGGAACTATTCACAGTGACTGTCCTGGGGCATCTAAGGTGTTACCAGCTCACCAGAAGAGACCCTGCAGCAGCTGTGGTTGTTGACCCTGACAATCTCAATGACTACACCCCCCTTGCTGCATACCCTGTTGAAGCACGTTCATGTTACATTAAGGTAATCTTTGATTGGGCAGGTTGGCTAAAATGTAAAGACACACTCAATCTTTGGAGCTTGGAAATTTGGGGGGTGGGTTAGATCAAACTTGGGTGAGGCAACAATGAGCAGGAGTGGTCAAGGGCTCAAGAGGAACGGAGAAATGAGGTGGTGTGTGTGTGTGTGTGTGGGGGGGGTCCAATTCAGGGGATGGTGATCTGCTGTGATGTGTTGGTAGTAGTGGAATTTTGTGTGTGTGTGTGTGTGTGATAGAAGTAATTTTATCTAGCCTGTACTGTTTTGACTGTTTATTTAGAACTTATGTTAGATTGAGTTTTTACTATTATATGAAGTCTTTTCTTGCTTTTTCCTCTGTGTTTCAGTTACTGCTGCCTCATTAATGATGCTTCTCCGAGTCATAGTCTCACCTCAGGAAATAAGACGTGTCACCCTACAAGATATTCCCCCATCTGTCGATGAGCTATGTACAGTGCTGCGCAACACTATGGGACTCCGAGGGAACTTTATTTTACAGTTTGAAGATCCAGACTTTGGGAATGAGCTCTGCAATTTGACTGATATCAAGGATCTACCAACCGAACGAGCCACACTGAAAGTTCTGTTTGTGTTATCTGAACCACTTTCTGACTCAACATTAGATACTGCAAGCCTTGGTTCCCAGAGTACTGCAAGCCCTAGTCCCTCCAGCAGTAGTACTGCAAGCCCTGGTCCCCCAGGTAGTGCAGATCCAACAGAATGGCCTGAACCATTTGTTATTCCACATTTCTCTCATGATGTTGAGTATCAGCTGAGGGTAGCAAATGATGCCTATGCCAGTGATGGAGCTGTGATGGTTGTCTCAAAGAGTGTGAAAAGTGAAATACTGGACAGACTGGCTGATTGCATTGCCAAAATCACTCCCTATCCTACTAGAGACAACATAGAAAGTGTGGCTAAAGCTCTTGTGGTCAAGCACCCTTGCCTGAGGGAGCCAGGGTCTGGTCAAGGATGGTATTGCTGGAAGTTCAGCTTGGTATTCAAGATGGGCAATTATCGTCAGAGGATGATGGCAGCTGGATGCCCAGAAGTTCTGGTAAATAAAAGAAAAAGAGGAAAAGGAAATGGCAAACCACTCAAGAAGTCAAAAAAGGGAGAGATCCACTATTTGCCACAGCCACCTGAAGGACAAACTGCAGTCAAAGCAGAGAAGGATCGTGAAACCATGGCTCTAGAAGTGCAGAAGAAGGATCCAGATTTACAGGTCCTGGATGAATTGATGACCGCAACATTTGCACAGCGGAGACAAGAAATAATCGGTGATGAACCTCTCATTTCTCTTGTCAAGGACAGATGGCCTGCATTGTTTAGTGAGCGACAGGTAATGCTTTGCCAACTGAATACGGCATAAAAATCTTACATTTTGTGTGCATTTAGTGATTAAACATGTACTCTTTGTTGCAATAACTTTCTCTCCCCACAGTTCTAAGCTGCTTATATTTTCCCTCACTCATGCCCTTTTCTGTGCTATTTTGTTACCCATCTGCTTTAGCTAATTGCAGAGTTCCGGAGAATTGTCACCAAAGACCTGCTGGAATCCTTTTTGGGTGGACTTGATACCTTCATGCCCAGTCTTCTATAACTTTACAAAGCAGCTGCTGCATCGGGCAGGAGGTTGGTCCTGAGCAGCGTTCTGGATTGCCTTCAAAAGGAGGTATGTACTGTATACAGAACATTTTCTATCAATGTGTACTAAGATTATTATTCCAGCTTTGGTATTGCACTAATGTACCATTTCCTTTTTTGACAGGACACAAACCAAAACCAAAGAACAGCTGCCCTTCTTGGTCTCCCATGCTACTTTTCAGAAGATTCCTCCAGCGTAATCAGGATGTGTAATGTAAGCCCCTATATTTACATATTCTGTACTACCCTTCCATGGTTAAAACTCAGGGACATACAAATTGACTTAAATAACTTATATCTATTATGTAACACGCAATCAATAGAAAAAATGTAACCCACTAGTCAATCATGCTATGATACTCTTTTCTAATGTCCTAATGAAATCTTAATCTATTTAATAGCTAATGTGATTAAAAGTTAGCATCAGCGAACATTTACATCAAGAAGAGTCTAAAGATCCTTCCTGAGGAATCTTGTCTGACTTTGAATTCTGGATCGTTATGGTGTTCTCCCAAGCAGTTTGGCCATCACCCCAACACAGTATTAGTTTCATGTCCCTGAGTTTTTTCAGTCAAGTTTAATACACATTACACTTGCAGGAATCATTTTATTTATTATTGGTTGATACACAGCGTTTTAGTTCCATTAGTTACAACACTCACTGACTGACACACTCACTCACTTCAAAGACAGATATAGTCTTTATTTATTATGTCAGTGATGTTTTAAATTTGGAGAAGTAAAGATGCGTCTGTCTTTGTTTTTAGGCTCATGGCGAAACTCTCGACGTGATAATGAGCGGGATGGAAGTTGGACTACTGATTGGACACGAAGGCCCTCTGCAGGATGCATTCCCTTTAGAGGTCTTCAATGTGGCTGTGGTAGTAGAGGAAAAGATCATCCTACATGACATCAGAGATGTGCCTACTGGCTTTACCATGTTACTGGGCACCATCTACTGCCTTAACCTTGAGTACCCACAAAATATGAGGTACTCCTTTGAGTTCCTGCAGAAGGTCATCATGAACATTAAACCAGATCAATGCTCTGCAAGAGTCCATGGAAATAAACTGCTTAGATATCGCGTGTAAAAATTTAACTTGTGTTTAAATAACACAAATGGTTTTTGATTGTTCACAATGTTGAGCATTTTTGTTCTTTGTTCATAAGGTTTTATGAACCTGCCTACAACTCTACCTCACCTTCTCCGTGTCTACAACCTCCTTCTTCTCTCCCTTGCTCGCTCTCTGTTCCCACAACCCCATCTTCTCTTTTTACAACCCCACTTTCTCCATCCCCCTCCCATGTGGTTTGCTGTTTGGTTGTGAAAGCACACTGTAAAAAAGCCAACTTGATCAATGTTGAGTTAACAACCTTTTTTTTGTTGGCTCAACGTTTTGTAGCTAAATTAGTTGACAGAGCAAATAATACCACACTCTGAAAAACATTGGCAATGCATAATAAAGGAACAAATAGAGTCAAGTTGGTCCAACTTTTCATTAGTCAGTTTTGTTGAGACAACAAGTTAAACTGTGTTCTTAAAATCTTGAACTATACACAATGAATCAATGCAAAGATTCAAGTTGAACCAACTATTTACTTACAATTTGCCATCTAGCTTGTCATAGGAGAGAAAACTTCAACAATGTTATGTAAATGATTTTTTTCCAACACTTCACATGATTTTAATATTGTTTAAAATGAGAACACTGTATATGTTAAGAAAACTGAGTGGGGCGGGGCTGTGGGGGAACCCGCCATTTTTGACCTTTGCACTTTCCCTGAGAACACACCATACGCAATGCCGGTGTGACCACGGTCCTACCAACCTTCACTGCAAGGAGCAAAACTGTGGGCCATTGTTTCTGGTAAGTGATGAATACTGTATGAAAAACGAATTTTGCTTATTTAGCCGTAAATTGGCAGTGTATACTATCAGGCTCTTTTCTATATCAAAGTTACGGTATAAAGATGAGCTTAGCTAGGTCGGTTTTTGTGCTTATTTCATTCCCGCCGATATCCCAATTTCTGCCCAGCAACAGCTAGTTTTACCCAGCTGCTCCTTTTACTTTTCGCCACTGGTGCATGCTCGTGACTACACTCAGGAAACTTCTAGAAGTCAGAGCAGGCAGGCGTTAACAGTGCTCCGACTCTCGGTAAGTTATAAAAATCCACGGTTTTAATTCAACTACAAGTTCGCCCTGCTTTTTGTTTGTTTTTAAGTAACATTATGGAATATGGGTTAAATTAAGGTAATGCCGACAAACAGCCGCTAACACTAATGAGAATTTTAAATCATGTCCTTAACGGCTGTAATTTGAGAGGCAGCACAACTTAAAAGACAGTGACTAGTACATATATCATATAGTATCATATAGTATCAGATTTTTAACTATTTCTTTTACATTTGTTGCCATGCTCAACTAGTAGAAAACTAGTAGGAGTCCCTAAAACCACCTGTTCGGCGTACTTAAGCGAGTTCTTTAACTGCTCACATTCACCGCCATGATTCTTACATCAAGTACAGTGACGCTACAGAAGTCATAGCAAAAGCTGTGTGTATGCTATCAGCTTAGTTTGTTGCGATCACAGATTTTGGGAACTCGCTGCTGGCAGTACAAGCTATCCGGTGGCAGTGATGCCTGCGTCATGCAGCAGTGAGTCTCAAGGGGAGCATGAGGTGTACTCAGCTAGGTTTATTTCAAAGATTTTGGAAACTTATTTTGCACATGTATATTTATTTAAAATATAAATGAATTAATTGTGTATAAAATAATTATATGAGTTATTTTTTTAAAACATGAAACGAAAAGCGTTTTTTTTTTTTTTTTTTCCCAGGCCAGGAGCACTGCTTTTTTTTTTTTTTTTTTTTCCTGTGTCTGTATTAAAGGGATGTGGAACCATACAACTCCAGCTGCCCTAAATGTTCTTAGTAAGCTTGACCTCCAATTCTGATTGTCAGAATTGGCGAATCCCAAATGCTGGGCTTTGTTAGTACAGTGTGAAGCAAATTTCACACTAAAGTCAAAATATTTCAATGTCATATAAACACAGATTTACAGAAGTTAAGCCCTATTATGAAGACTGTAATCACACCTTGCAAAAAATTTGGTTTTCCATTTGATGTGAACACATCATTATGCTTCACCATTTAGGTTTTTGCTTAAGATCTTTGACCAATGACTTTTAAGTGCAGCCTATCAAAGTCAAGTTAATTGACTGGCAGATTTGTTATTGTATTACTTTTACTTTGCTGGAAGAAACCTGACATTCACTTTTATCTGGCATTAAGATTGTCTGAAGTGTAGCCTGTTTCTGAACAATTGATGATTTTTCTCTCTTCTCCCCCCCCCCCCCCCCCCCCCCCCTCCAAAAAAAAAAAGTGTGATGTAGATGCATATATCACAGGGACTACAGTTGGCCTTCTGGAGATACTGGAGGATCTCACAGACTCTGAAAAAGAAGACGTGGCTGTGGTGATGGAGGGAGCTGTAGTCCTCAAAACCCTGGGTGACTTCACCACAGCTTTTGGACTGATGTTTGGTCTGCTCTACGCTCTGAACATTGAATATCCAAAGAACTGGAAATACACATTTGAGGCCATACAGAAAATCTTCCTGGGTCTGGGAGAAACATGCTCCCCTCGCGTTCAGATGCTGAGATCCAAACTCTTGCAGTCATAGACTTGAAGCTCAGCAGAACTACATTGCTTGAAAAAGCACTTGCAAAAAGTTATTTATAATCTTTTACTCACTTTGGGGTATGTTAATGCAATATAGTTAAACTTATTGTGAGTGTATGTATAAAGAAGTAAAAAGAGCCCAGGGGATGGCATCCTGCGCAATATTCATGAAGAAATGGGAGACAGTGACATGGAAGATGAGATCAATCAGTACTGGATTGCCTATATAACGGCCATAGAAAAGCTGTTGAAATGGAAAAGATTTTTCTATACAGGTAATATTTGTCAAATGTTTGATCTGTTATTGATTTTTCATTTTGTAACAGAAGGTAGTTTAAGGAAAGTTTGTGATAGTCTAACCATTGCATGGGCCAATGAGTCAGCTGTAATGTGTTCTGCATTCTGTAATTTAATGTGACGTTCAGACATCTTCAAAGGTTTGCAGTAGAAGTGTGGGTTTGGTATTCTGAGGAAGCATGAAATAAGTACCATTTATTTTTTTGATCTATATCTAAATATCTTTGTGCAATAGGTGTTAAATTTCTTGAGCCATTTTTAGAGGCATGTTACTGTAATATTGTTCAGTCTTATTGGCAAATTGACATGATTTTTTTACACCTTGTTTCGTGATGTATTCAAAATTGTCATTTTATGAAACTACATTTGTTTTAAAATGGTTTTGTAATAAATGATTAAAAAATATGCATGTGTTTTCAATTTATTCAGTTAAGTTGACCCAACACCTGTAATAAGTTGTGGCAACTCAATATTTCAATTTGTTGAAAAGTTTGGTCAACATGATACATTAAGTTGACCCAACACTTGTAATAAGTTTTGGTAACTCAAAATTTCAATTTGACCCACGTGAATAAATAAGTTGACCCAACTCAAAAGTCTGAATTTCTGAAGTTCTGTCAACTTAAGATTTTGAACTGTCAACTAAATGGCAACGTAAAATAATATGTTTTTGGGGTAAACGCAAAAAAGCTGTGCAACTTGTTACTGAACTTTTTTACGTTGAACCACCAAGTTTTTTTTTACGGTGCATGGTGTTAAAGTTTATGAAGATATTTTTATTAATAAATGTTGTAATTTTGGATAAATGCAAGCATTTGGTGTGTTCTGTCATATATCATGAGAGTTGAAACAAATTTGAAATTTAAATTCTTTTAACTTGAAAGGGAGAGTTGTATTTCATATAGTAAGTTATTTGAACTCAAAACAGTGAGTTACAATCATGCAGAAATGTGTGTTTGTTCAACTAGCTAAAGAAAGTATATTATATTGATGACGTTTAATATTTTATTGTTTTAACTTACAGTATTAAGTTGAAACAAGTGATAAATAGTTTTCTTGCACCAATAATGTGTAATGATTTTTTGATTTAACTCAAAGTATCAAGTTGAGACAGCAAGTGATAAAAAGTTAAATCAACTTTGACAACTTTAAGAACTACATTAAGACAACAACAACAGTGTAGTACAATCAGCTTTTTAAACTTTCATTTCTGAGTTGAAACAATGAAAAACTGCTAGTTGAGTTAACATGCGATTTTAAGGCAGCAGGTGGACTTTCATTTGCAAGTTTAACTGACTTGAAATGTCTTACAGTGCATATCCTTTTTACTTCTTTGACCAGCACAAACTAAGTACAAAAAATAAATAAATAAATAATAATAATATCATTTATTTCGTTCATGTCATAATATGATAAAAAAGAAGAAGAGAACATCTTATACTTGTTCCTTTTCAAACATACTGAAAGAAAAACAACTGCTTTATGAATAATCAATCCCAGTCCTACCACCTTCACCTGGGGGACTGAGAGGACAACAAAGCACAACATGAGCTTGGATGGAGACATTTGTGTTGCCTCTAACAGGCTGAATGTTGCTGCTTCACTGGGAGCTCACTGTTAGATAGAAAGTGGTCAGTGTGAAGAGGAGACGCAGCAGAAAGATGAAGACTGACAGGAAGAAAGCAGTGAACAGACTGTTGGAGCTGCTGTTAGTGGGACAGGACTTTATTGAGTCTGTGAGGAGCAGATTGGACTTGATGAAGCAGAGAAACACAGTCTGAGTGTTTGTGTCACACTCACTTCATCACACAGCTCAATGTGAGAACATTTGGAACAATCTGATAGAAGCGTTCCTTTAGTCAAAGCAGCAAGAAAACACTATGAAAACACCTGACTGCACACAAAACTGCAGTACTGCCAAACTGTAGAGAAACGATCCACAGTCAAAGTAGTTATTGTGCACAAACATGTTAGTATTCCAGTATTTTTTTTCTTATAAATTTTCTTAAATTTCCAAACACTGGAACAACACTTAAATTTAAAATCCAAGGTGTTCCACAGCTTAACTCCATATACAGACACACACATGTTTTAGTGTGGTGTGTGCAAAAGCAGTTTTAAAACAAAATTGTCTTCTATGGCCGTCTTCCTCAGATACAAACGTAAATTAATTTTGTACAGATATAGGTAGCATTTTCTGTTTAACTTTCCACATAAAAATCAAAATCTTTAAGTCAACTAAATCTTTAAATTTTAACAGTCCAGACTTGACAAACAAACTATTAGTGTTCTCTGTATCCATTCTTGTTAATAATCCTTAAAGCTTTTTTTTTGCAACAAAAACAGAGGTTTTATGTTACTGGGATATGTATTACCACAGACCTCTGTGCAGTATCCAAAATATGCAAGTATTAGCGAATTATACAACATATGTAAAGAAGAATAATCTAAAACATCCTTAACTTTATACAAGACCCCAATACTTTTACAAACCTTACTCTTAATATAATTTATGTGAGCTTTCCAGTTTAATTTGTCGTCTAAAATAACACCTAAAAATGTTATTTTATTTACTTTTTCAATATCAGTACCTTCAATAGTTATTCTTAAATTTTCATTCTTTTTACGATTACCAAAAATCATATATTTTGTTTTTTCCCAATTTGAACATTATTTATTTTCATCAAACCACTTCTTAATTTTTACCATTTCTGAATGTATGCTTACGATAATGTCTGACAAATTATTTCCAGAACAAAAAATGTTTGTATCATCTGCGAACAACAAAAACTGTACTATTTGGGATACTTCACAGAGGTCATTACTAAACAAAATGAAAAGTAACGGGCCTAAAACGGATTCTTGAGGAACTCCACATATTAAATTTTTTAACTCATATTTTTGAATATTATTTGAACAAACTGCTGTCGGTTTTTAAGATAACTTTTAAGCCATTGGTGAGCTGGACCCCTGATTCCATAGTTGTATGATTTAGACAATAATGGACTGTGATTTATGGTATCGAATGCTTTCCTCAAGTCGATGAAGTGTATTGCTTACTCTCAGTTGCAGATGTAATCTTTTCTATTAATTCAATTAATGCTAAAGCTGTTGATCTTTTTGTTCTAAAACAGGGGTGCCCAAACTTGTGGCCCGCGGGCCGCTTCACGCCCCCTTCTGGTCCGCGAATAACATAAAATAATAAAATAAAATTTGGCCGTTTAAGTTACTTTTTTGACATTTCGCTTAACCCTCTTAATTGGAGGGGAAGGCGAAATGTCAAAAAAGTAACTCACTTTCAGAAGTTCTGTGTTCTTAGATAAAGTTGAATGCATGCTTTCTCAAGCCTGTTGATGTGCGTTTCAGCTTTCTCGTCGGACTCTTTAAAATATTTGGCCATTAATTCATTAATGGCTTTAGTCAGGGCCGTGTTGTTTTCACCGAGCTGCTTGTTTACTTCAGTCATTGTTTGGCTGCTAACGACTGCCTTGTTTCTTGCATTGACAAAAAATAGGATTAAGCTGAAATTGTCCTTCTTTAAATAACAGTCTTTCACACATTTCAAGGTTTATTTGAGCTTTTTGGGAGAGTGTTACGCTGAGTCTCAGCACGCAGCCTGCCGTCTTCCCAATTATTTTGAGACTCTTTTGAGATTATGTTAATAAAGTATGGGTTTATAAATTTGAAAATCATTGCATTTTGTTATCGCTTACATTTTATGCAGCATTCTGACATTTTCAGAATTGAAATTGTACATTAATTATGTATATTGTTGCGTCATGCTATCTTCTGTCCACAAGTTGTGTCAACATGTGATAAAATATGCAAAGCAAGAGATGTGAACACATATGCTTGTATAGAAATTAGTGTTCTCTTTCCTGTCAGGTGAAAATGCCTCCAGTGTAGAGCCTCAGACTGACCAAGAGCTTCCAAATAAAACCAATACCACAGGTAAAGACTTGCAAACACTTCCACAGTTTTTTCAGAAATTATACAATGTCATCCTGACCCAACAAAGTTAATGAGCATATTAAAATCAATATGTACTCATTAGCAATGCTTTACTGTCTTTATGTCATAATACAAATCTAACCTTGCTGAGCTGATTGCAGTAAAATGGGAAAAAAAGTATATATGTATACATATATATATATATATATATATACACACACACACACATACATATATATATATACACACACACACACACACACACACACACACATATATATATATATATATATATATATATATATATATATATATATATATATATATATATATATATATATATATGTATATATATATATATGTATATAATATATACATACATATATGTATGTATATATGTATGTATGTATGTATATAATATATATATACATATATGTATACATACATTAGGGCTGCAACGATTCATCGATCAACTCAATTAAATCGATTCTAAAAAATTATCGACACAAATTTACTGTGTCGATGCTTCGTTTAAACTCTGCAGCGCTCAGCTGTCTCGGTGTAAGCGGAGCATTAGCAGCATTAGTGCTCCGTTGTCTTTTTGGTGGCTGGCAAACCAACACAGAACTGCATTACCGCCACCTACTGGACTGGAGTGTGAATCACACACACACACATTCTAAAAAGCTCTCCGTCGCTGCCATGGATTTCCTTTCACACAGAGTGGATCATCTCGAGTTGCCACCTGTCTCGTAAAATACAGAACCCTGTATGTTACGGGACCCCGTGGAATACGGCTCCGTAACATGCAGGGTTCCATACTTTACCGGACGGGTGGCAACTATCGCTGACATGCATTTCCACGCCTCCACTGCTCTCTGTGTGTCTGTGTGTGTTGTGCTCGCTGAGAATTTCAGCTGTTATTTTTGTGTTTACTTCAGCTGTAGCTACCAGAACTGGTTTGCTAGCGAGCGCGGGCCATTAGCACTAGCGATGGTTCAGTACCGGAAGGCCTGCCCCCAGGACTGAGGGGCTCTGTCAAAATATTTATACTTTAATCCCTTATTAGTGACTAAATATAGACCTGCAGTAGAAACGTATTTTCGAGAATGCTTGTGAATACAAAGCATTACAACATTACTCACACATGCGCCATGGCTCCCACAGCCACTAGTTTTTCAAAACACTCATAGCAGGCAGCGGTTTTAACTGCGCAAGCGCAAAGAGGCGAAGCTGTTATAGAGATGGTGAGCTCAAGTAGTGCAAAAGGAAACGTTTTTCCAGCGTCCAAAACAGCAGCTTTTTCTTTTAGTAACCACCATTAAATCTGTGAAACAGCTGGAGGTCCTTCATCAAGCACCTGATCAGCAAGTGTTAAGGTGAAGAAAAGAGAACTTTGTAGCTGCTCCATCCACCGCTGTTTGTTCACAGGCGAAAAACTGCAGTACGGAAGTTAAAATATGCAGATAAACTGTTAATAAAAAAGTATTTCTTATCCGATTACTCGATTAATCGATGGAATAATCGATAGAATACTCGATTACTAAAATAATCATTTTATGCAGCCCTAATAAATATATATATTAGGGGTGGGACTTTAACGCATTAATTACGATTAATTAATTACAGGGAAAATAACGAATTAAAAAATTTAACGCATTTTAATCACACTTTGCACCGTGGAATGTTTCTCACTGCAGGAGTTCCAGGCATACAGATTATATCGACGCACAATGTGATAAGCGTGATGAGCTGTGTCCAAATTCATGTCGCTTATTTGCAAAAAGTACTCCGCTGTTTTCTGAGCTGTCTGTTGCCGCTGCTCTACCAGCAGCTCGCCTCGCTAGCTGTCAGCTGACCGGGCTGTCGAGGTTCGCTTTAGCCGGAGAGAACGCCCGACTGCTGTCACATCATTTTCAACCTCCCGCTGGTTTTCGCCGCTGAGTGGAAGTTAAACACAGATATAACTCATTCAGACAGGGGCGTGGTGGCCATCGGGAGGTTCAGGAGGTTTCCCGAAAGGCCAGTGATCAGAATTTTTTTTTTTTACCCAATTAAGCACAACAGCTGCAGCTCTCGTGGCCACAGGTGCAGTCCACACCTGCAAATTAAGTTCTCTTGTCTTAAAATATATATATATATGTATGTGTGTGTGTATATGTAAGATTTATAAATCTTAAAAGATCATCACGTTTTAAATATTTTAGACCTTGCAGTCCTGTATATATTAAGCTAATCCTCATTTAATAAAAAAAAGGAATATGTATGTACATCTTTTTTTTTTCTTTTTTTTTTTATGTGAGCACCAAAGTTCTGAAGTTTTTTTGTTTTTTAATTGAAAATCAGAAATGAAAGTAAGGAAGTTGCTTTATTGTTGTTTTGTAATTAAATAATTTTTGACAGAGAATGTATATTGATTTCATTTCAGATAAAGAAGAGGAAGAGGAGGACCTCTGTAATTTTCAAGCTATTGCACGCCACCTGAAACTGGGAAAAGAAGACCATATTAAATACACCCTGAGCCGGCCTGTTAAACACTACAATAGAAGTACAGAAGTAATCATTATGTTGAATCTCCATGCCATCCTAGATATGGTAATTTATTTTGACAATTTTTTATAATAGTTAAAAAATTACTTATTATTTCTTAAGAAAATACATTAGGTGGCTGATGTCTATGTCCTGTGTCCCATATCTCCCAGTATACATATAGGTACATTTTAATTGCCCGTATCTAATCAAAATGGACATTATTTTTAAGAAATGTTCTGCTCCCTAAAAACTTGTTGTGAATAGATTATAACTAGCATAAAAAGTTTGTGTTGTTGTGAGACAGGGCTCCACACAAACTCATTTAGTAATTAGGTTCATTTATGTCCCAAGTCTCGTTTTTTTTTTTTTAAGATTTCTTCGGTGTTAAAGTAATCCAGTGATACTTGTCAGTACTTCCACTGCTACACACACACACACACACACACACACACACACACACACACAAACAAAAAAATAGTTAATTTGGCTCACTTCATTTTTCAAACTCTAACCAAGTGCAGTTTTAAAAACCCACATGTTGCTGTCACTGTCTAACGCAGTAAACTGAGCCTGTCAGTCACAGAGGTTTTGGTGTAAAAGTGACCAATCACAATACAGCCCTTTTTTCCTTTGAGCCTGATTCAGCTGATTCAGCATTAAGAGCAGACCTGTTAGAACGCGCGGCACCATCTGTCAAGCACACACTCGTGCAGCCTGCTTTGCCTGCTTGCTGCTGAGATCTGTACACATGGGTTGCTGAATTTTTACATAAGGAGTTTAATTCCACGGCAGTTATGTTTTTTAAGGTTTTTTTTGCACAGTACTTCTGACAGAAATCTATTCCATAAACCAGCATATCTTTTTTCTGGTTCTTTGCACATGGGTATTATGGACAGACCTCGAATCTTTTGATGGGAGGCTGATGGGAGACTAGCATGCTAGTCAGTCTGCTTCTGGCTCTACTTTTGCTGCTCTGAGATCAGTTAGTATCTGTGCTTTCTATGTCAACAAAGGTAGCATTATCAAGTAAACAAAATTCTGCAAGGAAAGCTGTGATGATGGAAAGGAGACGTCAGCTCCTAAATAGGCAGCCTGAACCAGTGCAGGCTCCACTGATCAGAAGAGACAACTACAAAATCTATTTTTGACCTGTAATCTAGGGTGTCCTGGTCCCACATGCACTTATGAACACCCTTCAACATGACATTTGTTATTGGACTGTCAAACTGTCAAGCACAGTCCAACAGCAGAACACCACACTGTTTCAGATTGGGCAGGATGTTTCTCCCAGTCACACCCCTCCACGTCTCATTGTTAATGTTCACGTGAACAATGAAGTTCCTTATTAAGACAATGGAGTCAACGGATGGAGCGCCCTCCAACACCCGACCCAGTGATTTCAAGAAGGCAGTATACTCTGGATAATCTGGAAATTCAGTGCATAAACATCTCATATTCAGAACAGATTCTTGACCTGAAGGCGAAGCAACGCTCTTGTTCAAGCCTATTGTTCAACCACAGAACTGGAAGGATACAAGTTTATCCACCCCTGCCTGCTTTCACCAAGGGCAACTCCAGATCGAAACAGCATCTAGCTCCACTCCAGGAGATTGCTTCAAGATCTGGAAGTGTGCATTGAGGCAGGGCCAAATATAGCTAGCTAGTTTCTCTCAGCCTCATGTACTAGCTCTGGAAGCTTTCCCACCAGTGAAGTGACACCGCATATAAAACATCAATTCAATTCAATTCATATAGCGCCAAATCACAACAAACAGTCGCCTCAAGGCAATTTGTATTTGTACAAAGTTTTTTGAGACGCATTTCACACTTCCAGAGAGCTCCCAGATTCGTGTGTGCATGGTGCTTTAAATGCTGGTGGAAAGCTGGGTCATCTGAGTTTTGTTCGGAGTTCCCTAATCTGTCGATACAGGAATAGATGACCGTCTCCTCCACTCTACTTTCCCGTAGCATGACCCATGCTAAGTGCTTAGCTTGGCCGATGCTCTGGCTCGGCTCTACAGCTGCTTTAAGGAAAACAACGTTGCCTTGTTTGTTCAGCATTACTTTATCAATTTTATTGCTTTGAAGTTAATCTGGTGCTCTTATAATTACGTGATTCCTCGCCATCAACACCTTCGGAAAAAACAAGGTAATTGATAATGTCGATGTAGCTGACTTCGGGCCATAATTTCATATCATCTACCCAGTCAGTGAGAAGTGACGGGTGAGGCACTGTTACCTCGCTGCTTTTTAAAACATCCTTGCAATGTATCCACCTCCGATGTGGTACCATTTAGGCCAGGTAAAAGAAACTGCAGTGTCAAAATGTTTAAATGAACGGCAAGTGTGTAAGCCCGCAACCGTAAACAACACTGCAAACAGAAGTAAACTATCGGCTTCTGCTATGAGTTATGGGTAATGGCGCAAAGTCAGGAATACTGTGGATATGGATGCATGCTTACAGCTAAAACTTTAATTTCTGGAAAGACCAGAAACATTCCTGCAGTCCCTTCACCTTCCTTCTCACTGCTCAACATGGCATCTCTGTTGGCCTTAACAGTCATACAGTATGACATTGTGCAGCCATGTCTCCATGAAACATAACACGCTGTACTCCCAGTACTCTCTCTGATGTCTTACCAGTGCCCACAGCTTGTCCATCTCATTAACTAGAGACCTCACATTCATCACAATAGCCAACGTAACAGATGGTGTACATTTCCTTCTCCTTGCTCTGATTTTTACTCTGGCTCAGCACTCATGTCATCTCCTCTTGAGTTCCAGCAAGATGATGATCTGGCTTCAGGAAGCAGTGTTTTGGAGAGATACAGTCTGAACCAGTCTGTAAAATGAAAAACTTAGATTTGTTTATATGCGGTACCATAGTTATGTCTCCAAGGAAACATAATCTTGGTGCTCTGGGAAGTTCATAATTCAGCCATTTACCTTTAGGATCTATAAAATGTTCCCACAAAAAGAAGAAGCTTTGAACATTCCCACAGTGTGGGAATAAAGGCGCCACTCTTTTTTTCCACATTTCCAATCATTGTTAAGTAAGCGAAGCCTTGTTGGGGTAAAACCTGTGAATTATTTTATACTATGTAAATTTGCCTTTTGCTTCGCTAATGTATTCTTCAGTGTTGGAAAGGATCCCCTCCCACGTCTTTTCATCTGTTAGAGAAGACAAATCCTTTTCCTATATCAGCTCGAGATTGTTACAGCCATGACTGTTTGTTCGAGGATACATTTCATTCCATTTTGATGCTTTAAGCTGTGCTTTGGGTAGCTTTAGGTACAGTATCTCTCCACTACACGTCTGTCCCTGCCAATGGGAACAGTAGCTTTTATATAGTGTCTGATCTGTAAATACTTCCAAAAATGGTCCCTTTTCTCTAAATGGATCTTTTTTTCAGAAGTTGGTCATATGAAAGAAAGTTGCCATTTTCACATAAGTCACTTTTATTATTCTAACACAGAGACCAACAGATGGTCTGTTTCTCTGTCTTTATTTACCTCTTGCCAGACCATTTTCTAATGTTCTAAGATAGGGTTGATTGCTTTTATTTATTATTATTTGTTTCTGACTGTTTGTGTGAGTGCTTCAAATGACTAGTCCAGCACCAGCTTTGTCCCAATGTCTTGTAAGTCAAGCAACCTTAAAGGAAATACGGTAATATTTCATGTTTGGCAATAATAGACCCCCTCTCTTCTTTGACTGGTATAATTTGTCCATACGGATTCTAGGTTTTTTCCTGTTCCAACGAATTTTTATCAGATCTTACTAATATTTGCTTACACTGTAAAAAGGGATTTGGGGCTTTAGTCAGATGGATTCCAGATGCCAGGTCATGTTTGTAAATGAGAACTAGTTCTCAAACATTTTTACCTGTTAAAATAAAGGTTTAAAAAAAAAAAGATGGACTCAAGTAATTATGCTGGGTGAACTCATTGCCCATTTCCACTAACTAAGATGAATTACAGCAATTTCAACTTGAAAAAATACTTTAAAACTCATTATAATACATTCAAGTAACAGCAGAAAATGCGGTCATACTTCATGGACCATGCCATCCATCCATCCATCCATCCATTCTCTTCCGCTTATCCGGGGCTGGGTCGCGGGGGCAGGAGCCTAAGCAGAGAAGCCCAGGCTTCCCTCTCCACGGCCACCTCCTCCAGCTCATCCGGGGGGACCCCAAGGCGTTCCCAGGCCAGCCGAGAGATATAATCTCTCCAGCGTGTCCTGGGTCTACCACGGGGCCTCCTCCCGGTGGGACATGCCCGGAACACCTCACCCAAGAGGCGGCCAGGAGGCATCCTAATCAGATGCCCAAGCCACCTCAACTGGCTCCTTTCGATGTGGAGGAGCAGCGGCCCTACTCTGAGCCCTTCCCGGATGGCCGCACTCCTCACCTTATCTCTAAAGGAAGAGGGCAAACACCCTTCGAAGGAAACTCATTTCTACCGCTTGTATTCGCGATCTTATTCTTTCGGTCACTACCCAAAGCTCGTGACCATAGCTGAGGGTAGGAACGTAGATCGACCGGTAAATTGAGAGCTTTGCTTTTACACTAAGCTCCCTCTTCACCACGACAGACCGGTGCAGCATCCGCATCACTGCAGAAGCAGCCCCGATCCGTCTATCGATCTCCCGCTCCCTTCTCCCGTCACTCGTGAACAAGACCCCGAGATACTTGAACTCCTCCACTTGGGGCAAGAACTCGTTCCTGAGCCAGAGAGGGTACTCCACCCTTTTCCGGCTGAGGACCATGGCCTCAGATTTAGAGATGCTGATTCTCATGCCGGCCGCTTCACACTCGGCTGCGAACCATTCCACTGCGAGCTGGAGGCCACCCCCTGATGAAGCCAACAGGACCGCATCATCTGCAAAGAGCAGAGATGGGACTCCGAGGCTACCAAGGAAGAAGCCTTCCGCCACCTGGCTATGCCTAGAAATTCTGTCCAGAAGAATTATGAACAGAATCAGTGGCAAAGGGCAGCCCTGACGGAGTCCAACACCCACAGGAAATTAATCCGACTTATTACCGGCTATAGCTCTCACTGCGGTTGTACAAGGACTGAATGGCCCGCAACAACGGGCCAGACACCCCATACTCCCGCAGAACCTCCCAAAGGACACCCCGAGGGACACGGTCGAATGCCTTCTCCAAGTCCACAAAGCACATGTAGACTGGTTGGGCAAACTCCCACATACACTCGAATATCCTTGAGAGGATAAAGAGCTGGTCCAGCGTTCCACGACCAGGACGAAAACCGCATTGTTCCTCCTGGATCCGAGGTTCGACTAATGGACGCACCCTCCTTTCCAGCACACTGACATAGACCTTACCGGGGAGGCTGAGGAGTGTGATCCCCCGAAAGTTGGAGCACACCCTCCGGTCTCCCTTCTTAAATATGGGGACCACCACCCCGGTCTGCCAATCCAATGGCAATGCCCCAGATCTCCACGCGATGTTGCAGAGGCGTGTCAACCAAGACAGCCCTACAACATCCAGAGCCTTCAGGAACTCCAACCCCAGGGGCCCTGCCACCAAGGAGTTGTTTTACTGCCTCAGTGACCTCACCCCCAGTGATGGTCAAGTCATCTCCCTCGTCACCAGATTCTGCTTCCACTACAGAAGGCGTGTCAGTGGGATTCAGGAGGTCCTCAAAGTATTCCTTCCACTGTCCGACTATAGCCACAGTTGACGTCAGCAACGCCCCACCCGCACTATAAACCGTGTGAGTGGACCACTGCTTTCCCCTCCTGAGTCGCCTGACGGTTTGCCAGAATCACTTCGATGCCGTCCGAAAGTCTTTTTCCATAGCCTCACCGAACTCCTCCCACACCCGAGTTTTTGCTTCGGCCACTGCCCGAGCTGCATTCTGCTTGGCCTGCCGATACCTGTCAGCTGCCTCCAGAGTCCCACAGGCTAACCAAGCCCAATAGGACTCTTTCTTCAGCTTGATGGCTCCCTTCACCTCCGGTGTCCACCATCTGGTTCGGGGGTTACC
This sequence comes from Amphilophus citrinellus, assembly GCA_013435755.1. Taxonomy (NCBI): domain Eukaryota; kingdom Metazoa; phylum Chordata; class Actinopteri; order Cichliformes; family Cichlidae; genus Amphilophus; species Amphilophus citrinellus. The sequence goes on from CM024194.1 coordinate 8,828,920, forward strand.
ACCATGACAGGCACCAACTACCTTGCAGCCACAGCTCTGAGCAGCAGCCTCAACAATGGAGGTGCGGAACATGGTCCATTCGGACTCAATGTCCTCAACCTCCCTCGGAATGGTGTCGAAGTTCTGCCGGAGGTGGGAGTTGAAGATCTCCCGGACTGGGGCTTCTGCCAGGCGTTCCCAGCGCACCCTCGCAATACGTTTAGGTGCGCCAGGTCTGTCCAGCATCTTCCCCCGCCACCTGATCCAACTTACCACCAGGTGGTGATCAGTTGACAGCTCAGCTCCTCTCTTCACCCGAGTGTCCAGAACATACGGCCGCAGATCTGATGATACGATTACAAAATCATCGACCTGCGACCTAGGGTGTCCTTGTACCCTGTGCACTTATGGACATCCTTATGTTCGAACATGGTGTTCATTATGGACAAACTGTGGTTTGCACAGAAGTCCAATAACAAAACACCATTCGGGTTCAGATCGGGCAGGCCGTTCCTCCCAATCACGCCCCTCCAGGTCTCACTGTCATTGCCCACGTGAGCGTTGAAGTCTCCCAGCAAGACTATGGAGTCACCAGATGGAGCACTCTCCAGCACCCCGCCCAGCGACTCCAAAAAGGGTGGGTACTCTGAACTGTCATTCGGCGCGTAAGCGCAAACAACAGTCAGGACCCATTCCCCAGCCCGAAGGCGCAGGGAAACTACCCTCTTGTCCACCGGTGAAAACGCCGACGTACAGGTAGCAAGCCGGGGGATACAATAATACCCACCCCAGCTTGCTGCCTCTCACCGAGGGCAACTCCAGACTGGAACAGAGTCCAGCCCTTCTCCAGGAGACTGGTTCCAGAGCCCAGGCCATGTGTTGAGGTGAGCCCACCTATATCTAGCTGGTATCTCTCAACCTCACGCACTAGCTCAGGCTCCTTCCCCACCAGAGAGGTGACATTCCATGTCCCAGTGGCCAGTCTCGATAGCCAGAGATCGTCTGGCAGGGCCTAAGCCACCGCCAGACACACACTGCACCAGACCTCTACAACACCTCCTGCGGGTGGTGGGCCTACAGGAGGGCGGGCCCATGTAACCTCTTCGGGCTGCACCCGGCCGAACACCATGGGCTAATGCCCGGCCACCAGACGCTCTCCCTCGAGCTCCCTCCCCAGGCCTGGCTCCAGGGTGGGGCCCCGGTAACCCTATCCCGGGCAGGGTAAACTGTTCCCTTGCTGTTAAAAACATAGGGGTCTTCTGAACTGCTCTTTGTCTGGACCCTCACCCAGGACCAGTTTTCCATGGGAGACCTTACCAGGGGAGACAAGCCCCCGGGCAACATAGCTCCTTGGATCACTGGGACACACAAACCCCTCCACCATGAAAATGTGGCGATTCACGGAGAAGTCTTTATTAGATTACTTGGCAACACTGCTTTTAACAGGCTGCGTCCTAAGCGGTAGGTAGTGCATTTTATATGGAAGGGTAGACCCTTCCATTTTGATTGACACCTCATTCGGCTAATCATATTAAGAAATGGGTTTTCCAGAGCCAATAAAAACCAGGGGACGTCACGTAGCTTTTCAGCTGATTTTGGTGCAGCCAGTTACATGATTGGCCGAAGGTGTCAATCAAAATAGGAGGGTCTAGCCTGCCATATACAATCTACTACATCCATCCTGCTTACTGGCTGTCAGTTGACGAAATCCTCAGTCTCTTTGGGGAGAGAAGCTAGAGAATTGATGCCAGTATAGCACAAACAGTTAAGAAACAATTTGAAATTTTAAAAAACGCTATTTATTAACTGATTAAGTCGTGTTTTAGACTGCTTATTGCTAGCGGATCTATTCTGACTCAAAGTTCACCCGTGACCGGTTCTGAATGGCCACTTTACAGCAGACAGCCACTCCAACTCTTGCCGGTACTTCATACCGGCGCAGAATCTTTTAGTGGTACACAGTACCTGACCGTACCGGCTCACTTTCACCCCTGCACATATGTAACACATCCATATGAACAAAAAAAGACCACAGGGTCCAATGCCGTAAACGCAACAGGAAGTCTGCCATTTTGAATTAAATGGGTGATTTTAGTGATTTCCTGCCCTCATACTTTCTCTAGTAACTCAGAGGTTTTGGATGTTATCAACTTCATATTTGTTTTCTCTTATCTACACACCAGGGGGAATCTAAATTTCAAAAATGGTGACTTTTCACCAGAGGGCGTGGCCGTGACACCACAGTGAATTTCAATCATTCACCAGGAAAAAAACCTACATTATCCAATCTGGATCAAACTTCAGTAGGATGACGGTCCGCCCCTGAACCCATGCATACGATAATATGTACTGACAGTCACAGCGCCACCTAGTGGGTACAGGAAATGTCATGTTTTACACATTGAGGTACAGCTCCAAGGTAGTTGAACAGAACCATCTCAAATTTCCCCCTGGAAAGCCTTAAGAAGTTGGCCTTAGGAGTTTTCAAAACTGTGAGTTTTCACCAAAGGGCATGAACCTGGCAGGATGGCAACTTTTGTTGTTTCGCCATGAAGACATAAATGGCAGTAACTCAAAGCCACATTGCGCAAGCTACATAAAACTTTAGTGGTTTGATAAGCATCCCACCCTGAACACAATGATATGCATCAAGTCCCTAAACGTTAGAGCGCCACCTAGTGGGACCTGGAAATATCATGAAATACCATGTTTTTTGCGTAGCCTCAGAGCTACATTTTATATACATATCTCAAATTGTGCAGGGTCATGTAACATCCTAAGACGTACAAAAAAGTCTCTTGAACCTATACCCGAAACCCTACAGGAAGTCAGCCATTTTCAACTGAAAGTGTCAATTTTTGCCATTTTCAGGCCTGCTATTTAAATCATCTCCTCCTAGGGCATTTCACCCAGCGAGACCAAAATGGCTCCAGATCATCTAGACAAGTAGCCCATCAAAAATTATTCATGGTTTTGTAGAATATTTAACGCCCTTGTCACACCAGGCTGTTAAATTTGGCCTTCGTTTTTCTCTCACTTATGTACAAACTCAGGCTGAACCCATAACTACGGATGCAAGGCTATAGATGCAATAGCGCCCCCTACAGAAGCAAATGAAAATTTGTATAGCGTCCACAAAATTATTTTCTCTGAAATGCATGAAAATTTGTTTCAACATTCCTGACATCATCCTGATCAAAAAAAGTCAATGAGACCCATGCTCTATTTTGCACGCCACAGCTGTCACCACACCCCAAATACTGCATTGGGTTTATATGGAGAGCAAAAGATCTAGTTTTGTAGAAATATATGAAATTGTTTACAGACCTTCTGTACACCATCACGATCAAAAAAGTCAATGAGATCCATGCTCAATTTTGCACGCTGGTGCTGTGACCACCCTCCAAGTATTGCATTGGGTATATATAGAGACCAAAAGAGATAGTTTCCTATAAATGGTTGAAATTGATTACAAATTATCAAACAAATTATCCCCTCCCCCTGTTGACAGCCCCTCTGTTACCACTTTTGCACCACCGGGGTTCCAGTGCCCGTGCTGTTCGCAAAAGAACCAGCGAAACACTTAAGAACTTGCCCGCGTTCCCACCGCATTTCTGTGAACTGCTCCTTTACATATGAGTGTGGGTGGGTCCTCGTCTGGACACGGAAACCAAAGCGCACAAACGTGGGAGAACACGCTCCCCTTTCTTGTGCTGCAAATACGTTTTACAGTCCAAACCGAACTACTGCAGCATCTGTATGCAGCACAGAGGTAAACACAGACAACGATTAGAGCAAGACGACAAGTACGCACTTTGTGTCCTTTTATCTGTGATATGAACTGATACAAAGCAGCAAGTTCAGCCTTAGAGCCCAACCTGATTCACAGCCGTGAAAATCACTTCGCTTTTCTCATGTAATACACATGTAATATGGTAGAAAAATTGATGTTGAGACGGCAGTCACGCCCTTCTGCTGCTTTCCTCACGCTCTTGGTTCCAGACCAGCTAGCTTGGAGGGCCTGAGTTGAACCCGTTTTTCAGCCGAGCACCGAGTGTGTTCGTGGTGGAAAAACCGCTGAATGGTTCCAATACTGGCACCGACACCGGAACCCTGTCAGTGGAAAAGCAGCCTGTGTTAAACCGTATGTCAACGCGGCACGAGAGTGAATTATTCTGTCCATAAGAGGGCAGTGTTGGCCCTAAAATGAGAGCAGCTGCAAGCTGTGATTAACTGATAGCTGTGCCTATTGGTCACTGGGTGAATCATGCTCCCTCCATGCCGCTAATGCTTGGTCTGCAGGATGGGCTTTTTAACACTGTGTCTTTGGGACACTTGATTTTATGAACTCTGAACAAGTCACTTACACAACATTGATACAATAAAATGCTTTCTTGAAATGCAGCTTCAAGTAGTTTTTGTGTTTAAGTTGCGTTTAAGTTTAGAATGACTTGGTCATTGTCATGGTACAGTAGCTTTGTGGGTATTTTCTTGTCAGTAAGTTTTGGAGTGTATGAACTAAGCTACTGCTTTGTAATATAAGTTTAAAAAAATAAATGTTTTATGTGGAGCCATTTGGTTAAACTTGATAAACAGTTCAAATTACATGTGTTCAGTTCTTCTAACTAATCATTTTAAATCCAAATCATGCAAGAAGTTAAGTCAACAATCTGCATGTTAGATCAACTAATTTATTTAAGTGGAGTTAACTTGGAAATTTACATAGTCAAAACTTAACTCAGTCAAAACAACAAGTTTATGTGACAAAATCAAGTTGAGTCAACATTTTTTCTTTTTACAGTGTAGGAACTGACATAATTATTATCCCAGTAAGGTAATTTATTTGTGGTTCCACAGCCATTTTTATTGTGTTTACTTGACCCCATAAATGTCATGTAGTTTACTTCAATTATCCAAGTTAACCTGGATTTTACCTAATATTTTCATAGTTTCTCTTACATCTGGGCCCAACTCTATCCCTAAGTATTTCATTCCTTTTGGCAGCCATTTAAAATTGAATGCAGCCAGTTGGTTGTGTGTACAGTTTTGTGATACTGACATGGCTTTGGGCCAGTTAATACAATAACCAGAAATTTTAGAATATTCTTTGATGCTTTGTAATAAAGCTGGCACTGAACTAGCCAGGTCCTGACACAGTACCAAAATGTCATGTTCATAGAGAACAGTCTTTATATTTTTAAGATTAGGCTTCAAACCTTCCTTTTCCTCACAGCTAGGGCTGCATCAGCTGACCTCGATCCTTCCTTTAATTACTCTGCATTGTGATCAGGCTGCTACGGGACTTCCCTTGATGCAATGACTGTTTCTTCTCCGCTCCCATCTTTTCTCTCTCCATGTGTTTATTCACTGTTTAATGACATTACATTTTGTCTTCTCTCTTCCATAGTCTGTGTTCGGTCATTGTTTCTCTATGCTTTCCTTTTCTCTTCTCTTTTCTGCTATCTTTGCCTGGGTTTTGAATCTGCATTTGTGTCTTTAACCTGTAAATATGAGAGTTCCTCTATCAGCTCTGTTTTGATGGAGGTCTCTTCCTGTTAAAAGGGAGCTTTTACTCCCCACTGTTGCCAAGTCCTGCTCACAGTGGATTGTCTTAATTTTGGGGGTTGTAGGTTGTTTGCCTTACAGTACAATACCTGAATTCTGAACTGTAGTTGAGCTTGACTTGTGTCTGCTTGAATAAACAGTGTGTTAAAATTCTTTATTTACAGAGAGAAATCGTCCAGACCTTAGTGTCTTACATTTGGTTTCATATGGTGAGTTTCCTCTTGTATGTACATAATTTTTTTTACTGTATTGTTAAAATTCAAACTAATCATGATCACATTGTTTCATCCTTTCTCTCTGTATTTGTCTCTGCTTCTATCCCTTCCTTCCTTTTTGCATCCCTCTGTGCAGGGTTGGAAAAATGACTTCATTTCCTGGGATCCAGATGAATTCTGTGGAATTGAATATATAACAATTCCTACACAATATATGTGGATGCCAGATATAGTTATTGAAGAGATGTAAGTGACATATATGCACATACAGTACATTCAGAAGTCACATATCTTCACTTTGTGTGTGTGTGTGTGTGTGTGTGTGTGTGTGTGTGTGTGTGTGTGTGTGTGTGTGTGTGTGTGTGTGTGTGTGTGTGTGGACAGTACCATATAGGGAAATGCACCCCAGGAAATATTACTCTAATGAACCTAAATTATATTATCCATTGATCACAAAAGCACACAGACTCATTACTGACAAGAAAGCAGCATAACAAACTGATTTTAACATTTTAATAAACCAGAAAATCAAAAATGAGACTGCAGCAGAAACAAAAAAGTTAATAGAAACAGAAACAGCATTTACATAAAATATTACTGTATTATACAAAATATTTCTAAAAGAGGAGATCTCCAATCAGTGATAAAACAGCAAACCCAAAGTGACAATCCACCTCACAGTGGGTTACTTGGGGAGGCTGGGTGGACAGCAGATGGCCCAACTTATTCAGACGTTTCACTGTCAGTCTGTGGGTGGTACGCACTCCTCCAAAAAGACTTCATACCTAATAATTCCCGAGCTTCTTGTACCTTGCCTGATATGAAGAATGTGCCCTGGTCTTTCAGGATCTCTTCTGGTATTCTGACATGGGAGATGACCTGAACATCCACAAGCAGTAAATGGCAGAAAAGTGCCTTTAGTATGAGTGCTGGATTAATCAGCTGGCATTCAGCACAGGACAGGATGTGCACCAGCAGCTTTTGACATTAAGGGAGAACAAAAGTAGAACAAAGGGAGAGGGAAACTAAACAGAGAAGGGCCGAGACAGAGGAACAAAACAGACACAGGGACAAAACAGACACAGGAACATGAACAAAGGGAACCTGAATAACATACAAATAACTAAATAAACAGAACACCCAAACAACAACCTGAGAAACTAAACCATAAGATGAGCTAAGAAACACAACTTGAAAAGTAAAACAAAACAAAACTACACAAAAGTGTAGTAAACACACAGAACCACGACACCTGGAGTGTTTAAAAGTAGAATGGGAGGCAGAACCTTCGGCTTTCAGGCCCCTCTGCTGTGGAACCAGCTCCCAGTTTGATTCCTTTGGGTTCTCCCCTTCAAACTGTCAGAAGTCAGTTGATTCAAGTGAGCAGAATTGAGCTTCGAGCTTCATTAGCTGCAAGAGTGAATCTGCTGCACCGCTCACAAAAAAGACATGTTTACGTGCATGATAGCTTCTCTGTAAGTGCGACCTGTGTATGATGTCTTCTCAGCTCTTTAAATAATTGATCGACATCGCATCAAAGCTAGCTAGCTACACTTTCAGGCTCATTACAGGCATTTCTTACCTTTAAATCTAACCTCTCTTCTTCCTCTCTTGTCCTTTTTCTTACATCTTTGTCCTCTGAGTGAACTTCTCTCTCTCTCTTTTCTCTCCCTGTGAATACAGCAGCTCTTCTTTTAGCTAGCAGACACTGTGTGACAAACTGCACACACTTTTTGTGTTTGCAGATATTTTTTGAGCATTTAGAAACATTGCCTTTAAAATTACCTGCCACATGTTACTCCCTTTATGTTTGCTCCTCTTCAGCAGTGCTAGCTAAGCTGTTTATGTCCCACGAGCACAACTTATGGATTTGGATCAGCCCCATTTTAGTCCTGATTATAGCACTATAAATGATACATAAATTATATGGATTTACCTCTTTAACCTGTTTGTATGCAATAAGCCCCGGTGATGGAGGACACTCCAGTATGATTGTCTCTTATGTGTTATTGTTCTGCTCTTTAGGCTCAGACCATTTGATTGACAGTGCAGCAACTGGAAATAAAGACTTCTCTCAGATGTGTTGAACCTAAAGTAACGAGTCTGTTTTTGAAAATATAAGAAGTCGAAAGTACAGATACTTGTGTAAAAATGTAGGGAGTAAAAATAAAAAACTCGTCAGAACATGAAATACCCAAGGAAAGTACAGATACCTGAAAAATCTACTTAAGTACAGTAACAAAATATTTGCGATTCTATATATCCCCTCTGTACTGTATGAAGGTGCAATCATCAATATCCTTGCATCTGACCTTCGCCAGTTTGTTTGTTTTTTCCTTCTGAGCAGATGCAACTTTCTGCACCATCTCTTTAATTGTCTCATCACTACATTGTGTTTTTGTATTAAAGGGAAATAATGTTCTTCTTACTAAAACTGATTCTAAAGTATAGTTTCACTAACTCATAATACAAGACATTCTGGAGTATATAGCAGATGTGGCGTGGCAGTTTTTTGACTTTTTTCTCAAAATTTTGACTTTATTTTCAGAATGCATGATTTAATTTTTTTCTCAATGTTGCCCTAATACTCCTTCATAAATACCTTTGCCTGCAAAATGAAATTATATGCTCATGACTGTTTTTTTTCTTGTGTGATTAAAATCTAATTCTATAATTCTACACATATCCCTCAAAATCCAGCAAACAAAATCATGCTATTCTTTTAAGAGTTTTGCTATATTCCATATGGTTAGTCATGGGGTTGTAATGAGCCAGTCAGGAAACCATAACCCACTGCCATACAGGCAGAGCAGTTATCACAATGACCAAATTTACTGTAAAATAAAGGTCGTCATAGTTGCAACAGGATACACACCAACAGAGAGTACTCATTCAGCTTTGGTGGCGCTGTCACTTGGTGTTGCCCTCACTACGGTATTGTATCACTTCCTGTTCCTGTTGCGCAGCACAGTCTGTTTTGCTGTCTGTTGGCTGTTAAATCTGTATAACTCGATCTATCTGGATAACAACATATTTTAGTGTAATCTTCACCTACTTTATCTAGAGCACACTCTTTGCTGAATCACCTGTATTCACATTATTGACTTTATTTGTTTTTAGAAATTCGCTAGCTTAGCTCAGCTAGTAGCTTAGCTCTTAGCTGACTCACTACCAGCATGGCTTCTTCTCCTGTCTCTCCTGCACTTTCCTGCTCTGGGTGTCACATGTTTAGTTACTCCTCGGCCTCCTTTAGCAGTAACGGTACTTGTAATAAATGTAGTCTGTTTGTAGCTCTGGAGGCCAGGCTTTCTGAACTGGAGACTCGGCTCCGCACCCTGGAAAATCCTGTATCTAGCCAGGCCCCTGTAGTGGGTGCGGACCATGGTAGCTTAGCCGCCGTTAGCTCCCCCCCAGCAGATCCCGAGCAGCAGGGAAAACAGGCCGGCTGGGTGACGGTGAGGAGGAAGCGTAGTCCTAAGCAGAAGCCCCGGGTACACCACCAACCTGTTCACGTCTCTAACTGTTTTTCTCCACTCGGCGACACACCCGCCGAGGAACAAACTCTGGTTATTGGCGACTCTGTTTTGAGAAACGTGAAGCTAGAGACACCAGCGACCATAGTCAAATGTCTTCCAGGGGCCAGAGCAGGCGACATTCATGGAAATTTGAAACTGCTGGCTAAGGCTAATCGTAGATTTGGTAAGATCGTTATTCACGTCGGCAGTAATGACACCCGGTTACGCCAATCGGAGGTCACTAAAATTAATATTGACTCGGTGTGTAACTTTGCAAAAACAATGTCGGACTCTGTAGTTTTCTCTGGGCCCCTCCCCATTCAGACCAGGAGCGACATGTTTAGCCGCATGTTCTCCTTGAATCGCTGGCTGTCTGAGTGGTGTCCAAAAAACGACGTGGGCTTCATAGATAATTGGCAGAGTTTCTGTGGGAAACCTGGTCTTGTTAGGAGAGACGGCATCCATCCCACTTTGGATGGAGCAGCTCTCATTTCTAGAAATCTGGTCAAATTTATTAACCCTAAAACCTGACTACCCAGGGTTGAGACCAGGAAGCAGAGCTGCAGTCTTACACGCCTCTCTGCAGCTTCTCTCCTCCTGCCATCCCCCCAAAACTCCATCCCCATAGAGTCGGTGCCTGCTCCCAGACCACCAAAAAACAAAGCTAAAATCAGCAAAAAACTATTTAAGCATAAAAATTCAAAAACAATAAATAATATAGCTTCATCAACTGCACCAAAAAATAAAACAATTAAATGTGGATTATTAAACATTAGGTCTCTCTCTTCCAAGTCCCTATTAGTAAATGATTTAATAATTGATCAACATATTGATTTATTCTGCCTTACAGAAACCTGGTTACAGCAGGATGAATATGTTAGTTTAAATGAATCAACACCCCCGAGTCACAGTAACTGTCAGAATGCTCGAAGCACAGGTCGAGGAGGAGGATTAGCTGCAATCTTCAATTCCAGCTTATTAATTAATCAAAGACCCAGACAAAGTTTTCGTTCTTTTGAAACTCTGACTCTTAGTCTTGTCCATCCTAATTGGGAAAATCAAAAACCTGTTTTATTTGTTATTATCTATCGTCCACCTGGTCCTTACTCAGAGTTTCTGTCTGATTTCTCAGACTTTTTATCTGATTTAGTGCTCAGTTCAGATAAAATCATTATAGTGGGTGATTTTAACATCCATGTAGATGCTGAGAATGACAGCCTCAACACTGCATTTAATCTATTGTTAGATTCAATTGGCTTCTCTCAAAATGTAAAGGAGCCCACCCACCACTTTAATCATACTCTGGATCTTGTCCTGACATATGGCATAGAAACTGAAGACTTAACAGTATTCCCTGAAAGCCCCCTCCTGTCTGATCATTTCTTAGTAACATTTACATTTACTTTAATGGATTACACAGCAGTGGGGAATAAGTTTTATTACAGTAGAAGTCTTTCTGAAAGTGCTGTAACTAAGTTTAAGGATCTAATTCCTTCATTGTTATGCTCTTCATTGCCAACACAGTGCAGAGCAGCTACCTAAACTCTGCTCCCAGTGAGGTCGATTATCTCGTCAATAGTTTTACATCCTCACTGCGTATAACTTTGGATACTGTGGCTCCTCTGAAAAGGAAAGCTTCAAATCAGAAGTGCCTGACTCCGTGGTATAATTCACAAACACACAGCTTAAAGCAGATAACCCGAAAGCTGGAGAGGGAATGGCGTCTCACTAAATTAGAAGATGCTCATTTAGCCTGGAAAAAGAGTTTGTTGCTCTATAAAAAAACCCTCCATAAAGCTAGGACATCTTACTACTCATCATTAATTGAAGAAAATAAGAACAACCCCAGGTTTGTTTTCAGCACTGTAGCCAGGCTGACAAAGAGTCAGAGCTCTGTAGAGCCGAGTATTCCTTTCACTTTAACTAGTAGTGACTTCATGGATTTCTTTACAAATAAAATTTTAGACATTAGAGAAAAAATTATTCATAACCATCTCAAAGATTATTCTTCATGTTCGGCTGCTTTCAGCACTGCTGGTATTTGTTTAGACTCTTTTGCTCCAGTTGATCTTTCAGAGTTAACTTCAATAGTTACTTCCTCCAAATCAGCAACATGTTTATTAGATCCCATTCCTACTAGACTGTTCAAACAAGTCTTTCCAATTATTGATGCTTCAATCTTAAAAATGATCAATCTGTCTTTATTAGTTGGCTGTGTACCACAGGCCTTCAAGGTGGCTGTTATTAAACCTCTACTTAAAAAGCCATCACTTGACCCAGCTGTCTTAGCTAATTATAGGCCAATCTCCAACCTTCCTTTTCTCTCAAAGACTCTTGAAAGAGTAGTTGTAAAACAGCTAACTGATCATCTGCAGAGGAACGGTTTATTTGAAGAGTTTCAGTCAGGTTTCAGAATTCATCACAGTACAGAAACAGCATTAGTGAAGGTTACCAATGATCTTCTTACAGCCTCTGACAGTGGACTCATCTCTGTTCTTGTCCTGTTAGACCTCAGTGCAGCTTTGATACTGTTGAACATAACATTTTATTACAGAGATTAGAGCATACTATAGGTATTAAAGGTACTGCACTGCAGTGGTTTGAATCATATTTATCTCATAGACTCCAATTTGTTCATGTAAATGGGGAGTCTTCTTCACACACTGAGGTTAATTATGGAGTTCCACAGGGTTCTGTGCTAGGACCAATTTTATTTACATTATACATGCTTCCCTTAGGCAGTATTATTAGAAAGCACTGCATCAATTTTCATTGTTATGCAGATGATACTCAACTTTACCTATCAATGAAGCCAGATGATGCACATCAATTAGTTAAACTGCAGGAATGTCTTAAAGACATTAAGGACTGGATGACCTCTAATTTCCTGCTTCTAAATTCAGATAAAACTGAAATTCTTGTACTCGGCCCCACAAATCTTAGAAACATGGTGTCTAACCAGATACTTACTCTGGATGGCATTACTTTGGCCTCCAGTAACACTGTGAGAAATCTTGGAGTTAAGAGTAGAATGGGAGGCAGAGCCTTCAGCTTTCAGGCCCCTCTTCTGTGGAACCAGCTCCCAGCTTGGATTCAGGAGACAGACACCCTCTCTATTTTTAAGATTAGGCTTAAAACTTTCCTTTTTGATCAAGCTTATAGTTAGGGCTGGATCAGGTGACCCTGCACCATCCCTTAGTTATGCTGCTATAGGCCTAGGCTGCTGGGGGGTTCCCACAATAGACTGTTTCTTTTCATTCACCTTATTTACTTTGTTTATACTCCACTCTGCATTTAATCATTAGTTATTATTAATCTCTGTCTCTCCCCCCTCAGCAGATGACTGCCCCTCCCTGAGCCTGGTTCTGCTGGAGGTTTCTTCCTGTTAAAGGGAGTTTTTCTTTCCCACTGTCACCAAGTGCTGCTCATAGGGGGTCGTTTTGACTGTTGGGTTTTCTCTGTATTATTGCAGGGTCTTTACCCACAATACAAAGCGCCTTGAGGTGACTGTTTGTTGTGATTTGGCGCTATATAAATAAAATTGAATTGAATATTTGTCTTGATGTGCACTAAAAAATAAAATGACCAAAAAATTATTTAATACTTGTTTTTAAAGAAATTCAGGTCAAAAATCTTTAAAAAATATGGAGATAATTCAACAAAGTTCAGTATGATTCAGTGCACCACAGCAATAATAAAATAACACAACACAGTCAAAAAGTGTTTGCTCTGTCTACTGCAACACATGCCACATGAACACACTAATTAAATACACTAGCTTCATCAGTGGTATTGCTGCACCCATAGAAGTAGCAGGTTTTATTTAGTAAAGATGAAACATGACTGCAGAAATAGTAAATAGTAAGTTATGCCATAATGTAAGTTATTTGCCATATTTTGATAATCAGTTTTCATTTGCTCTCATACAGGACAGAGAAAGACAAAGCTGCACCAAGTCCTTACCTCCTCCTTTATTCACCAGGCTGGGTTTATTATAAGAATGACCAGGTGGTGGTAAGCACCTGCAGGATGCACGTTTACAAATTCCCTTTCGACATCCAGAGCTGCAACCTCACCTTCAAGTCTGTCCTACATGATGGTGAGCCCATAACAGCTTCTGTTTACATGTGCTTGTTATGCTCTCAAAAGCAGACACCTCAATATTAGATACCTCAGTATATGCTGCCTGTGTCATGGTCCTGGGTTTGACCCAGTGTTTTATGTTTTTTAACTTTTTAAGTTTAAGTGTGTGTGTGTGTGTGTGTGTGTGTGTGTGTGTGTGTGTGTGTGTGTGTGTGTGTGTGTGTGTGTGTGTGTGTGTGTGTGTGTGTTCGCAGCCTTCCCAAAAGGGAAAATAAAATAAAAAGTAACACACAACGTGCCTTGTGGCTTGTTGTGGTTTGGCACTATATAAATAAAACTGATATCAAGTCTGTTTTGGGTTTGAACCTGTAAATTCAGGTTCAAGATCTGAGGTGAAAATGCAAAGAACAGCGGACAGGTAATCATCACTGAGAGCATCAGTATCTGGATTTGTTATATAGATCCAAAGAGAACCAAGATCTTCACTGCTGGCAAGAAAGTTGCTCTTCAGTTGGCTTAAAAGAAACTGCAACTTTCTTATGAAAGTCTTCACCAGGCAGTGCATCTCTTCTGTAAATAACATGGTTAATTTTTATCACTGTTACCTGGTGTATAATACAATGCAAAAATAGCCATTTCAGAGAGAATGGCAACAGTAAGCCATCCTCTGTTTCTAAGTTCAATAATGACTGTTTTCCTGGCTGAAATGGGTCAAACAGCATGATATATACATATTTACTTATTTCCTAATTTTCCATTGACCTCATATGGGCCTGTCAAGGACAACCAAAGGGCTGGATGTGGCCTGCTGGCCATACAGTGCCCAGATCTAGAGTAAAGTCTTTTCCAGCACATTGCAAAGATCTCATGCTCCCTGAACCATTTTTTCTATTCAATTTTATTTATATAGCACCAAATCACAACAAACAGTTGCCTCAAGGTGCTTTGTATTGTATGGTAAAGACTCTACAATAATTATAGAGAATTTCTTTTTCACAATTTGAGCCCAATTAATCTTGGCATTATCATTTTGGAACATGTCTGTACCATGAGGGAAGAAAACCATCTATTGATGGAAAAACCTGATCATTCAATATATAACCAGGTAGATAACTGACCATCATTATTTGGACATACATGTTAAACATATGACACCAATCCAGTGGAAGGCTCTTGCTGATTTACTTAGTTAAATCCAGGTGTTCACTGTTTTTTTTGTTTTGTTTTGTTTTGTTGTGTTTGGGGGGGGGGGGTATATTCCTTGTTGATCTGCTCACATTTAACACATTTCTTTTTATATTCTATTTCAGATTCAAATATATTCTTAAGGACCGGCAACGAAAGTTTAATGGAAGAGTGGTTTGATAGCGAGATGCATACGCAGTATGAGTGGGTGTACCTCGACATGTCAATCACAAATGATACTGTTTCTCATTTTCTCTTCAACAAAACTAGAGTCATTTACACTGTAAGTATTTAGTAAGCAAAAATTCATAAAAGAAAACTGTTCTGTTAGCCTGTATTTGTCTACTATAGGCACTCGGTGCCAAGTCAAGACATGATAATGTGAGTTTCCTCCAAAAAATGATGATTGTACTGGCCCATGCTGCAATGGTTAGGCTCAGTTCAGCTGTAGGGCAATGTTTGCTTTGCCAAGTTTGCAATGGAGAATTAGCTATGATGTGCTTAAAAGAACATTTATTAATAAGATAAATATTGTATGTATTAATTAAAATGAGCATCATCTAGAGTATATATAGTACCAGTCAGACTTTTGGACACAACTTCTCATTCAATGTTTTTATTTTGTCCTACATTGTAAATTAATTCTGAAGTCATCCAGACTGTGAAGGAACACATAAGGAATCCTGTAGTAAACTTACAAGTGTTAAACAAACCAAAATATGTCTTACAGTTTAAATTCTTCAAAGTAGGCACCTTTTGCTTTGATTACAGCTTTGCTCACTTTTGGCAATCTCTCATTCAGCTTCATGAGGTAATCACCTGAAATTCAGTTGAATTCAATTTTATTTATTTAGCGCCAAATCACAACAAACAGTCGCCTCAAATGGTTTTCCAGCAGTCTTGAAGGAGTTCCCAGAGGTGCTGAGCACTTGTTGGCTGCTTTGCCTTCACTCTGTGGTCCAACTCATCCCAAACCATCTCAGTTGGGTTTTAGATCCCAAGGTGATTGTGGAGGCCAGGTCATCTGACACAACACGGATAGCATGTCGCTGCAGAAAGCTGCGGTAGCCATGCTGGTTAAGGGTGCCTTGGATTTTGAATAGATCACCAACAGTGTCACCAGCAAAGCACCCCCGTAACATCACACGTCCTCCTCCATTCTTTTTCAGAGCCAAAAATCTCAAATTTGGACTCATTTCACTGGTCTAATGTCCATTCCTTGCGTTCCTTGGCCCAAGCCATTCTCTTCCTCTTGTTCTTCATTAGACATCCTTAGAAGTGGCTTCATTGCAGCAGTTTGACCATAAAGTCTAGATTCATGCAGTCTTCTCCTAACAGTTGATGTTAAGATGTGTGTTACTTGAACTCTGTGAAGCATTTAGGTGGGTGCTGTTAACTTGCTGTTTCTGAGGCTGGTAATGTTTGGTCTAACGCTTGGTCTTCCTGTCCTGGGGTGGTCCTATTGAGAACCAGTTTCATCATAATGTTTGATGGTCTTTGCAACTGCATCTCTTGTTCTTGAAAAGTTTTTGGATCGACAGACCTTTATTTCTCAAAATAATGATGAACTGTTGTTTTTCTTTACTTAGTTGAGTAGTTCTTGCCATAATATGGATTTGAACATTACTAAAATAGGGATATTCACTGTATACCAACTCTACCTCTTCACAACAGATTTGATGGTCTCAACCACATTAAGAGGGCAAGAAATTAACTTTTGACAAGGCACAGCTGTAAACTGAAAGCCATTCCAGATGACTACCTCATAAAGTTGACTGATAAAAAGGGAAGATGTGTAAAGTTGTCATCTAAGCAAGAGGTGCCTACTTTGAAGAATCTAAAATATAAAACTTTTTATGTTTTTTTTTTAACGCTTTTTTGCTTACTAAATAATTCCATGTGTATTTCTTCATAGTTTGGATGACTTTGGTATTAATCTTTGGTGTGTCCAAACTTTTGACTTGTACTGTGTGTGTATATATATATATATATATATATATATATATATATATATATATATATATATATAAAAAAATCCCAGCTCTCCCCTACGGGCGGTCTATTTTTGCCCTCCAAGCTAGGGTCCTCTACCAGAGGCCTGGGAGCTTGAGGGTCCTGCGCAGCATCTTAGCTGTTCCCAGTACTGCGCTCTTCTGGACAGAGATCTCAGATGTTGTTCCAGGAATCTGCTGGAGCCACTCTCCCAGTTTGGGGGTTATTGCCCTGAGTGTTCCAATTACCACGGGGACCACTGTTACCTTCATCTTCCACATCCTTTCCAGCTGCTCTCTGAGCCCTTGGTATTTGTCAAGCTTCTCGTGTTCCTTCTTCTTGATGTTCCCGTCACTTGGTATTGCAATATATATATATATATATATATATATATATATATATATATATTAGGGCTGGGACTTTAACGCGTTAATTTCGATTAATTAATTACGGGGAAATTAACGCGTTAAAAATTTTAACGCATTTTAATCGCACTTTGCACCGTGGAACATTTCTCAGTGCACGAGTTCCAGGCATACAGATTATATCGACGCACAATGTCCAAATTAGGGGCCGCATCCTGCGAAGGACCCGGCCCACGTCTTTCGCAGCCCACGAAGACCACAAAGGCCGGAAGTGAGCGGCTCGCCTTCATATCAGCGTCACCTGCCCTCACCTCTGCGTAGCTCATCTCGCCTAGCAACCGTGAGTGCGAAGCACAGCTGTGTAAAAGCAGCTGGTTAAACGGAGAACGAACTTTTTCTCCTTTTTGTGGTTTAATTTTAAGTCTTTTATTCAATATAAGCTGTTAAAACAAGCATGACACATTTCAACATCAAGGAATACAGCTGAGCTAATGATTAATTTCCAACTATATTAAGTGAGACATTAATGTTGAATAAAACTATCCAGTTATGATGCTTAACTTTAATTTCAGGTGTTTGCTTATCACAGGAGCACTTCCACCCTTCATTGGTCTGTGTAGTAGACTGGTGGGAAAATGAACAAAATTTTGAAGTTTAAGCTTATGTATATTGATTTATTCATCAACTAAACTTAAATTAATATTTCTCATGTCAAATATTGAAATGCGATTAAAATGCGATTAATTTCGATTAATTAATTACAAAGCTTGTAATTAATTCGATTAATTTTTTTAATCGAGTCCCACCCCTAATATATATATATATATATATATATATATATATATATATATATATATATATATATATATATATATATATATATACACATACATACATGCGGGACGGGAACATCAAGAAGAAGGGACACGTGAAGCTTGACAAATACCAAGGGCTCAGAGGGCAGCTGGAAAGGATGTGGAAGATGAAGGTAACAGTGGTCCCCGTGGTAATCGGAACACTCGGGGCAGTGACCCCCAAACTGGGAGAGTGGCTCCCGTAGGGGCAAGCTGGGATTTTTTTTTTTTTTTAATAAAAATATGTGAGAAAAAAAGTCAAAAATGATAAGTGCACCTCATCATCTGGTGGTGCCTGTGCAGCCATCCTACTGCACTAAAGACAATGCAGTATTATTTATGCACAGTATACTGTTGAAAGTGGGTAATGTTATGTTCTGAAATCAGATGTTTTCTCTAATGTTAACCAATGATAATAATCAGTTGTCTTTGCTAATGTGAGGTGAAAAGGATTCTGCTATCTACCACATCCTGGGACAGTTTTGCTGGGACTCCAAAATCACCATTAACAACACGTATATAGCTTAGAACAATGATTGCACTTTCACACGCTCAATTCACCAATCAGCCTGTTGGAACAGAAAGATGAACAGAGGTACACAGGCACAAACATGCTCAGTAACACACAGCCTGGCACTCTGGCCACATAAAGCCACACACATACAGAAAGACTGAGGAGATGAGAAGAAGGGGAGAAATTCTAAGTTCATTTATTTTTAATGATTAGAGAAAAAAACTGAGTGGCCATATGTAATATTACACGGCAGAGCTTGTGCAACCACACACACTCAAGGAGCCACAATTATGTCTGAGAGCATACCTATGTATAAACAGTGGCTAAACTGTTGAGTATTGTAATGTTTAAAATATCAACAAGAGACTGATACTTTTCTTTCTGGCCTACAGTTACATAATACATATTTTAGACACTAACACAATTTTTTTTTTACTTTTCCTTTGTATAGTACCAGACTGGATTTTAGCCACGCCACAATATTTCCTCCACCATGTTTGACAGACGATGTGGTATTATGTGTCCGATCACAAGCTCTGTCTCTTTTCTTGTCTCCATACTTTTCTCTTCCCATCCTTCAGTTACAAATTAATCTTGGGGTCATCTGTCCAAAGTTTTTTTTTTTTTTTTCCAGGACTGTGCAGGTTTTTACACATGACACCTTAGTCTAATCCTGTTCCTCAGTGTAATCTGAGGTTTGCACCTTCTTATAAACCCTTTTACTTTGAAAACCTCAATCTTTCCACTTCAAGAGAGTTCTTGACTTGGTTAGATGTTGTAAAGCATTTGCAATCATTCATTTTAGCTGCTTTCTGTGGTCTTTGTAGCCTTTTGGTGTTGGTGAGTTGGCCAATGCATTTATTTTTTAAAGAATGAACTAAATTATTGATTTGTCCCCCCCCCCCCCCCATTGTTTTTCCAGTCTGTGGTTTATGTAGATTTTTCAGCATAATGATGGCCTCGCTCACTTGCTTCAACATCTCTTTGAACCTCATTGAAAGTTCCAGTGACAAGCTGCCAAATAAAAGTTCAACACTTGTCATCAACTGTTTCCTTTGCCATGAAATATCCAAGGAACTATTTGTCAGTCAGTTGTTTACTTTTGAGACTCTGAAGATCGGGGGCTGTGTATAAAATGGTGTTCTGTGTATGTATTAATCAGGCACATAGAAAGAAAAAGACAACTAACTCCGATATAAGCTCTATGCCACTTGTTTACTGTGCTTCTTCTCAGTCAGGAGAACGGTTAGAGGTTCTCTAACTCTAACAGAGTCTAACATTTCACAGATTTACATGAAGAGGAGGTCTGTCCACTACCTTGCCAATTTCATTCTTCCAGTACTATTTTTCTTGGTTCTGGATTTGGCCTCCTTCCTGATCTCAGACAGTGGGGGTGAGAAACTCAGCTTCAAGGTCACCGTCCTGCTCGCTGTCACAGTGATGCAGCTTCTTCTCAATGAGATTCTGCCCAGCTCTTCAAACAGCATTCCACTAATAGGTAAAGAAGCATATTTGATGGCACATTGTGATGTAATCAATAGTGATTCATCCACATTAATGATGCTGCCTGCTCTCCTCAGTTATCTACTGCATTGGGATTTTTGCTCTGATGCTGCTCAGCGTCCTGGAGACGATTTTGGTGATGCATCTGATTGAGAAAGACTCTGCAGCCCAAGATGATGAGACAGATGGAGAACGGAGCTTGGCTGAGAACTCTAGAGACAGACCCAACTTCCACAGCTGTTTTAGAGGTGAACTTAATCATAGCAATCATTCCACAAAGTGGACACTTGTGTATGCAGTTTCTGCTTTGTTGCACTCATCTTTGTGTCTTTATTCCAGAGATGAAGAGATGTAATCACTGTGCCTCTTCCTGTGAAGTATCTGCTGATGAAGAAACATCTGTGTGTATGTCATCTGTGACCCAAAAGGTTGGAATTGCTTTTAAGGTTGATTTTCATTTTTTCTTTTTGTTTCGAAAGGAATTGTGTTTGCATGAGAGAGATTATCCTCAATCTTAACATGTATATCAAATGCAAACACTTGTATTAAATCAAAGTGGAAACAATGTAGCAGCAATCAGTGAACCTTATATGGCCCACTAAAATCTTGTTAATAACCTTCCTGTGAATTCTTTTTCAGGATATCAGCAGTAAACTGACCGAAGTGTCCTCTGCTCTGGAGAAAGTCTCAGATGAGTTGTGGGAGACTCGGAAAACAGTGACTCTGCTCAGCAGCAGCAACAGGAAGCCCGGCTACTGGACCAGAATGGTTAAAAAAATCAACAAGATTTTTGTCATTTGTTATTTGACAGTAGTCACTGTGTTTTTAACGATCATGGCTTCATTGTGGACCTTTGCTAAAGACGATTAGGGCTAAAGTTTAAAAAAAAGTCCATCAGTAAATTGTTCTGATCAGCTTCAGTTTCCAGAGTTTTAGCTTCAATTTTTATCACCCATATTTTGGCCTTGGCAGGTTACAGCTGAATAATTAGATTTAAAAATCAAATGTACAATTAGGATTCCAGCTCCGAGTTGGGTAAATGACCACAGACAGTATAAAAAAATTCAAAATTTGATGTCAAACTTTTATACCTATGATGACAGTTGTCTGAGGTTATTGCAGTTTCTCTGGTCCACACTAATGCATGTTCCTATTCCTGGACGCTCTGCTCATTGTTTTCCAGTCGCCAGGGTAAAACATGGCATCACAGTAAAACGTGATGTAGGAGCTCCACTGATGATACCTACAGCTGACTGAACTCACTCTGATCAGAATCAGAATCAGCTTTATTGACGAAGTATCGCTCACACATACAAGGAATTTGTTTTTGGTTACACAGATGCTCGCAGTGCACAAAAAATACAGTAAAAACAATCTTATTCACACAGCTCACTCTCTCCTTACACACACATTCATACCCGTAAATATAGAAAACATTGTAAACATTTAGCATGTGCAATTTACATTGTAATTAAAAGGTGCAGTTTTGTGCAGTATAAAAAACTATAGAAAATATAAAATATATAAACAAGAAATTGAAGTAAAGGTGAAAATCCTGTGTATGCCATTACATAAATTAAATAGGTAATTTTTGATATGCAAGTGTCCCAAGTATTAACAGTTCAGTAGTGTTCAGCTGTTCATGAGAATAATGGAAGTTGGAAAAAAGCTTCTCTGATCGGCCTTTCTCGAGCTCAAACCTCAGCATCACCAATCTCAAAGTTATTCAACTCAGAGTTAAGTCTTAAACTAAGCGTTTGAACATGATTCCTGGAATAGAACCCAGTTTTATTAAGTTTGTTAAGTGCCACTGCTGCCCCTGGAGTGTCGGGTGCCCGTGGGTCCCGGGGTTCGCGGCCGGATGTCCTGGCGTGGTTCTTGGCCCGCTCCCTTGGCGGTTGTGGCCTGGGGGTGGCTCGGGCCTCTTTGGCGTTGGGGGGGGCTCTGCTGGGTGTCGGGCGGTTCTCGGGCGCCTGGGGCCCTGGGGCCGCATTCGCGGCTCGTGCAGGGGATGCTGGCCTGCGGCGGGGATTGGCTGCTCATTGCCTCTGGCTGTCTGGACTCTTGCCGTTTGGCCGTGGGGGGGTCCGTCTGGGGTCTCCCTCCTTCCTCCTCTGGGGTGTGTGCGCAGTTGCCATCGGGATGTGTGGCCTTTCGTCTTCTGATGTCCTGGTGGGCCGTGGATAGGCCGCGTCCCCTTGGTCCTTTCCCGTTCGCCTCTGGATCACGAGGGGCATGATTGCAGTTTCTTGCCTCCATTGGTGAGTACGTTCCATGACAGAGGCACATACACACATTACTTGCAAGCAACAGCAGGATTATGTGTGTGTATGGGTGTATGCGTATGTATGTGCATGTATCAGGGTTCGTACGGGTGCTGGAAAGCCTTGAAAATGCTTGAATTTTAATATTGTCCTTTCAAGGTTTGAAAAGTACTTGAATTTTGGATATAGTGCTTGAAAGTGCTTGAAATTGTAACCGCTTTTTTTTTTTTTGTAAATAAAAATATAACTATCTGGTTGAACAGTTCGCTTATGAAACGGAGAAATAAAATGAGTCGTAAAGTCTAAAATGAAAATTTCTCCGCATGGGTCTGGCCTGCCCGTCTGCATGTGATCTGTCAGTCTGTTTGTGACCACGCCCCTCCCCGAAGACAGAGAGTGGCCGTTTTAATGAGTGTTCACTGGAAAACTGCAAATTCCAATTATGGATCAGACGAATATGGAATACTTCTAAGTGAAAAGTTACGCGCGAGAAAAAAACAAACATAATCCCCGCAAATAATGTCATTCCTCGGGAGTAAATTCAACAGCGTAGAACTCAGCGCATCCACGGAGGCGCTCTCGTTCACTTGTACACCACTGCGCCATTGCGTGGTCGGCAGCGATACAGCCTCCGATCTGGCGGATCAATTCAAAGGCTTCATTGAATTTTCTAAAATAGGCAATCATCGATTCACAGAAAGACTCAATAACGATATTGGACAGGAATAAGCTGTGAGTGCTGCGCAGCAGATGTGGAAAGCAGCCAAAACCGCCGAAGATAAATTCAACAAGGAAGGGGAAGTATTGTTCCAAAAAGCTGAATCAAAAATGTAAGCTGTACGCAGTAAACCACAGAAAACGATGATGGATTTTATTCAGAAGGTATGTACATTAATTCTATATGTTCCTGGCGTGTTGTCATCTATGCTTATATTTGTACGCAACCTGGTGATTGGCGGCTGGCACTGTTGCCAAGTTTTGTGTAAGAAAACTCGCTGTCATCAGTCTTAAAACTCGCCAAAGGACGAATCGAGGACCGGGGGTGGGGTGTCCCCCTCGGTGCCGAAGAGAGGTCCGGGCGATGCCACAGTGTAGGAAGGGCCGCAGTATTGCTGTATGTACACAAAACACGGCGACAACGGAGTTTTCATGTTTCCGGTGTTGTGCCAAAAAGTGATTTCCGATTTTATTTTTTTATTTTTTTTACTGTATTATCTTTGCTTATATCGGTAAATAGACTGGCGCACAGGATTTATGAAGGGCTTCTATATAAAATGAAGAAATTACTTGTTTTGCAAATATATTTATGACTGCATTATTGTATCAGCATTATAATCAGTCCAGTCGTTTTTGGCTACCCTTTATAGAACTGTAATGTTATATTTGTTGCAATTTCTGCAGCCCTCTTGGTAGATCTCTCAGGAAAAAAGACATTTTTAATGTCAATGATAATTTTTACCTTCATTAATAAAGAATATATGAAAGGCACTTTGCCAAGAAGTGATTGCAGCTTCTACCTGTGACAGGAGTGTTGTTTCTCGCTCAGAATGACATAATATCATTCACGAGAGATATGTTTGACACAGATGTTTCACAGATGTTAGGCCAAAAATTAATCTACAGCCATTTAAATACAACCAATAATTTTTTTTTGTGAAATACTGGAAATCATTTTTTTGGAACAACACGGCATATCTCTAAAACTCTTCAAAAGTCCCCGAAGACATCGGGAAAAGTCACTAAATTTGATGTCACTTTTTGGACAAAAAAAAAAAAAAGTCACTAGGGGGGTCTGAAAAGTCCAAGTGACAAAGTAACTAAGTTGGCGACACTATCTGCTGGTGTTGCCAAAAATTGCAGCTTCTACCATGTGACATGAGTGTTATTTATGACTCAAAATGAGTTGACATCATTCATGAGAAATAATATTCGAGATATGCTTGACAGACCATACGTCAGCAAGTAATTTACAACTATATAAATACCAGCAATCATTTTTTTGGAAAATACTGGAAATCATTTTTTGGCACAAGACCGGCTATTCAGATGATACAGTACTATGCAAAAGTTTGGCCACCCCTGATAATTGTCATGATTTTCCTTTATAAATCATTGGTTGTTCGGATCAGCAGTTTCAGTTAAATCTATCATATAGCAGATGAACACAGGGATATTTGAGAAGTGAAATAAAGTTTATAGGATTTACAGAAAGTCTGCAATAATTATTTAAACAAAATTAGGCATTTGCATAATTTTGGGCACCCCAACAAAAAAATTTCGTCAATATTTAGTAGATCCTCCTTTTGCAAAAATAACAGCCTCTAAACGCTTCCTATAGCTTCCAATGAGAGTCTGGATTCTGGTTGAAGATATTTTGGACCATTCTTCTTTACAAAACATTTCCAGTTCAGTCAGGTTTGATGGTTTCTGAGCATGGACAGCCCGCTTTAAATCCCACCACAGATTTTCAACAATATTCAGGTCTGGGGACTGAGATGGCCGTTCCAGGATGTTGGACTTGTTCCTCTGCATGAATGCCTCAGATTTTGAGCAGTGTTTAGGGTCGTTGTCTTGTTGAAGTATCCAGCCCCGACACAACTTCAACTTTGTCACTGATTCTTGAACATTGTTCTCAAGAATCTGCTGATATTGACTGGAATCCATGCGACCCTCAACTTTTAACAAGATTCCCAGTACCTGCACTGGCCCCACAGCCCCACAGCATGATGGAACCACCACCAAATTTTACTGTGGGTACCAAGTGTTTGTCTTGGAATGCTGTGTTCTTTTTCCACCATGGATACCGCCCCTTGTTATGTCCAAATAACTCAGTTTAGTTTCATGAGTCCACGGCACCTTATTCCAAAATGAAGCTGGCTTGTCCAAATGTGCTTTAGCGACTCTGTTTGTGGTGTGTGTGCGGAAAAGACTTCTTCTGCATTACTCTCCCATACAGCCTCTCCTTGTGCAAAGTGCGCTGAATAGTTGAACGATGCACAGTGACACCATCTGCAGCAAGATGATGTTGTAGGTCTTTGGAGCTGCTCTGTGGGTTGATTATGACTGTTCTCACCATCCTTCACCTCTGCCTATCTGAGGTTTTTCTTGGCCTGCCACTTCGGGCCTTAACTAGAACTGAGCCTGTGGTCTTCCATTTCCTCACTATGTTCCTCACAGTGGAAACTGACAGCTGAAATCTCTGAGAGAGCTTTTTGGATCCTTCCCCTAAACCATGTACATTTTGCGTACATGCAGTGCAATACAATGTTTTAATGGATAGGCAAGAGTATATTTAATACCAAGATATCCAGAATTTTTCAACACCGGGATGTGTGTTTAATACTTCCTATTACATTAAAATACCACCAAACCAGGAGAAATTAAATGTCATGAAAAAATATCAACATTTTCTTTGTACACTTTTGGGGAGGGGGGAGGGGGTCTGAAAAAGAGTAAACTTTGGAAAATGTTGATAATTGTGAATGACCCCTTAATGACCCCTTAATGTGCTGGAAAATCATGAAAATTGACCTTGGAAGTGCTTAAAAGGTGCTTGAATTTGATCCTGGAAAAGGTGTACGAACCCTGATGTATAGATATGTGGATATCATTCTTTGATTATTCTTTTCTCACCTTTGTTTTGTTTTTGTTTTTCTTTCTCACTCCTTTTTGTACCCTTTCCTTTCTGCCCGTCATGCCTGGTATAAATAAATAAAATTAAATTAAAATACAAACTAAATACATGCTAACAAGAGTAGCCTATTGTAAAACTTAAAGAGCTATTCTTGGAAAAGCAAATATGTTTGGTACACCAGCGTATTCGGATCATATTCTGAGTGCGAAAACTGCCAGACATGACAGGCTAAAAAAAAAAAAAAAAAAAAAAAAAAGTTTAAGTGCTTTACATTTCAGTGATATCATAACGGTCAAAACAAATCATGAGTGTTTTCACACCGGTTTCAGCAAACTATTCCTTGAGCAGTGTTATTGCATGTTTTACTCACCAATATACATGTATCACATATTCCTTAATTATGACAAAGGTTTCAGTAGTTATTGAATGTACTTGATAAGGAATACACACAATGTTAATGTTTACAGTGTATTATTCAGAGTATATTGTATTGAAAGTTTAGGTCTTTTAGATGTTAGCAAAGCTGACATCCATCATGGACAACCCCCATCACCCTCTTCATGAGACCGTGGGTGAGCTGAGCAGCTCCTTCAGTCAGAGACTGAAACATCCTCGCTGCAGGAAGGAGCGCTTTCGCAGGTCATTCATCCCAACAGCAGTTAGACTGTATAACGCATCATGATGTCTTGAGTCACTTGGACACTTTACCTCCACTGCCATCACTTTATCCATACAGTCAGATACATTTTATTTATTACACTCACCCATATAATGCATACCGTGTATGCTGTGTACCTTACCGGCTACAAATGTATATAATATTTTGATATCTGTATATAGTGTTTTGATGTGTGTGTATATGTGTGTATATGTACATGTGTGTATTGACTATATATTTTCTGTATATAGTGTTTATGTATATGTGTATAGTGTTTTTCTATTTTATTTTATTTTATTTTATTTTATTTTATTCTATTCTATTTTTAGTTTTTCTGTACTGAGCTGCTGTAATGCGCAAATTTCCCCGTCGTGGGATCATTAAAGTTTTATCTTATCTTATCTTATCTTATCTTATCTTATCTTAATGATGAATGAACTGCAAATGCATGGGAATATAAAGAAATGTAGTTTGCATGTACTGTATATCCTTCATTTACATGTCATTGCCATTTAGAGCTGCATGCTACTATAACACTAAAATAAACGTTTTTCTTCTTCTCTGTTTGTATGTCCTTATGTGTATTATTGGACAACCAACAGACTGAATTTTAAAGTGCCCTTCCTCATGTGAAGGTAGTGATCTTGGAGGTTAACTTTCCATTTTCTGTGCCCTCCTACATGACAAGAAATAGAATTGCAACAGAGGCTTGTCTAGGGTCAAACCTTGGACCAAATTTAACATACTACATGTAACATTTGAGCCATCTATGTGACACCTTCAGTGGTCTTTCTTGCTATTGTTTTGTCTTCAGTGACCATAAATCAATTTCTTTTAATGTTTCTTTTAATACAGAATCTTTTCCCCAAGTTTGCATTAAGCTTTATTGATGATTCTGTTTTATCTGAGTTTTCTTCTCTTTTCAATTTTACAGCTCATTCTGATAATGTTGAGCTCCTTGTTAACTCTTTTAATGAACACTGCCTAACCGTTCTCCATCAGGTTGCTCCTTTGAAAACTAGTCATTGCTCTGTCAGTTATTACATACCCTGGTTAATCAAACTCGTGGCCTTCGGCGCTCCTGTCGTAAATCAGAGCGTCTGTGGAAATCTACGGGAATGACTGTTCATCAGGAATACTTCAAAGCTATTATGGTGTTTAATTATTTTAGCTTTACATTATTGTTTTTTAGATATTATAGTGTTTAATTACTGTCTGTTGTTGTTTTTGCATGTACAGTGCTTTGTGACTACTGTCTGTGAAAAGCGCTAAATAAATAAAATGTACTTACTATTACTATGATGGTGATTCACAGCTGTACTTTTCTATTAAGCCTAACAACCTCAAAAAGCTCATAATTCAGTGACTGTTTCACTATTATCAAAGGTGGCGAAAGTGCAGACATTCATTACTTAAATAGAAATACAAATACTTGTGTTAAAATATAACCTGGTAGAAGTTAAAGTACTGAGTCAACTTCTTTACTCAAGTAAAAGTGAAAAAGTACAGGCTCTGAAATGTACTCAAAGTAAGGAAGCAAAAGCAGCTCTTTCTATTTTTCTAAGTGAACCTCATGCTATATTAATATAGTAATAAAATATCATTACATAGAATAGAATAGAATAGAATAGAATGCCTTTATATTCATTACACAGGATGTACAATGAGATTGGAGGGCCACTCCTGTTCAGTGCCATGCAATAGAAAGTCAAACCTTCTAAAACACGTTTGCCACACGGACATACAGCACACACACTGCCATACAGGATACACAGTCATGCGGGACACGTACACATGCGTACACAAGGTCATGCAGGACACACGCGAGGACGCACGCACACATCTTTAGTAAACACACAACACTTCACCTGTTAATCTAAACATGAGCACACTCAAGTTTGTCTCATGGAATGTACGCGGAGTTGGTTCGAGGGAAAAGAGAGTGAAAATTATTAATCGGTTGAATGATTTACAGGCTGATGTTGTGTTTCTACAGGAGACACATGTGTCCAGAACATCTGCGCACACACTCTCCTCTCCACAGTTCCCTCACACGTACTCAGCCTGCTACAACTCCAAACAAAGAGGTGTAGCTATATTGATTAACAAAAAGATAAACTGCATCATTAGAAATACTACATCAGACCCAGAAGGTAGATTTATAATACTCAACTTAACTATTCAAAATATAGATTTATGTATTGCTAGTATATATGGGCCAAATGTTGATGACCCCTCCTTCTTTCATACCTTCTTCACTTCACTCTCAGATCACTCTGACACCACACTTGTAATAGGAGGAGACTTCAACCTGGTACTTAATGCAGATATTGACAGGCTCAGTACAGCAGTGAGTCAAAGGAACTGGCAGTCTGCAGACATTCTTAAACAGTACATGAAGGATTTTGGTATTTGTGATGCTTGGCGTTCACATCACCCCACTCTGAGGGATTATAGTTTTTTCTCACCAGTACACAAGTCTCACTCCCGCTTAGATTACTTTTTAGTTAGCAGCTCCATGATGATGGATATCACAGACACCCAGATTCACCCTATCACTATCAGTGATCATGCACCAGTATCTATGTCTCTGACACAGAAAAGAGTCACACCACCAATCAGGAACTGGAGATTTAATACATCATTACTTAAAGAACAAGATTTCATTAATTATTTCAAAAAGGAGTGGTCAGCATATTTAGAACATAATGATCTACCTGGAATATCACCATGTGTTCTTTGGGAAGCAGGAAAGGCAGTAATGCGGGGCAAAATAATATCTTACTGCTCGCATAAGAAAAATAAAGAAAAAAACACTTGTGTTAGAATTAGAACAGAAAATTAAATCTTTAGAAACTGCCTATGCTGCCTCACCACAAGAACATATAATTAAGAACCTGAGGAAACTGAAACTGGAGTTAAATGAAATAATTGATAAAAGGACACAATTTATGTTGCAGAGGCTGCGTTTGGAAAACTTCGAACATGGAAATAAATCTGGAAAATTCTTGGCCAACCAGTTAAAACTAAATAAAGAAAAAACAGCCATTTATTCTATTAAAGACTCGACTGGTAATATTACTCATGACCCACAACAAATAAATAACTCTTTTAAAGACTTCTATGAGACCTTATACTCATCACAGATTAATCCATCTGATGCTGAAATTGAAGAATATCTCAATAACATAAATCTACCTAAATTAAATGATGAACAGGCTGCGGCTCTTGATTCACCTTTCTCACCATCTGAATTTTACGAAGCAGTACAGCATCTCCCAAATAATAAAGCCCCAGGCCCAGATGGTTTTCCAGCAGAGTTTTATAAAGAATTTTGGTCTGTCCTAGAACCCTCTTTTCTCAGAATGGTGGCTCAGATTCAGAGTAATCACATGGTTTCTCCAAACATGAACTCTGCTAACATTAGCCTACTTCTTAAACCAGGCAAAGACCCCACACTCCCATCTAGCTACAGGCCAATCTCTCTTATTAATGTAGATCTTAAAATAATTCGCAAAGTCCTTGCCAGAAGGTTAGAAAAAATCACTCCATCTATTATACATCCAGACCAAACAGGTTTTATCAAGGGTCGGCATTCAGCCAATAATACACGCCGTCTAATAAATATAATAGATTACTGCTCCATTAACAAAACAAAAACCACAATTGTCTCTTTAGATGCAGATAAAGCATTCGACCGGGTTAACTGGAAATTTTTATTAGCAGTTCTACACAAATTTGGATTTGGTTCATCCTTCATAAACTGGATCAGAACACTATACAGTTCTCCAAATGCACGTGTTAGGACAAACGATCTTATTTCCCAAAGCTTCAATCTGCAGAGGGGTACCAGGCAGGGCTGCCCACTTTCTCCTTCACTTTTTGTTATTTTCATTGAACCGCTAGCAGCAGCAATCCGACAAACTGTAGATATTAAAGGAATTCAAACAGAAAACACAGACCATAAGATAAGCCTTTATGCTGATGATGTATTACTTTTCCTTGTGAACTCACAAATGACTCTTCTGAAGACAATCTCACTTATAGATAAGTTCTCATCTGTATCAGACTACTCCATTAATTGGAGTAAATCAACAGTTTTACCTCTGAATTGTAACTTTCAGAATATCACTACTACCCCACTACAGTCAGGCAACATTAGATATTTAGGTATAAATTTTTCCTCCAAGCTGTCAGACCTGGTACGATTGAATCATATTCCTCTACTAAAAACAATAGAGGATGACCTCACACGTTGGAACCCTCTACCTATATCTCTCATGGGGAGAGTTGCCACATTAAAAATGATGATTTTGCCTAAAATCAATTATTTGTTTTCATTGATTCCTAATAAACCTTCTGTTACTTGGTTTAAGTCATTAGACTCATACATTTCAAAATTCTTATGGAGAAATAAGACCTCAAGAATTAGTTTGAAGACATTACAAAAGCTAAAATGCAGTGGTGGTCTAGAACTCCCAAACTTTTATCACTATTTCTTAGCCAATAGATTGCAGTGTATTTCAAGGTGGGTCAAATCAAGCCCTTTAGACAGCCCATGGCTGGATTTAGAACAAACACTCTGTGGAAAAGTCAAAATCTCTGACTTACCTTTCATTGGCCCCAGTATTAAACATCATAGCTGCTTTAAAAATCTTAACATAAACACCTCTCTGACAGCCTGGTGGGAATTTTTAAAGATAACAAAGTCTTCACTTATCCCATGTAAACTGACACCCATTTGGAACAATCCAGATATATGTCAGAAAAAGACAGTACTGAATTTTTCAGCATGGCAACAGAAAGGAATAAAGAATCTAGAACATGTTATTCAAGATGGAACCTTTATTTCATTTGAAGAACTTGTTACAAAATATGGAATTGGCAAAAACAAATTTCTTGAATATCAACAATTGAGGTCCATCATACAGGCAAGGTTTAATTTCAATGATCTGAAATTAGAAATCCCTGTATTGGTTACAGAATTTCTAAATCTCTATACCCCTAAATTGTTATCAAAAATATCTAAGTTATTATTAAAAATCAATGGTTCAATTTCCCTCCCTACTGCAAAATGGGAGTGAGATCTTTCCATCAACCCAGATGAAAACTTCTGGACACAGATATGTTTAAATACTTTCAAAATGACTAAAAGTCCAAATTTACAACTCATACAATACAAAACCCTTCATAGAATACATTATACAGGGCACAGGATGTTCCAAATGGGCCTCAGAGACACAAATATATGCACCCACTGTTCAGGCAATCATGCTGAGAACTATATGCATGCAATTTGGTCTTGTACACCTGTTCAGAGGTTCTGGCAGAGAACAGGTGAAGACCTATCCACATGTTTTAATTGCGATATCCCAGCATCACCAAAACTGTGTGTTTTAGGCGACATCGGTGAATTAAACATGGAAGCGAATATATCACACATAGTTCTTACAGCCCTATGCATCACTAAGAAAACTATCCTCATGAACTGGAAATCCAAAAATGATTTATGCATTACTCACTATAGGAATTTACTTTTAGAGCACATTAGTCTAGAAAGAATGTCTGCCACCTCTAAAAACCAGTTGGACAAATTCGAGTCTCTCTGGTCTCCACTGATCAGCTCCATCACTTAGTGGGGGTGATCGGCTGTAGTCTCGTCTCGCAGTGTACCCGGTAGGTGGCTGGGGGTGGGCTGGGGGATTCGGGTGTCTGATGGTCCTTGGACGGGAGACGGGGACTGCCATTTTGTGGTTTCTGTGTACGGGCCCTGGATGTTGGTGGTGGGGGCTTGGACAGGCGCTCTTATAGTCTTGGGGCGTGGGACTGGGGTGCCCGTGGTGGTGGGTGCTGGCTCCGGGCCGGGTGGCCGGCTTTCTCCGTGGGGGTCGGGGTGTGGGGTCTGGGGCCCTGGTGCCCGGGGTCGCCCGTTTCCCAGTTGGGCTCCTCCCTGCGTTGGGAGGGTCTGTGCCTCCTTGGGCGCGCCAACGAGTGGCGTGGGTTGGACTGCGTCGGGATGTCTGGCCGTCATTCCGGGATTCTGGGGTGCCCGCGCATCCTTTGGGGTGGAGGGGCACGCAGGCGGGGGAGCAGTAGTTTCCCACAGGGGGCCGTTGGTTCCGGGCTCAGGACAACTGTGTGTGTGTGTGTGTGTGTTTGTGTGCGTGCGTGTGTGTGTCGGTGTCTGTGTGAGAGACATTTGTGTGTGTGTGTGGGTGTGTGTGAGATATTTGTGTGTGTTGTGGGTGGGTGTGTGTGTGTGTGTATGTATGTGAGAAAGAGATATTTGTATGTATGTGGTGGGTGTGTGTGTGATATGTTGTCTTTTGTATGTGTATGTGTGTGGGGGGGGGTGTTTTGTGTTGTGCTTGTCTGTGGTGTGGACTGTGGGTGCTGGCCTTGGGCACGGTGGTGCCCTGGGGGTGTGACCACTTCAGGCCCTGCTGGGTGTCGGGCGGTTCTCGGGCGTCTGGGGCCTTGGGGCCGCATTCGCGGCTCGTGCGGGGGATGCCGGCCTGCGGCGGGGGTTGGCTGCTCATTGCCTCTGGCTGTCTGGACTCTTGCTGTTTGGCCGTGGGGGGGTCCATCTGGGGTCTCCCTCCTTCCTCCTCTGGGGTGTGTGCGCAGTTGCCATCCGGATGTGTGGCCTCTCGTCTTCTGATGTCCTGGTGGGCCGTGGATAGGCCGCGTCCCCTGGGTCCTTTCCCGTTCGCCTCTGGATCGCGGGGGGCATGATTGCAGTTTCTTGCCTCCATTGGTGAGTACGTTCCATGACAGAGGCACATACTGTACACACATTACTTGCAAGCAACAGCAGGATTATGTGTGTGTATGTGTGTATGCGTATGTATGTGCATGTGTAGATATGTAGATATCATTCTTTGATTATTCTTTTCTCACCTTTGTTTTGTTTTTGTTTTTCTTTCTCACTCCTTTTCATACCCTTTCCTTTCTGCCTGTCACGCCTGGTATAAATAAATAAAATAAAATTAAAATACAAACTAAATACATGCTAACAAGAGTAGCCTATTGTAAAACTTAAAGAGCTATTCTTGGAAAAGCAAATATGTTTGTTACACCAGCGTATTCGGATCATATTCTGAGTGTGAAAACTGCCATGACATGACAGGCTTAAAAAAAAAAAAAAAAAAAAAAAAAAAAACCTTCTAAAATAAAAATATAATAATCATATATGATCTAAAAATATACAGAAAATAAAATGTATTAAAAATACAGAAAAAAGAGAATGTATAAAAATATATACATTGTAAAAAAAATAAAGTAAGTGTATACATATAATAATGAAGATGGTGAGTATTGCACTTGGTGAGTGAATATTGGATATTACACATTATAGGAGTGATAGATATTGTTCAGTATGAATAATCTAATATTGCACAGAGATGTGGGTGTTGCACAGTTACAGTGGGTGAGTGTGAGAGTTCAGGGTAGTGATTGCTCTGGTGAAGAAACTGTTCTTGAGTCTGTTTGTTCTGGCTTTGATGCACCTGTAGCTCCTGCCAGAGGGCAGCAGGTCAAACAGGTCAAAGCCAGGGTGTGAAGGAATTGATTATTGCACATTTGTGAAAATACAAGGTTTATTGTGGAGGTTGCAGTATTCTGATCAGGGAAAGAAAGTGAAGAAGTCTCAGAGGAGTGTGCCTCCCATTGTTTACATTAGGCAGGAGTGGGGGTCGCATAACTGAGAGAGCTCTGGTCAGAACTTGGGAAAAACAACTCCTTATTTGGCAGGGGGCCAGAATCATAAAACAATGGGGGCACGCATAGACACTTTGAGATTGCCGTGCGCTTACTGAGAGGTGACACCTTAACCGTGGTAAGGGATATTATTTTGCAATCTCCAAGCATGCTTTTATTATTCTGCATTATTTTTGATCTCATGTATTATGTGTGTTGATTAATAAATCTTTAATAACGAAGTTAGAAGTCTGACCTTTCCTTTTCTTTATAAATGAACTCGGGGGGACACTGAAACAAAGGGAGCACGTGTCCAATAATTTGGGGGCTCGTGCGGGATAAAGAAAGGAGAGGAACGACAGAATTGGACAAGTCTGTTTTACTCAGACGAACCGGGAAAACAACTGATCTGACCCCGCGCGGAGAGATTAAAGGTAGGCAGAAACCTGTTTGATCGAATTTCTGCTGATTGAGTATTGTAAAATAGTGGTCAGATCACGTTTAACTCCCGTGTTTCTAAATTTAAAAAGGACATTAATAATGCAGAATCCCGAGAAATATTGGGTTATTTAACGAATGGTTTTAGTATAGGAAAAAGTGAAATAATAAGAAGAAATAGGTTTGCTCAGCGACTGGTTTTCGCCACTCGATCTCAGACGTGATTTCGGGGCCACTCGGTTGGACCGGTGGAAAACTGGGTGAGATGCCCGAGGGGATTGGAGCTCCCTCGAATATTAAATAGTTTTGCCTAGCAAGTGGTCGAGGCCAGCTGCGATTAGACGTAATCGCAGTCCACGCGGTTGGACCGGTGGGAGACCAGGTGAAATTCCTGAAGAGGATTGAGGCTCTCTCGAAGAAAAATTTCTAAATATAAGGGTGAAAGTCCCAGAAAAATTATTAAGATTCATTCTTAGTATATCAAAATGACTGAGCGTTTCAGAATGATGATTAAGAAAAATTTCTAAATATAAGGGTGAAAGTCCCAGAAAAATTATTAAGATTCATTCTTAGTATATCAAAATGACTGCGCGTTTCGGAATGATTGTTAATAAAAATTTCTAAACATATTAAAAATAAGGGTGGAAGGCCCGGGGTTTAATTGATAAAAGGACCTCAAGCATCATAAAAGTAAACCATTCGAGGGAAAATTGTTTGTTATAAAAGGTATTGGGAAGAGTGAATGCGCGCGACCGTGGTATGAATGCTGGTGCACGAGCGTGGAATCAACAGCAAGATCGCAGCGAAAGGGCGATCGTGGCCTGTTGAAAGACGTCTCGGGAGCCAGATGCGTTAAAAAGAAAAAAAAAGAAAAAAAGGAAAAATGTAGGAGAAGACGTCGAGAGTAAAATTTTTAACTGTGCAAAGAACAAAGGAGAACCAGCGGACTTGGGCGCGGTCGGCCGCTCAAAACAGGAAGTGAACTCTTCAACAGACAAAGCAAAGTGATTCTCAGAGGCGGAAGTCTCTGAGGGTGGGTGCTGGAGGAGGAGTCACGAAGGGGACTTAGATACACACACACACACACACACACACTCATCCACACACACATACAGTACACATGCATTGGTGGAGAACTCAGAAAAGCAGAGGAATATAAAATAAGCAGTAAAATAAAATAAAGTAAAAATAAAAAATAAAATAGAATAAAATAAAATAAACAATATATAAAATAAACAAATAAATAAAATAATAATAAATAAAATTTACATTAGAGTAACTGAAAATAAATTAAGGATCTAGAAGGAAAGCAGGATAACATGGAGAAAGAGTGGAAAACGGTCAATGAGCAAATTGAGGAATTGGTAACGGTAATGAAAAAACAGAAAAAGACCACAAAGGATAAAAAGAGGGTTGAAAAACGAGTGAGGGAACAGGTGAGTATAGCCCTCAAAACAGGAGGTTTCAGTGGCACTGAGAGATCTCCCCTGAAAGAGGCAATCAATGATGAGCTGGGTCGTCGTTGTGAGAGGTTGAAAGCAGCGCGCAATGCAGAAGAGACAGAGGGGTTCACTCTCTGGGAAAAAAGGGCACGGAAAAGAACATATGAGGATGCTGTGGAAGGCTGGAGAAAGCTTTATGACATCTACACCTGTTGTATGTGCCTCGACCACCGAATGAAGAGAGAAATTGAAAATAAAGATTTAAAAGAGATGGAGAATGGAACTCCAGAGCCATCGGCACCATCAGCAGAGGATCTTGACAGCTCTCCCAAGGAAAAGGAGGAGAGAGAGAGAAATTCAGGTAATTATCCCGTAATTAACATAACTGGAGGACAGGTGGAACTCCATGGGGTAGATTATCCACCACCCTATAAGGCACCGAAAAAACTGGGACCGGAACGAAAATGGACAGGAAATGGGGGAGTCCAAGGTGGAAAGGAGACGGAAGATGACCAGTTCCTGTTTGGAGGAGGCCGTCTAACAGAGGGAGACTCTCCGATGGAGCGGAGACAGATAAAGAAAGGTAAGAAAAAGGAAAAGGAGAAAAGAAAGGACCCCAAGAGGGAAAGAGGTAAAAGACAAATTAAATTACAGGCTGAAATAGATGGAGAGGTGGACTCTGAGAGCGAAAACTCTCAGCATTCACCAGAACACTTAGAATCAGGGTCAGAAGCCTCAGAGGACGAGGGTCTCCGCACACAACAGTGTGAAATGTGGGAGCGAATGGAACGATGTTACATTGAAATGCAGGAGAACCTGCAGGAGATAAGAGAACAACTGAAGAATAGGGAGGAGGACCCTGAAGAGGAATATCAGGTTGGTATTGGCACAGAAACACCCGAAACAGGGGGACCGTCCATGGGGACCCGAAGCAAAATGTTGCCCACACAAATGCCATTATTAGCTAGAATAAAAGGAGGTCCCCTGCAATATAAACCCTTTGGTTTAGGGGATATTCAAACATTGGCTGATCAGCTACCTCCCCCATCTGAAGGAGGAGCTAAATTTTTACATGCGCTAGATCGCCTTACACAAGGCTACGTAGTCGCAGTGGGTGATTTTAGGGCTGTGGCAGCACGACGGATGTCGAGAAGGGACCTTAAAGAGGTCCAAGAATTGGCCCAAATGGAGAATGACCCAGACGACACTCCCCTACACTACAGAGGAGTTGCCTTGGGTGCAGCTATGAGGGAAGTTTTCCCTAGGGATGTAGCTCCAGCCATCCCTAAACTCACGTGGGACACATCTGAGGCCCCTAGGGTTTATTTGGATAAGGCTAAAGACTCCTGGCTCCAAGAGACAGGTGTGCATCCCTATAAAGAAGGAGCGAACAAAGAGTGGTTCAGGAAGGCGGTACTGGAGGGAATGCCAAAGGAAATTAAGAGACTGATGCAAGAGAATCCTGATATACCAGGGTGTGAGGACACCAAATGGGAAAGACACTTAGTACATCATATGCAGCGACACAAAGACACTAAAGATGAAGAATCCAGTAAGGTGAAGGATTTACAGGCCCAATTGTTGAAACTCCAACTCGGCAAAGTAAGACAGGAAGCGACTGAGGTGAAGAAAAATAGTAAACAAACCACAAAACAAA
This sequence comes from Amphilophus citrinellus, assembly GCA_013435755.1. Taxonomy (NCBI): domain Eukaryota; kingdom Metazoa; phylum Chordata; class Actinopteri; order Cichliformes; family Cichlidae; genus Amphilophus; species Amphilophus citrinellus. The sequence goes on from CM024194.1 coordinate 8,866,481, forward strand.
TGGTGGTTTGCATGACAAACCCAGAGGAACCTAAATGGCCGGATTTGGGTCCGGATTCGGATCCTGCCGGTCATCGGTTATCATTCCCACAGAGGAATCCACAGCGTGGGTGGGGGGCTCCGAGGGGGAGACTTTTGAGACCGTTTGGCGGACCAGGGGGACCACCTCGTACATTAGCCTGTTTTCTGTGTGGTCAGATGGATCACTGGGCCAAGAATTGCCCTAGGAACAGACAAGGACCAGCAAGTCGTGGGAGAGCGTGTGGCAACCCTCCCACAAACACATGGGCACCGCCACAACGCCCTGGAGGGTGGACAGCGCCTAATACACAGGCCGCACCCGATCATCAGTTTGCACCAGGAGTGCACTACCAGGCTTCAGGGGGCCAGTACCCCTGTGGGAGGACACCTGGGGTTTGGATCCAGGACAGTATTGATACACCCCACAGGGAGGCCACGGAGAAGAGAGAACGGCAGAACCACTTCTCCCAGTGATGGTGGCAGACAAGATGATGCCATTTTTGGTTGACACAGGAGCAACCCATTCCACAATAAGACAATTATATGGACTGACAATTACCCTACCTGATGGGCAAATAAGGATGTGTGATTATCAGCTCTCCAGCTGGAAGCACCAACTATTGATGCAACCCCTGGCCACACAGATACACACTGAAACCAGAAATGCCAACACAGACAGGCATATTGACTCTGTTTTGTAGGTGGGAACCTTGAATCGCTGGATTGGGACCATATGTCTCTCCGCCTGACCCTCCCCATGTCACGTTGTTTTATGACAGAGATGACACAGATTGGTATAAAGATGCTTTTGCCGAGCTGGAGGGTCAACAATGAGAGGTATTAGTTTCTGATTTGTATGTGGCCCCGGAGGGAGTCGCAGCGGCGGTTATTCTCACTTCTGATCAGCAAAATTGGTATATGATGGCGGAGACATCTGCTCCACATGTCTCGCTAGCATTACCTTCAGGGCACGCGTCCAAAGATTTAGGGCCCATAATGAAACGCGCAGGGGGCCTGATAGATTGGGTCACAACACAGATCCCCGGACTCACGTACTCTCCCAGTACCAAAATGTATCGAATTTATGCGCGTGCAAACAATCAGGCTAATTTGGAACACGTCACGCTCGACCGCGAACATGGCCGAGAACACTCCGATCACGAGCAGGCAGAAGTCATAATTGCCCGGCGACCTCGTACTCTGTGGTCAACAGGACCAGTGGATGCGGGACATGGTCAGTGGTTACCTCATATTACATTCCAAAGTTCAAAAGGTCCATCCCATTTGGATTCCCCAGTACCCTCACAAACCTGTGGTTGAAGCTGGTATCACGGATACCAGTCACATGGACTCTTGAAGATGGGAGTCTTTGAACTTTCACAGTTCAATTGGAACACCCCAATTCTCCCTGTGGAGAAGGCGGGGACCGGTAAGTACTGAATGGCTCATGATTTGCGGGCCAGAAATAAAATTGTGTTAACTCCCACCCTAACGGTGCTAAATCCCTGCACCGCTCTTTCATTGCTTCTTCCTATACAAAAATGGCTTTCTTGCATAGACCTGGCAAATGCATTCTTCTGCCTTCCTCTGGATCATTACAACATAAGTATCAAACATAGTTTTGCATGAGGCACAAGATACTTTGTTTTAAATAACGTCATTGATTGCCAGAGATGTCTCATATTGTGCACCTAACATTTCCTGTGGAGCACCACAAGGTTTATTCATCGGTCCTATTTTATTTTCCATCAATTTGCTTTCACGGGGTCAAATTTTAAAAACACACGTTGTCTCCTTTCATTGCGACACTGTTGACACAAAAATGTAAATTCCAATGAGACTTGGTGAGTAACTTTTAGGACAGAAGTAGCTCATTCAGGAAACAGAGTTTGTTGTCAAACTGAACTGGTTCCCAGTACAGTCTGAACTGGGACTGTCCCTTACGAAAATTCACCATTGTTTCCTATGGTTTTTATGCAGTAACATGGTTTTATCATGGCATCTCATGGTGATTACAGGTACTATGGTCCTACCCATAGTAGTACTATGGTTTATTCATAGCACTTCATGGTAGCTGTGGAATTACTATGATTTGCATATAGCACTTCATCACAACTATGGGACTACTATGGTTTTAAAAAAAGATGCACTACCATATCCATGTTATTACCATGCTTTCATCCAACACAGTAAATGTTCTGCCCAACGCAAAAGGTTAAAAATGTGATAATTCATCTGTAATAATTCATGTTAAAAACTTCTGTACAGTCTGTGTGATGCAGAGAGGTGCAGGTTGTCATCGTGTAAACGCGGATCGTTTCTGAAACGCCAATCCATCCCCACAGGAATCCATAACATAGCCAGCTGGGTATGTAGCCGGGCCAGAGGAAAGAGGGTTCCCCTTCTCCCAATCTGCTCGTGATGTGAATTTGATCATCAATAGTGTTGAAAGACCAGCTGACCAGATCCATAATTTAAATTCCAGTTCGGGGATGTGTAAAGGGACGCTCTAAGCAGCAAAAAGCAGGGGTAGAGAGGGAAGGCTGGGGAGAAGAGGAAAATGCGTCCATCTCCACCGAGAGCAGGAAGAAAAAAAGCCATTTCTGAGTCGGGAAATGGCTAAAGGGCCATTCCACTTAATTTTTCGCTACCTTCAGCATCTATAATCTGCTCCAGTTAAAAATCTACAACACCTGCACTCTTCAAATCTGGACTAGATTATTCTGCACTAATAGCAGAATACTTAAAACCATGTGTGTGATTTGTAAACACTGTAAATTCTAACCTTGGAGCTCTCCCTGTTTGAGTCCAGCAGCTCCCAGCCATGACACTGGTTCTGACTGTGGCGCTATCTGTATGCCAAAAAAAAAAAAAAAAAAGGCTTAAAGAGAAGGTGACACAGCATCAAGTATAAAGTTTGGCCTGAGGGGACAGACTGAGCTGCAGGACAGGTTCACACACACAAATTGGGAAATGGTTGACACTGAGGGAACCTGCCATTCCCACATGAACCTTGAGAACTAGACTTCCACAGTACAGGAATATCTTCACCACCACAAACAATGTCGCAACACTACCTTCCTTGGAGTGTCATTTCTCTTTAGTTCTGGGGGACTTCCAGCTTACCAATTTTGTGAATTCGCCATTGTTTTTTTCTCTCACTGATTTTTTAGTCCAAGTTCAGTTATGCCAAAGTTGCAAGTAGACAAGTCAAAATGTTCAGTTGTTAGGTGTATTAACCCACACGATTCCTTACATTGCATTTCTTACCCTTCAAAGTATTGCCCTTAGGGGGGTTGAGTAGACAGGGAAAACTAGGTTGTAAGCTTACTCTTGTGTTACCAATTGTCAGGTAGTGGGTGGAATTGAAGTCAGTGCACACACAATTTTATCTGAGAGCGCAGACCTTCTCCAATACACCAGACTTAGGAGGAAGGGGTAAATTCCTAGTAAATTATCTCTACCCTAAAAAGACAAGCCACTACAAGAATGATGGCTACAACCTTATCAGGGTCTAAAGTTATCCCATCAGTACTCACAGCATGCCCCAGAAACCTCACTGAACCTTGTTGAAAATGTCACTTCTTGGAGGCAAGCTTGAAGTTGTTGGTTTTAGGCCACTGAAATACTATCTCCAATATTTCTAATGCTAGGTTTTCTGGGTCTCCACCTCATGCTCTTCTCTCATGATCTGGCAATGTTTCAACACTGCCAGTGGCATTTAGCCACAGCCTCTGAGAGAGGGCGCCATTGAGCCAGTAAACCTCCACATTAAAAACTGTGGTTATTATGGCAGAAGGAATCACATGCAACATAAAAAACGTTACATGGGCTCAAATTTAAAGATCTGCAAAAGTGACATTGATCTATATTAGGATATTACACTGATGGGGAACATCTTCCTGCATAATAAATACTTTTACTTTTGACACTTTATGTACAGTTTGCCAATAATACAGGTTTATGTGTAGTGAGGTAGTTTCATAGTCTTTTATTACATCTTTTTCTTAATGAATGGTTTGAAAAATTCCTCCTCCACCCATAATTGTCAGCTTATAATTTTTGGCAATGTTTCATGCTTCAGGCAGGAATGAGTGCAGAAAGGTGAAGCTGCCCACACAGGGTCTGTTTCTGAACACTGTCTGGTTTTGGTTGGGTTACAGCTTTCAGTAAAAGTGTTTTAACTCAACGTGCTTAAGGAAAAAAGAGACAGTCTGTTAAAAGTTATATGTTTAAATAACTGTATCGCTTTTACGCATGGAAAAAAGTGAGCCCCCGACACTGTACCTCTGCACCAATAGTAAAGCTGGTGCTCAGAGGAAGAGGGCGGGGCTTTATTTGGTGTCAGTGAGAGAAATGAAAAAAAGCTCAAATGAGTGAGAAGGACGATGAAGGAAACATCTGTGCTGTGTCTGCTCTGTAAGTAGAATCTCTGTGTTTGTTTGAATTATTGACCTTTGACTGTCTGCTCTCCTGATAACTGATGATGGAGGAGAAGACATGAAAAACTAATCAGGCTGAATTCAAGTTCAAACACCATGAGGACCAACTGCAGGTCTGAGGAGGAAGTGTAACAATGTTACTGATGAATCTAACAGTGAGAAGCTTCAATCAAATGTTGCTGATTGTGTGAACAGAACAGTGCAGCGGACACACACCAGTTAAAGTGGGATTGTGTAAATCCTCCTGTCATAATGATGCTGTAACTTTAAGCGTTTCCTGGTTCAGCAGGAACTCCATTAGTGGAGCATGAAGTCCAAAATGTTGTGATCAGTTTGATTTTATAATTGTGTCACTGTGAGGATGAAAAGTTCAATCCTGGAGCCTCTGTTAGACTACGGGCACCATGTTCTGACCTGCTTTGGCTCTCTGCTCCTCTCAGAGGGAAGCATCACTGTAAATCAATACAAAGTTGTTCTGAGTGATCACCTTTGTGTGTTCATGTCAAACCAACCTGAGTGTCATTTCTCTTTAGTTCTGATCTCACTGCAGAGCTGCACAACAAACCAAGGTCAGTAACCTTCTTCTGTCACAGCTTCAACCTGATAAATGCTCACTAATATGACCTGTTTGGCTTCATGTTTCATTGTAACCCTCACAGCTCGTCTGACTGTGAGTCCCAGCAGCTCTCAGTTCTTTGAAGGAGACTTTGTGTCTCTGAGCTGTGAGGAGGACGACAGCTCTGCTGGATGGACTCTGAGGAGAAATGCAACCAACCTGCAGAGGACTCAGTGTGGAGACGAGTGGGGGAAACCAGCTGGTTCTTCCTGTACCGTCAGCTACATCTTCCCATCTGACAGTGGAGTTTACTGGTGTGAGTCCAGAGAGGGTGCCATCAGTAACATGGTTAAGCTCACAGTCTCTGGTAAGCTGAGTGTGTGGAGTTAGTGTTGATGAAGCTGTGTGTAAATGGATGAAATGCTGTAGTTTGTCTCTGTGTTGAGGTGGATCAGTGATCCTGCAGAGTCCTGTCCTCCCTGTGATGGAGGGAGATGACGTCACTCTGCTCTGTCAAACAAAGACCCCTCCCTCCAACCTCCCAGCTGCTTTCTATAAAGATGGCTCCCTCATCAGGAAGCAGCCTACAGGTCACATGACCATCCAGCATGTTTCCAGGTCTGATGAAGGCCTCTACAAGTGTGACATCAGCGGTCATGGAGAGTCTCCATCCAGCTGGATCACTGTCACAGGTGAGGAGCTTCACTCTGATTTCACCTCTTATTTCATCCATGTATTCACCTGAACAGGTGGGGGATCTCTGTGCAGGTAGACCTACAACTGGTGCCCAACCCACCACCACACCTCCACCTACATCCACACCTCCACTTACATCCACCTCTCCTCCTGTTCTCTCTCTGATCTCCTCTGTTGGATCAGTCTGTGTTGTGGTTCTACTGGTGTTACTGGTTCTGCTGGTGAAACGATGTGTTCACAGGAAACCTGAAGGTGAGACTCAGACTTCCTGATCTTACATCTTTGAGTTTGTTTAGTAGAATAAAGTTCATTCATTATGATCACAGTAACCTTCTTTAATGTAATCTCTGTTTAGATATTTAATTCCTATTATTGTTCATTTTGGATCATTTCAGGAAATCAAGAAGAAGAAGATGACATCATCACTGACATCTTGTATAATGACAGCAAAATATCAAATCATTGGCGACAGCGAATCAGACGAATCAGAGGTAGTGTTGTGTTTTCTTCATTGGGTTTGGGGATCAGTATTTTTTCTGACATCTGAGTTCAAGGGTGTTTTAATAAGATATAATTAGGGTATATTTTATTGTGTGATGATATTTGAGAGTATATCAAGAGTTTTTAGAAACCAAGTGCCAAATATTAAAAAATAGAAATAAAGGGTGAGCTGAATCCTGCATTAAAGTCTGTAACAGCAAACATGATCATTGCCACACCCCTGCTCTTAAAGAACCAATCAACAGCTAATGTCATGATCCTGGGCCAGTGGCCCAGTGCTTTGTGTTCTTTTGGTTATGTTTGGTTATCTATGATTATGTATGTTTGGTTTCTCTCATGTGGGTCTTCAGTTGGTTATGGGTTTGTGCTTAGTCTGCATTATGTCTTTGTTTACTTCCTGTTTTAGTTTGATAGTTTAGTACTCCCTGTGTGTCCTGTCTAGTTGTCTTCCCTTGTTGATTAGGTAGATTCTGTTCACCTGTGCCCTGTGTTCCCCAGCTGTTTCTTGTTACCCACCATTGCCTTCTGTATGTAGTTAAGCCCCTGGGTTTGCTTTGTTCTTTGTCGCGTCATTGATGGTTGTTCTCTGCTGTCCTGCATGTACGTCTGTTTGCGCAAGTCAAGTCAAGTCAAGTCTAGTTAGTTTCACGTCTCTCCGTTAAGTGTATGCCAGGGAGAGCTCATGTTGATGTCTGTCAGACTGGGGTAAATAAAGCGAGTGAGTGAATTACACCTGTCCCGAGTCTGCTATTTGGGGTCCTCCTTCCTGCCTGCACGGCGGCCTGCCATGACAGAATGACGCGACCACGAATGGACCCCGCAGACTCTGACCGCTACAGTGGCACTCGCCTGGCGTTGGGGGGTCCCGCTTTTTGGAACGGTCCCCTGCGACGCCACTCACCTCCTCCACCTAAGCCACGGGTTATCCGCACTGGCGGAGTTTTTTTGTCTCCTGCCACTCCGCTCACTGGCTTCTCCCTTCCTCGGCAGTCGCCGCGGCCATGGAGGAAGAGGCGTCCCCGGCAGCAGCAGCGTGACGTTTCGCCGGAGCCGACGCCCGGAATGACTCCGGAGGAGTCGTTTTTCCGGTTCCTGGGACACAGGGGTCCCTGGCCTCCCAGCGCTTCCGCTTCGCCGCTGCCTGCCGCTGAGGGAGGAAGGCCAAGCTCCCGGCAGCGTCGGAGAGTATCGCCGCGGAGTCAGTCACCACAGCTTCAGGTTTCCACACAGCCGTCACCGCTTCATACACCATTAATCATGTCCGTGAGTGACTCTTTGTCTATGCCTGTTTCTTTGCACCCCAAAAAGAAAACAATGGAACCAGATTGTTGTAAACCACTGTGTAAACAGCCCAGTGAGGGATTTAAGCAGGACTCCTGTAAACATGTTTTGGAATTGTGCATTCAGTGGTTTCGGCAACCCTGTGACAAGCAGGGGAAAGCCATAGCACTCAGACTTCATGGACTAATAATAGAATACCCCTGGCTTACGGACTCATTACCACCATTAACTCATAGTTATGTAGAGCGAATACTGAGTTGGACTGAACTCCCTTTTCCTTCAAAGACCCATAAAACTACTTCTGATACTTTGGCCACAGAAAAGACTGCAGACACCCATTTCCATGCAAGAGATGTTCCGCGGGTGGAGGCAGCCATGGACGGGCTGTCCTCTGCACCCGTACCTGTTTCGCGGGGGGAGGCAGCCACGGACGGGCTGACCTCTGCACCCGTTCCTGTTCCGCGGGTGGGGGCAGCCACGGACGGGCTGACCTCTGCACCCGTTCCTGTTCCGCGGGTGGGGGCAGCCACGGACGGGCTGACCTCTGCACCCGTACCTGTTTCGCGGGTGGGGGCAGCCACGGACGGGCTGACCTCTGCACCCGTTCCTGTTCCGCGGGTGGGGGCAGCCAGGTCCAAGCCTTCGCATCGGTTTTCAGCGTTAACCGCAGCAGCAGGGTCTCAGTCAGCCTCAGCCTCAGCTCACTCCCAGCCATCTCAGTCAGTTCTCCCTCACTCTCGGTCAGTCTCCACGCAGCCAGATTTCCCTAGCTCTCAGCCAGCCGCTCTCCCTCGTCCTCAGTCTGCTGTAGCTCCAGCCACCTCCCAGCCTCAGTCAGCTGTAGTGCCAGCTCCTCCCCAGTCACTCCCGTCTCAGCCAGCCCCTGTTCAGCCAGCAGCAGCTCCAGCGCCCATAGTTCCAGCCCCTGTTCAGCCAGCAGCAGCTCCAGCGCCCATAGCTCCAGCCCCTGTTCAGCCAGCAGCAGCTCCAGCCCCCATAGCTCCAGCCCCTGTTCAGCCAGCAGTCACCTCAGTCCCCTCATCCTCAGTCACCTCAGTCCTGTCTGGTCCTGCTCCCTCTGTGGTTTCAGTCTCCTCAGTTTCCTCCGTGCCCTCTGTCCCTTTAGTCCCCTCAGTCCCTTCAGCCTCAGTCCCTTTAGCTCCTGCTCCCCTGGTCTCAGTCCCTTTAGCTCCTGCTCCCCTGGTCTCAGTCCCTTTAGCTCCTGCTCCCCTGGTCTCAGTCCCTTTAGCTCCTGCTCCCCTGGTCTCAGTCCCTTCAGCTCTCCCTAGCGCCCGGCCTGCTTCCGCGCAGCCGGCTCTCCCTAGCGCCCGGCCTGCTTCCGCGCAGCCGGCTCTCCCTAGCGCCCGGCCTGCTTCCGCGCAGCCGGCTCTCCCTAGCGCCCGGCCTGCTTCCGCGCAGTCGGATCTTCCTAGCTCGCAGTCAGTCTCCACGCAGTCAGTCTCCACGCAGTCAGTCTCCACGCAGTCAGTCTCCACGCAGTTAGCTCTCCCTCGCACTCAGTCTGCTCCAGCCCCTGTAGCTCTCCCTCGCACTCAGTTAGCTCTAACTCCCTTAGCTTCTGTTCTCTCTGTCCCTTTGGTCCCCCTTACTTCAGTTTTGATCCCTTCAGTCCTCTTAGCTTCCTCCTCAGCTTCGGTCCCTTCAGCTCCGCCGCAGCCCGCACCTCGAGCCTCTGCTCCGCCTCAGCCCGAGCCGTTGGGGGTCTCCGCTCAGTCCGAGCCGTTGGGGGTCTCCGCTCAGTCCGAGCCGTTGGGGGTCTCCGCTCAGTCCGAGCTCTCCGAGGCAGAGGGTCCCGCTCAGTCCGCGCCGTTGGGGGTCTCCGCTCAGTCCGCGCCGCCCGAGGGCCCCGCTCAGTCCGAGCGCTCCGCGCCGCCCGAGGGTCCCGTGCCAGTGCCTTCGCCTCGTCTCCGCCGCCGCATGCCACGCGGCCGGCCTCCTGTGACTCCTCCTCGCCGCCGCTGGGAGCGCGGTCGGCCTCCAGTGTCTTCGTCTCCTCGTCGCCGCCGCCGCTGGGAGCGCGGTCGGCCCCCAGTCCTGTCTCCTCGTCGCCGCTGCCGCTGGGAGCGCGGTCGGCCTCCCTCATCCAGACTCTGCTTTGTGGCGCCTTGGCCTGTGCGGCCTCCTGAACTATGTTTTTTGTTTTGGGCCTTCCCCTGAACTCTTCTGACCTGTTTTTGGGTTCCTGTGTTTTGTTTTTGTTCTGGACTTCTTCCACGTGCCCATGCTGTTTTGCTTTCTTTGGCTGGTTTTTGGCCTGCCTTGTTGTTTTTTGTTTTGTCCCCTGTGTTTTGGTTTCGTTCCTGGCCTTCTTCCTGTTGGCTCCCTGCCTGGGTTTTGTTTTGTTTCGTCTCGAGCCCTCCGTCCTGGTCCCCGCCTCCCGCCCTGGTTGGGGTTTTGTTTTGTTTTTCGTTGCGGCCGTCGGGAGCCGGCCCTTGAGGGGGGGGTACTGTCATGATCCTGGGCCGGTGGCCCAGTGCTTTGTGTTCTTTTGGTTATGTTTGGTTATCTATGATTATGTATGTTTGGTTTCTCTCATGTGGGTCTTCAGTTGGTTATGGGTTTGTGCTTAGTCTGCATTATGTCTTTGTTTACTTCCTGTTTTAGTTTGATAGTTTAGTACTCCCTGTGTGTCCTGTCTAGTTGTCTTCCCTTGTTGATTAGGTAGATTCTGTTCACCTGTGCCCTGTGTTCCCCAGCTGTTTCTTGTTACCCACCATTGCCTTCTGTATGTAGTTAAGCCCCTGGGTTTGCTTTGTTCTTTGTCGCGTCATTGATGGTTGTTCTCTGCTGTCCTGCATGTACGTCTGTTTGCGCAAGTCAAGTCAAGTCAAGTCTAGTTAGTTTCACATCTCTCCGTTAAGTGTATGCCAGGGAGAGCTCATGTTGATGTCTGTCAGACTGGGGTAAATAAAGCGAGTGAGTGAATTACACCTGTCCCGAGTCTGCTATTTGGGGTCCTCCTTCCTGCCTGCACGGCGGCCTGCCATGACAGCTAACACAGGAAACATGTGACTCTTTCTTACTGATGAGGTTCAGACCCTTTCAGCTTCTTTTATTATAGTTCAGATATAAGTCAATGTGCTTAAAAGTACACAGTGAGGATTTTTTTTTTATTGTATGTAAAAATTGATCAGCTTAGTCTAATGTAATCATGTGTGTTTAACACTGAGCTTACTGAGTGTTGTTGACTGTGAGCTGGACTGTGTGTTTGTGGTCTGTGGTTACCTGAAGCTAACAGCTCTGCAGTGGTCCAGCTTCCTGCTTCTGATAGAAAGAAAACCCTTGAACTGCAGGTGTTTCAGCACAGGGACATGTAGACATCATTTGGAAAAGTATCTCTAAATGTCACGGCCACTCAGCCAATAGCTTCATTAAACCCAAGAGAAGAACCAAGAATCATTTGGCAGCAGTGAAACATGAGGGGAGCTAGAAAAGAACGGGTTGACAATTTGATCGTGGAAGCAGGCATAGAACCCTTCAGCCAGCAGGCAATTGCACACTAGTGAGCCAGGCATTCAGGCAGAGACTGGGTGCAGTATCTGGTCCTTTGATATTGTGCTTGCTGAAGTTGATAGCATGCAGCTGGTTGGGCTGAAGACTGGAACCTCAGAAAGCTTCCACAAAGGGGTGATGAAAGCTTGCTCACAATTCCAGGCTGGAAGGAGATGAACCCAAACCAACCAGTGTGCATCATGACACCAAACCTCTGCACACAGACCAGAAGGTCTTTCAGAGTCAATATGAATTACTTCCAGTGTTGTACTTTAAATCCAGTGCTCATCTCTGCTTCAATTCTCATTATAAAGTTAATAACCACGTAATTCTAGTTTAACTAGACTCTAAAACTGCTTCTCACGGCAGCGTGTGCTTCTCTGACCCGAACAGTGTTTGTGTTGTGAGAACATGTTTGATGCTCTGTGGTGAAGAGTGTCAGTCTGCTCTGAAAGAAGGTGGCAGCTTTGTGGTCGCCCGCTGTTGTCTTTCACAGACCCCCCCCCCCCCAGCTCTCTGTGGTCAGTCTGTGTTTCACAGCACAGGTGTTAAGCAGAGGAAAAGCTGAAAGTCATAACCTAATTTCTTCATGATGCAACATTAGAAATGATGATAAAAAAGCTGTAGTGTGATAATGCAACAGTAGTATATCTATTGTAGCTGCAAAAGTGTAAATGTGTCTTATTAGTTTATTATTTCATTATTTATTCTGCAGACACTGATTCAGCTGCAGTCTACTCAGCAGTGACAACTGAAGACATCAGTTATGGACCAACAACCATCAGATCAAGGAGGCCCAGGTACAGCTGCTGTTTAACCTTGGACATAGCTAAGCTAGCTGCTCACCCTGTTTACAACCATCATACTAAGCTAAGCTAACAGATCCTGACTCAGATTCAGAGCTCAGACTTGTGAAGGATAGCTGACCAAAAAAAAGAACCAAGAAAACAGAGATGGAGGGCAGAATGTGATTCTAGTTACAGAGTTGTCTTTCCTCTTTTCCACAATTCTTGACAATTTTATGTCCTATAACATAAATTTAAGTTATTTTTCCAAGTCTAATTTGATGACAGCAACAAAAGAAAAACATACTGTGGAAACAGAACCTGATAACAGTCAAAGTATTACCTCATAATGATTGTGTCCAGGCTGACACCGATTTGAGGTTGTTAGATGTTACCTCCCGGCAATAAGGTCCTGGGTTCAAGTCCTGTCTGGTTGGCCTTTGGATGCTCTTCCTGTGTCTCTCCAGATACTCCATAGTCAAAGCACGAGGTTCAGTAAACTGGTGTTTATCATGTATGAAAGAGTAATTGGGCATATAAAGTTTATTTTCACACCCAGCTCTCTCTTCAACTAAAAAAAAAAGCAAACAATCTGTCAATCTCCTGTTCTACTCTCCCCTCACTTATGAACAAGACCAAAGATACTGAGGCCCTGTTTACAGGATGTTTCAGATGAAAACGGTACAATTTTGATGGGTTTCGGCCTCCCGTTTACACAAGAACGGTGTAACATTACACTTTTTGGAAGCCGGCTTAAGATTGAAGCATTTCTAAAATGCTCCGGTTTAAACAGGCTTTCATGTAAACAGGCAAAATGCTACTTCTTGAAAACGGGGCCACTGGCACATGGGCACTATGGATGCAGCTACTATATCCACACTGCCAACTTGTGTAGGAACTGCACTACTGTGCTACTTTTTGAAAACAAAAACGGCAAAATGACACCATTTCTACTTAAAATAAACTCATTCAAATGGGGCCTGAAACTCCTCTTTATTCAGCAACTCCTTGCTGACCAAAAGTGTAAGCTCCACCCCTTCCTACCTGAGGACTCTGGGGCCTCTTTCTCACCAACGGTGCCTTAATTTGAACCGTTAGGCGGGTTTTCCACCGCCGAAGCACTCGGTGCTCGGCCGAAAAACGGGTTCAACTCCGGCCCCGCAAACTAGCTGGTCTCGAGCCAAGAACGCCTGAAGAAAGCGGCAGAAAGGCATGACTCTGCCGTCTCAACATCAAGTTTTCTACCATATTACATGAGTATTACATGAGAAAAGTGAAGCGATTTTCACAGCAGTGAAAATCGCTTTGTAATCATGTTTCCTGTTGTTTGAACTGTGTGTGTTTGTGTTCAGACTTTAAACCAGAGCCAGACGTCGTCTACTCTTCACTGAAGTATCCACCAGTCCAACCACTGACGTCCAGCTGCTGCTCTCTGACTGCTCCCAGCACCTCACAGACCATCCATGTGTCAAAGAGATTTTTATGTTTTCTGTCTATTTTTTTTCTCAGTTAATAAGGATCAGGACTTCATCTGAAATTTTAAAGGTGCATTTTGCTCTTGTTTCCTGGATTTCTGCAGCATCAATAAACCTGTGTATGTTTCTCATGTGTTTCTCTCAGTTTCAAAAAGATGTGCAATGGAAAATTAGTTTGTTTCTGTTTGGTTGTGGCTAACTGATATGCACATCAGCTCAGTGCAGAGCGCAGTAACATCGAGCAACAACTGCAGACTAAGAATAGCAGGGGCATCATGTAGTGTCTGCAGAGTGCACAGAGCAGCTCCAGCACAGGATGTGCCTCTTTGATGCTGAACATTGTTTTTCTCACCTTGAAACCAACCAGCAGCAGCTGACATGACTCAAATACCAGAAGCAGATTTTCAGCAGAGAAATGAAGTATTTTGGTGTCTGATAAACATGATGATGATAAAGGATTTGTCCCCTTCCTCATTTTTTTTTTCTTTTTTCTTTTTTTGCTTTTTTATATTTGTCATATAATGTCTTATAGTCCCAGAGTTTAGGGGTGATTTTAGAGTTTGAATTCCTAGCTATATATTTGAGCCAAGTTTCTGTTTTTTTGTTTTGTTTTGTTTTTTTTGGCTGCCTCCTAGACCACCTCCAACGCTCTGGTCCTCAAAGTGTTCCTCTGGTCTATCCTGCACATGGATCAGTCCCCTGAATTGTTCTACTCTGCCTGCCCCCCAGGTTAATGTCTGAGTTGATATCATGAATTATTATACACACCTTGAAACTCAGCTGCTGTGCATTAATTTTGCTGGTGCTGTGTTGATCAGGCTATAAGCACAAAGTACTTTTTTATTATCATGGTCCCTCTAGTGGCCACACATGGAACCATGTGGGAGGATGTCATTAATATAAAATGAATCATGGAGCTCCAGTCAGTGACCAGTGTGTCTCTGCACAGCTGTTAGTTTCATGTTCCAGTGCAACTTCCCAGTGATATGAGGTCAAACCACTGGTTACCAGTCTAAAGAGAAATACAATAAAATGTGTGGAGTGTTAATGTAAAGGTGTTTTCAAAATTATGTTTAGCTTCTTTCTCCTGAAGATCCATTCAGAGGCTCTTCAGAGGTTTTGGTTTCTGTTTCATCACTAAAAATTAAAGAGTGTTTAAGCTGGAATCATTTGTAGTAGCATGTGTGGTATTACAGCAGACTCTAGTACCACACACAAATCTGTTCCTAAAGTTTCCTCTTTGAAAATGTGAATGTTTCGCGAAAGTGTGATGTTTCAGTTTGACCTCATGGTGGCAGTATTGTCTCACTCTTTGACAACAACTGAGTGATGCTTTAATTTGTTTGAGCATCAAACTAAACTGACTTTAAAGTTTCAATATATCTGCTGGAACAGGATTTTGATGAAGTGCTGTGGAAGTTCCACTCTCAACACCAACATGTAAAAAGATCAGTTTAAATGATAGTTCCTGTCAAATTTGCATTGGTGATGCATGCCTTTATATTTGATTTTTTCTAGTGTTCACTCGCTGCCAGCACAGAGAAACAAAATGAACCTTTAATGGTTCCTCTGGGTCACATGTCTCTATCTTTTCTCTCCTGCAGAGTTTCATAACATTTGTCCTGCTGACTTTTAACTGATCGTGCTGACAGGTTTCTGTCTCTGCTGTCGCCTCAGTGGACGATTAATATACAGGAAAAGAAGCAAACTACATAATCAGAGTAATTTTAACTTAATCGTTTAATTCTGTCTTCGATGAATGTACTTTTTTTTAAAAAAATATGATTTTGGCGCTTTTACAGGTTTATTGGACCGTTCTTGTAGAGAGAAACAGGAAAGCAGGAGGACAGATGGGGAAGACACACGGTAAACAGTGACAGAATGGGACTCGAACCTGTGCTGACCGCTCAGCCGTGCAGAATACACGGTCGCCTGCTCGTCCCCTGAGCCACCCTGGTGCCCTGATTAATGTACTTTTACAACAGATGATATGATGTGATATGACACCCACAGAGCTGTACCAACAACAAACACACACTGTTGAAGCAGTTTAACCAGAACTGAGGCCTTCATGAAATGTGACACTGTTTGTGTGACCACAAAGCTGATTTTAGCAATTCCTTCAGACCTTCTTAGAGCAAATGTTAATTCAGAATGTTTGGAAGCAGACACAGACCCACCTGTTATTATTCAGGAAATGCAGGTAAAAATTAAAAACTTTTTACCTTCATGATATAACGTCTTTCAAGCAGCCACCTACCCCACATGAGACATGATATGCAATATGATTCTACAAATTTTACCCCAAATGCCCTAACTATAAGCATTATCATAAAGGAAGGTTTTAAGCCTAATCTTAAAAATAGAGAGGGTGTCTGCCTCCTGAATCCAACGTCTGCCTGGGACTGAGGGGAGAGAGACAAGACAAAAGACACCCACTCCAGTCCACGTCACACCAGAGCAGTGATCCTCGATTAGAATGATAACAACCTTTTTGACCAGCTAGGAGGTGGAGATGGCCCCTCCTGGCCCTTAACTATGGATCTGATAACTGTTGATGACGTGCATTTAATGGACTGATAACATTTGAATCAGCTGAGCGGGCTCAGCAGATGACCCCCCCCTCCCTGAGCATGGTTCTGCTGCAGATTTCTTCCTGTTAAAGGGAGTTTTTCCTTCCCACTGTCACCAAGTGCTGCTCATAGGGGGTCGTTTTGACTGTTGGGTTTTCTCTGTAATTATTTTAGGGTCTTTATTTTACAATATAAAGCACCTTGAGGCGATGGTTTGTTGTCATTGGGCACTTTATGAATAAACTGATTTGAATTTCAGGTATTTTGGAATAATCCCTTTGATAGAAGGCTTTTGGATTTTGTGTGTGTAATTTTAAATGTTCTTTTTAGTGTCTAAACATGTTGGCCAGAGTGACCTTGTACTTTATTATTATTTTATCATCACATCATTTATTCATCTATCTTCTTCCAGTGTTATCATTAGACCAAATGGGTGGAGAGTAAAGTCTGCTCACCACACTGTGCTTCACTTCCTGTTACATCTGTTATTTTGGGTTTGTGGTATTTGTTAGTCAAATGCATGAGCTCAGCAGTTCAGGAGTCAGGGAATGTTGCTGCTATGAGGTCAAACAGGTTAAGGTGTGTCTTTAAAACAGCTGACAGGGAAATACGGGTTAGTTTGGTCAGCCACATTACGGAGTACGGAGGTCACTTAACCAACAGATTGTTTTCTTCTACTTTCTTTATTTTTACTATTTGCGCTGTCAGTGGATCATTTTCCTCCTGATGATCAGCAGAGTGTTTGAGGCTCTCAGAGCTCCTTCACATCAACAGTAAGTGTTTAAAATGACCTCTTTCAGCCTTTTAGCTGATCTGACTGAAGTCTGTGAGCTTCAGTGGATTAACAGATTGTTCATGTTAATGAAGCAGGATTAAAGCTTCACTTTACTGCTTCCTGTTACACATGAAGCTCAGGTGGAGTTAGTGGAAGCATCTGATTTACTGTTGGCTGCTTTAATCTGTGAAAACACATCAGATTCAATGAATTCAATGTGTTTGATTATGTGAAGAACCTCAGAGGAAAGTCCAAACAGCCTCCCTGGTTCTCCATGAAGAACAAAGATCTGCTCTCTGTGGCTCCAACACAACTTAAAGAGAATCAAAGGAGGACAAAGTTCTCAAGAATAGCTGTGGTTTGATGGAGGCTACAGCTAAATGCTGCCTCCTCCATAGTACAATCTACATTTTTATACAGGGAAATCATTCTGAAGTCCTTTGATTATGATGATGATGATGATGATGATGATGATGATGATGATGATGATGATGATGATGATGATGATCTTCAGTAATAGCTGATGATTGATGATCAGAGAGGTTATGTTGGTGTGGAGATCATTGAAGAACTGAACCTGTTAAACTCTGTTTCACTTGTTTTGTTATTACAAACATTCATAATTGTACAGTTGTACAGATTACAGTCAAACCTCGGCATGTAAAAAATGTCCTCAGACATGTTTGACATGTCTGTCAGTGGAAATGCGGCTGGAATTTTGTTGCTATGCTTGATGATGTTTCTCTGCATTTTTTCTCTGCAGTTGAGATTTATTCTTTGAGATGAAGAGGAAAAGTATCAGATTAATATTTATGTATTAGACAATCTTTATGTAAGATTTTGTTACATAGTTTATTTATTTACACAACTGTGTGCATGAAGGTGACTCGGGGGTGTGGGTGGAGTCTGTGTAGACTTGTCCTGTTGGACCTCAGTGCAGCTTTTGATACTGTTGACCATAACATTTTATTACAGAGATTAGAGCATACTATAGGTATTAAAGGTACTGCACTGCAGTGGTTTGAATCATATTTATCTAATAGACTCCAATTTGTCCATGTAAATGGGGAGTCTTCTTCACACACTAAGGTTAATTATGGAGTTCCACAGGGTTCTGTGCTAGGACCAATTTTATTTACATTGTACATGTTTCCCTTAGGCAGTATTATTAGAAAGCACTGCATCAATTTTCATTGTTATGCAGATGATACTCAGCTTTATCTATCAATGAAGCCAGATGACGCACATCAATTAGTTAAACTGCAGGAATGTCTTAAAGACATTAAGGCCTGGATGACCTCTAATTTCCTGCTTCTAAATTCAGATAAAACTGAAATTCTTGTTCTCGGCCCCACAAATCTTAGAAACATGGTGTCTAACCAGATACTTACTCTGGATGGCATTACTTTGGCCTCCAGTAACACTGTGAGAAATCTTGGAGTCATGTTTGACCAGGACATGTCCTTCAATGCACATATTAAACAAATATGTAGGACCGCTTTTTTGCATTTGCGCAATATTTCTAAAATTAGAAACATCCTTTCTCAGAGTGATGCTGAAAAACTAATTCATGCATTTATTACTTCTAGGCTGGACTATTGTAATTCATTATTATCAGGCTGTCCTAAAAGCTCCATGAAAAGCCTTCAGCTGATCCAAAATGCTGCAGCTAGAGTACTGACAGGGACTAGAAAGAGAGAGCAGATTTCTCCCATATTGGCTTCTCTTCATTGGCTCCCTGTTAAATCTAGAATAGAATTTAAAATCCTTCTCCTCACCTACAAGGTCTTGAATAATCAGGCACCATCTTATCTCAAAGACCTCATAGTACCATATCACCCCAACAGAGCACTTCGCTCTCAGACTGCTGGCTTACTTGTGGTTCCTAGGATACTTAAGAGTAGAATGGGAGGCAGAGCCTTCAGCTTTCAGGCCCCTCTTCTGTGGAACCAGCTCCCAGCTTGGATTCAGGAGACAGACACCCTCTCTATTTTTAAGATTAGACTTAAAACTTTCCTTTATGATAAAGCTTATAGTTAGGGCTGGATCAGGTGACCCTGAACCATCCCTTAGTTATGCTGCTATAGGCCTAGTCTGCTGGGGGGTTCCCATAATGCACTGTTTCTTCTCATTCACCTATTTACTTTGTTTATACTCCACTCTGCATTTAATCATTAATTGATATTAATCTCTGGCTCTCTTCCACAGCATGTCTTTTCTCTCCCCTCAGCCCAACCGGTCGCGGCAGATGACCCCCCCTCCCTGAGCCTGGTTCTGCTGGAGGTTTCTTCCTGTTAAAAGGGAGTTTTTCCTTTCCACTGTCGCCAAGTGCTGCTCATAGGGGGTCGTTTTGACTGTTGGGTTTTCTCTGTATTATTGTAGGGTCTTTACCCGCAATACAAAGCGCCTTGAGGCGACAGTTTGTTGTGATTTGGCGCTATATAAATAAAATTGAATTGAATTGAATTGATGTCTGTCACTGTAATAGAGTTAAAGGAGTGTGATGTGTTCAGGGTTATGTGTCAATGTGATGTGTTACTGTATCTGGAATCAGTCTGTAGATGTTTAATACTATACCTATGGAGCAGCTGTATAATGAGCTCTTTGTTTATTGGAGATAATGTTAAAAACCTTCATGTTGCTCAGTGTTTTGAGTTTTTTGGGAATCTGTTTGATTGTATTCCTTCCTCATGTGTTGAGGTTATTCATATGTAATTTTTTTTTCCTGTTTGCTATCTCTTCCTGTTTTATTTTGTGAGTTGTCCTTGTGCGGTGCTTTTAGTTTTGCATTTTGTGTCGTCCTCTCCAGCCGTTCCTACTTCCCTGATTACCTTATATATACATATGGTTTGCGTTTCTCCTTACCCTTTGTGGAGTCATCGCCTCCTGGCAGTGTTCTTTTTTTCATGTTTCCTAAAGATTCTCTGTTCCTTGGATTTGTCGCCCTGCAAAGCCTTGTCCTGTTTACTTATCTTCTGAGTGAGCTCAGCAATAAAGCTGCCTTTTCTGAATTTATGCTCATTTCTCGGATCTGTATTTGGGTCCAAATCCTACCTCCATCACTGTGGTAACACACAGCATATAACCCTGAGGGACTAACTCTTGGCAGTCAGTAAATAAAGATTTGGACATATTTAATTTGGATTATGATGGGCTATCCATGTGTAAAATACTGTCTCGTGCTCCCTGATCCACTCCCTGAGCCCAATGAATGCTAATTGTATCATTCCTAAATATGCATTCACCATTAGTGGAGGAAAAATCTATTGACTAGAAAACCTGGCATATTCTGGCAGTCACCTAAATTTTGGGCATATGATGTTGCTGAACCCTAAACCTGAGCAACTGAAGCAACTCCATACCTGGGGTACCAATTCCCAGCTATCAAGACTGGATATTAAGAATGTCACCTCTCTGATGGGGAAGAAGCCTGAGCTAATGCATTAAGTTGAGAGATACCAAGGAGATATAGTCAGGCTCACCTCAACACATAGGCTGGGCTCTGGAACCAGGCCCCTGGAGAGGGCCTGGACTCTGTTCCAGTCTGGAGTTGCCTTTGGTGAGAGGCAGCAAACTGGGGTGGGTATTCTTGTATCCCCTCAGCTTGATTCTTGTAAGTTGGGAGTTTTCACCGTTAGATGAAAGGGTTGCTTCCCTGCACCTTTGGGGTGGGGACATAGTTCCTGACTGTTATTGCACTTGTGCACCAGATGACAGGTCAGAGTACCCACCCTCCTTGGAGTTGCTGGGTACAGTGCTCAAAGGAGTGCTCCATCTGGTGACTCCATTGTCCTGCTGAGAGACTTCCCCGCTCAACGGAATGCAGCTCTACTGACACAGTCTATAGTGCTGGTGAGGCGCTGCTGACTTCAACTGAGGCTATAATCAGGTGGTGGAAGGAATACTTTGAGGGCCTCCTTAATTCCAATGACATGCCTTCTGTAGTGAAAACGGAGTCTGAGGACAAGGGGGACAGTTCGCCTATTACTAGGGGTAAGGTCACTGAGGTGGTTAAACAACTCCTTGGTGACAGGGCCCCAGGGATGGATGAGATTCACACTGAGTTGTTGAAGTCTCCCCAGAAAGGTCTACACCAGGGTGCTAGAAAGGAGGGTCCGCCCTTCAGTCAAGCCTCAATTTCAAAAGGAACAATGTGGTTTTCTTCCTGGTCACAGAACCCTGGACCAGCTCTTCATCCTCATCCTCTTCATCCTCTAAAGGATATTTGAGTGTGTGTGGGAGTTTGTCCACCTGGGTGTGGTTTGTGGACTTGGAGAAGGCAACTGTTCAAATATTGTAGGGTCTTTACCTTATATTATAAAGCACCTTGAGGTGACTGTTTGTTGTAATTTGGCACTATATAAATAAAATTGAATTGAACTGAAAGTCCCTCGGGGTGCTTTGAGGGAGGTGCTGTAGGAGTACTGAGTGCTAATGAAGCCAACAGAACCACATATTCTGCAAAATTAAGTAGATATTCTATCAGGCCACCACGGGAGAAAGCTTTCTACCACTTGGCTATGCCCAGAAATTCTGTCCATAAAAACTATGAGCGGAACCTGTCACACAGGGTAGCCCTGGAACAATGACTGGAACTGAGTCTAACTTGCTGCCGGTAATGCAGACCAAGCTCTTGCTGCAGTTGTACATGGACTGAATACTCCTACAGAACCTGTTGCAGGATGCCCCGAAGGACACAGTTGAAGTAAACAAAACAAAACAAAAAACAAATAGACTGGAAGGGCCAACTCCAACACACAACCTGGTTTCCACAACCAGGTCAACAACCACAATGTTCCTTCCTAAGCTGAAATCTGACTAACAGATGAAACGTGATGTCACCCCCATCATTCCCATGTGCTGTATGCACTACAGGAGTCATGTCAGTGGAATTATGGAGGTTCTCAATGTATTCCTTCCATTGCCCCACTATATTGCACCCCATCTGCACTATTCATCCATGTGAGTAGAGCACTTGTTTCTCTTCCTGAGATTCCTGACAGTTTGTCAGAATCGCTTCAAGGCACTCTGAAAGTCTTTTTCCGTGGCTTCAGTGAAGTTCTTTAACTTGATGGCTCCCTTCATTTCCAACATCCATCACCTGGTTCAGGAATAACCACCATGCAAGATGCCAACCACCTTACAACCGCAGCTCTGTGTAGAACGTGGTGGACTCAGCATCCTCAGCCTTTCTCAGACTGCTGTCTACTTGCCCATTCTCCTCTTTGGGGAAGGGTCCAGCCATAAAGCACTCTTTATCGAGCACCCTTCCCAAGCCTGGCTCCAGGGCCTGATCTGCTAATCCTATCCTGGGCAGGGTAAACAGTTCCCTTGATCTTTCTCTATCTAAATTGCTCTTCATCTGGCCCCTCACACAGAACCAATTTGTACTGAGAGACCCTACCAGGGCCAAAACACCCCAAGACAACATAGCCCCTGGTATCACTGTAACACTCACACTCCATTTAGTACCCACTCACTTCTCTCTCATTCTGGGAAATACAGCAGCTGGACCTTTAACTACCAGTTTGACAAACTGCCCACAAACATTGAATGTGTTTGCTGAAGTTTATTGTTAGAAATGTTGATATTACCTGCCACCTAAAAAAATGTTCCTTTGCTTGCTCCTCTTCTGTAGCACTACCTAGATGCTGTAATACTGTAACAGCTTGCAGACATCTGCAGCACAAATGCTGTTCCAGATTGTTCCGACCTACATTAACAAGTGAGTATAGTGCTGTAAATGATGCATAAAATTTATGGTTTTGACTGATTCATCTCTTTGCATGCAATAAGGTCCACCGATTCACATCTCAGTTGTCTTTTATATGTTATTTTTCCCTCAGTTTAGACTCATGGTCCAGCTCTGGTCCCCCGGATGAGGTGGCTGTGGAGAGGGAGGTTTTGCTGTTTGAAGGCATGGATTGTTGACAAATAATAACTTCCAGCTAACAGCGTCCTATCCTCAGCGATTCTGCTGAATCTGCAACAAGGTTGGTATTGCTACTGCAAAAAGTATTCTGTTATACTTTATTTTTTCTTATAAATTACTCCTCAAAGAAAGTATTTTTTACATTAGCCATTAAATTGCCTTTTTGTAATCTAATAGAAAGTCCCAAACACTGATCAAAATGGCTATACTGGTGCATACGATGGTCCTCTCTTATCAATCGCCCTGATAAAACAACTTCAAATGGCAGAAATCATATTGGTAAAATGGTAAAATCTGAGGTGCACTTTTTTGGTATTTGTTGTTTTGTAATGAATGCAGCAAAACTGCAAAAATGTGCCACAAACCGGGAAATGAAAACAGTTCGCCTTCAAAGTAAAAGTTTTGCCTCATCGCTGCAACCAAAATGATTCGGATGGTGCTAATTTTACTTTGAAGGTAAACGGTCTCTGTTTCCGGGTTGTGTACGCTTTTTAGAGTTTTACTCCAGCACGGAGTAACGCTGTAATGTTTGTACACAGATTTACACAAATTTATCACCTCAGCTGCAGCGATATGCTAGCAACCGAAGCAATCACGGGGGTTGCTAGCCGGTTTGGGGAATTGTTGCCCGGAAGGTGGTTACCAGTGAGTCATGAAGGGCTAGCGTGGCTGCTAACTTAGCTACCATTTCTCTGTGACTGCCATCAAGCAGTCAGCCGCTCACAACTGGTCAGAAAATTATAATTTTCCCTCACGGTCCATTGTTAGCGAACCGTTATCGGGCCAGTCTCCAGTCATGAGTGATTCGGGTCTTACTGTAGACAAAATGGGCAAAAAGTTACGTCATTTCTGCGATCACATGTCTGCGAAACATTTCCGTGTTAGCTTAGATGCTAAACACGGAAATGGCTTCGGTAACATGCTCTCTGCTCCGCTCGACTTTGCTGTTTTTTGGCATCTTCGTGTTTGTCTCAGCAGGTGAGGTTCATCTGTTAGAAACCATCTGAAGGTCATTCCCTTTACTGTAATCGTATTTCTCTGTAACCTAGTAAGGAATTAGCTACGAAATTCAGCGATCACAAACTCGGAGAAGCCCTGACAGAACAATCCCAAGATGGCAGCAGTGCTTGTAAACATTAGTATAATAATGTTGTTGCGTTCCTCTGATCAGATGGAGGTCAGAGCTGGACTTGACGTCATTCGGGAAATAAATAAAACACGATTTCTTTTGCTCCACAGAAAGGTGGAGTCCATCATGGGGTGACCTGTCCGGTGTGCAGTCCTGTCATACCTGGAATAATCTCCAGACTGCGGTCTCCGGAGTCCACAGTCTGGAGGCTATTCCAGGGCCAAAGACAGGTCACACCCTGGACAGTCTGTTATTCATCAATACAGCACAATGCTAGCACAACTACACAACAGTGAAACTACAGTTTTGTCACTGTTTATGTGCACTGCTGCGTCTTAGAGTGTGAAGTTGGGGTTGGTGGAGCTGCTCCAACGTTGCTTGGATGAACATTGCAGTAGAAAACCATTCTGAAGCAGGAATTTATGCAGAAAACAGACATGTTGTTGTTTTGCTTGTGACAGATGAATTCACGTGTTTCCTAATTTGCTAATGAAATGCAGTCATCTCAGGGGTGACTTCACTCCCAGGTTTGACTTCTGAGGTAAAAGAACATGAGCTAAAGTCAGTGTTCACACTGGCTGTGGCATCCTGACATGCCACAGCCTGCAGGAGGTGTTGTATGGATAAAGGGTTGGAGCTGTATCAAGCCTAAAGTCACAAAGATAGCTCTTCAGATCATCGTGGTAACTAATGCACAACTTACACTGGAGCAGGTTATGTGTTCAGAGTTAACATCAGCTAGAAGTATCATGTTTTCATTAATTATATTGTTTACAATAAGCTCTTAGTCTGATATAGATTCTCTGCTGGTACTATGAGTACCTGATCAACATCACCAAAGGAAGCTGTGCAGCATTCTGACTAGTAAAATATGGTCTTATGTATTTAGAAGATGAGTCATTTTCTGCAACAACAGTGTTGAATGGAAAGAATACTAATAATAAAATCTGTAAAGAACATAAAAATATAATATTGCTGCATCAAAGATGAGCTGAATGCTGCAGAAAGTCATTAATTTGGTAAAAAGCAGTAAAATGAACATTTTAATTCCAGTTGATGATTTTCTGAGTGCTGCTGTTTATTAATAACGTGACAGCTGCACATTACAGCTCTGACACTTTAAACTGGATCCATTTCAACATTAATGCGATCGCTCCCACAGCCTGATGAAGACACGTGGAAATCACTTTAGTTATTGCATATCAAAGTGAAAGTAATTTACCTGATTGAACAGGTGTTCAGTGTTTCCAGCAGTGTGAAAGAGGCTCAGCATCAGATCAGAATCAATACATTTTCTAAAACACCAAATGAATACACACACATTCCTGTGACACACAGTCTGTGCTTCATTCAGTGGTTTTCAGTAAAATGCGGCTTAACAAGCTGCACATGTGAAACATTTTCCCTCAGCAGAGAATCAGTTCCACTTCTGTAAGAACGTGGAGCTTCCAGCTGATTTTATACTGAGACTCTGAACAGAACTGAAACAATATTTCTATTTTAAGAGGTTTAGTTTTTATTCTGAGCTAAACCAACTACTGACCTGTTTATTAGTACAGTTGTGGAGAGAAGGTGAGGGAGCAGGTGTTGTAAGTGAGACTTTTTAGAAACTAATTTTAAACACAGTTGATCCTCACTCTGATTGGCTGCTGTAGAAGTGAACAGCTGTACTTTGACCTTTAACCTCTGCTCTGTGTTGTTTCTCTTTCAGACCAAAACTTCATCACAGCTGAGTCTGGAAAAAATGTCACTCTGCCAGGTCGAGCTCCAAACTACACCATTCCCATCATAGTTGTAGAGTGGAGCAGAGCTGACCTGGGAAATAAATATGTCCTTTTGTTCCGAGATGAACGATCTTATCCAGATAACCAGCATCCATCCTATAAGAACCGGGTGGATCTGCAGGACAGACAGATGAAGGATGGAGACGTGTCTTTGATTCTGAAGAACGTGACAATTAATGATGAGGGAACATACGAGTGTCGCGTCATCCAGAGAGGAACAAACCGCAGGAAGAGAGCTCATCTGAAGACTGAGCCCATCAGCATCATCAACCTGAGTGTTGCTCCTCCTCCAGGTGAGTGAGCAGAGTTCAGTGTGTCTGTGATCAGAGGTGAAGCTGCTTCCTGGTTGTTGATGTTTGTTTCTAAAGATGTTGTTGATGAGACTTTGTAGAAAGCAGCTGGTCTGAGTGATGTGATCAGAGTGCAGTAGATAATGTCTGACAGCAGTTTGAAGAGGAAATGGATTCTGTTCTGTTCTTCACTCATCACCTACCTGACAGCTGACACCTCACACCTGTTTCTACCTGCAGGTCCAGGAGGAACCACAGAGGATGGAGGATCTGCTGGACTGATCGTGGGTCTGTCAGTTTCTGCTGTGCTTCTTGTTGCTGCTGTTGCTGGATTTGTGATCTACAGAAAACATAAAGGTCTGAGACCTTTTGACATCTGAAGTCCAAGTCTCCTGCTACTGGTGTCACTGAAAGTGAGGAAGAGAGATGATCTGAGGACAGACAGAAATTAATAATGCTGAACATTCAGGAGGTAGATGTCAAACATGGTCAGCTTCTGGTTTGATTTTAATTTAATATGTCAGAATCTAACAAACAGTCAAAGGTCGGTGTAGGGCTGTAACGATTCGTCGAGTAACTCGAATAATTTGATTTATAAAAAATCCTCAAAGCAAATTTGTTGCTTCGATGCTTCGTTTAAACTCTGCAGCGTTCAGGTATCTCATTTCTCCTACATTAGCTACATTACAGATCAGTCTTCTTCTTGTGGGTTTAATGGCGGTAGACAAACCAGCTTAGAGATGCATTACCGCCACCTACTGCACTGGAGTGGAAGATCAGAAGTTTAAAAAAACCCTCAGATTCTATAAAGTTCTCCGTCGCTGTGACGGATTCCCTTTGACACTGAGTGGATCATCGCTGACATGTTTTCCGCCTCCACCGCTCTCTGCGTGTTTGTGTGTTGTGTTCACTGTGCTGAGAATTTCAGCTGTTATTTTTTCTCTACTTCAGCTCCCAGAACTGATCTCTATAATCGCAGTTGGCTAGTGAGCGCCGACCGTTCGGTACCAGAAGGACCCCTTCCTCATCAAAATGTTTTTGATACTTTAATCCCTGATTAGTGACTAAATATAGTCCTGCTAAGTAGAAACGTATTTAGGTGAATGCTTGTGAATATAAAGCATTACAAGATTACGCTCACACAGCCCCCAGTTTAACAACATAAACACTGATAACACAACAACAGCAGCAGGCAGCTGATTTACTGCAGTCTGTCTGCACAAGCACAAAGAGGCGGAGCCGTTATAGAGACGGTGAGCTCAGATGGAGCAGCTGTTTGTTTCACACAGGGAAAAACTGCAGTACGGAAGTTAAAATATGCAGATGAACTGTTAATGTGAAAAAAGTATTTCTTATCCAGTTACTCAGGTAATCGATGGAATAATCGATAGTTGCAGCCCTACTTATGTGGATTCAGTAATATTGTTTATAACACGAATATGAAACCAAAGAAAGAAAGCATTTCCACATAGCTGCAGAGTCTGATCTTTCCTCCTCTGATCTGTTAGCTTTAACTTTTCCTTCCATGAAGGAAACTCTTCAGTTTTTTAAGTTTAAACATTTCAAGAGCTGTTCATGTATCGGTGTTTAATTTCTTTGTTTTTTCATGCAAATTTATTCATCACTGACAAAGTTTCACATGTATTAGGACTGAATATTTTCTTAATCCAACTTTTTCTGTGGCTATAAAAGCTGTTTTAACCTGCTGAAAGTGTTGATTCAGCTTTTCTCTCACCTTGAATCAGTCCAAAGTAAATCTACCAGTGTATATATTGTATGTATGTTTCTACCTGTCATAACTACAATCAGGTGTTTATGTGACTGTTTATTGGCTCAATGGGGCCCCCTGTCAGTGGATAAATGCCAGCTCAGGTCAAAGTATGTGTTAGAGGTGGGTTGTAGCGAGTAATGTGTACAGTTTTGATGTATGAACAATCAGGGGTCCACCATATGAAATATATAATAATAATCTGTGCGTTCAGATGGGTTGTTGTGCTTTTGAAGAGCTAAAACATTCAAATAACTGCATAATATACTTGGTGTGATCGCCAGCTTTGCTTTGTGGTGAGCTGTGTTGTGAGTTTCAGCAACGTGCCTGAACAGAATATGTTCTGTTATTGTTATAATAAACAGCAGCACTACAAGATAAAAACGCCTCCATTGCTTAATACACAACACAGAGTCGAGGGGTTATTTAGTGTTGAAGTGTAACAAACCACCACTGAGCAGGGCCGTGTTCCAGGAAGCAGGTTCAGCTCCAACTCTGGGTTTGTTAAACCTGAGATGAGGGAAACTGTTTGAGGAAGAGTCATCACCTCATTTGCATAATATATAACATCTTCAGAGAGACTAAAAATGAAGAAAAAACACTGAATATGTTTAGAACTACAAATGAACTTAATGAAATAACTGCATCATGAGGAATAAGCACACTAAAAAGACCCACTTCTGCTGTGAAGGTCACGTAATTTCCGGTACAAACCAACTTCCACTATGGAGTTGCGCTATGGTGGCGCCCTCTTTTCTGCAGCCACCATTGTTTAATCCACTACACAGAGTCGAGGGGTTAAAGTGTAACAAACCATTACTGAGCAGGGCCGTGTTCCAGGAAGCAGGTTTAGCTCAAACTCTGGTTTGTTAACCCTAAAATCAGGAAACTCTGGTTTTCAGTTCCAGGAAAAGCTAACTCCAACTCTGAGTCGGTTACCATGGTAACAGACTCTGTGACCCTAACCTGGCAGGTTTTATCCAACAACCTCTGAGTGTCTCTCTGACTCCGCCCCTCCTGCTGCACCTGAACCACCTGTCTGACCCTCCCATTCATTTCCTCCTTCATAAAGTGGCTGTCAGAGCGTCAGAGGAGCGAATTCATCTATAAGCACTGCAATCTCAGTTAGACGTGAGTTCGTGCTATTGGCTGTCCTAGAAGTCGCTGTATGATATCACCTAATTTGCATAATTATAACATCTTTGTAGAGACTACATATTAAGATGAAATAACTGCACTATGAGGAATAAGCACACTAAGAAAACCCACTACTGCTATGGAGTTGCGCTATGGCAGCCCCCTCTTGTCTGCAGCCAGTTGCTCTTGGGCTCTGGGCGATACAAAAGCCTAAAAATGGACACAGTATGAAGGCTGTATGTACACAAAACACCGCAACAACGGAAGATTTCAGGTTTCCAAAACTCCAAAAGTTGCTGACGTCACCAGAAAAAGTTGATCAATTTGTTGCTGGTCACTGGTGGCGGAATCTAGTGGCAAAGCCGCTAATTTGTCAACACTGGGTAAACTTGCTTCCTGGAATAAGGCCCTGGTGTAGTTTTCTGTTTCCACAGTCACATTTACAGCATCTGGAGTTTTGCGACTCTTTTACCTGATCTGGTTGTCACGGTCCCTCCATCTTCCTGGGTCCTCCTACCTGTGGTTCTCCTCTCCTGTGTGTACTTTCGTCTCAAGTTTGATGGGTGGAGCTAGGTCCAGGTCTCCTCCCCCATCATCTGACTCACCTGGGAGTGATGAGACACACCTGTTCCTGGCCTTATCTGGTCTCTTATTTAAACTGGCTGGTGGTGGTTAGTCTTCTCTGGATCATTACCATAAACGGTTTCTGGAGAAGGAGTAGAGAATGTTTTAGAATTGATGTGTGGGGATGAGCTCTGGACCAAAGTGCCATCATGTGAGAGTGTCAGAGTGCTTTTCTTGTGAACCGGACTGGACCCAAGAGAAAAGAAAGCTGTCCTGTTTTTGACTGATGAGTGCAAATTCCTTGTCACCCGCACTTTGTAAATAAACACTGTAAATTCTAACCTTGGAGCTCTCCCTGTTTGAGTCCACCAGCTCCCAGCCATGACACTGGTTCTGACTGTGGCCAAAAAAAAAGACTTCAAAAGAAAATGAATGCTAAGTATAAATTTGGCCTGAGGGGACAGACGCTGAGCTGCAGGACAGGTTCAAACACACAAACTGGGAAATGTTTGTCACCGAGTGAACCTGTCACTCCCACATGGACCTTGAGAACTGGGCTTCCACAGTACAGGAATATCTTCATCACCACAAACAATGTCACCACCCAGAGACAAATCAGCATGTACCCAAATCAGAAGCCCTGGATGAACAGGAATGTAAACTGTGGGAGGAGCTTTGCTGGTTGGTTCACCATGAAGGTATGTGGTTCACCTGTATGAGTTGGGTCAACATGGACACAGCCTTAATTCAGTTTCGGAGATGACAGGAGCGAGAAATTTAAACAAATTCACATATCTGTGTTACATGTATTAGTTCTAGACAATGGCAATTTTAATTTTAAATTCATTTATTTAAAATAAACTGGGATGATTGCCACTGTGCTGAATACTACAAAGCTGACCTCAGGTCAGTTTCTTATTAAATAAAAACTGTGTTTGTTACACTTTGACAATTCAGTTAATGGTCATTTAATTTTTAAAATAATTAAGTAAAATTTTACTCTATTGACAGAATGGAAACCTCATGTTATTCATTATTTGACATTGATATATATTTATGTATATAGTGCTTATGTATATGTGTATAGTTTTTTGCTATTTTATTTTATTCTATTCTATTTTAGTTTTAGTTTAGTTATTTGTTCTTACTCATCCTTTTCATTTTTTCTCTGTACTGAGCTGCTGTAATGCGCAAATTTCCCCGTCGTGGGATCATTAAAGTTTTATCTTATCTTATCTTATTTCTGCCATATGAATCATAAATCACACTGTCATAAACTGAAATGTCATAAACTGCAGCAAAAGCAGTTTTTATTAAATAAAAACTGACCTGAGGTCAACTCCCCCGGGGTCACACAGGTCGGTCAGTAAATCAGTCTGAGATGTTTCTCCACATTTTTATCTTCACTTTCTGTCTGCTGCAGTTTGTCCGTCAGGCTGCAGCTGAATAATTAGATTTTATAAATCAAATGTGAAGTTAGGATTCAGCTTCATCTGATGGAGATTCATGTTGTGTAAATGATGACAGCAGACAGTATAAAGAAATGATATATTTGATAACAAACTTTTATTCTGTCTATGATGATGTCAGAGTGGGTCAGGCTGATTAAAGTGACTCGTCAGGCTCCACACTGACACGTGCGATCCTCCATCCATCGGATTAAAATGGAGGCTCTGATCAGGTGAGATCCCTTGGTTCTTTCAAAGGGATGGCACCGAGCCACTGGTACAGATATGTAGATGACATCTGGGTCAAAATCAAAACCCAAGAAGTAGAAGCCTTCACTGACCACATCAACTCAGTGGATAAATGCCTAAGTTTTACCAAGGAGGACACCAGAAAGAACAAGTTACCTTTCCTGGACTGTGCGGTGCTTATTGAAGAAGATGGAAACCTCAACATTGAAGGTTACCTGAAGCCCACACACACAGACCAGCATCTCCTCTTTGACTCCCACCACCCTCTGGACCACAAACTTGGGGTGATCAGGACCCTACAACACCAGGCAGAAAGCGTTCCCTCTAAGGCAGAAGGGAAGCATAAGGAACACACACACACATATTAAGAAAGCCCTCAAAACATGTGGTTACCCCAACTGGGCTTTCATCAAATCAGCCAAGATGCACAGGAATGAAGGTCAAACACAAACTACAGAGAATAAGACGGACAAGAGGAACAACATTGTCATCCCATATGTGTCAGGCTTGTTCAGAAACTCAGAAGAGTTTTCTCCAAGCATGACATCTCAGTATACTTCAAACCAAGTCACACCCTAAGGCAAAAACTGGTTCATCCCAAGGTCAACCCCCACAAACACAAGATCAGCAATGTAGTGTCTGCTGTCCAGTGCAGTGAAGAGGGCTCAGACCTCTACATTGGAGAAACCAAACAGCCTCTTCACAAATGAATGACACAACATAGAAGAGCCACCTCGACAGGACAAGACTCAGCTTTTTCTTCTCACTTTAACCCTTCCTTATCTACCCTGCTTTGCTGCTTTAGAGCCTCTCTTCACTTATCCGAACTGGAAAATTCTGAAACTGGAAATTAAAATTATGGATCTGGTCAGCTAGTCTCTCAATGCTATTGATTGTTCAAATTTTCACGACGAGGAGATTGGGAAAAGTAGAACCCTCTTTCCTTTTGTCTGACTAACATACCCGGCTGGCTACGTTACAGATTCCTCTGGAGAGTGAACGATGATGTGCCTGCCCGTACTGTCGATTAAGGATGTGGCACATACACTACTCAAAAAAATACAGGAAATACTTAAACAACACAATATAACTCCAAGTAAATCAAACTTCTGTGAAATCAAACTGTCCACTTAGGAAGCAACACTGATTGACAATCAATTTCACATGCTGGAATAGACAACAGGTGGAAATTATTGACAATCAGCAAGACACACTCAATAAAGGAGTGGTTCTGCAGGTGGGGACCACAGACCACTTCTCAGTACCTATGCTTTCTGGCTGATGTTTTGGTCACTTTTGAATGTTGGTGGTGCTGTCACACTTGTGGTAGCATGAGACGGACTCTACAACCCACACAAGTGGCTCAAGTAGTGCAGCTCATCCAGGATGGCACATCAACGCGAGCTGTGGCAAGAAGGTTTGCTGTGTCTGTCAGCGTAGTGTCCAGAGGCTGGAGGTGCTACCAGGAGACAGGCCAGTACACCAGGAGACGTGGAGGAGGCTGTAGGAGGGCAACACCCAGCAGCAGGACGGCGTCTCCGAGTCTGGAGACGCCGTGGAGAGCGATCTGCTGCCTGCAACATCCTTCAGCATGACTGGTTTGGCAGTGGGTCAGTAATGGTGTGGGGTGGCATTTCTTTGGAGGGTCGCACAGCCCTCCATGTGCTCGCCAGAGGTAGCATGACTGCCATTATGTACCGAGATGAGATCCTCAGACCCTTTGTGAGACCATATGCTGGTGCGGTTGGCCCTGGGTTCCTCCTAATGCAGGACAATGCTAGACCTCATGTGGCTGGAGTGTGTCAGCAGTTCCTGCAAGATGAAGGCATTGAAGGTATGGACTGGCCCGCCCGTTCCCCAGACCTGAATCCGATTGAGCACATCTGGGACATCATGTCTCGCTCCATCCACCAACGTCACGTTGCACCACAGACTGTCCAGGAGTTGGCGGATGCTTTAGTCCAGGTCTAGGACGAAAACCCTTCAGGAGACCATCCACCACCTCATCAGGAGCATGCCCAGGTGTTGTAGGGAGGTCATACAGGCACGTGGAGGCCACACACAACACTGAGCATCATTTTGACTTGTTTTAAGGACATTACATCAAAGTTGGATCAGCCTGTAGTGTGTTTTGCCACTTTAATTTTGTGTGTGACTCCAAATCCAGGCCTCCATTGGTTAATAAATTTGATTTCCATTGATGATTTTTGTGTGATTTTGTTCTCAGCACATTCAACTTTGTACAGAACAAAGTATTCAATGAGAATATTTCATTCATTCAGATCTAGGATGTGTTATTTGAGTGTTCCCTTCATTTTTTTGAGCAGTGTATATTTGGCTGATTGATACCAGGATTTCTCCTGATTGCACTTGGGGATACCTGGCTTATCATGAAATTCAGAAAGTCTGGGCAGCCGTTTGGGCCTTGTTAAGGCTGCCTGTGAGAGGATGCAGAGCAGCACAAACTCAACTCAGACTCAGTATCTGCTGGAGCTGGAGCTGAATCGCAAGGGATTAGATCTTGGAGAAGTTGTCTGTCTCTACGCGGCGAGGAAAGAACCAAGACAATTAGGACCATTCGGTTTTTCATCATTGAGAGGTACCTAAAAGACTTTAAGGCTGCCAACAAATTAATCAATTATGACAGCCTGTACCAAAACAATTGTAGTATCTGAAATTTGTCTTCATGATGGGCATTGGATTACTGGTTATCTCATTCTTCTCCTGGATGTTATGTAAACAGATGCTCTACGCCCCCGCTTGTCCCATCTTCTGAACTGTGTGAACTGATATCCCTAGACCAAGCT
The DNA here is from genome assembly GCA_013435755.1 of Amphilophus citrinellus. Classification (NCBI taxonomy): domain Eukaryota; kingdom Metazoa; phylum Chordata; class Actinopteri; order Cichliformes; family Cichlidae; genus Amphilophus; species Amphilophus citrinellus. The sequence goes on from CM024194.1 coordinate 8,900,206, forward strand.
GCTGATGAACATTCCACCTCTCATCAGGAACTGTTAGCTGGGGGGGTTGAGTCAGCCCTCAGTAGCCTGAACCCTCTCGCCTCCGCTGGCTCCATTCCATTCCATCCCCACCCCTCCCCACCCTAGCGCTCCCATGCTATATGCTATATGTGCTTACTATGCTATGCAGAGGTCTTTTGGCAACCTCATACTTTGTCTTGTGGGGCATAGATTTTTTTTCCCTCACCCACCCCATCCCGTGTTTACTATTGTTTCATCTCTTTAAACGGCAGTGCCTTTCTAGCCCTTTTTCCACCACCGGGGTTCCGGTGCCGGTGTTGTTCCCAAATGAACCGGCGAAAAGCTTAGGAACGGGGCCACGTTCCCACCGCGCTTGCGATCCACTGATTTAAGTATGAGTGTGGACGGGTCCTCGTGTGGACACGGAAGCCGAAGCGCAGAAACGTGGGAGAACACGCTCCCCTTTCTTGTGCAGAGAATACATTTTAGGGTCCAAACCAAACTACTGCAGCATCTGTGTGCAGCACAGAGGGAAACACAGACAGAAAATATGAGCAAGACGACAAGTACGCACTTTGCGTCCTTTTATCTGTGATATGAACTGATACAGAGCAGCAATTTCAGCCTTAGAGCCCAACCTAAATCACAGCTGTGAAAATCTCTTCACTTTTCTCATGTAATACACATGTAATATGGTAGAAAAGTTTATGTTGAGACGGAAAAGTCACATCCTTCGTCACATGTTCCTGGTTCCAGACCAGCTAGCTTGCAGGGCCTGAGTTAAACCCATTTTTCGGCCGAGCACTGAGTGTGTTCGTGGTGGGAAAACCACTGAACGGTTTAAATACTGGCACCGGCACCAGAACCCCGTCGGTGGAAAAGCGGCTTCTTTGATGGCAGCAAAGCTGCAGACACTTATCCCCCCATTTGTCTGTTTTTTTGTTTTTTCTTGGATGGGAGTTCTGCCACCTATAAGTTCCCCTTGTGGGACAAGTATCTATCTATCAGAAAGACAGATGGTTTGAAAAAGGAGTTAAAGAAGCATCTATCTACAGAGGAGGAACAGAAGAGGTGGTTTATGTCACCAACGTTCCCCCACTTACAGTGCTGTACTGAGCTCCCTCCCCAGACATCTCAACCCCCATCCACACCTCTGTTCCAGTGACCTCAATAGGTCACATTAAGCACTGGAGCAAGGTGCTGAATTGGTTTAATCTGAAACCAAAGCTCCTCCATGAATCGCCACCTTATCATGGTAGAGGGATTTGTGTGTTCCAGTGATCCCAGGAGCTATGTTGTCCGGGGGCTTGTACCCCTGGTAGGGTCTCCCATGGCAAACTGGTCCTAGGTAAGGGTCCAGACAAAGAGTGGTTCAGATGACCCCTTATGGAAATAACAACAAGGGAACAGTTTACCCTGCCCAGGATAGGGTTACTGGGGCCCCACCCTGGTTTGCGCTTATGCACCGAATGACAGTTCAGAGTACCTAACCTTTTTGGAGTCACTAGGTGGCGTGCTCGAGAGTGCTCAATCCAGTGACTCCATCGTCTTCTTGGAAGACTTCAATGCTCACGTGGGCAGTGACAGTGAGACCTGGAGAGACATGATTGGGAGGAATGGCCTGCCTAATCTGAACCCAAATGGTGTCTTGTTATTGGACTTCTGTGCAAACTACAATTTGTCCATAGTGAACACCATGTTTGAACATAAGGATGTACTTAAGTGCATGTTGCGCCAAGACACCCTAGGTCACATGATTAATTTTGTAATGGTATCACCAGATCTGTGGCCATATATTTTGGACACTTGAGTGAAGAGAGGAGCTGAGCTGTCAGCTGATCACCACCTGATCAGGTGGCTGGGACAGATGCTGGAAAGACCTGGCACACCTAAGCGTGTTGTGAGGGTGGCCCCAGTCCACGAGACCTTCAACTCCCACCTCCGGCAGAACTTCAACAGCATTCCATGGGAGGCTGAGGACACAGAATCTTCATGGACCATGTTCTGCACCTCCATTGTTGAGGCTGCTGCTCAGAGCTGTGGCTGCAAGGTGGTTGATGCCTATCGTGGTGGTAACCCCCAAACCAGATGGTGGTTACCGGAGGTGAAGAGAGCCATCAAGCTGAAAAAGGAATCTTATCGGGCTTGGTTAGCCTGTGGGACCTGGGGCAGCTTACAGGTATTGGCAGGCCAAGTGGAACACAGCTTGGGCAGTAGCTGAAGAAAAAACTTGGGTGTGGGAGGAGTTCGGAGTTCCAGGCTTTGGAAAAAGACTTTTGGGTGGCATCGAAGTGTTTCTGGCAAACCATCAGGCGACTCAGCAGGGGAAAGAGGTGCTCTACTCACATGGTTTATGGTGCAGTGGCGTGCTGCTGACTTCAACTGAGGCTATAGTCAGACAGTGGAAGGAATACTTTGAAAACCTCCTGAATCCCACAGACATGCCTTCTGAGGTGGAAGCAGAGTCTGGGATGAGCGGAATGACTTGCCCCTCACTGGGGAGGAAATCACTAAGGTGGTTAAATAACTCCTTGGTGGCAGGGCCCCTGTGGTAGACGAGATTCACCCTGAGTTCCTGAAGGCTCTGGATGTTGTAGGGCTGTCTTGGCTGACACGCGTCTGTAACATCGCGTGGAGATGTAGGGTGGTGCCACTGGTTTGGCAGACCGGGGTGATGGTCCCCATCTTTAAGAAGGTAGACCAGAGGATGTGCTCCAACTTTCGGGGGATCACACTCCTCAGCCTCCCCAGTAAGGTCTATGCAAGTGTGCTGGAAAGGAGAGTCCGCCTGTTAGCCGAACCTCGGATCCAGGAGGAACAATGCGGTTTTCGTCCTGGTTGTGGAACACTGGACCAGCTCTTTATCCTCTTGAGGATATTCGAGTGTGTGTGGGAGTTTGCCCAACCAGTCTACATGTACTTTGTGGACTTGGAGAAGGCATTCAACCGTGTCCCTTGGGGTATCCTGTGGGAGGTTCTGCGGGAGTATAGTGTGTCAGGCTTGTTGTTGTGGGCCATTCAGTCCCTGTACAACTGCAGTGAGAGCTTGGTCTGTTTTGGCCGGCAATGAGTCAGACTTATTTCCTGTGGGTGTTGGACTCCGTCAGGGCTGCCCTTTGTCACCGATTCTGTTCATAATTTTTATGGACAGAATTTCTAGGTGTAGCCAGGTGGCGGAAGGCTTCTTCCTTGGTGGTCTCAGAGTCTCATCTCTGCTCTTTGCAGATGATGTAGTCCCGTTGGCTTCATCAGGGGGTGGCCTCCATATCTTAGTGCGGTTCACAGCCGAGTGTGAAAGGGCTGACATGAGAATCAACAGTGCCAAGTCTGAGGCCATGGTCCTCAGCCGGAAAAGGGTGGAGTCCCCTCTCCATCTCAGGGACAAGTTCCTGCCCCAGGTAGAGGATTTCAAGTATCTCGGGGTCTTGTTCATGAGTGATGGGAGAAGGGAACGGGAGAGCAACAGACCGACTGGGGCTGCATCTGCAGAGATGCGGACGCTGCACCGGTCTGTCGTGGTGAAGAGGGAGCTGAGTGTAAAAGCAAAGCTGTCAATTTCGATCTACGTTCCTACCCTCACCTATGGTCGCGAGCTTTGTGTAGTGACCGAAAGAATAAGATCGCGAATACAAGCAGCAGTAATGAGCTTCCTTCGAAGGGTGGCTGGCCTCTCCCTTAGAGATAAGGTGAGGAGTGCGGCCATCTGGAAGGGGCTCAGAGTAGAGCCGCTGCTCCTCCACATCGAAAGGAGCCAATTGAGGTGGTTTGGGCATCTGATTAGGATGCCTCCTGGCCGCCTCTTGGGTGAGGTGTTCTGGGCATGTCCCACCGGGAGGAGGCCCCATGGTAGACCCAGGACACGCTGGAGAGATTATATCTCTCGGTTGACCTGGGAACGCCTTGAGGTCCCCCTGGATGAGCTGGTGGAGGTAGCTGGGGAGAGGGAAGCCTGGGCTTCTCTGCTTAGGCAGCTGCCCTAAAGAAAGAGAATGGATGAAAAATCTTATTGTAATGACCCACGCCTCCTTTCACACCTTGGCGCATGTAATTATGCACATGAACAATAGAGGGTCATAACCACCTCGAGGGGACTGCGCCCATGGGGTTTAAAATACCTGGGTCTCTCCACCTTTGGTGTGAGAACTGAAGAAGCCTTTCAGATGAGAGGTGAAACATCTTTAAGAATCCTAAAGAAATCCATTTGCCTTTTTTCAAGCTCCAGAGATACTATGACCTGGATGAGTGAGAACCTGCACAGACATACTGTATCCATGTAGTGTTTCCAGTCCAGCAGCTCCCTCTAGTGTCCATATCTAAAGCCTGTGGGAGGATGGTGTTAATCTAAAATGTGAATCATAGTGTTCCAGTCAGTCATCAGTGTGTCTCTGCACAGCTGTCATTAAAATGTGTTCAGAGGGCCTCAGTGTGTGAATGGTTCCAGTTCAGCTCCATAACAGCAGCGTCCCTGGTTTGATTCCTGTGTTTCAGCTCATATCTGCCTCTCTCACTGAGGGGGAAGTGTATACTTATGCACAGAGGAAATAGTCCCCCCCCACTGCCTCTGCACCAATAGTAAAGCTGGTGCTCAGAGGAAGAGGGCGGGGTCTTACTTGGTGTCAGTGAGAGAAATGAAAAAAAGCTCAAATGAGTGAGAAGGACGATGAAGGAAACATCTGTGCTGTGTCTGCTCTGTAAGTAGAATCTCTGTGTTTGTTTGAATTATTGACCTTTGACTGTCTGCTCTCCTGATAACTGATGATGGAGGAGAAGACATGAAAAACTAATCAGGCTGAATTCAAGTTCAAACACCATGAGGACCAACTGCAGGTCTGAACTGACTCTTTATCTTTGCTCAGGAGTCCAGGAAACACAGCAGGCAGTGAAAAGCTCAAATCATTCACTGATTACATGAACACAGCTGCACAGAGGACACATGACTTTACTGTAGGATTTAAATGTTACTTTTTAGATCGTAGACAGTGTAAAAGATCCTCACCAGATACATGGATGAAAAAGTTTTGAAAGAGTTTGTGGGTCTGTCAGCTGTTTGTGTGGAGTTGTTCTTTGTGTTCAACTCAAACCAACCTGAGTGTCATTTCTCTTTAGTTCTGATCTCACTGCTGAGCTGCACAACAAACCAAGGTCAGTAACCTTCTTCTGTCACAGCTTCAACCTGATAAATGCTCACTAATATGACCTGTTTGGCTTCATGTTTCATTGTAACCCTCACAGCTCGTCTGACTGTGAGTCCCAGCAGCTCTCAGTTCTTTGAAGGAGACTTTGTGTCTCTGAGCTGTGAGGAGGACGACAGCTCTGCTGGATGGACTCTGAGGAGGAACACAAGCAATGTACAGAGGGCTCAGTGTGGAGATGAGTGGGGACTTCCAGCTGGTTCTTCCTGTAACATCAGTCACATTTTCACATGGGATAATGGAGTTTACTGGTGTGAGTCCAGAGAGGGTGCCATCAGTAACATGGTTAAGCTCACAGTCTCTGGTAAGCTGAGTGTGTGGAGTTAGTGTTGATGAAGCTGTGTGTAAATGGATGAAATGCTGTAGTTTGTCTCTGTGTTGAGGTGGATCAGTGATCCTGCAGAGTCCTGTCCTCCCTGTGATGGAGGGAGATGACGTCACTCTGCTCTGTCAAACAAAGACCCCTCCCTCCAACCTCCCAGCTGCTTTCTATAAAGATGGCTCCCTCATCAGGAAGCAGCCTACAGGTCACATGACCATCCAGCATGTTTCCAGGTCTGATGAAGGCCTCTACAAGTGTGACATCAGCGGTCATGGAGAGTCTCCATCCAGCTGGATCACTGTCACAGGTGACACACTCACCTGTCTGTGTTTCTGCAGGTTTCAACATTCACAATGTGACCATAACTTAATGACTGTGTTTGCTTTATTTTAGAGAGACACACCACCACACCTCCACCTACATCCACACCTCCACCTACATCCACCTCCATCACTCTTTCTCCATCACTCTCTCCTCCTGTTCTCTCTCTGATCTCCTCTGTTGGATCAGTCTGTGTTGTGGTTCTACTGGTGTTACTGGTTCTGCTGCTGAGACGATGTGTTCACAGCAAACCTGAAGGTGAGACTCAGACTTCCTGATGTTTCATCTTTGAGTTTGTTTAGTAGAATAAAGTTCATTCATTATGATCACAGTAACGACTTTCTTAATGTGATCTCTGTTTAGATATTTAATTCCTATTATTGTTCATTTTGAATAATTTCAGCAGATCAAGAAGAAGAAGATGACATCATCACTGACATCTTGTATAATGACAGCAAAATATCAAATCATTGGCGACAGCCAATCAGACGAATCAGAGGTAGTGTTGTGTTTTCTTCATTGGGTTTGGGGATCAGTATTTTTTCTGACGTCTGAGTTCAAGGGTGTTTTAATAAGATGTAATTAGGGTATATTTTATTGTGTGATGATATTTGAGAGTATATCAAGAGTTTTTATAAACCAAGTGCCAAATATTAAAAAATAGAAATAAAGGGTGAGCTGAATCCTGCATTAAAGTCTGTAACAGCAAACATGATCATTGCCACACCCCTGCTCTGAAAGAACCAATCAACAGCTAACACAGGAAACATGTGACTCTTTCTTACTGATGAGGTTCAGACCCTTTCAGCTCCTTTTATTATAGTTCAGATATAAGTCAATGTGCTTAAAAGTACACAGTGAGGATTTTTTTTTTATTGTATGTAAAAATTGATCAGCTTAGTCTAATGTAATCATGTGTGTTTAACACTGAGCTTACTGAGTGTTGTTGACTGTGAGCTGGACTGTGTGTTTGTGGTCTGTGGTTACCTGAAGCTAACAGCTCTGCAGTGGTCCAGCTTCCTGCTTCTGATAGAAAGAAAACCCTTGAACTGCAGGTGTTTCAGCACAGGGCTGTTTGTTTAAAAAAAGAGGAAGGGACATGTGGAAAAGTATCTCTAAATGTCACGGCCACTCAGCCAATAGCTTCATTAAACCTAAGAGAAGAACCAAGAATCAATTGGCAGCAGTGAAAGCACAAGGGGAGCTAGAAAAGAACGGGTTGACAAGTTGATCGTGGAAGCAGGTCTAGAACCCTTCAGCCAGCAGGAAACCGCACACTAGTGAGCCAGGCATTCAGGCAGAGACTGGGTGCAGTATCTGGCCCTTTGATATTGTGCTTGCTGAAGTTGATAGCATGCAGCTGGTTGGGCTGAAGAGATGGACCCAAACCAACCAGTGTGCATCATGACACCAAACCTCTGCACACACACCAGAAGGTCTTTCAGAGTCAATATGAATTACTTCCAGTGTTGCACTTTAAATCCAGTCTCTGCTTCAATTCTCATTATAAAGTTAATAACCACGTAATTCTAGTTTAACTAGACTCTAAAACTGCTTCTCACGGCAGTGTGTGCTTCTCTGACCCAAACAGTGTTTGTGTTGTGAGAACATGTTTGATGCTCTGTGGTGAAGAGTGTCAGTCTGCTCTGAAAGAAGGTGGCAGCTTTGTGGTCGCCCGCTGTTGTCTTTCACAGACCCCCCCCCCCCAGCTCTCTGTGGTCAGTCTGTGTTTCACAGCACAGGTGTTAAGCAGAGGAAAAGCTGAAAGTCATAACCTAATTTCTTCATGATGCAACATTAGAAATGATGATAAAAAAGCTGTAGTGTGATAATGCAACAGTAGTATATCTATTGTAGCTGCAAAAGTGTAAATGTGTCTTATTAGTTTATTATTTCATTATTTATTCTGCAGACACTGATTCAGCTGCAGTCTACTCAGCAGTGACAACTGAAGACATCAGTTATGGACCAACAACCATCAGATCAAGGAGGCCCAGGTACAGCTGCTGTTTAACCTTGGACATACCTAAGCTAGCTGCTCTCCCTGTTTACAACCATCATACTAAGCTAAGCTAACAGATCCTGACTCAGATTCAGAGCTCAGACTTGTGAAGGATAGCTGACCAAAAAAAAGAACCAAGAAAACAGAGATGGAGGGCAGAATGTGATTCTAGTTACAGAGTTGTCTTTCCTCTTTTACACAGTTCTTGAGGCCCTGTTTATATGACAAAGATTTCAGATGGGTTCCGGCCTCCCGTTTACACAAGAACGGTGTAACATTATACTTTTTATAAGCCGGCTTCAGACTGAAGCACTTCTAAAACGCTTCGGTCTAAACAGGCTTTCTTGTAAACAGGCAAAATGCTACTTTTTGAAAACGGGGCCACTGGCACATGGGCACTATGGTAGCAGCTACTATATCCACACTGCCAACTTGTGGCCTGGCAGCAGGAACTGCACTACTGTGCTACTTTTTGAAAACAAAAACAGCAAAATGACACCATTTCTACTTAAAATAAACTCATTCAAACGGGGCCTGAAACTCCTCTTTATTCAGCAACTCCTTGCTGACCCAAACTGTAAGCTCCACCCCTTCCTACCTGAGGACTCTGGTTTAAGATGTGGAGGTGTTAGTTCTCACACAGCGGCATTTGCGGCTGTGCAAGAAGGTACAGGATGACCACTGTCAGAGCTACAGAATGGCCTCCAGCAGCCACTAGGGTACAAAAATTCATTCCTATACCTTTTTTTTTTTTTTTTTTTAATAGCCTGTCATGTCTGGCAGTTTTCATAATCAGAATATGATCCGAATACGCTGATGTACCAAACATATTTGCTTTTCCAAGAATAGCTCTGTAAGTTTTACAATAGGCTACTCTTGTTAGTATGTCTTTAGTTTGTATTTTTATTTGATTTTATTTATTTATACCAGGCGTGACAGGCAGAAAGGAAAGGGAAAAAAAGAAAAGAGAAAAAACAAAAAAAACAAAACACCGGCACCGGAACCCTGTTGGTGGGAAAGAGGCTAGTGTGAACCTGCTGTAAAAGGCAGAGGGTGCCACTGGTCCCAGTACAGTGTGAAGTGGTCCCAGTACAGTGTGAACTGTGACTGTGTGATGCAGAGAGGTGCAGGTTGGAGGTCTTGATTGAACTCCAAAGCTTGTAATCATGTTTCCTGTTGTTTGAACTGTGTGTGTTTGTGTTCAGACTTTAAACCAGAGCCAGACGTCGTCTACTCTTCACTGAAGTATCCACCAGTCCAACCACTGACGTCCAGCTGCTGCTCTCTGACTGCTCCCAGCACCTCACAGACCATCCAGGTGTTACAGAGATTTTTTATGTTTTCTGTCTATTTTTTTCTCAGTTAATAAGAATCAGGACTTCATCTGAAGTTTTAAAGGTGCATTTTGCTCTTGTTTCCTGGATTTCTGCAGCATTAATGAACTCGTATATGTTTCTCATGTGGTTCTCAGTTTCAAAAAGATGTCCAATGGAAAATTAGTTTGTTCCTGTTTGGTTGTGGCTAACTGATATGCACATCAGCTCAGTGCAGAGCGCAGTAACACCGAGCAACAACTGCAGACTAAGAATAGCAGGGGCATCATATAGTGTCTGCAGAGTGCACAGAGCAGCTCCAGCACAGGATGTGCCTCTTTGATGCTGAACATTGTTTTTCTCACCTTGAAACCAACCAGCAGCAGCTGACATGACTCAAATACCAGAAGCAGATTTTCAGCACAGAAATGAAGTATTTTGGTGTCTGATAAACATGTGAATACGTGACTCAGATGATGATAAAGGATTTGTCCCCTTCCTGATTTTTTTTTGTATATTTGTCATATAATGTCTTATAGTCCCAGAGTTTAGGGGTGAATTTAGAGTTTGAATTCCTAGTTATATATTTGAGCCAAATTTCTGCTTTTTTGTTTTGTTTTGTTTGGGGGGGGGGGGGGGGTCACTCCTGTAAGGTTTATCAGAACCAAACTGACAGAAAACCTTATTCCAGGTTTTCCATCTAGAGTGGGTCTCTGATGGGAAAGAGAAACACAACAGCAGAGCTCCTGTTTCCACTCAGCTTCAAAGGCAGACAGAGATGTTTGGTATAATGTTCATTCATTGCTGTCCTGAGTGGCTAGCATCACTCTGAGACAACCTGTGTGACCGTTGGCTGCCTCCTAGACCACCTCCAACGCTCTGGTCCTCAAACTGTTCCTCTGGTCTATCCTGCACATGGATCAGTCCCCTGAACTGTTCTACTCTGCCTGCCCCCCAGGTTAATGTCTGTTTTAATTGATGTTTTAATTTGTTTGAGCATCAAACTAAACTGACTGTAAAGTTTAAATATATCTGCTGGAACAGGATTTTGATGGAGTGCTGTAGAAGTTTCACTCTCAACACCAACATGAAAAAAGATCAGTTTAAATGATAGTTCCTGTTAAACATGCATTGGTGATGCATGCTTTTATATTTGATTATGTGCATTAAAATAAGTTGAAGATTCTATTAAAAATATAATATTTGTCTGTGATCATAATGTGTCATAATGTAAGAAAATATGCATAAAATATGGCTACACACATTTAGCTTTGGGCACCGAGTCTCTGTCATCCACCAGGGGGTGCTGTAGAACCGTTATGATCCCAGTTCAACAGCCTGGACTTGACTTCAACACTGTTTTGACTGATGATCATAAAGAGTGTTTTTCTAGTGTTCACTCGCTGCCAGCACAGAGAAACAAATGAACCTTTAATGGTTCCTCTGGGTCACATGACTCCATCTTTTCTCTCCTGCAGAGTTTCATCACATTTGTCCTGCTGACCTTTAACTGATCGTGCTGACAGGTTTCTGTCTCTGCTGTCGCCTCAGTGGACGATTAATATACAGGAAAAGAAGCAAACTACATAATCAGAGTAGTTGCTGATTAATTTTAACTTAATCATTTGATTCTGTCTTTGATGAATTTACTTTTTTTTTTTAAAAAGATGATTTTGGAATGTTTTACAGGTTTATTGGACAGTTCTTGTAGAGAGAAACAGGAAAGCAGGAGGACAGATGGGGAAGACACACAGTAAACAGTGACAGAATGGGACTCAAACCTGTGCTGACCGCTCAGCCGTGCAGAATACAGGGTCGCCTGCTCGTCCCCTGAGCCACCCCAGTGCCCTGATTAATGTACTTTTACAGCAGGTCATATGATGTGATATGACACCCACAGAGCTGTACCAACAACAAACACACACTGTTGAAGCAGTTTAACCAGAACTGAGGCCTTCATGAAATGTGACACTGTTTGTGTGACCACAAAGCTGATTTTAGCAATTCCTTCAGACCTTCTTAGAGCAAATGTTAATTCAGAATGTTTGGAAGCAGACACAGACCCACCTGTTATTATTCAGGAAATGCAGGTAAAAATTAAAAACTTTTTACCTTCATGATATAACGTCTTTCAAGCAGCCACCTACCCCACATGAGACATGATATGAGATGATTCAAAACAAGACAAAAGACACCCACTCCAGTCCACGTCACACCAGAACAGTGACCCTCGATTAGAATGATGATAACAACCTTTTTGACCTGCTAGGAGGTGGAGATGGCCCCTCCTGGCCCTTAACTGTGGGTCTGATAACTGTTGATGGCGTGCATTTAATGGATCAGCTGAGCGGTCTCAGCAGATGACCCCCCCCCTCCCTGAGCCTGGTTCTGCTGGAGGTTTCTTCCTGTTAAAGGGAGTTTTTCCTTCCCACTGTCACCAAGTGCTGCTCATATTTCTGACTGCTGGGTTTTCTCTGTAATTATTTTAGGGTCTTTACTTTACAATATAAAGCACCTCGAGGTGACTGTTGTGATTTGGTGCTACATAAGTAAGTTGATTTGAATTTCAGGTATTTTGGAATAATCCCTTTGATAGAAGGCTTTTGGATTTTGTGTGTCTAATTTTAAATGTTCTTTTTAGTGTCTAAACATGTTGGCCAGAGTGACCTTGTACTTTATTATTATTTTATCATCACATCATTTATTCATCTATCTTCTTCCAGTGTTATCATTAGACCAAATGGGTGGAGGGTAAAGTCTGCTCACCACACTGTGCTTCACTTCCTGTTACAGTCACATCTGTTATTTTGGGTTTGTGGTATTTGTTAGTCAAATGCATGGAGCTCAGAGCCGAGCAGGAGTCAGGGAATGTGGCTGCTAAGATTTCTGCTATGAGGTCAAACAGGTTAAGGTGTGTCTTTAAAACAGCTGACAGGGAAATACGGGTTGTTTGGTCAGCAACATTACGGAGTACGGAGCTCACTTAACCAACAGATTGTTTTCTTCTACTTTCTTTATTTTTACTATTTGCTCTGTCAGTGGATCATTTTCCTCCTGATGATCAGCAGAGTGTTTGAGGCTCTCAGAGCTCCTTCACATCAACAGTAAGTGTTTAAAATGACCTCTTTCAGCCTTTTAGCTGATCTGACTGAAGTCTGTGAGCTTCAGTGGATTAACAGATTGTTCATGTTAATGAAGCAGGATTAAAGCTTCACTTTACTGCTTCCTGTTACACATGAAGCTCAGGTGGAGTTAGTGGAAGCATCTGATTTACTGTTGGCTGCTTTAATCTGTGAAAACACATCAGATTCCATGAACAGCTGTGGTTTGATGGAGGCTACAGCTAAATGCTGCCTCCTCCATAGTGCAATCTACATTTTTATACAGGGAAATCATTCTGAAGACCTTTGATGATGATGATGATGATCTTCAGTATATAGCTGATGATTGATGATCAGAGAGGTTAAGTTGGTGTGGAGATCATTGAAGAACTGAACCTGTTAAACTCTGTTTCGCCTGTTTTGTTATGACAAACATTCATGATTGTACAGTTGTACAGATTACAGTCAAACCTCGGCATGTAAAAAATGTCCTCAGACATGTTTGACGTGTCTGTCAGTGGAAATGCGGCTGGAATTTTGTTGCTATGCTTGATGATGTTTCTCTGCATCTTTTCTCTGCAGTTGAGATTTATTCTTTGAGATGAAGAGGAAAAGTATCAGACTGGTTTATGCATTAGACAATATTTATGTAAGATTTTGTTACATAGTTTATTTATTTACACAACTGTGTGTGTGAAGGTGACTCGGGGGGGTGGATGGAGTCTTTTTCCTGTTTGCTATCTCTTCCTGTTTTATTTTGTGAGTTGTCCTTGTGCGGTGCTTTTAGTTTTGCATTTTGTGTCGTCCTCTCCAGCCGTTCCTACTTCCCTGATTACCATATATATATACATATGCTTTGCATTTCTCCTTACCCTTTGTGGAGTCATCGCCTCCTGGCAGTGTTCTTTTTTTCATGTTTCCTAAAGATTCTCTGTTCCTTGGATTTGTCGCCCTGCAAAGCCTTGTCCTGTTTACTTATCTTCTGAGTGAACTCAGCAATAAAGCTGCCTTTTCTGAATTTATGCTCATTTCTCGGATCTGTATTTGGGTCCAAATCCTACCTCCATCACTGTGGTAACACACAGCACGTGTGCACCAAATGACAGGTCAGAGTACCCACCCTCCTTGGAGTTGCTGGGTACAGTGCTCAAGGGAGTGCTCCATCTGGCGACTTCATTGTCCTGCTGGGAGACTTCACCGCTCAACGGAATGCAGCTCGGCCAGTGGCTGAAGCAAAAATTTGGGTGTGGGAGAAGTTCAGTGAGGCCATGAAAAAAGAATTTTGGTAAGCCTCAAAGCGATTCTGGCAAACCGTCAGGTGACTCTGGAGGGAAGAGTGCTCCACTGACGCAGTCTGTAGTCCTGGCAAGGCGCTGCTGACTTCAACTGAGGCTATAATCAGGTGGTGGAAGGAATACTTTGAGGGCGTCCTTAATTCCAATGACATGCCTTCTGTAGTGAAAACAGTCTGAGGACAAGGGGGACAATTCGCCTATTACTAGGGATAAGGTCACTGAGTTGGTTAAACAACTCCTTGGTGACAGGGCCCCAGGGATGGATGAGAGTCACACTGAGTTGTTGAAGTCTCCCCAGAAAGGTCTACACCAGGGTGCTAGAAAGGAGGGTCCGCCCTTCAGTCAAGCCTCAATTTCAAAAGGAACAATGTGGTTTTCTTCCTGGTCACAGAACCCTGGACCAGCTCTTCATCCTCATCCTCTTCATCCTCTAAAGGATATTTGAGTGTGTGTGGGAGTTTGCCCACCCGGGTGTGGTTTGTGGACTTGGAGAAGGCAACTGTTCAAATATTGTAGGGTCTTTACCTTATATTATAAAGCGCCTTGAGGTGGCTGTTGTAATTTGGCGCTATATAAATAAAATTGAATTGAACTGAAAGTCCCTCGGGGTGCTTTGAGGGAGGTGCTGTGGGAGTACTGGCCATTTGTGTTGTTCCTCTATACTACTCTTTTGTATTCAAGGACACAACAGCCAGGATGCGAGACAACTTGATAACCTTTTTATTCTTCTTCCATGGCACCTCTAAATCTGAGGTCATGGTCCTCAGCCGGAAAAGGGCGGCATGCCCACCTCAGCTCAGGAACAAGTTTCTGCTCCAGGTGGAGCAGTTCAAGTATCTTGGGGTCTTATTCACAAGAAACGGGAGAAGGGAACGGGAGATTGACAGACAAAGTGGGGCTGGATCTGCACGACAGACTGGACGCTGCACCAGTCTGTCGTGGTAAAAAGCAAGCTGAGAGTACTTGAGGCAGCCGCTCATCGTTGAACTGGAGAGGACATTCCACCCTTTTCTGACATAGAGGTTATATTTCTCATACCCTCCAACTCACATTTTGCTGCAAACTGCTCCAGTGCAAGCTGGAGGCACCACCTGATGAAGCCAACAGAACCACATATTCTGCAAAATTAAGTAGATATTCTATCAGGCCACCACGGGAGAAAGCTTTCTACCATTTTGCTATGCCCAGAAATTCTGTCCATAAAAACTATGAGCGGAACCTGTCACACAGGGCAGCCCTGGAACAATGACTGGAACTGAGTCTAACTTGCTACCGGTAATGCAGACCAAGCTCTCGCTGCAGTTGTACATGGACTGAATACTCCTACAGAACCCGTTGCAGGATGCCCCGAAGGACACAGTTGAAGTAAACAAAACATAAAACAAATAGATTGGAAGGGCCAACTCCAACACACTACCTGGTTTCCACAACCAGGTCAAAAACCATAATGTTCCTTCTTAATCTGACATCTGACTAACAGATGAACTGTGATGTCATCATTTCCATGCTCTGTATGCACTACAGGAGTCATGTCAGTGGAATTATGGAGGTTCTCAATGTATTCCTTCCATTGCCCCACTATATTGCACCCCATCTGCACTATTCATCCCTGTGAGTAGAGCACTTGTTTCTCTTCCTGAGATTCCTGACAGTTTGTCAGAATCACTTCAAGGCACTCTGAAAGTCTTTTTCCGTGGCTTCAGTGAAGTTCTTTAACTTGATGGCTCCCTTCATTTCCAACATCCATCACCTGGTTCAGGAATAACCACCATGCAAGATGCCAACCACCTTACAACCGCAGCTCTGTGTAGAACGTGGTGGACTCAGCATCCTCAGCCTTTCTCAGACTGCTGTCTACTTGCCCATTCTCCTCTTTGGGGAAGGGTCCAGCCATAAAGCACTCTTTATCGAGCACCCTTCCCAAGCCTGGCTCCAGGGCCTGATCTGCTAATCCTATCCTGGGCAGGGTAAACAGTTCCCTTGATCTTTCTCTATCTAAATTGCTCTTCATCTGGCCCCTCACACAGAACCAATTTGTACTGAGAGACCCTACCAGGGCCAAAACACCCCAAGACAACATAGCCCCTGGTATCACTGTAACACTCACACTCCATTTAGTACCCACTCACTTCTCTCTCATTCTGGGAAATACAGCAGCTGGACCTTTAACTACCAGTTTGACAAACTGCCCACAAACATTGAATGTGTTTGCTGAAGTTTATTGTTAGAAATGTTGATATTACCTGCCACCTAAAAAAATGTTCCTTTGCTTGCTCCTCTTCTGTAGCACTACCTAGATGCTGTAATACTGTAACAGCTTGCAGACATCTGCAGCACAAATGCTGTTCCAGATTGTTCCGACCTACATTAACAAGTGAGTATAGTGCTGTAAATGATGCATAAAATTTATGGTTTTGACTGATTCATCTCTTTGCATGCAATAAGGTCCACCGATTCACATCTCAGTTGTCTTTTATATGTTATTTTTCCCTCAGTTTAGACTCATGGTCCAGCTCTGGTCCCCCGGATGAGGTGGCTGTGGAGAGGGAGGTTTTGCTGTTTGAAGGCATGGATTGTTGACAAATAATAACTTCCAGCTAACAGCGTCCTATCCTCAGCGATTCTGCTGAATCTGCAACAAGGTTGGTATTGCTACTGCAAAAAGTATTCTGTTATACTTTATTTTTTCTTATAAATTACTCCTCAAAGAAAGTATTTTTTACATTAGCCATTAAATTGCCTTTTTGTAATCTAATAGAAAGTCCCAAACACTGATCAAAATGGCTATACTGGTGCATACGATGGTCCTCTCTTATCAATCGCCCTGATAAAACAACTTCAAATGGCAGAAATCATATTGGTAAAATGGTAAAATCTGAGGTGCACTTTTTTGGTATTTGTTGTTTTGTAATGAATGCAGCAAAACTGCAAAAATGTGCCACAAACCGGGAAATGAAAACAGTTCGCCTTCAAAGTAAAAGTTTTGCCTCATCGCTGCAACCAAAATGATTCGGATGGTGCTAATTTTACTTTGAAGGTAAACGGTCTCTGTTTCCGGGTTGTGTACGCTTTTTAGAGTTTTACTCCAGCACGGAGTAACGCTGTAATGTTTGTACACAGATTTACACAAATTTATCACCTCAGCTGCAGCGATATGCTAGCAACCGAAGCAATCACGGGGGTTGCTAGCCGGTTTGGGGAATTGTTGCCCGGAAGGTGGTTACCAGTGGGTCATGAAGGGCTAGCGTGGCTGCTAACTTAGCTACCATTTCTCTGTGACTGCCATCAAGCAGTCAGCCGCTCACAACTGGTCAGAAAATTATAATTTTCCCTCACGGTCCATTGTTAGCGAACCGTTATCGGGCCAGTCTCCAGGCCTGTGTGATTCGGGTCTTACTGTCAACAAAATGGGCAAAAAGTTACGTCATGTCTGCGATCACATGTCTGCGAAACATTTCCGTGTTAGCTTAGATGCTAAACACGGAAATGGCTTCGGGAACGTGCGATCCGCTCCGCTCGACTTTGCTGTTTTTTGGCATCTTCGTGTTTGTCTCAGCAGGTGAGGTTCATCTGTTAGAAACCATCAGAAGGGTATTCCTTTTACTGTAATCGTATTTCTCTGTAACCTAGTAAGGAATTAGCTACGAAATTCAGCGATCACAAACTCGGAGAAGCCCTGACAGAACAATCCCAAGATGGCAGCAGTGCTTGTAAACATTAGTATAATAATGTTGTTCCGTTCCTCTGATCAGATGGAGGTCAGAGCTGGACTTGACGTCATTCGGGAAATAAATAAAACACGATTTCTTTTGCTCCACAGAAAGGTGGAGTCCATCATGGGGTGACCTGTCCGGTGTGCAGTCCTGTCATACCTGGAATAATCTCCAGACTGCGGTCTCCAGCGTCCACAGTCTGGAGGCTATTCCAGGGCCAAAGACAGGTCACAGCGTGGACAGTCTGTTATTCATCAATACAGCACAATGCTAGCACAACTACACAACAGTGAAACTACAGTTTTGTAACTGTTTATGTGCACTGCTGCGTCTTAGAGTGTGAAGTTGGGGTTGGTGGAGCTGCTCCAACGTTGCTTGGATGAACATTGCAGTAGAAAACCATTGTGAAGCAGGAATTTATGCAGAAAACAGACATGATGATGTTTTGCTTGTGACAGATGAATTCACGTGTTTCCTAATTTGCTAATGAAATGCAGTCATCTCAGGGGTGACTTCACTCCCAGGTTTGACTTCTGAGGTAAAAGAACACGAGCTAAACTCAGTGTTCACACTGGCTGTGGCATCCTGACATGCCACAGCCTGCAGGAGGTGTTGTATGGATAAAGGGTTGGAGCTGTATCAAGCCTAAAGTCACAAAGATAGCTCTTCAGATCATCGTGGTAACTAATGCACAACTTACACTGGAGCAGGTAATGTGTTCAGAGTTAACATCAGCTAGAAGTATCATGTTTTCATTAATTATATTGTTTACAATAAGCTTTTATAAATCATTATAGAGTCTCTGCTGGTACTATGAGTACCTGATCAACATCACCAAAGGAAGCTGTGCTGCATTCTGACTAATAAAATATGTTCTTATGTATTTAGATGAGTAATTTTCTGCAACAACAGTGTTGAATGGATAGAATACTAATAATAGAATCTGTAAAGAACATAAAAATATAATCTTGCTGCATCAAAGATGAGCTGAATGCTGCAGAAAGTCATTAATTTGGTAAAAACTAGTAAAATGAACATTTTAATTCCAGTTGATGATTTTCTGAGTGCTGCTTTTTATTAATAAGGTGACAGCTGCACATTACAGCTCTGAGACTTTAAACTGGATCCATTTCAACATTAATGCGATCGCTCCCACAGCCTGATGGAGACACGTGGAAATAACTTTAGTTATTGCATATCAAAGTGAAAGTAATTTACCTGACTGAACAGGTGTTCAGTGTTTCCAGCAGTGTGAAAGAGGCTCAGCATCAGATCAGAATCAATACATTTTCTAAAACACCAAATGAATACACACACATTCCTGTGACACACAGTTTGTGCTTCATTCAGTGGTTTTTAGTAAAATGCGGCTTAACAAGCTGCACGTGTGAAACATTTTCCCTCAGCAGAGAATCAATATTCCACTTCTGTGAGAACGTGGAGCTTCCAGCTGATTTTATACTGAGACTCTGAACAGAACTGAAACAATATTTCTATTTTAAGACAGTTTTAGTTTGTATTTTCTCAGGTGCAGACTCACTGCTATTTAAGGGTTTGAGAAAAAAGATCAAATATTAAAACAAAATTCAAATATTAGCTTAGTCTACGTGCAAATCTGATATGTCTACATGTACAGTGCAAGTCTCCTGTTATAGGGTCGTATATGAATGCTTACAAAACAATAAAAGTGTTGTAACATTGTTTGCAGCTATGAGAAAAACAATGAAAGCCATCAAGGAATAACGTTCATCTAAGAATCTGGACCTGTTCCTAAAGCAGACTCACAACAGCAGTCATTGTGAAGGCTCTTTGGGCTGGTTTTTATCCTTGTTGTGTACTTAAACTCAACTTTGTTTGTTCTTAAAAACTAAAAGATATTAAATCAGGTCCTCTATAGGAAGCATTTCAGGCAATGTTGCACAATCTACCTACTTTCTGCATGGAGTCATTAAATAATTTAACACAATACTTTATTTTTATTTTAAGTAATAAGGGATGTGTAATAATTACTTATGCAGTTTGCGTGTGTGAAGGTGACGGGGTGGGTGGAGACT
This sequence comes from Amphilophus citrinellus, assembly GCA_013435755.1. NCBI lineage: Eukaryota > Metazoa > Chordata > Actinopteri > Cichliformes > Cichlidae > Amphilophus > Amphilophus citrinellus. Next base: position 8,919,519 of record CM024194.1, read on the forward strand.
ACACAGGCTCCACCCACCCCGTCACCTTCACACACACAATTGTGTAAATAAATAAACTATGTAACAAAATCTTACATAAATATTGTCTAATGCATAAACCAGTCTGATACTTTTCCTCTTCATCTCAAAGAATAAATCTCAGCTGCAGAGAAAAAATGCAGAGAAACATCATCAAGCATAGCAACAAAATTCCAGCCGCATTTCCACTGACAGACACGTCAAACATGTCTGAGGACATTTTTTACATGCCGAGGTTTGACTGTAATCTGTACAACTGTACAATCATGAATGTTTGTCATAACAAAACAAGTGAAACAGAGTTTAACAGGTTCAGTTCTTCAATGATCTCCACACCAACATAACCTCTCTGATCATCAATCATCAGCTACATACTGAAGATCATCATCATCATCATCATCATCAAAGGGCTTCAGAATGATTTCCCTGTATAAAAATGTAGATTGCACTATGGAGGAGGCAGCATTTAGCTGTAGCCTCCATCAAACCACAGCTGTTCATTGAATCTGATGTGTTTTCACAGATTAAAGCAGCCAACAGTAAATCAGATGCTTCCACTAACTCCACCTGAGCTTCATGTGTAACAGGAAGCAGTAAAGTGAAGCTTTAATCCTGCTTCATTAACATGAACAATCTGTTAATCCACTGAAGCTCACAGACTTCAGTCAGATCAGCTAAAAGGCTGAAAGAGGTCATTTTAAACACTTACTGTTGATGAAGGAGCTCTGAGAGCCTCAAACACTCTGCTGATCATCAGGAGGAAAATGATCCACTGACAGCGCAAATAGTAAAAAATAAAGAAAGTAGAAGAAAATAACCTGTTGGTAAAGTGAGCTCCGTACTCCGTAATGTGGCTGACCAAACTAACCCGTATTTCCCTGTCAGCTGTTTTAAAGACACACCTTAACCTGTTTGTTTAGATTTGGTCTAATGATAAAACTGGAAGAAGATAGAGGGATGAATAATGTGATGATAAAATAATAATAAAGCACAAGGTCATTCTGCCCAACATGTTTAGGCACTAATGAAAAACCACGCAAAATTGAACACACAAAATCCAAAAACCTTCTATCAAATGGATTATTCCAAAATAACTGAAATTCAAATGAATTTATTCATAAAGTGCCAAATCACAACAAACAGTCGCCTCATGGTGCTTTATACTGTACGGTAAAGACCCTACAATAATACAGAGAAAACCCAACAGTCAAAACGACCCCCTATGAGCAGCACTTGGTGACAGTGGGAAGGAAAAACTCCCTTTAACAGGAAGAAACCTCCAGCAGAACCAGGCTCAGGGAGGGGCAGCGTTGGGGCTGAGGGGAGAGAGACAGGACAAAAGACGAGATTGGACACATTCAGTGTGGTGTGGCCATAATCCAACTAGTGACCTGTTGATGGGTAGAGTTAGATTCATTTCTACCCCTTTTATATTGAGCTGTCACCACACACATGGAGAGAGGAATTTAGGGAGCTGGTGGTCTGAGTGAGACTTTTTAGGAACTAATTTTAAACACAATTGATCTTCACTCTGATTGGCTGCTGTAGAAGTGAACAGCTGTACTTTGACCTTTAACCTCTGCTCTGCATTGTTTCCTCTTTCAGACCAAAACTTCATCACAGCTGAGTCTGGAAAAAATGTCACTCTGCCAGGTCAAGCTCCAAACTACAACATTCCCATCATAGTTGTAGAGTGGAGCAGAGCTGACCTGGGAAATAAATATGTCCTTTTGTTCAGAGATGAGCGATCTTATCCAGAAAACCAGCATCCATCCTTCAAGAACCGGGTGGATCTGCAGGACAGACAGATGAACGATGGAGACGTGTCTGTGATCCTGAAGAATGTGACAGCTGCTGATAATGGAACATACGAGTGTCGCGTCATCCAGAGAGGAACGAACCGCAGGAGGCGAGCCATTTTAGACACTAAGCCCATCAGCACCATCACCCTGAGAGTTGTTGCTCCTCCAGGTGAGTGAGCAGAGTTCAGTGTGTCTGTGATCAGAGGTGAAGCTGCTTCCTGGTTGTTGATGGTTTGTTTCTAAAGATGTTGTTGATGAGACTTTGTAGAAAGCAGCTGGTCTGAGTGATGTGATCAGAGTGCAGTAGATAATGTCTGACAGCAGTTTGAAGAGGAAATGGATTCTGTTCTGTTCTTCACTCATCACCTACCTGACAGCTGACACCTCACACCTGTTTCTACCTGCAGGTCCAGGAGGAACCACAGAGGATGGAGGATCTGTTGGACTGATCGTGGGTCTGATCGTTCCTGCTCTGCTTCTTCTTGTTGCTGCTGCTGCTGCTGGTTTTTGGATCTACAGGAAAAGTAAAGAACAGAGTGCACAAGACCAACAGGTTGATGTTTCTGAGACCTTTTTACAGCGGAACTCCAAGTCTCCTGCTGCTCCTCTCAGGGGTGTCACTGAAACGGAGGATGACAGAAATGAATAATGCTGAACATTCAGGAGGTAGATGTCAAACATGGTCAGGTTCTGGTTTGAATTTACTTTAACATGCCAAGCTCTAAAGAACAGATAAAGTTCTGTGGATTCAGTAATATTGTTTATAAAACTAATATGAAACCAAAGAGAGAATGTACAGTGGTATACAAAAGTTTGGCCACCCCTGATAATTTTCCTGATTATCTTTATAAATCATTGGCTGTTCAGATCAGCAGTTTCAGTTAAATCTATCATAAAGCAGATGAACACAGTGATATTTGACAAGTGAAATGAAGTTAATAGGATTTACAGAAAGTGTGCAATAATTATTTAAACAAAATTAGGCAGGTGCATAATTTTGGGCACCTCAACAGAAAAATGACATCAATATTTAGTAGATCCTCCTCCTGCAGAAATAACAGCCTCTAAACGCTTCCTATAGCTTCCAATGAGAGTCTGGATTCTGGTTGAAGGTATTTTGGACCATTCTTCTTTCCAAAACATCTCCAGTTCAGTCAGGTTTGATGTTTCTGAGCATGACCAGCCCACTTTAAATCCCACCACAGATTTTCAGTAATATTCAGGTCTGGGACTGAGACGGCCGTTCCAGAACGTTGTACTTGTTCCTCTGCATGAATGCCTCAGTAGATTCTGAGCAGTGTTTAGGGTCGGTGTCTTGTTGAAGTATCCAGCCCCAGCGGAGCTTCAACTTTGTCACTGATTCTTGAACATTGTTCTCAAGAATCTGCTGATTTTGACTGGAATCCATGCGACCCTCAACTTTAACAAGATTCCCAGTACCTGCACTGGCCCCACAGCCCCACAGCATGATGGAACCACCAAATGTTACTGTGGGTACCAAGTGTTTGTCTTGGAATGCTGTGTTCTTTTTCCACCATGCATACCGCCCCTTGTGTCCAAATAACTCAGTTTTAGTTTCATCAGTCCACAGCACCTTATTCCAAAATGAAGCTGGCTTCAAATGTGCTTTAGCGACTCTGTTTGTGGTGTGTGTGCAGAAAAGGCTTCTTCTGCATTACTCTCCCATACAGCCTCTCCTTGTGCAAAGTGCGCTTAATAGTTGGACGATGCACAGTGACACCATCTGCAGCACGATGATGTTGTAGGTCTTTGGAGCTGCTCTTTGGGTTGATTATGACTGTTCTCACCATCCTTCATCTCTGCCTAGCTGAGAGTTTTCTTGTTCTGCCACTTCGGGCCTTAACTAGAACTGTGCCTGTGGTCTTCCATTTCCTCACTATGTTCCTCACAGTGGAAACTGACAGCTGAAATCTCTGAGAGAGCTTTTTGGATCCTTCCTCTAAACCATGATGATGAACAATCTGTGTTTTCAGGTCATCTGAGAGTTGTTTTGATGCTCCCATGTTGCCACTCTTCAGAGAAGATACAAAGAGGAGAAACACTTGCAATCGGCCACCTTAACCCTTTCTCATGATTGGATTCACCTGTGTATGTAGGTCAAGGGTCAATGAGCTTACAAAACAAATTCTGTGTTCCAATAATTAGTGCTAAAGGTATTCAAATCAATAAAACCACAAGGGTGCCCGAACTTATGCACCTGCCTAATTTTGTTTAAATAATTATTGCACACTTTCTGTAAATCCTATGAACTTCATTTCACTTCCCAAATATCACTGTGTTTGTCTGCTGTATGATAGATTTAACTGAAACTGCTGATCTGAACAACCAATGATTTATAAAGGAAAATCATGGAAATTATCAGGGGTGCCCAAACTTTTGCATACTACTGTATTTCCACATAGCTGCAGAGTCTGATCTTATCTCCTCTGATCTGTTAGCTTTAACTTTTCCTTCCATGAAGGAAACCTTTCAGTTTTTTTAAGTTTAAACATTTCAAGAGCTGTTCATGTATCGGTGTTTAATTTCTTTGTTTTTTTTCATGCAAATTTGTTCATATTGACAAAGTTTCACATGTATTAGGACTGAATGTTTTTGTAATTCAACTCTTTTTCTGTGGCTATAAAAGCTGTTTTAACCTGCTGAAAGTGTTGATGCAGATTTTCTCTCACCTTGAATCAGTCCAAAGTAAATCTACCAGTGTGTATACTGTATGCATGTTTCTACCTGTCATAATCAATCAGGTGTTTATGTGACTGTTTAATGGATCGATGGCCCCCTGTCAGTGGATAAATGCCAGTTCAGGTTGAAATATGTGCTAGAGGTGGGTTGTAGCGAGCAGTGTGTACAGTGAACAATCACCATATGAAATATATAATAATAATAATCTGTGCGTTCAGATGGGTTGTTGTACTTTTGAAGAGCTAACACATTCAAATAACTGCATAATATACTTGGTGTGATCGCCAGCTTTGCTTTGTGGTGAGCTGTGTTGTGTGTTTCAGCCAACGTGCCTGACGAGAATATGTTCTGTTATTGTTATAATAAACAGCAGCACTACAAGATAAAAACGCCTCCATTGTTTAATCCACTACACAGAGTCGAGGGGTTATTTAGAGTCAAAGTGTAACAAACCATTACTGAGCAGGGCCGTGTTCCAGGAAGCAGGTTTAGCTCCAACTCTGGGTTTGTTAAACCTGAGATGATGGAAACTATTCCAGGAAGAGCGTAAACTTCAACTCTCAGTTACCATGGTAACAGACTCTGTGACCCTAATCTGTTCGCTGGCAGGTTTAAAGTGGCTGTCAGAACATCAGAGGAGCGAATTCATCTGCAGACGTTTATGTTTCTACAAGCTCTGAAATCCCAGTTAGACGTTAGTTTGTGGATCTGCAGGAAACAGGTGAACCAGAAAACACAGCACGGGACCCCCCACCCTCCAGTATACTGGGCTGGGGTACTGAAGCAGTAAGTGGGTCGGAGGGAGGTACATTCAACAACAGGGAAATGAGTTCACCAGAGGTCATAGAGTCTTTCTGTAGCAGCTCGCATCTCCAATGCTGCCGGGAGTCGTGCTTCTCCTCCTTAGGGAAGGGGGAAGCTGACAAGTTGATGTTGGGCATCAAACTGAGCCCACCCAATCTGATCACAGAAGGTTCAGATGGAGGAGATACTTGAACAGGTGGTGGTGAGGTTTGGAGCATTGAGGCTGAATCTTCCTGAGGCTGTGACAACGTTGTTTTTACAAAGTCTTTAAAAAACTCAGAGGTTGTCAACATACCTCGAGTTAGCTGACACCACCTGGTTCAGCTGAGACCGAACAGTCTCTTTTGCCTCAGTGGAAAAGGATAGTATCCATAACCCACAGAGCTGAGCTATCCGGTTCAAAAACTCCTAGTTATTATAGATGATGTCTGCTGGGTCCATTTTTTGGTCAGAGTCTACTGTCACGGTTCGAAGGTGCAGGCCATCTGTGTGGAAAAGTGGTGAGGACCCAAAAGCAGAATGCAGGAGAGAGTGTTAAACGATGAACCAAAATGAGCCTTTATTACAGCAACAGAACAAAGAGAATGGTGAAAAAAAAACTAAAGCAGCAGAAAAAACTAAAGGAAACCTATACTGGAAAAATAACAAACGATTCCTGGAGGGGCTGGAGAGCACACAGAAACACAGCCACAAGACAACTGACCAGGTGAAAACTCAGACAATAAATACACAGAGGAGACGAGGGGTGAGTGGAAACAGCTGGGGCAAACAGGTGAACAGAATAACACTAATGAGACTCAGGGAGGTAAAGCAAAACGCAAGCACACAGGACAAAGAACTGTCAAAATAAAACAGGAAGTAATGCAGACTTGACACATAAGGAGAGTTGCACACAAAGGGAATCTAAACATGACTAAACAGAAACCAACAACACCTAAACTGACAGCAGACGGGGAACAACTGAACAAGGAAGACACCTGAGACACAAACAATGAAGACAAACAGCAGCACACAAGAACACGGGGAGACAGATACAGGAAGATCAGAATAACCTATAATTAACAAAAAAAAAAAAAAAAAAAATACAACAAACTGAAAAACTAGATTGTAGGAAAACCTAAGAAACACAACCAAAACATTCAATAAAACAATACATCACTACAAGAACCCAAAATACAGGGCCACAGGCCCAGGATCATGACACCTGTATTTTGAAGAGTGTGTTTGGGAGGATGGTGTTAATCTAAAATGTGAATCATAGTGTTCCAGTCAGTCATCAGTGTGTCTCTGCACAGCTGTCATTAAAATGTGTTCAGAGGGCCTCAGTGTGTGAATGGTTCCAGTTCAGCTCCATAACAGCAGCGTCCCTGGTTTGATTCCTGTGTTTCAGCTCATATCTGCCTCTCTCACTGAGGGGGACGTCCACAGACACACACACACACACACACCCGCGCGCGCGCGCGCGCGCGCACGCGCGCGCGCACACACACACATACAGCCCCCACTGCCTCTGCACCAATAGTAAAGCTGGTGCTCAGAGGAAGAGGGCGGGGCTTTACTTGGTGTCAGTGAGAGAAATGAAAAAAAGCTCAAATGAGTGAGAAGGACGATGAAGGAAACATCTGTGCTGTGTCTGCTCTGTAAGTAGAATCTCTGTGTTTGTTTGAATTATTGACCTTTGACTGTCTGCTCTCCTGATAACTGATGATGGAGGAGAAGACATGAAAAACTAATCAGGCTGAATTCAAGTTCAAACACCATGAGGACCAACTGCAGGTCTGAACTGACTCTTTATCTTTGCTCAGGAGTCCAGGAAACACAGCAGGCAGTGAAAAGCTCAAATCATTCACTGATTACATGAACACAGCTGCACAGAGGACACATGACTTTACTGTGAGATTGGAGAGGTTCTAGATATTCTGTATATAGTCACAGTGTGATGCACATAATCATCAGCTTAGTTGCGCTTAGATCGTAGGCAGTGTAAACTGAAAAGTGTAAGATCATTACATGGATGGATATAAAAGATGAGTTTGTGGGTCTGTCAGCTGTTTGTGTGGAGTTGTTCTTTGTGTTCACCTCAAACCAACCTGAGTGTCATTTCTCTTTAGTTCTGATCTCACTGCTGAGCTGCACAACAAACCAAGGTCAGTAACCTTCTTCTGTCACAGCTTCAACCTGATAAATGCTCACTAATATGACCTGTTTGGCTTCATGTTTCATTGTAACCCTCACAGCTCGTCTGACTGTGAGTCCCAGCAGCTCTCAGTTCTTTAAAGGAGACTTTGTGTGTCTGAGCTGTGAGGAGGACGACAGCTCTGCTGGATGGACTCTGAGGAGAAATGCAACCAACCTACAGAGGACTCAGTGTGCTGAGTGGGGAAAACCAGCTGGTTCTTCCTGTAACCTCAGTTACATCCTCCCATGGGACAGTGGAGTTTATTGGTGTGAGTCCAGAGAGGGTGCCATCAGTAACATGGTTAAGCTCACAGTCTCTGGTAAGCTGAGTGTGTGGAGTTAGTGTTGATGAAGCTGTGTGTCAATGGATGAAATGCTGTAGTTTGTCTCTGTGTTGAGGTGGATCAGTGATCCTGCAGAGTCCTGTCCTCCCTGTGATGGAGGGAGATGACGTCACTCTGCTCTGTCAAACAAAGACCCCTCCCTCCAACCTCCCAGCTGCTTTCTATAAAGATGGCTCCCTCATCAGGAAGCAGCCTACAGGTCACATGACCATCCAGCATGTTTCCAGGTCTGATGAAGGCCTCTACAAGTGTGACATCAGCGGTCATGGAGAGTCTCCATCCAGCTGGATCACTGTCACAGGTGAGGAGATTCATTTCAATTTCACCTTTTATTTCATCCATGTATTCACCTGAACAGGTGGGGGGTCTCTGTGCAGGTAGACCTACAACCACAGCCCAACCCACCACCACACCTCCACCTACATCCACACCTCCACCTACATCCACCTCTCCTCTTGTTCTCTCTGTGATCTCCTCTGTTGGATCAGTCTGTCTTGTGGTTCTACTGGTGTTACTGGTTCTGCTGGTGAGACGATGTGTTCACAGGAAACCTGAAGGTGAGACTCAGACTTCTGGATTCATCATTTGTGGTTTAGGTAAACGAATAATGGAAATAACAACTTACAAATCTATAAATATATTTACAAAAACATTTATTCAAATAAATTTCAATTAAGACTATTTGGAGTGAAACATCATAATTGCTCTTAAATTTGGATAATTTCAGCAGATCAAGCCAAAGATGCAGAAGATGATGTCACAGATGACATCACATACAGTGACATCCGCATACCAAATTCTCTTCAACACCCTGTCAAACCAAGCAGAGGTAATAGTGCTTTATTTTTTGTTTTTGAGGAACTGCAAGGATGGTTGCCAGATCACATTTTTGTTTGATGAGGACTATTAATTTCTTTTTAATTGATATATTTTTATATACAGTTATATTGTTTTTATATTCATTGCAAAACATGAATCACTTTGTCCTGACAAAAGAATCTATGAATCTCAACCATAAGAAGCATAAGAACCATAAGACCCCGACTCATGCTGAGGTTTGTGACAGATGTAGATGTGTGTGTGTGTGTGTGTGGGGGGGGGGGGGGGGGGGGGGGGGCATAGTGCCTTTGTTTAAAAGACTGTATAAGAAAGACAATCACTATCCTTTAGAGTTTACCTAAGTAAATAATAAACAATTGTTTTTTCCCTCTAAAATGTAAGACGTTGGCCGTGTTGATCAGATTCTGCTGTGTTGACTGTTGTTGGACTGTCTGTCTGTGGTCTGTGGTTAACAGGCACTAGCAGCTCTGCAGTCGTTCAACATCCTGTTTCTGAAGTTAAACCAAAGCAGAACTAGTTTTAACAAGACAAAGAGACATGTACCCCTGTTATGTGACACCCACATTTTACATTTATCTCAGTAGCTATATTTAAATTCTGAATCCAACTTTTATAAATGCCATTATTTTGTACTCTGTGTGGCATCCTGACAGGTTTAACCTATACAGACATCCTGGTGATGAGCAGTCACGTTTTCTCTGTAAATCTGACTATTTTCAATTCTATTCTGATCCAAATCATTTTGGTGTAAAGATTTCTGCAATTTCTGTACAAGCAGCTGTGCCATCAGCTGTACTGCCTGCAGTGAAGTCCTCTGTGTGTGTTTTTGTGCAGACAGTGATCCAGCTGCAGTCTACTCAGCAGTGAGAACTGAGGATGGACCAATCATCATCAAAAAGAAACAAAAAAGGTCAAAGGCGAGAGGTATGACTGTTCTTCTTTGTGCCCATCATGGTCTCCTTCTACAATCAGGAACTTTAGTGTAGCTCTGGTTTAATGGCTCTGTTAACTGTGTCTCCCATGTAAGTAGGATGCTGACATTTTCTAATTAGCATGCGACTCATCAGAATGCTGAGTTTCATTGACTATTACAGCTCATTGGGTGCTTTCAAAAGTCACCAAAATTCTAGAAAATATAATTAAGATAATTGAGATAATTATTTTGTCCACAGATTATTATCATTTGTTGCTAAAGATAAGTTGTTCATACAAAAGAATTAATTTGTTACCACAGGGTCATCAACCTTTTCTTTGCATCAATTAATTTCCAAACACTGATCTGGGTCCAAGCCAGAGAGGCAGGAACCTACAGTTGTGACTGTATGAACAGGGTACCCTTGACAAGCTTTTAGGGTTCTTGTCACCTGTCTTTGCTAAACACGGGCTAATTCCTCGCCTTACTATTATTTCAAAAATTTCAAAACAGTTGTTGATGATTGGTTTATTTCAGTCAGGCTTTAGACTTCATAACAGCACTGCTGAAGGTCACTAATGATCTTTTTTTTTTTTTGCCCATGTCAGTGGAGCATTCAGGACCACTGACTTTAAGTTTCAAGTTTTATGCCATTTGCACAGTAAAGAAACATGTTTCCCTGCACAATTCTGTCTTTGCTGTCCACAACAGATGCCAAAAAAACAAAAAGATCCTCATATAAAAAAGACAAATAGAATAAATGATAATTTAGAAAACACACAAAATCTTGGGATCTTGGTCGACACGCTAAATTTCCTTAGCCTCTACAGCAAATGCAGCCACTGTTGAGCCCTGTTAACCAGCTGTATGGTTAAATGTTCAAGTGAGGTCCTCATTGATGTAGACACCCAGATATTTAAAGCAGCTCACCTTCTCCACTTCAAGCTCCTGAATGAACAGTGGCCAGTGGGGTCTCCTCTGATTCCTTATGTGTTGAGGGTGAGGTTGTTGTCCTCATGCCACCAGACACCGAGGTGTCATACTTGCCACTTCCTTCCTGTAGGGAGCTCCGTCCCTGCCAGTGATGCGTCCTATCACTGCAGTATCATCTGCAAACATTAGGATAGTGTTATCCTTGAAGAGGGTGTAGGGGATAGGGATCCCTGTGGAGTGCCTGTGTTAGTGAAGATGCTGGCTCACGTTTTGTTACCAGTCCTGACAGATTGGGGCCAACTAGTCAGAAAGCCTGGGAGCCAGTCACACAGGGTGGGGGGGAGGCCAAGTGTAGACAGTTTATGGGTGATTTGTGGAGAATGACTTGTTAAAGGCAGAACTGTAGTCAGTGAGGAGCATCCTGGCAGCTTTATTTTCCCAAGTGTGAGAGAGGATAACGTAGTGCAGTGTCAATAGCATCTGAGGTGGACCTGTTGGCTCAGTAGGTAGATTGCAGGGGTCCAGAGAGTGCGGTATGCTGCTCTGAGTGTAGGCCAGCACCACTGTCTCAAAACACTTCATAATGACTGAAGTGAGTGCTACATACTGACCTATGATCAGGCAGGTGGGTTGGCTCTTTTTGGGAAGAGGTAATTGTTGTTTTGAAGCAGAAGGGTTGGTGCTCTTGCTGAGGGAAAGGTTGAAGATGGAGGTGAGAGTTACTGCTCACTGGCACATGCTCTGAAGGCCCACCCATGTTGTCTGGTCTTATTACCTTATGGGGGTTGAGCTCCTCAATGCTTTACACATCTGACCTGGTGCGACCATTAGGGGAGGGGCAGGTTGACCATGTGGGTGTGCTCCCTCGCTGTCCTACAGTTGAAGCAGGTGTAGAAGATGTTGAGATCATCCAGGAGACTGTCTTTGGAGCTGATGATGCTGGTGGTGTTCCTGTAGTCTGCAGTGTGCTGTAGACCTTCTCACATCCACCTGGACTCAGCAGTAGAACAGACACCATCCAGCTTCTCTTTGTACCACCTCTTGGCTTCTCTGATGGCTTTTCTCAGTCCGTCCCTCGCAGCTTTGTACTCATTGCTGGATCTAAACGCAAGAGTGTGAACAAGGAGCATGTGGTAGACCTGACTATTTATCTGGGGCTTCTGGTTGGAGAACATTCTGTGCTGTATGGTGGGCACAATGTTATTGACACTAATGTACCCAGTTGCATTGTTGGTCGTGGTCTGGTTTCCTCTTTGTCCCTTTTCAGATGTCATAATGATGAATTTTCTCCCAGCTGAAACCTCTGCAATTAAAAAAAAACACCTCTTGGCCAATCCTCACTTAGCTAGATCATACAGTGGGTACCAGAAAGTATTCAGACCCCTTTAAATTTTTCACTCTTTGTTTCATTGCAGCCATTTGCTAAAATCAAAAAAGTTCATTTTATTTCTCATTAATGTTCACTCAGCAGTCCATCTTGACAGAAAAAAACAGAAATGCAGAAATTTTTGCAAATTTATTAAAATAGAAAAACTGAAATATCACATGGTCATAAGTATTCAGACCTTTGCTGTGACACTCATATTTAACTCACATGCTGTCCATTTCTTCTGATCCTCCTTGAGATGGTTCTCCTCCTTTATTGGAGTCCAGCTGTGTTTAATTAAACTGATTGGACTTGATTAGGAAAGGCACACACCTGGCTATATAAGACCTCACAGCTCACAGTGCATGTCAGAGCAAATGAGAATCATGAGGTTGAAGGAACTGCCCAAGGAGCTCAGAGACAGAAGTGTAGCAAGGAACAGATCTGACCAAGGTTACAAAAGGATTTCTGCAGCACTCAAGGTTCCTCAGAGCACAGTGGCCTCCATAATCCTTAAATGGAAAAAGTTTGGATGACCAGAACTCTTCCCAGACCTGGCCGTCCAGCCAAACTGAGCAATCGTGGGAGAAGAGCCTTGGTGAGAGAGGTAAAGAAGAACCCAAAGATCACTGTGGCTGAGCTCCAGAGATGCAGTAGGGAGATGGGAGAAAGGTCCACAAAGTCAGCTATCACTGCAGCCCTCCACCAGTCGGGGCAGAGCGGCCCAACAGAAGCCTCTCTTCAGTGCAGACATATGAAAGCCTGCATAGAGTTTACCAAAAAACACATGAAGGACTCCCAGACTATGAGAAATAAGATTCTCTGGTCTGATGAGATGAAGATTGAACTTTTTGACATAATTCTAAGCAGTATATGTGGCGAAAACCAGGCACTGCTCATCACCTGCCCAATACAATCCCAACAGTGAAACATGGTGGTGGCAGCATCATGCTATGGGGGTGTTTTTCAGCTGCAGGACAGGACGACTGGTTGCAATTGAAGGAAAGATGAATGTGTCCAAGTACAGAGATATCCTGGAAGAAAACCTCTTCCAGAGTGCTCAGGACCTCAGACTGGGCCGAAGGTTCACCTTCCAACAAGATAATGACCCTAAGCACACAGCTAAAATAACAAAGGAATGGCTTCACAACAACTCTGTGACCATTCTTGACTGGCCCAGCCAGAGCCCTGACCTAAACCCAACTGAGCATGTCTGGAGAGACCTAAAAATGTCTGTCCACCAACGTTCACCATCCAACCTGAGGAACTGGAGAGGATCTGCAAGGAAGAATGGCAGAGGATCCCAAATCCAGGTGTGGAAACCTTTGCATCATTCCCAAGAAGACTCATGGCTGTACTAGTTCAAAAGGGTGTTTCTACTCAATACTGAGCAAAGGGTCTGAATACTTATGACCATGTGATATTTCAGTATATTTCAGTTTTTCTTTTTTAATAAATTTGCAAACATTTCTACATTTCTGTTTTTTTTTTTCTGTAAATATGGGGTGCTGAGTGAACATTAATGAGAAATCAAATCAACTTTTTTGATTTTAGCAAATGGCTGCAATGAAACAAAGAGTGAAAAATTTAAAGGGGTCTGAATACTTTTTGCACGCGCTGTATATGAGGAATCACAGAGGCAGTAATCATGGCAGCACAGGAACAAGCTCTGAGCACAAGATCGATAGAGGCTGTGCACAGATGCCCCTGAGACGATCTAGCATACAACAGCAGGGCGCAAGATGCTAGCAGGCAGGCATACATGTAACACCATCACCAAGTGGCTGGCATAGTATGTCCACAGGGCGAGCTGGGATTATTTAAGTTTATTTTATTTTGTGTGTGTCTGTGTGTACACATATATAAAGAATCTTTGAATCCTTACTTTTATACATCTAAAGAGACAAACTGATCAGCCTTGACCTCCTTTAATGCAGACTTCTACCTGACTTCTACCTGCAAGTAAAACCACAGTTCTGCATGTGGAACCACAGCAGCAACTTCCTGTTGTTGACCCCATTTAACTGTATTCAGGGGGCAATGAGACCTCTCACCACAGTGCGCTCTGGTTTGGCTAACAACCGTGTTCATGCTGTGAGAACATGTTCGCTTTGTGCTCTGTGGTGAAGCGTCTCAGTCTGCATTAAAAGACGATGGCAGCTTTGTGGTCGTCTGCCTTCCATTTTCACAGAAACACCCACCAGTTCTTTCTGGTCAGTTTTTTTTCACAGCGGTAAGAAGGGGAAAAAACTGTGAATGCCTGCTGCTGCTTAAAAAAATCTCTTAATATCATCATAAACCAAAATAAAAACATGCTGCCACAGCTATAGTGGTATTATAGAAATATCATCGTTACCCTTGTACATGGAATCATTTTTGTGTGTTTCACTGTGCAGAGAGCGACCCGGCTGTAGTCTACTCAACAGACAGAACAGGAGACATCAGTTATGGACAAATAGCCATCAGAACAAAAAGGAAAAAAGGTACAGCTGCTTTTTACCTTTGGACAGAGCCAGGCTAGCTGCTCACCCTGTTTCCATCTTTATGCTAAACTAAGCTAAGCTAATCCATGCTAACTAATGCTAACTTCAGGATATCAAACTGCTCATCTGTCTCAGAGAGAAAACTGCTTCTCTCCTATATTAAACTATTCCTTTAAAGTATATGAGCAACAAAATATAAGGAGATCATAAATATGCTTTAAGAATGTTCAAATCAAACATTAACAACATTTCAAATAATGAGAGTGGTATATGTAAAAGAAAGTCCTGTGAACCAAAACCTGCAGACTGGGTCAAAGGCTGAACTTCCTGCCTTGTAGCAGTTCATCGTGCACCAGCACAAGCATGGCACCTCGTCAGTGGAAACATGGTCACAGTCTCCTAAAAGGCCCAGTATGAGATAAAGAAGGATTCTTTTGAACTGTGTGTCACAGAAAGCAGAAGTTTCACTGTGTGGAGATGGTGTTGGGATTATTGCTCAAAAGAAAGTAATTATTATACGTTACAATATGATGGTTATAATTGACTCGACCAAACTCTGAACACACCGCTGTGCAGCACTGCTCACTTTACTCTCTAAAGCATCGCTGCTCTCTCACCCAGTGAACACAGTGCAGAGAGACAGAAGCAGGAAGCAGACAGTGTTTGAATTTTAATGTCCTTTAATGCAGTTGATGAGCTCTCTGTTACAGATCTGTGGGTTCCAGGTTTGATTCTTTCAAATTTCAAGAAGCAGCTAAAGTGTGGGTGTAACAGAAGCTCTGTGACTGGTATCTGAACTGGTTCCAGTACAGTGTGAACTGGGACTGTGTGATGCAGAGAGGTGCAGGTTGGAGGTCTTGATTGAACTCCAAAGCTTGTAATCATGTTTCCTGTTGTTTGAACTGTGTGTGTTTGTGTTCAGACTTTAAACCAGAGCCAGACGTCGTCTACTCTTCACTGAAGTATCCACCAGTCCAACCACTGACGTCCAGCTGCTGCTCTCTGACTGCTCCCCCAGCACCTCACAGACCATCCATGTGTTACAGACTTCTTTATAGCCCCACATGATTCCAGAATCAGATCCTATTTTAAATGGAGTTTTAAATGTGTAAATAAGATCATCCATAATATAAATAAGTCAGTATGTTGTTCAGCAGCAGTGCTGTTGTTCCCATGGTAGAGATCTGGTTTCTCTGCAGATTAATAAACTTTTGTTCTCATTTTATCTCCTCGTGTGGTTCTGTGGGTTTCACCGAGGTGTCAGATGGAAAATTTAACTTCTTCCGGTTTGGTTGTGGCTAACCGATGCTCTCGACTTTTCAGTGCAGAAAACAAAGAATAATCTTTAAACCGCAGCAGCTGCAACACTCAGTGAATATAAAGTTCAGAGAAAAGCTTCAGTGCAGAGTGTGAAGACTTTTGATGTCTTTATTTCCTGTCACTCAGAAATGAGCTGACAAGATGATAATTCATTAAGTCGTTTTCAGTATTATTATTTTTATTTATTTATTTTAAGCAGAAAAAAACTGAGCAAATAATTATCTGATAGCTTTGCTTTTTTCAAATTTATAAATTAATTTCAATGATTATGAGCTAAAATTAACTTTGCATGGTCAAAACACAAACATGATCCTGGACTTCAGAAAATGATCACAGATATTTTTTTGCTGTGCTTTTGCAAAAAAATATACAAACACAGAGCTCAGTGTTTAGTGATGGTCTACAAACTTGTGGACAGGAAAACCGGTCCAGAAAGCTGAAACACTGAATCCCATTTTTAAAGTCTGCTGCCACCTGGTGGTGAAACTGGCAACAGAGCTGCTGCTTCACAACAGCAGGTGAGTTAGCTCAGCTTTCTACATGCAGGTTTCAGTGAAAGAGTTTGAGTTTGAAGACAAAAAGCTCCAGCAGTGTACAGTCATATATGGTTCAAATGATGTTATCACCTGTGTCCCTACATGAAGGAGAAATGTAAATTAAATAATTAATGGATAAAATTATTTTTTAAATAAACAAAAAATATATATATTAAATATTTGTGTGACTTGTATCTTCACAAGAAAAAAACAGTACTCACACAGTCCTCATCTAATCCTCCTCCTCCTCATCTCAGCCACAGTCTGATACCTCTGGTTCCTGCTTGGCTCCTGAGCCTTTTGAAAGACTCCTGCCAACTCCTGAAGTCTTCTCCGGTGAGTTAGATAAATGTGGTGAATTCCTGTCTCAGTGCTTTCTTATGTTCCAGCAACAAAGGAAGACGTTTACGGTTCTAAGATTGGATTCATGGTTAACTTGTTACGGGGCAGGGCTCTGAGCTGGGGACAGGCAGTGTTAACGTCTGATGCAGATCTGTCTTTTTCAGTTCAAGTTCAAGAGCGTTTTCAGCAAAGGCGTCACCCCTACATCAGGGCAGAAGAAGTGTTGGCTGAGGAGACCGGCTGGGAGGAGAAGCCCCTCCAAGGTGTGTTTTTTGAACTGTTTAAATGAGGAACTGAGGTTTGAACCAGCCACTAAAGATCTTCCTGAGTCGCTGGATGCAGTAATTTCTTTGTATACGGCTAGATGATCACATGTGGGAGCAGCAGGCGCCCTAGAGACATCATTCTTCACGCCGCTCACTTCCTGCTTTGGGCAAGGTCACCCCTGAAGTAGAAGGCGTAGAGGAGTGGACTCCCGGCGTTACGGATGAGCAGCTTGGCCGAGCCCGTTTGTCTCTCGCAGAGCAGAGAAAGAGGCTGTCCGAGGGTGAGGGTCTTTACTGTGGCAAAAAGGGACACTTCATTAACACCTGTCCACCTGGCCAAGAGACCCATCAGTAAAAGTGGGGATACTGGCAGGCAAGTGGAAGTGTGATTCACTATTTGTTTGTGAAAGCATGGTGTTCAAGTTTATAAAGATGTTTTTATTAATACATTTTGTAATTTTGGATAAATGCAAGCATTCAGTGTGTTCTGTCATGTATCATGTAAGTTGAAACAAATTTGAAATTTCAGTTCTTTTAACATGAAATGGAGAGTTGTATTTCATATAGTAAACTATCTGAACTCAGAACAGTAAATTACAATCATGTAGAAATGTGTGTTCAACTAGCTAAAGGATGTGTTATATTGATGTTTAATATTTTATTGTTTTAACTTATAGTATTAAGTTGAAACAATAAGTGATTGCACCAATAATGTGTAATGATTTTTTGATTTAAATCAAAGTATCAAGTTGAGACAGAAAGTGATAAAAAGTTAAATCAACTTTGAGAACTTAAAGAAATACGTTAAGACAACAACAACAATCTAGTTCAATCAACTTTTTAAACTTTCATTTCTGAGTTGAAACAATTAACTGCTAGTTAATGTGTTTTTAAGGCAGCAGGTGGACTTTCATTTGCAAGTTTAAGTGTATTACAGTGTAGTTCTAACTGGACAACATCTCCCCACTGCACATGTGTTAGAAGCCTACGCACAACCTCCTGTGCTGATGCCGTCACACCCTGATAATATAAACTGTAGTCTGGGGCATTTCAGGAGCTGGAAAATTTAAAATCTGTCTAATTTGGAGGTTGTTGAATTGATTACAGGGAACTACATCAATGTACCACCACCGCCCCCTTGTGGGCCATGTGATGCAGGTGGTTCACCTGGTGGTTCACCTGATGAAGATGTAGCAGATGTTGAAGATGTCGTTGGAACATCAGTTACATCAGTTGCTGCTGGTGCAGCAACAGATGTTGAAGATTTAGCAGGAGCAGCTGCTGCTGCAACATCAGCATCATAAACTACAGCAGCAGGAAGTGACTCAGAGTAGTTTGGCTGATCTAAACAGGGGTTTTGCGGGCCCCTCCGATTGAACATGTTTACCTCAGCTATTAGCTCATGTGGTATAGGCGGCTGACTAGACATCATTTCAGCCAAAGCATTATTAATAGCATCTAAAGACTCGTGATTGTGAAGGTGATTTTTAAGGGTTTCACTTTGAGTGCTGCTTGTATTCTCCTCAGGATACAAGATTACAATCATTTCTTTCAGGGTTGAAATGACATGTGGGTTCTTCATTTTTAGCCTCTAACAGGGAGAAAGCATTTAAATCATTTAAAGCATCATTTAAATCTCTAAACAAATAAAAATAAATAAATAAAAATAAAACTCATTGTGAGACATTTTTTAAACTACAGTTAAATAGGCCACTCAAGCTTTCTAAACACAAACTTATTTTATTAACACTAACAACTCTGTCATAAGTGAAAAAGTTTTACACAGGAGGCGTATTTGTAGACACCTTGTCCTCTCTCCTTGCTCTCCTCTCCCGCCTCCTCCTCCTCCTCCTCTCCTTCCCAGCCCTCCTCAGCAGACTTGGGTCTTGTAAAACGGCTCTTTGACGAGGTCTGCAACTTTTGCTACCATCTAAAAGATGTTTTAAACACACACCGTCAACACGCCACATGCATATGATCATAAAAACACACAATGTTTAAATTCAGACTACAGTACTTCCTTCCGGCCCTGTAGTCTCCGGAGTCACTGCTGTCGCTGCTCTCGGTACTGGTGGTACTGGTGGTACTGGTGCTGGTCTGGCTTGCTTGTTTGCCCACAGCTTTCCCTCAGAGAGTCTTTTATTGTAAAACACTCAGGTTGACAGATTTTCTCAATAATCCGACCCCGCGCTGTTGCTCTGGACGGAGGCCGTGAAGATAGCGATCCAAATCATCAGGGGCACAGCTATATACTTTCTGAGGTATTTGCGGACACATTTTTAGGCGTTCATTTTATAATTAGGATCAAAGCACAACCGGAGACGCCGGTCTGGTAGTCAACGAGACATCAAACACTTCTTATCAGGCTTTATCACTTTAAACTTATTGATCCCTGAGCTGCAACTTACAATCTTTTTTTTTTTTTTAAATTAGAGTTACGACACAGGACAATAAAAATGTGCAAAAAAATCATGTGTGAATATACACAGAAGTCAACTTAACCAAAACCAACTCAGTCAATGATTTTTTTCCTTTTTGTCCTGGTTCGCACATTTATCCTGTTAGAGTTTTTGAAGACCAATCAGTGCCTCCCTGATTGGTCCGTGTGACCCGGCCTCCAGAGGCGGTGCTTCGGCTGCAGAGGTCAGAACTCCAAGTGCAGTCATTCAGGTTTTCGATCGTCCCCGCTGAAACTTCCAACTCTCAGTGCAAATCTGATCTGGAGGGCAAAGAGGGGTCAATCATCCATATTTGTCATCAATCCAGAGTCCAGAAAGGAGCCTTAAACCCCCCCCGCTGAGATCTGGGCTAAGGAGTCTATGGCTGTACCTCGGAGGGGTGGTGTCATACACACATCTTATCAGCCAAGAAGGTCTGGGTTGCTGTCAAAGCGGAGGGGGTGCCTGTAGTCCCCAGACCAAGGGGAGGGGGTCTTTGGAGAGCCCTCTGACCGCTCGTGATTGGTCAGTCCTAGCGGCATCCCGCTGTGAGCGCTCTGAGGAACTGCAACAGTTTTATTATTTTTTTTTTTTCAGTCCAGTTTTCATCCTCAGAGTGTCAACAGCTGACTGTACTTCTGCAAACACTGATCGCGCAGTTACAACGACGTCTGCCAGGGTGCACGACGGCAGCGTTTCAGATGGATTTTGGTTTATGTTATTTTATAGAAGGAATTAAACATAAACAATTAAATTAAACAGCTATTTCCACCGCGTTTTCACCATGTTAATGAGAAAAGGAGCTGCACTGAGTCAATCGGGGTGAAAACAGCTGGTCTTATTTGTCAAGTCAGTGCTCATACCCAGCTGTGGCACCCTCAGATGGCCCTACCTGCAGGAGATGTTGTACAGAGGAGTGTAACTATGAAGTAAGATTAAAGGTTTAGTGAGCTGCGTGAAGTTTAGAGTCAAACCAACTTTAAACTACAAACATACACTATCTGTTAGAACATGATTTTAATGGAATACTGTGGACGTTACACTCTCAATACCAATATGAAAAAAAAACACCTGTTTAAATGATCATTCTTGTTGCCTGCTGTCATATTTGATTATGGTCCTTTAAAATAAATAATGAGATATTTGTGCAAACCTTTTAAACATCAGCAGCTCTGCTCTGGCTGTTAGGACAGAGATTATAAACTGTTTTAGTAATAAGAGCATCTGCAGCTGTTCATACCTGCAACCAAATGAAGAACATCAGTAACAGTAATCAGTAAATAATTAGTGTGAAAAATTATGCATTTATTTATTTATTTAATTATTTTATTCATTATTTTCACCACTAAAAAAATAGAACTTGCCATTCGCAGCTCAAAATTTTGAGTTTATAACTTGAAATTTCAAGATAACTCAAAAATTCTGAGAAAATAACTAAAAAATTTGATTTAAAAAAAGGGTAAAAAAAAATTTGCATTATTAACTCAAAAATTTTGATTGACACTGCAAATCGGGAAGTTCTGTGATGCTACGTCATTTCCTTGTTAGTCAGGTGTAGGAGGCTGAAGGCATCAGCTGTCCAACAGATCGACATGAAAACATTGATTCCTTTTACGCAGCTGTTTTTTTTTTGTTTGTATGTTTGTTTTTTTGCTTTAAGGCATTTTGACGGTCAAAAAGATGATGACAATTTGTCATGTGTTTCCGAGTAACAAGGAAACGACCTTTTTCAGGAAGCTTTCTGATTGGCAGTAATAACTGGAAATTTCTAGTTATTGACTTCAAATTTTGAGTTACGGATGGTGATTTTTTTTCTTTTTTATGGCAAAAACAAGCTTCCAAATATTTGTCATTGTAGTCACGTCAGTATGTCAGTTATGGTTCTGTCATCCACCAGGGGGTGCTACAGCTCCCTCAGCATCCTTACTTTCCACAGTCTGGTTTCCTGTGCTTAAAAATTATTTTGAGTGAGTCATTGAAAGTTTTTATTGACTGTGTGGTGACTGTAAACAGTTTCTTTTCTAGTGTTCACAGAGTTTCATCACGTTTGTCCTGCTGACCTTTAACTGATCATGCTGACAGATTTCTGTCTCTGCTTTCGCCTCAGTGAAGGAATGATGAACAGGAAAAAAGCAAACCTTTACAGAGTGGTTGCTGATTAAGCTTCACTTAATCATTTAGTCTCGTCCTTGGTGATGTCCTTTTACAGCAGCTCATATGACACTCACAGAACTGTACCAACAACAAACAAACACTCTCTGTTGAACCAGTTTGACCTGAAGTGAGTCCTTGAAGTGTGACACTGTTTGTGTGACTTACATCAGCACAGCCACAGGGCTGATTTCAGAGATCGCTTCAGACCTCTTTAGAGGAAACATCAGCCAGATCTGGAAGCAGACACAGATCCATCTGTTATTATTCAGGAAATGCAGGTAAAAATTAAATTCTTCATATGATATAACTTGTTTTGAGCCGCCACCTACTCTGCATGATATGAGACATGATATGATCCTTCAGATTTTACCAGTGAATGAAGTTTTCTCAGGTGAATTATCAGAAAACAGATCAAACATTTGAAACGTGCTTGTTTCTGTTCCTCTGTGGCACAGATATTAAATTAAAACTATGATTATATCTCATCATACTGAGTTAATCATAGAACAATAACCAGATTTTGTCTTTAGACTGTGACACTTGGAGTGGGTTTATTATTGAGCTGGTTTCACTCACAGGTGAGTGAGAAAACTTCTGTTACAACTCAGTTACATTTGCACATTCTTTAAGAGGATGCTGTACACACCCCTGTTGGAACAGTATTGGAACAAAGAGGCCAATCCTTTTATCTTTGCTGTAGACTGAAAACATTTGAGAAACAATATGAAACAAAAGATCAACATCTCAGCTTTTATTTGCAGCTGTTCTTCTTTTAGGATGCTTTTCCAGCTTTCACCGCAGCCTCTTTCATTTGTTTGCTTTGGTGAGTTACTCCCTTCAGTCTCCTCTTCAGCAGCTAAAATGCTCTACAGGGTATAGAGGAGGCATATCACGCAAAATCCACTTTTTTTAGCCCTTAAATACATTTTGTTGTGTACTTTGAGTGTGCAGGAATGCAGGAAATTTAAATGCATTCTGTCCCGGTGCTGCGTAGATATCTCTATATTGTTTTTGGATCATAATTTTCAGTCTGTTCAGTTTTCTCTGTTCCCTGTTATGTTTTCTTTCCTTTTATGTCACAGTATTTGTTGTGGAACTGCTGAACAAGGTCACAGAATTCCGGCTAACCAAACTCCTGAATTCCCCATTTTTGTAGGCCTGGTTCTGCAGGTTTGCCATCTTCATTTTCGTGCTCTGACAGACTCCGGCTCGAACATTTTGCTTCATTATCTTGCTGCACGATGAAGGATCTCCCAATCAGTTTGGTTGCATCTTTCTTTAAACTATTTACAATAATTCAAAAGGGGGGAAAAAAGAAAAGAAACTACAGTATTCTATATGCAAAGATAAGATGACTGAAATCTCAGCCATCTTCGAGTCTACACAGCCAAAAAGACAATGTTACCTCAACTGTAATGAACCAAAAAAAAAAAAGAGTCTTTATTAAAGCAACAGGAAATAGAGAACAAAAACAAATCAAGGCAACAAAATGAAACCTATGCTGAGAAAAAACAAGGAATACAGGGAAAACCAAGCCATGAAGACAACAAGACTCTGACATCTGACACGGGGAAAACTGAGAGGATAAACACACAGAGGGAATGAGGGGTGAGGGCAAACAGCTGGGGCAAACAAGTGAACAGAATGACACTAATAAGACTCAGGGAAGTAAAACAAAACACACAAAGCACAAGAGACGGGATGTCAAAATAAAACAGAGAGAAGACAGATACACAAATGCAAACTTGACACCACATAAAGAGGATGCAGACTAGACACAACAGGGAGAAAGACACTGTGGAAAATGAACAAAAGAAACTCCACACAGAGGGGAAACACTTTGGGATGGAACACAGGAAGAACTAAGGTGTAAAGCAGTGAGAACTAACTAAGAATACATAAGAGGAACACAGGAAACAATATAACAAAACAAAACAGTAACAATAAAGGTAACAAAACTACAAGAAACCATAAACTAAGAAACAAGGGGTCGCAGACCCAGGACCATGATAATAATTCACGTGACCCCAAATGTGTCTGTAAACCTACTATTTAACCACCTGAAATGCTGAACCTCGTCTATCTCTTCTGACTCCCTGATCGGAGACAACCGGGGGACTATGCAAACTATTTCAATGACACGTAAGCAGTGTAGACTCCTGTAGTGTAGAATGTGAATGTCCCTACTCTTTTAATTGATTAGCAACCTATTACCCTGATAACAGCAATCTTATCCACCGACGATAACAAATAGGAAAATGTGTGAATGATAGTGTACGTGTGCACATCCATGTCTGCTACCCGTCCCAGATGAAGCCATTCTAGCCCAAACATTGACATAACCTCCACCATGTTTCCCAGATCCTCAGGTATGTTTGGGATCATGAGCAGATCCTTTCTTTCTCCAGATTTCAGCCATTCCATCACCTTTATAAAGGTTCATCTGTGTCTCATCAGGCCATAAAACTTTATCCCACAATTTTTGAGCCTTGTTTCTGTACTTCTTGGCAAATTCCAGCCAGGCCTTCCTGTTCTTCTCACTAATCAGTGGTTTGTATCTTCTGGTGAAGCTTCTGTACTTTTGTTTATGAAGCCTTCTATGAACAGTAGATTGTGATAACTTCACCCCTGCATTCTGAAGGTTATTGCTGATGTGACTAACAGCTGCTTTAGGGTCTTTCTTAACAATGTTTCTGTCATGATCTGCTGTTGTTTCCTTTGGTCCACCTGTTCAACAACTGTTACTTAGTACACCAGTAACAACTTTCTTCTTCAGGACCTTCCAAATAGCTGTACTGGCTATGGCTAATGTTTGTGTGATGGCTCTGATGATTTTCCATCTTCTCTCAGCTTCACAGCTGCTTGTTTTTTCACCCACAGACAGCTCTGTGGTTTTCATGTTGGTGACTCCTCTAAAAATAAATGCACAGTGTGCACAGGCAGAACCCACATGTGAAACTGAGTGCAGATTTTCAGCACGTTTTATTGTTTGAATAATCAGTGTAACAGCACACACCCTAAAGATTTGTGTCTCCAGCTGGAATCAACAATGTTGTTGTTGCTTGAGTATGACATCATGCTTGATTTATGATGTGTGCTTTTTATTTTAATGCTCTAATATTAGACCACACACGTTGACAGTTCATCTCAGACTGATGCTGAAAAGCTAATTCATGCATCTATTACTTCTAGGCTGGACTATTGTAATTCATTATTATCAGGCTGTCCTAAAAGCTCCCTGAAAAGCCTTCAGCTGATCCAAAATGCTGCAGCTAGAGTACTGACAGGGACTAGAAAGAGAGAGCAGATTTCTCCCATATTGGCTTCTCTTCATTGGCTCCCTGTTAAATCTAGAATAGAATTTAAAATCCTTCTCCTCACATACAAGGTCTTGAATAATCAGGCCCCATCTTATCTCAAAGACCTCATAGTCCCATATCACCCCAACAGAGCACTTCTCTCTCAGACTGCTGGCTTACTTGTGGTTCCTAGGATACTTAAGAGTAGAATGGGAGGCAGAGCCTTCAGCTTTCAGGCCCCTCTTCTGTGGAACCAGCTCCCAGCTTGGATTCAGGAGACAGACACCCTCTCTATTTTTAAGATTAGGCTTAAAACTTTCCTTTATGATCAAGCTTATAGTTAGGGCTGGATCAACAGACCCTGAACCATCCCTTAGTTATGCTGCTATAGGCTGCTGGTGAGTGTTTCTTTTCATTCACCTCTTTTCACTCTGTTTATACCCCACTCTGTATTTAATCATTAGTTATTGTTAATCTCTGTCTCTCTCCCCTCAGCCCCAACCAGTCACAGCAGATGACCCCCCCCCTCCCTGAGCCTGGTTCTGCTGCAGGTTTCTTCCTGTTTAAAGGGAGTTTTTTCTTCCCACTGTCATCAAGTGCTGTTCATAGGGGGTCGTTTTTGATTGGTCAGTTTTGACTGTAATTATTGGAGGGCAGTGTTTTCCAAAGTCACTGACCTGTCAAATTTCATTGGCTGTTTTCACTCTTGTCAAAAAATAAGAGAAAGTGACAAAGTTCCTTGAAAATTTGATTAAAACAACAACAACAACAACAACACAGGCTGTTGGCTATAGGTTGCTAATACTACCCAGTCATATGTAAAGTGCTAATGCCAACATGTGACCCACTGGAACACAAACATTAATACAAGAGCAGTAAATTTAGGTCAAACTAATGAGTAATATCACAAATTAAGCACGTCCTATCACCAGTTTTATTTCCCTTTTTATAAAAATGAATACATTTATATTAATATGTAACTATACATCCTTGTGAGTAATTCCAAACTGAATTCATGTTATTACTGCAGCAGGGGCGCAGTATCTTCCCAGCCCACCAGGGGGGCCGTGGCCCACACACTGTTGTAGGTTCTTTACCTTACAATATAAAGCGTGTTAAGGTGACTGTTGTGATTTGGCGCTATATAAACAAAATTGAACTGAATTTAAGGTACATTTTCAAATAATAAACAGACATGAATATATGCGCTATCCAGAAAAGTGAAAAACTGGGTGCTGGGCCAACAAACAAGTGCAAGGATAAAGAGCATAAGCTCCTG
Source organism: Amphilophus citrinellus (assembly GCA_013435755.1). NCBI lineage: Eukaryota > Metazoa > Chordata > Actinopteri > Cichliformes > Cichlidae > Amphilophus > Amphilophus citrinellus. Next base: position 8,945,534 of record CM024194.1, read on the forward strand.
AGTAATAATTTAATACAAAACCATAATGTGAGTAATGTTTCAGGCCAAAACCGCCCTTCCTCAGATGTAAAGCCATTACAGGGAACATGTCATTTATACACACCCACATCTCATTAGGATCATGTGGTTGTAGATACCTGTTAACCAAATAAGGGGGAAAAGGAGGAAACAGTGGCGTCCAATTAAGCATTCATTTATCATTCATTTATGCCCCCCCCACCCACCCACACACACACACACACATACACACATTGACAGAGTGGAGTGAAAAGTCTCCACATGTACCTGCATTTGTAAAACAAATTTACTTCCTGGTAGACATCACTGTTCATCTAGGTTTGTGGGATTTGTTTGTCAAAACAACAAGCTCACAGCCAGTCAGTAAATGACTAAGATGCTGCTATGAAGTCAAACAGGTCTAAGGTGTTTCATTTAGAACAACTGACAGGGAAATACAGGTTAGTTTGGTAGAACACAGTACAGAGACAACACTACCAACGGATCTTTTTCTCATTTTATTTTATTTTTTTAGACTATTTGCTCTGTCAGTGGATCATTTTCCTCCTGATGATCAGCAGAGTGTTTGAGGCTCTCAGAGCTCCTTCACATCAACAGTAAGTGTTTAAAATGACCTCTTTCAGCCTTTTAGCTGATCTGACTGTTGGCTGCTTTAATCTGTGAAAACACATCAGATTCAGAGAATTCAATATGTTTGATCATCTGAATGACAAAAGCTGTCAGACTTTATCTGAACAATAGAAGAAGAGGAAATGTTCTCAGTTACTCTGCTCTGATTACAGTCATGTGTCGCTCTCTCCCTGCAGACTCTTTGCTGCTGCTTGTCTTTTCCTTCTTTCCTCTGCGGGTGTTTGTGCTGCTACAGCTAAATGCTGCCTCCTCCATAGTACAATCTACATTTTTATACAGGGAAATCATTTTGAGTCCTTTGATGATGATGATGATGCTCTTTAGTATGTAGCTGATGATTGATGATCAGAGGTTATGTTGGTGTTGCTCTGTGGAGATCATTGAAGAACTGAACCTGTTACACTCTGTTTCACCTGTTTTGTTATGACACGTTTATTTATCATTCATTTATCACACTCTGACATTGCTTCCTCACCACTGACAACTTTCTTTATTAAAAAAATGGTGGAGACAGGGGACCTGCTTAAAAACAGTGTTCATTGACTTTCAGCTTTATGTAAACCTCACGTGTGTTCTCATGTAGTCAGATTTTAAACTCGAGTTCTATAGTTCACACACCCACGTCCTCAGGCATGTGAAACATTGTCTGCAAAGCTTGGGGGATGCATCAAGAATTGTTGGCTCACCAGAATCTAAAAATAGACACAAGTTAAAACCTGCCAAAAGTAACAGTAAACTTCTGTTACATTTCAAGCAGCATAAAAATGGCTCAGCCATCCCTTAAATTACTGCCACCTTGTGGCTGCAGTTGGCTATTGTCTCTGGAAGCAGGCATAACTCTCTTTGGCTACATTCCATTGGAATCATAGCATCTTTAATTTTCATGAATGTTCTTGCGTCTCTTTTTTTTTTTTTCTGACCCACTCTCACAAGTGAGTATACTGTAGCTCTGTAAATGTTACATAATTTTTATGACTTTGCCTGGTTCATCTCTTTGCATGCAATAAGGTCCAGTGATTGATCCCCGCTTGTCTTTTATGTGTTATTTTCCCCTCCATTTCGGCTCAAAGGGTTTCACTGTTTGAAGGCATGGACTGATGGGAAATAACTTCCAACTCCCAGCGTTATCCTATTCAATCTGCAACTAGGTTGGTACACTTGTTTTTATTTTTCTAAATAATTCCAAGTAATGTAGTAATGCTAATAAATTTCTCTTAAGAAGAAGTACCTTTTACACTAGTCATTAAACTGCTTTTGTATTACTCTATAACATGACCTGAAACACACTGTCACATGACATTTATACAATTAATATAAACCTCAGGCTACAGTCCCACACTGACAACGATGCCCATCCTGATGAGGACACGCCTGATGAGAACAGGAGCAACTTCAAGTGGCAGGAATCATCAAGAAAAAAATTATCTCAGGTAAACTTTTAAGTTTTTTAATGAATGCAGTAAAACTCGCAAAAATGTGCCACAAACAGGGGGATGAAACCAGTTCGCCTTCAAAGTAAAAGTTGTGCCTCAGCGCTACATCCAACATGATTCAAACGGTGTCAATTTTACTTTGAAAGAAAGCGGTCTGTGTTTCCGGTGTTGCACTCTTCGGTTATACACGAAGAGTAACTTTGTAGCGTTTGTACACAAATCCATCACTTCAACTGCGGCAATATGCTAGCAAACAAAGCAAGCAAGGTTTTCACTAGCCGGTTGGGAAATTGTTGCTGGGGATGGTTGCCAGGGGGTCGCTGAACAGCCAGTGTGACTGGCAAGAACCTACAGCAGCCCCTCACGACCGGTCGGGAAATGCTAATTTTCCCGTCATGGTCCATGGTTAGCAGATGGCTAGTAGTCTGTTAGAGGACTAGGTGTTAATTGGGGTCTTAGCACTTGATCCTGTAAAACATGATTGTCACACACGTAAGTCTAGCTACTTAGTTACGTCACTTGGTATGCGGTCGCCCTGGCTAAAGATCATTTCCGTGTCAGCTTAGATGCTAAACACGGAAATGGCTTCGGGAACGTCTGTTCCGCTCCGCTCGACTTTGCTGTTTTTCGGTTTCTTCGTTTTTGTCTCTGCAGGTGAGGTTCAGCCGTTACAAAACAAATCGAGGTTCCATCTGCCATAAACCGGAAGAAAGAATATTAGTTTTACCGTAATCACATTTCTCTGTAACCCAGTTACGAATTACAGTACGAAATCCAATGAGTACATTTCACCGCGGAAAGTCGGAGAAGCCCCGACTAATAATACTCTAATATGGCAGCAGTGTTTGTAAACATTAGTAAAAATGTATAATTTGTAATCTCGCTGCGTTCCTTTGACTTAAGAGGAAGTGACGCCACTCCGGATCTAACCACGATCTAGGAGCTGCAGTGAGACAAGAAAGAAAAACACGATTTATTTAACTCCACAGCAACGTGGAGTCCATCCACGGACTCCACCTAACAGCTGGGACAGTCTGGAGCCTGTCCCAGGTATCACAGGGCGAAAGGCGGGTCACACACCGGACAGGTCCCAAGTTATCCATCTATAACTAACGCAGCACAATGCTAGCACAATGCTATGTGCTAGCACACAGCACAATCTCATTGTACATCCTGTATAATGACAATAAAGGCATTCTGTTCTATTCAGCCACACAATAGTGTTACTATAGATTACAAGTTTTACCGTTTTGCTCCTGTTTCTGTGCACTGCTGCATCTTAGACTGTGAAGTTATGGTTGGTGGAGCTTCTCCAGCTTGAAGGTGTTGCACTTAAAAATAATTCTGACTCAGAAGCAGGACTTTATGACAGAAGCTGTGCAGAAAAGAGGCACTGTGTTGTATTCCTAGTGACAGATGAATGACTTAAATTTTCAACACAAGCTAAAGTCAGTGCTCACCACTCCCTGTGGCACCCTCAGATGCCACAGCTGCAGGTGGTGTTGTAGGGACGGGTGTGACTCAGAGTTTTTGTCACAAAGGTGGCTCTTTAGGTCATCATTGTAACTGATGCAGAGCCTAGAGTAGAGCAGGTAATGTGATCAGAGCTTTGATTCAAAATTAGCTGGAAGTATAATGTTTTCACTGATTATATTTTTGACCATAAGCTCCTAGTCTGAAATAGATGATCTGCTGATTAGTACATGTACCTGAGCAGTATCACCAAAGGAAGCCGTGCAGTAACAGCACAAACTGATGTCTCTGATTGCAGTAGGTGCTGCTCAGTTGCTCCATTTTCTGACAAAAAGACAGAAACATGTCAAACAGCACATGTATGTGAGCGCACACCGAGGCTACAGCAGCAAGGGTTAACTGAGGAAGTTGTGATACCAGTTATCACTGACTGAGGTTACCGGTTTGATAAACCTGCTAACACAGAGAGCTGTTAAACTGGCTTCATAGTACACCCTCAGATCAAACCCTGTAAAACAGGATTATTTCAGTCAGCCATAGTTACTCATTACATGTACATGTGTCATAGTTTAACAGTATACAGTGAATTGTTTAGACAGAAAAGTGCTTTTTTTTTTTTAATCAGTGATTCATTACAGCTCCTCCTGCAGCCCCCTGATTCTGATTGGCTGCTGTAGATGTGAACAAAAGTACTTTGACCTTTAACCTCTCTGCTGTGTTGTTTCCTCTTTCAGAGCAGAAAACCATCACAGCTGAGTCTGGACAGATCGTCACTCTGCCATGCCGAGCTCCAGACTCAAGCATTCCCGTCTTAATCGTGGAGTGGAGAAGACCTGATCTGGGAGGTGAATATGTCCTTTTGTTTCGTGATGAGCAGCCTTATCCAGAAGAGCAGCATCCATCCTTCAAGAACCGGGTGGATCTGCAGGACAGACAGATGAAGGATGGAGACGTGTCTGTCATTATGAAGAATGTGACGTTTAATGACACTGGGACATACCAGTGTCGTGTCGTCCAGAGACTCAGAGAACCCATTAGGATCATCAGAACCATCACACTGAGTGTTGCTCCTCCTCCAGGTTAGTGAGCAGAGTTCAGTGTGTCTGTGATCAGAGGTGAAGCTGCTTCCTGGTTGTTGATGTTTGTTTCTAAAGATGTTGTTGATGAGACTTTGTAGAAAGCAGCTGGTCTGAGTGATGTGATCAGAGTGCAGTAGATAATGTCTGACAGCAGTTTGAAGAGGAAATGGATTCTGTTCTGTTCTTCACTCATCACCTACCTGACAGCTGACACCTCACACCTGTTTCTACCTGCAGGTCCATCAGGAGGAACCACAGAGGATGGAGGGAAGGAAGATGGAGCTGTTGGACTCATCGTTGGTCTCTCAGTTGCTGCTCTGCTTCTTGTTGTTGCTGTTGTTGGTTTTGTGATCTACAGGAAACAGAAACAGAGTCAGGATTCAAACCATCATCCTGTTGAAAAGCAGCAGGTTGAAATGTCTGAGACCTGAACTGTGAGTCTGCTGCTGCTGTCAGTCTTGTCACTGAAAACGTGGAAATACAGAGGATCTGAGGACAGATATGAATTAATAATGCTGAACATTAAGCAGGCAGATGTTAATCAGTCCACATTGTGGTTTGATTTTACATTTAAAGCACAGATGAGCTTCTGTGGATTATAGACAGTAACTGATGGTGTTCAGGATCATTAGCTGGTGTTTGACTCAGTGCTGTTACAGTAATATGAAACCAAAGAGAAATCATTTCCATGTAGCTGCAGTCAGATGTTTGCTCCCTCTGATTGTGATGCTTCAACTTTTCCTTCCATGAAGGAAACTAAGTTCAAACATTTCAACAGCCTTTCACATGTTGGTGCTTTACTGTTAATTTTTTCTTTATTTAAATTTGTTTTGCATGTATTAGTATTGCTTTTCTGTCTATCATAATTACAATCTGTTTGTGTATTGGCTCAATTGCGCCCCCTCTCAGAATGAACACTTTTCATGTATGAATATTTGTGTGCATGATATGAAAGAATTCAAGTGCTGAACCATCCTAATAATCCATGGATTACTTGCTGTGCTGCTGCATCATGGTGTTCTGTTGTATTGAGCTGTGTGGTTGTGTTTGACCTGAACATGTTTTGTTCTTATCCACATAATAAACAGCAACACTAAAAGATAAACACGCCTTCAGTCTTTAATAAAAAACAGAGTCAGAGGGTTATTGGAGCAGAACAACCACCACTGAGCAGGTCTGTAATCTGAACCGACCTCCTGCCTGTAGAGGAGGAACCAAGAAGAAGTGTCCAATCAGAGCTGATGGAGAAGCTGCTCACTGAGACATCTCCCTGCAGCAGACTGAGGCTGATCCTGGAACAGGAAACGACAGGATGGAGGAGCATTCACAGAGAGGAAATCTGCTTTGATTAAACTTAAAGCATGATACAATGTGACACTTTGGTTTGAAGAGTGGAAAGCTCTTACTGTTCATGTCTTAAATCACTGAAACCTATGAATAAATCTGTCTATATATAAAAGCTCCCTGCTAAAAAGAAGAACAGCTGATGTTCATTAAGGTCATCATTCTCCTCTCTCAACAAGATTCATAAAACATGTTACTTAAAGGGAATAATTTCTACAACAATTGCAATAATTTGAGTTCCAGGAGACATTTTTACCAAGTGTAGTTCTGCAAATGTCCAGGAGGACAAATCTTCAGTTTATAACATGAGTACTACACCCGAGTCAGGAAGTAAAGCTAAAACCCACACAGTCACAGTTTCCAGAGTTTGTTTGAAATCTGACAAATCGGAACACACAATTAAATAAAACACAGTCATTTTTATAGGGGCTGCTTTGTGTGTTCTTTTTTGGTTGCTTTTTTTAATAATACAAATTATGGAAGTATCATTAATGACCTGCTTGTATCCATGTAGTGTTTCCAGTCCAGCAGCTCCCTCTAGTGTCCATATCTAAAGCCTGTGGGAGGATGGTGTTAATCTAAAATGTGAATCATAGTGTTCCAGTCAGTCATCAGTGTGTCTCTGCACAGCTGTAATTAAAATGTGTTCAGAGGGCCTCAGTGTGTGAATGGTTCCAGTTCAGCTCCATAACAGCAGCGTCCCTGGTTTGATTCCTGTGTTTCAGCTCAGATCTGCCTCTCTCACTGAGGGGGGGGACGTCCACACACACACACACACACACACACACACACACACACACACACACACGCACACACGCACACACGCACACACACACACACTGCCTGTGCACCAATAGTAGGGCTGGTGCTCAGAGGAAGAGGGCGGGGCTTTACTTGGTGTCAGTGAGAGAAATGAAAAAAAGCTCAAATGAGTGAGAAGGACGATGAAGGAAACATCTGTGCTGTGTCTGCTCTGTAAGTAGAATCTCTGTGTTTGTTTGAATTATTGACCTTTGACTGTCTGCTCTCCTGATAACTGATGATGGAGGAGAAGACATGAAAAACTAATCAGGCTGAATTCAAGTTCAAACACCATGAGGACCAACTGCAGGTCTGAACTGACTCTTTATCTTTGCTCAGGAGTCCAGGAAACACAGCAGGCAGTGAAAAGCTCAAATCATTCACTGATTACATGAACACAGCTGCACAGAGGACACATGACTTTACTGTCACACTGAAGGCTAGTTGATATTCTCTATATAGTCACAGTGTGGTGCACAATCATAATCATCAGCTTAGTTGCGTTTTAGATTGTAGGCAGTGTAAACTGAAAAATGCAAGATCATTAGATAGATGGACTGATATAAAAGGCGAGTTTGTGTGTCTGTCAGCTGTTTGTGTGGAGTTGTTCTTTGTGTTCACCTCAAACCAACCTGAGTGTCATTTCTCTTTAGTTCTGATCTCACTGCTGAGCTGCACAACAAACCAAGGTCAGTAACCTTCTTCTGTCACAGCTTCAACCTGATAAATGCTCACTAATATGACCTGTTTGGCTTCATGTTTCATTGTAACCCTCACAGCTCGTCTGACTGTGAGTCCCAGCAGCTCTCAGTTCTTTGAAGGAGACTTTGTGTCTCTGAGCTGTGAGGAGGACGACAGCTCTGCTGGATGGACTCTGAGGAGGAACACAAGCAAACGACAGAGGACTCAGTGTGGAGATGGGTTTGGAAAGTCAGCTGGTTCTACCTGTAATATCAGCTACATTCTCACATCAGACAGTGGAGTTTACTGGTGTGAGTCCAGAGAGGGTGCCATCAGTAACATGGTTAAGCTCACAGTCTCTGGTAAGCTGAGTGTGTGGAGTTAGTGTTGATGAAGCTGTGTGTAAATGGATGAAATGCTGTAGTTTGTCTCTGTGTTGAGGTGGATCAGTGATCCTGCAGAGTCCTGTCCTCCCTGTGATGGAGGGAGATGACGTCACTCTGCTCTGTCAAACAAAGACCACTCCCTCCAACCTCCCAGCTGCTTTCTATAAAGATGGCTCCCTCATCAGGAAGCAGCCTACAGGTCACATGACCATCCAGCATGTTTCCAGGTCTGATGAAGGCCTCTACAAGTGTGACATCAGCGGTCATGGAGAGTCTCCATCCAGCTGGATCACTGTCACAGGTGACACACTCACCTGTCTGTGTTTCTGCAGGTTTCAACATTCACAATGTGACCAGAACTTAATGACTGTGTTTGCTTTATTTTAGAGAGACACACCACCACACCTCCACCTACATCCACACCTCCACCTACATCCACCTCTCCTCCTGTTCTCTCTGTGATCTCCTCTGTTGGATCAGTCTGTGTTGTGGTTCTGCTGGTGTTACTGGTTCTGCTGGTGAGACGATGTGTTCACAGGAAACCTGAAGGTGAGACTCAGACTTCCTGATTTTACATCGACAGTTTACAGTCAATTATAATAATTGCTTTTAAATTTGAATTATTTCAACAGATCGAGAGAAACATGCAGACGATGATGCCAGAGATGAGATCACATACAGTGATATCAAAATACCAAATGGTCAACAACAGCCAATCAAACAAAACAGAGGTATTTTTTTCACAAGCTCGGGGTGGTTTGAGATCAAATTTGTGTATGAGAAAAAGTATTATTTGGCTTAATGTCTGACAATGAGGACTTTGACAGTGTGTCCCACAATCATATGTCATATATAGACTGTACTTTTTAGGTTGTGGGCATCTTATACTGGCTTAACGTAACCTACCTACAGTAGCCATTAAGTAATTTTGACATGTGAGTCTATGGGGACTTGACTCACTGCTGGAGTCTCAAGTGGACAATAAGGGAACTGCAGCTTATCTTATTTTTTTAAAGAGATTTTAATGGTGATTTTATGTCCTCACCCTTTTAAAATAAAGACCTGCCTTTATTTTTGGGGGTTTTCCTAAAAGAAAAATGCTAAACCAAACACACAAAATATGACGATTAAGGCAAAAATAACATTCCTGTCAAAAATTATTTAGGCCATTATTTTAAGAGCGTGACAATATGCAATTTTTATATCCCATGACAATAAAGTAATATCTCTCACCATTCATTTAGACTGGCACTTAAAAATAGCTGCCTCAGAGATGAAACACACATAACTGCTGAGTGGTTCCTAGAGTTGCTTCTAGGAAACCAGTGTTGTTTTGATGTAAGCATTTAACCTTGAAATCACCATTATAATTTTTATAATTGTTTCCCTTTGTAGCTTACAGTTTCAATAAGAATTAAAAAAAAATTCTTCCTTTGTCTTCAACAACTTGTTCTTTTGCCTGTCTCTAAAGTTTGTTGTCGTGTCTTGAGTGTTGTTCTTTGTGTGCTGGACTGTGTATTTGTGGTCTGTGGTTAACAGAAGCACAGCTCTGCAGTTGTTCAACATCCTGTTTCTGATTTTTTTTAAAAATCTGCTGCAGGTGTGAAACCACAAGATGTTCAGTTTTAAAAAGACAAAGAGGAAATGTACTGCTTTATATTTATGTAACACCAACACATTTCCACAATTATCTTCATATTCTGATTCAAATTTCTATTGAATTCATTATTTAGTAGCTTGTGTGACTTTGGAACTTGCTGACCCCTGGTTTCTGGAGGTAGTTCTCTCTGGGTCATGTAAATTTAACTATCTCCCATCATTTAATTTAGATCCAAATGCTTTTTGATTAAAGAATTCTGTATTAGCAGCAGATTTTAGCAGCTTTGCTATCAGCTGTACTGCTACTGGACAAAAAGGGCCTGTATCCGGAATGATCCACGGCAGATCCATACAGTTGGATCTGCCGTGGATCCATAATGTTTCCCGAGAGAATACGGGAAGATCTGATCTGTCACAGATATTTGGCAGGATATTATCTGTATATTTTATGGATATGTAACAGATGTTCATTCAGAGTTTGGATTTGTCAGGGTCCAATCTTGTCCATTTATGGAGAAATTTCAAAACCTATCCGTCAAAGATCCGGTGCATATTCTCCAGGATATTGTCTGTATCTGTGATGGATACAGAGGTATCATACCTCGGACTACTGTATTGTAGGGCTTTTATTCCAGTGTGCATGCACTGATGTCCTCTGTGTGTGTTTTATTGTACAGAGAGCGATCCAGCGGCAGTCCACTCAGCAGTGAAAACAGAAGATGTCACTTATGGACAAATCGTCATCAAAGAGAAACAAAAAAAATCGAAGACGAGAGGTACAGCATAACATTTCTTAATTAAGACGAGGCTGAGGGGAACAGTATCAGTTTTATTGGCTCGTACAGTTTATTTGCTTTTTTAAAGTCATCCAAATGATAGAAAATGAAAATTAAAATAATTATTTTGTGCACACAAGATTATCATTTGTTCTTAAAGATAAGTTGCACATCAATTTTTTTTTACTCTTTGTTTACATCCATCTATTTTCTACCTTTCATCTGGATCTGGATTGCAGTTGCAGCAATCTACAACTATGATCATGACTGTACAATCAATTAATGTTATTAGCAGGCTGCTTATGACATCTAGCTGTCTTTGCTTTGTAGGACAGTTTCTCAGCTTCCTTTTATTTCAAAAATTCTTAATCGAATATTTGTTTGTTTACTGGAAGAGATTCAGATTTAGGGTCTACAATAGCACAGAAATAGCACCAGTCAGTACTGATCTTATTGCCTCTGACGGTGGACACGTCTCTGTGCTTGCTGTGCTAGACCTCAGTGGAGAATAATTATAACATTTAAATACAAAGACTAGAATAAACTATTGGTATAAAAGGTAATCATTTGCTCAGTTTTGCTAACACAACAGTTAGTCAGTGGGTTTGTGTTTAACCCTGTAACACTGGGCAAATGTCACTGATGCACCTATGAACTGCCCTTAACTGTCGTGAACAGCTCGTTACCACCGAGCATATCACCGCTGAGACGTCTGCTCAAACGCACTTTGAATTACTGTAATTATGCGAGCGTGTGTCCTATCGGAAAAATTCAAATAGTTTCTGAAAGCTGAGAAATTGTATTTCACACCCAACAAAGGGTTATTGTTGCTGGAAGTCCATGAACAGTGGGACAGTTGAAGTAAGCTGTGTCCGAGCATGTTCAGTATTATAGGATTAATAACTGAAAAGTATGCTCTATTGGGTTGATATCAGGTGACTGACTTGGCCGTTTAAATATATTCATTTGCCTTGAGAAACTTTTGGGTCATTATCCATTATACTGTAAAACACCACCTGATCAACCATTTGGTTGAACCTGAGCAGAGAGTATAGCCCTGTCTAGCTCCAGAGACTACGATGACCTGGATGACTGAGAATCTACTCAGACATATAGCCCAGTACATTTCAAAAGTCATCCTGTTACTTCTATCAGCAGTCACATAATCAATGAACACTAGCGGCCCAGTTCCACTGACATCCAGATACTGCACGAAACTGCCATTCAGTCTCCCTTCTTACATCACTCATGAACAAGACCCCAATCTGCTTGGACTCCTGCACTCCAGGCAATAACTAATTCCCAACCTAGTACTGCCACTTTACCCTCATGCTCTCAGAAGTGTCCTCAGCTGCTACTGCTCATCCCAGCTACCTCACACTAAGCTGTAAAGTGCCCCAGTGCAAGGACACTAAATGAGAGACAAGCTCTTGAGACCACCAAACCTAACTCAACACCTCTTGGCTGTGCCTAGAAATCCTGTCCATTAAAGTTATGAACAGCATGCGTAAGAAAGGGCAGCCCTGGAGGAGTCTTACATCCACAGAGACTGAGTCTGCTTGGCCCCCAGCAATGGGAACCAAGATCTCCTTGCAGTTGTGCACAGACCAAATAGCCCATGCCAATGGGCCCAATATCCTGAACTTTCAAATATTCCCCACAGTACATGATGAGGGATGTCTTTGAATGAATAATCAAAGTCCACAAAACACAAGTAGAATGGACAAACTCTCACTTGAGAGGCTAAACAGCTGACCCATCGTTTAATGACCAGGACAAAAAATATATTGTTCCATCTCAATCTAATATTTGACTAATGGGTAGACTCTCCAGGATACTGGTGTAGTCATTTTGGGGAATCTGAGAAAACTGAAACATACCTCAGGCAACGATGGACCACACAACAGTTAAGGCACCGTGTCTGACCTTCCCACAGAGTTGCAGAGACGTGTCAACCAAGACAGATACACAACACCCAGAATCTAGGAAAAAAACCTGGAAACTCCTCTCAGGCACCTTAGAAACCAAACTTACTCTATTGATCTTGTGCTCACAGCTTGTTCCTGTGCTGCCATGATTAGTGCCTCTGTGCTGTCTTTCAGTCCAGCTTTGTCCAGCCATTGGTAGGATTTCTCTATGTCAGCCTCTTCTTCTATTTGACGGTGGTACATTCCGTACAGAGGCCTGACCTTTCGTGATGGTTCCTATTCTTGCTGCCTGAGGTAGTCACTAGGCACTTCCTGATGTATTCATGGATCTTCGCTTTTTTTTGTTTTTTTTTTGCATTTTTGGCCACAGTGGCTTATATGGGCAGTGGAGAAATACAGAAAATGGGGGAAAGATATAGAGGAAGACACGCAGGCAAATTGGCGGCGGGCCGCGATTCAAACCCGTGCTGCCCACACCGCAATATATGTATGTGGTCGCCGGCTTCACCACTAAACTACCCAGGTGCCCCAGATCTTTGCTGTTTCTTCTAGGATAGTGGTTCTTACCCTCACTAGTCCTCGGCTTCTTCTCTTCCACTTAGCGTACAGTCTCAGGGTGCTGGATTTGGGGCGAAACCCTCCATGCATGGTAAGGAGCTTTTTTGTCTTGGCATCAGTGGGCTTCTATCTCCCAGCAGGGTATCTGACAACTGGCAGGGCATAGGTGTTGAATGCCTGGATCTTGTTCTTCCCATTCAGCTGACTCTTCAGGACTTGCCTTACTCTCTGCAGGTACTTGGAGGTTGCAGTTTTCCTAGTGGCCTCTTCATGGTTCCCATTTGCCTGTGGGATTCCAGGATACTTGTAACTGTCCTCAGTGTCTGCAATTTGTCTTCAAGAAGAGCGATCCCTTCAGTTCTGACTACTTTTCCTCTCTTAGTTACCATCTGACTACACTTCTCCAGTCCGAATGACATTCCGATACCATTGCTGTAGATCAGGCATCCTGACATCCAGGCCTCGAGGGCCGGTATCCTGCAGGTTTTAGATGTGTCTCTGCTTCAACACACCTGAGTCAAATATAGAAGTCATTAGCAGGACTCTGGAGAACTTGACTGCATACTGAGGAGGTAATTCAGCCATTTGATTCAAGTGTGTTGGATCCCCACTGTGGATCCTGATGGGTTGGATCAGTGAATCAATACAGCTTGATGTCATCCACATAGAGAAGGTGGCTGATGATTGCTCCATTTTATAGTCGTATTCATAGCCAGTCTTGCCGATAGATAGATATGGTAAATGGACTAGTTCTTATATAGTGCTTTTCTACTCAGTATGAGCACTCAAAGTGCTTATACAACATGTTTACATTCACCCAGGCACTCCCATTCATACAAGCACTTCCATGTTTACTAAGCTAAGTGCTTTTAATTAAGTATCTTGCCCAAGGATACATTGGCATGTAGCCTGGAGTAGCCAGGAATCGAACCGCTGACCTTCCAATCAGTAAGTGACCTGCTCTACCTACTGAGCTACAGCCACCAGATAGATAGATAGATAGATAGATAGATAGATAGATAGATAGATAGATAGATTCTTCATTACATAACTTTTTTCATAGCTTTCATATGTTTTATTTTTGAAACAACTGATCAGGGTTTCACGAAAAAGGAAATACTTGAATCATTAATAATTAATTTATTTAGTTGTTCATTTTTTATTGATCTCTTGTGCCAGAATGATGTTCTGTGAATCAAAACCAAATACATCATGTGTTAATGATCATGGAGGATTAGGTTCATCTCTGGGGTGCACAAATGTGTTTTAGAAAGACTAAAATATTTCAGTATTTTTTAGTTCACATGTGGAATTTTCTGAGGCCACAGGTCCACCATAAATGGACCATAGTTCAGGTGTGTTGTGACTTTTGACAGTGCCACAACTGAGCATTAAATCCAGCGGCAGCGCAAGTGTGTCAGCTATCTGGATTTAGTATGTAAAGAAGTTGTTAGCAGGAAGAATTAATTGTCATATGAGATGTCTAAAGAGACAAACTGATCAGACTTAAGCTCCTCTAATGCACTGAATTATTTTTTCTTCTTTCTGCAAGTAAAACCACAGCAGCAACTTCCTGTTGTTGACACCATTTAACTGTAGCCTGAGGGTGATGAGACCTCTCACCACAGTGTGCCCCGGCTTGGCTAACAATAGTGTTCATGTTGTGAGAACATGTTCACTTTGTGCTCTGTGGTGAAGCATCTCAGGTGCTAGCTTTGTGGTCGTCTCCCTTTCATTTTCACAGAAACACCCACCAGTTCTTTCTGGTCATTTGTTTTTCAAAGAGGTGTTATTATGTGGAAAATGACTGCTGCTGTATCTGCTGCTGCTATTTATAAAAAAAAATATATAGCTTAATCTCTGCCTAAACTAAAATAAAACTGTGCTGCCACTGTTAAATATAGCGTAATAAGATAACAGTACTGTTAGTGTTGTAATAATTTCTGTTTTTTGTGCAGACAGTGACCCAGCTGCAGTCTCCTCAGCAGTGACAACAGAAGACGTCACTTATGGACAAATAGCTGTCAAACCAAAGAGGAACAGAGGTACAGCTGCTCTTTATTTTTGACTTTGGACAGAGCCAGGCTAGCTGCTCACCCTGTTTCCATCTTTATGCTAAACTAAGTTAAGCTAATTCTGACTGAAGATTAGGATCTCAAACTGCTCATCTTTCTCAAAAAGAAAGCTTTAAAGTATATGACAGACAGAATATAGCAGCGGTCATAAATATGCTTTAAGAAATATCCTGTTTCCTGTTGAAACAGAATTGAAAGCTGTTAGATTTCTATTTTTTATTTTATTTAGGAACATTGCAGTTGGTTGGCTCTTTCAAAAAAGATAACGTCTTATCATCTCCAGCTCACAGTACTGTTGGTGTACCACAAGGTCCTATTTTGTTTTCTGTTTATAATTTACTTGGTCAAATGTTAAACACCCACGCCTCCTTTCACTGCTACACCACTGTGCACTATGCACCACTGATCACCCTTTGAAGCCTCACTGCTCTGTCACGCAACAAACACAATGCAGTTGCTATGATAATTGTTACCAATTTGTGGGTTCCAGGTCTGAGTTTTCTGAATTTTTGATTTTTCTGAATTTTTGATTTTTCTGAATTTCATGGACATTTTATGAAGCAGTTACAGTGTGAGCAGTGTGGAAGGTGAACTGGTTCCAGTACAGTGTGAACTGGGACTGTGTGATGCAGAGAGGTGCAGGTTGGAGGTCTTGATTGAACTCCAAAGCTTGTAATCATGTTTCCTGTTGTTTGAACTGTGTGTTTGTGTTCAGACTTTAAACCAGAGCCAGACGTCGTCTACTCTTCACTGAAGTAGTCCACCAGTCCAACCACTGACGTCCAGCTGCTGCTCTCTGACTGCTCCCCCAGCACCTCACAGACCATCCACATGTTTACATGATTTTTTTAAATGTATTTTATGTCTTTTTGTATTATTATTTTACACTTAAATTCAGCAATAATGATATAAATGAGTTGATATGATATGAGCTGAATGATTGTATAAATGAGTGGCCACATTAGCAGTGTTGTTGTTCCCATGTTAGAGATCTGGTTTCTCTGCAGATTAATAAACTTTTGTTCTCATCTGTTCTCCTCGTGTGGTTCTGTTGCTTTCACCGAGGTGTCAGATGGAAAATCTGACTTCTTCGGGTTTGGCTGTGGCTAACCGAAGAAGTCACATTTTGCAGAAAACAAAGAGTAAGTTTAAAATTTCAACAGCTGCAGTTGCAGTGCATGTTAAATATATGTGTGTAGAGTTGTAATACCTTTATTTTCTCAGTCATAAAGAAATGAGCTGACAAGGCAAGAATTGTCCATTATTCATTTACATTATTTTTAAAAATTTAAAGTATTATATTTTAGTTGTGCTTTAGCAAAAATACATATACACACAGAAAGCTGAGTGTTTAGTGACAATCTAAAACTCTTGAACACGTGACTCAGCGTGAAGATGACTGAATCACATCCCCTTAATCAGCAGCAGCTCAGAGAAGCTGAACATCACTGAATCACATTTTAAAGTTTGCTGCCACCTTTTGGTGATTCTGCTCATTACATCATAGTGACTACTTTATGACAGCAGTTTAATCTCTTAACAGCCAGTTAAGGTGTTGCCCCTTCGACAGGCTGGTGACCTGTACAGGGTGTTCCCTGCCTCTCCTCCTATGTCAGCCGGGATAGGCTCCAGCCCCCTGTGACCCTGAACAGGATAAATGGAAGAGGATGGATGGATGGATTGACATCCAGTTAAGGTTGCAGTTTACTCACATGCTAAAAAAAAAAATCAGTACCATGCTCGGAGGTGAAAACACTTTTAGAGAAAATATTGTACCTATGATGATAAAACAGCAACATCAATATAATTTTACCATCATCTGTGTTAGTTTAAGTAAACCTCTTAATTTTTAGCTTCTTCCAAATAATAAGGATGAAAATCAATTTTCCTGCTTTTTATTATTCATAATCTACTGCTCTCATTTTATCAAGAACTGCACATGCAAAACAGACTGAGGAAGAAGTATTGTCCAGCATTCATTAACATCTCTCTCTAGTGGCCATATATATAAACTGTGCATGAAGATGGTGTGTGGAGCTTGAAAAAAGGTGACTGGACTTCTTTCTGTTTCTTGAAGACGTTCCTCCTCTCACCCCAAAGGTTTCTTCAGTTCTAAAACCAAAGGTGGAGAGACCCAGGTATTTAAACCCCTGTGGGCATAGTCCCCTGGAGGTGGTTATGACCCTCTATCGTTCATGTGCGTAGACACGTGCCAAGATGTGAAAGGAGGCGTGGGTCATTAGAATCAGTGGTTTCAGGTGAAGCCAATATAGGACTTGGCTCCATTGTTCCATGTGGCCTATTGAGGTCACTGGAACAAAGGTGTGAATGGGGGTTGAGACGTCTGGGAAGGGAGCTCAGGACAGCACTGTAAGCGGAGAAAGTTGGTGACGTAATCCACCTCCTCTGTTTAATGATGGTTGTTCACAGTGGACATAGATGCTTCTTTCACTCCTCTTTCAAACCATCTGTCTTCCTGGTCCAAAATGTGAACATTGGCATCCACAAAGGGTGACCTTTGACCTTCAGATGCAGATGAACAGCTGAGTCTTGTCCTGTCGAGGTGGCTCTTCTATGTTGTGCCATTTGTTTGTGAAGAAGCTGTTTGGTTTCTCCAGTGTAGAGCACTCTTCACTGCACTGGATCTGATCTTGCTGATCTTGTGTTTGGGGGGGTTTGTCCTTGGGATGAACCAGTTTTTGCCTTAGGGTGTGACTTGGTTTGAAGTATACTGGGATGTCACGCTTGGAGAAAATTGGAGAGAATCCTCTTTTCATTCTTATCCTCCCTAGTTTGAGTTTGACTTTCTTTCCTGTGAATCTTGGCTGATTTGATTAAAATCCAGTTGGGATAACCACATGTTTTGAGGGCTTTCTTTACATGTGGGTGTAGCCCAGGTGTCAAAGTTGGCAACTAAATGAAAGCAGTGAGAGAGGGAGTGTTGATTTATCATGTTTAATCAGTCACATCGGTAAAATCTGGGATGTCCTACTGCACATGAAAACACCAGTCTTGGACTACACCTATATGTTCAGACCATCTACTCGGAGGTGAAGCCTTGGCGCGATTAATTTTCTGCGGACTTCGCTTCAATCACCAGAGTGAGAACGGCATTAATTAGAGGACAAAGAGAGCGAAAGAAAGATTTGCACACCAGACGGTGGGAATAGGCAGTATTGGCAAGTTTACCTGTTGTTTTGAACCATGCGACTTGTTGGCAAGAGCCAAGTTACGTCGGCCAGTCTCACTCCTTTCCATTTTGTGAGTGGCTGTGAGCTCTGACACCAGCGTGTTCCATTCTGAATACGGAGCAATGGTCAGATTTTTTTTAGTGGACTGAAGTCCAAGATTCTGGTTGGATCAGATGGTCCATTTTTTATCTGTTATTACACTGTAATCTATCTTCCCATCACTAAATTGGTTACAGAAGTGGCGAGCCAGCCAGGAACCAATCGATTTGACCAACAATATTGAAATGATGACCAGTATAGACCAGGGTTATAATAGTTTTGGATTTTACATTATCCTTTAGTTTCAGTTCATTTTTACTTTTGTTTCTCTAATTCAGTTAGTTTTAATTAGTTTTCAGAGTGGTTTTGCTCGTTTTTATTAGTTTTTAATTTTGGTTTCATGCTTAGCTTTAGTTTAGTTTCGTTAGTTTCAGTATTAGTTTTAGTATTTTCATACTTTGTCAGGTGCAAGATTCAGTGCGCAAAAGTGACTATTGTGTAATAAAAAGATACCATGAAGAAATATATTCAACAACAACAGTTCACAAGACAGAAGCACTACATGCTAAATGTGTAATATTAAGGACACACATGAACATCAACAGGGAGAAACAAAGAAAAACATGAACTCCCAAACTCAATAAATTCTACAATAAACTCCCAATAAACTCCAGTGTCAGTGCAGCAGATTAACAACACCTAAATGTGGTGTTTGACAAAAACAAACTCTTTGAAGGAGTAAAAGCTCAAATCCAGCTGCATCCTGATGTTCTCCACCACCCGAAGCTGCTTCTGTTTTGGAGCTAGCTTGGTTAGATGCTCGCTGATTAGACTTGCAGGGTCTTTGCAGCCTCTGTACACAACAAGTGTCCAACCTCATGTCCGCATTTATGCTTGTGTAGCTGTGTGTGTTGTGTGTGTTAATTACCTTGTGGTCGTGTGCTGCGGTGCCAGCTGGGACTTTTTTTGGTCCTCGCTCTTTGCGCTCAGTTTTTTGGCTGCAAACATATTTGTCCCTGTTTTTCCACTTCCTTCATTTCCTCACGTCCATTCCGACAGCAGTCTCCCTCCAGGAATTTGCTGATATTTGCGAGTCATTATACTGATGCTTTGATTATTATTCCTGATTTTTATTCTCTCACTGATAAAGTAGACGGAAATGCACAAGACTGAACAGGTTAATCACAGCGTTACGGCAGCGTGGACGGTTCAGAGCGACTCTGCCGCTTTCTCGTGCACACGTACGCACACCGTGGTCTGCCCGACGGCGCTCCCAGCTTAAACTCTGAGAGCGGAAAAATGATCAATCCACAATAATTTCAGTTAGTTTTAGTTAGTTTTTTAAACTCACAATACAGTTTTAGTTAGTTATCGTTTTTTCCTTTTAATTGTAGTTTTTATTTATTTCAGTTAACGACAATGTTTTTTCAATTTCAGTTTTCATTATTTCGTTCGTTTTCATTAACTATAATAACTCTGGTATGGACTTTATACAAAGATCTGGTATCAAAATTCCAAATGCAGTTATCATGAGTGGGGTAAATGAAGTAACTGATGAACAGGTGGTTGACTTTCTGAAAGAGAAAATTGGGAGAATCCTTCCTGCTGATGATTCACTGTCTGAATTCTATCAAAACTCGATTGTTGAATATTCCAGTGGTTCAGCCTTGCAGTGTTTAAAACCCCACTTACTGTATAAGTATGAAGCACAAGGGGACTCCACCATTGTATATGAAGTGAAGGCCTTGAGTAGCATGTACGCTACCGAGATCAGAAGTAATGTCACTAAGACCTACTTGGCTGAGCTCAAGGAACTAGTTAGGTTCAGTGGAAAAGATTATAGTGAAGTATCGAAAGAGATGATGTCACAGATTGGGGAAGATGCTGGAGTCATGCAGCTCACCACAGAAGAATCCTCCCTCACACATGTTGAGACCGTTGTCTTATCATCATCTGATCTTAAGGTGCAACAGCCTCCCATTTTGTTCTCAGCTGTCACACAAAGTGGCAGTGGTGACACATGGCACACACACAAGCTGCTTTTCCAGCAATGGGGTTCCGGTGCCAGTATTTGAACCATTCAGCAGTTTTTCCACCACGAATGCACTCGGTTCTCGGCCGAAAAACAGGTTCAACTCGGGTCCCAGAAGCTAGCTGGTCTGGAACCAAGAACGCGCGACGGAAGCGGTAGAAGGGAGTGACTCTGCCATCTCAACATCAAGTTTTCTACCATATTACATGTGTATTACATGAGAAAAGCGAAGCGATTTTCACGGCTGTGAATTAGGTTGGGCTCTGAGGCTGAACTTGCTGCTTTGTATCAGTTCATATCACAGATAAAAGGACACAAAGTGCGTACTTGTCGTCTTGCTCTAATCGCTGTCTGTGTTTCCCTCTGTGCTGCACACAGATGCTGCAGTAGTTTGGTTTGGACCGTAAAACGTATTTGCAGCACAAGAAACGGGAGCACTCCACGGTTTCTGTGTCCAGACGAGGACCCGCCCACAATCATATGTAAAGGAGTGGTTTGCAAGTGCGGTGGAAACAAGGGCCCGTTCCTAAGCTTTTCGCCGGTTCTTTTGGGAACAACACCGACACCGGCACGAGCACCAGAACCCCATCGGTGGAAAAGCGGCTACATTGAGCTGTTCTGAAGTGATCCTACCATGTGTCCCCTACAAATATCCAGAAAGATCCTTAAAAGTTTAATCCCACCAGATGTAGCAGATGTAGTTAAAGGCTTAGGGTCTGAGTCACCTCCTGCCGCATACCTACAGTGTTTGGTACTGTGGAAGATGGAAAGGAGCTTTTCGTTCAATTCCTGAACACCCTCCAAGACCCAGGGGAGAAATCACCCACTTACCTTGATTGACTGAAATTGGCATTAGACAGAGCCACAAAACGTTTCACAGGAAAAGGTAGACAAACATCTCCTTAAGCAGTTCTTCTGGGGTTGTTGAGATAATACCCTGCTCAGTGACCTGCAACTTGAACAAAATAAAGGGTAGCCCACCCTTCTTTGGTGACCTCTTGTTAATGATTCACTCTGAGGAAGATCGACAGCAAACAAAGAGCAGTCGAATGAAAAAGCTTATTGGCATCACAAGGCAAAGAGCTCACCTGCAGTCTCACAGTGCTTATGCTTGTGAATCGGAAGACAGACATGAGACTAATCTCAGTGTCCTGAGAAAGGACCTGAGAAAGCAGATTGTTAGCCTGCAGATCGAGGTTGGAAGAAGCAGACAGACCAAAGACGGCCTTTGTGTGTCCCCTCAGATTCTGGGAGTTCACCTCTCCATCAATACACCCAGCACATTCCAAAGATTGATGGAGAGGTGTACGGGGGACATGCAATTGAATAATGTGCTGGTATTCGTTGATGATGTGATAGTATTCTCCAAAACTCTTGAAGAGCACAAGGAAAGACTTGTAAAGGTGTTCACTCGTCTCAGAGAGTTTGAGTTGAAATTATCCCCAGAAAAATGTATCTTCCAGACATCAGTCCATTACCTGGGTCATGTAGTCTCCCGAAATGGCATTGATACTGACCCAGGGAAGATTCTGGCTCTTAGAACATGGTCTGTTCCCCAGAACCTATGAGAGATAAAATCCTTCCTCAGTTTTGCTGGGTACTATAGGAGGTTTGTTAAGAGTTACTCTAGCATCATAAAACCTCTCCACAACTTAACATCCAGTTACCTACCTCACCACAAGCAGATGATTTAAAATCTCAAAAAGAAAGAGAGTGCATTCAAGAGTTCATGCAAGATCACCTCTCTGATCCAAATAACGTCAATGCAGTGGATCAGTCAGTTGTGAGAGCAATTTGTGAAAGGCAGCTTATCTACAGTGTCAGTCCTGATGATGGTGAAGAGGGGAATACAGACTGTGTTGCTTTAGTGGAGACTTTTGCCATGTCCCCTAGTGCTGTGTCCAACAGCTATGGACAGTTTGGGGGTCTGTCAACCATCCCTCACCTGTCTGAGACAGAACTGGCAGATAAACAAAGAGCAGATTAATGTATAAAGCGTGTCATTTTCCAGATGGAGCATGGGAGCACACCACCTCCGACCTTGCGGGATCAACTTCCTGATCTCTCGCTCCTTCTCCGAGAACTCCACTGTCTTGAGCTTCTGAACAATGTTCTGTATAGATGACGTCAAGTAAGGTCTCAGATAACTTACTAGCTTGTACTTCCAGCAGAGCTTCGCAACACAGTCCTCACCAGCCTGCCTGACCACATGGGAGTCGACCGCACAATGGATCTCGTGAGGACCAGGTTCTATTGGCAAAGAATGGCTGTGGATGTAGAAAGGAAAGTGAGGACATCTGGCAGGTGCATGTGGAGGAAAGCATAACCTGAAAGAGTGACAACCTTGGTTACTATTAGTACAACTAGACCCCTTGAACTCCTCTGCATGGATTTCCTGTCCCTGGAAGCCAACAAAAATGGTACCAAGGATATACTTTTGATCACAGATCATTTCACCAAATTCATAGTTGCCATCCCAACACCCAACCAAAAGGCCCCCACAGTAGCAAAGTGTCTGGGAAAATTTCATGGTACACTATGGTATCCCAGAAAACTACATAGTGACCAGGGGCCAGATTTCGAGTCCCGCACAATCAAGGAACCTTGTCATGAAGCAGGTATCCACAAGGTTAGAACAACCCCATATCACCCTAGTGGAAACCCTGTGGAGCAATTTAATCGCACCCTGCTTGACATGTTGGGCATTCTTCAAAATCAAGATAAATGTTGCTCGAGTGTCCATGTAAGACCTCTCATCCATGCCTATAATTGCACCAGGAATGAGGTAACTAGTTTCACCCCATATGAACTGATGTTTGGTCACCAACCTTGTCTGCTAGTTGACCTCCCATTCAACTTGCCAGTAAATGAGAGCCAACATTCATCTCACTCTGAGTATATCCAAAACCTCAAGTCATGTCTCAAAGAAAGCTAAAAGATAGCTATGGACCAGGCTGCAAAAATAGCTCACAAGAGCAAAGCAAGGCATGACAGAAGTGTAACAGCCTCAGATTTGGAAGCTGGAGATTAAGTGCTGGTTAGAAATGTCCACATTTGAGGAAAACATAAGCTGTCAGACAAATGTCAGATACTGTTCATGTAGTAGTGAAGAGAACAAGCACTGTCCCACGGTCAAGCCCAGGAACAGTGATGGTACCTTAAGGACACTACATAGAGACCTACAACTCCCATGTAGGTATCTGCCTGTGGAGGAAAGCAATGAGCCTGTCCAAAACCCAGTACCACCACAAGCCAGGAACCCATGTTAATCCTGCTGTAGAGGAGGAGAACTCCTCAGACGAAGGAGATGATGTGCTAATTCCAATTTATTCAAGTTCTCCAGTCCCCACAGTTTGTGAAAGTCCTATGGAGACTAATCTATTGTTGACTAATGTACAAGATACACAGCATGTTGCACCTCCAGGCCTTCATCCAGTCGAGTGGTACCTTGATTTGCAAGGGTCCCAACTAATGAGTTTTTTGTGATATGATCGGTCGCTTGGTTGAATTTTTGCTTTATGATCCGAGTTACGAGTGAGCAAAAATACACCATCTGCAGGTTCCGTTCATTTTTTTTTCCCCTCTCGCTGTGCACTTATTTTTGTTGATGGTTGTTGCTCTGTTTGATTATTTTCTGCATTTAAATAGGAACATTTCCTTTTTTAAAACCATGGGTCCAAAGAAAGCAAATGCCAAGGTTGGTGCTGAAAAGGATGATGACCAAGGATATAAAGGATAAAATTATCGAAAAACATGAGCGAGGTGTGCCTGTTTGTGTCTTGGCAAGGGTAAGAGATTGCCCAGGTGTCAAACTTGGCAACTAAGTGGAAGCAATGAGAGTGGGAGTGTTGTTTTATCGTGTTTAATCAGTCACATCAGAAAAATATGGGATGTCCTACTGCATATGAACGCACCAGTCCTGGACTACGCATGCATGTTCAGTGCATCCACTCAGAGGTGAAGCCTAGGTGCGATTAATTTTCTGCAGAATTTCACTTCAATCACAAGAGTGAGAAGGCCGTTAACT
Organism: Amphilophus citrinellus; assembly: GCA_013435755.1. NCBI lineage: Eukaryota > Metazoa > Chordata > Actinopteri > Cichliformes > Cichlidae > Amphilophus > Amphilophus citrinellus. Next base: position 8,969,604 of record CM024194.1, read on the forward strand.
AGAGGATGAAGAGAGCGAAAGAAGAAGAGAGAGAAAGAAGGATTCGCACTCCAGACGGTGGGAATAGGCGGTAATGGCAAGTTTGCCTGTTGTTTTCCATCACCAAGTTACGTGGGCCAGTCTCACTCCTTTCCACTTTGTGAGTGGCTGTGAGCTCCAAAGGTAGCTGAATACAGAGAAACGGTCAGGTTTTTTTTAGAGGGCAGAAGTCCAAGGATCAGGACAAGATTCTGGTTGAGTCAGATGGCGAGCCAGAGGATCTAGAACAGGGGTCTCAAATCCAGGCCTTGAGGTCCGGTGTCCTGCAGGTTTTAGATGTGTCCCTGATCCAACACACCTGATTCAAATGGCTGAATTACCTCCTTAGTATGCAGTCAAGTTCTCCAGAGTCCTGCTAATGACTTCTATATTTGACTTAGGTGTGTTGAAGCAGAGACACATCTAAAACCTGCAGGACACCAGCCCTCGAGTCCTGGATTTGAGACCCCTAAACTAGAAGAAGGAGAACTATACACGTACACACTCATACATATCCCCTTACCCATACATTTTCACAGACTTTTAATAGAACGCGTTGCAATGAACTTTTAGTTACAAGGGCCCCAACGGATAATTTATTTTATTTTCTTTATGTGCACACTATTGATTTCAAGGGTTTATTGAACCATTTATTTGTATCTTTGAATGTTCTGGCCATTTTCATTTATAATATGAGGGCTGTGATCCAATCTTTAAAGTTGCGTCTTACCCTTCTAGCTGCTCTAATCCTTGGCTCCTTACAAATCCAGTTTCCCTCTGAGAGTGGCCCATTGACAGCATTATTTATCTATTATTACACTGTAATCCATTGTCCCATCACTAAATTGGTTACATGTGTGTTCTTTTTGTTTCCCTTCTGCCTCAGAGGGAACACTTTGTGCCCGGTGTTGTAGGGTCCTGATCACCCCAAGTTTGTGCTCCAGAGGGTGGTGGGAGTCAAAGAGGAGATACTGGTTTGTGTGTGTGGGCTTCCGGTACACTTCAATGTTGAGGCTTCCATCTTCCTCAACAAGCACCGCACAGTGCAGGAATGGTAACTTGTTATCGCTGGTGTCCCCCCTAGTAAAATGTATGCATTTGTCTACTGAGTTGATGTGGCGAGTGAAGACTTCTACTTCTTGAGTTCTGATTCTGACCCAGGTGTCATACACATCTGTACCAGGGGCTAGGTGCCATCCCTTTGAAAGAACCAAAAACTTTACTTTCCACTTCCTCCATGTAAAGGTTGGCTACAATGGGAGACACTGGGGAGCCCATGGCACATCCATGCTTCTGTCTGTAGAAACCATGAAATAAGTTGTGATAGGGCAGATCTGGTCTGGGGTAAAGCTGTTTCTGTTCTGTAAGGAGTCGTCTTCCTGTAGTTGTTTTCTGACGGTCTCCACTACCTCAGTTGTGGGTATGCAAGTGAAAAGTGAAACCACATCAAGGGACACCATGGTTTCATCTGGATTCAGTACAAGATTCTGGACCTTGCTGGTAAAATCTGTGGAGTTTTCAATATGATGGTTGCCTACAAGTGGAGATAAGATGGTGGCGAGGTGCTTGGAAATGTTGTGGGTGACTGAGGATGGTGTTAATCTAAAATGTGAATCATAGTGTTCCAGTCAGTCATCAGTGTGTCTCTGCACAGCTGTAATTAAAATGTGTTCAGAGGGCCTCAGTGTGTGAATGGTTCCAGTTCAGCTCCATAACAGCAGCATCCCTGGTTTGATTCCTGTGTTTCAGCTCATATCTGCCTCTCTCACTGAGGGGGACGTCCACTACATGGAAATGGATTTGATCAGGAACCAAACTACAGCTCACTGACACCAGAGGATGGATCAGTTTTAGTTGTATTATTACTTGTACTAATGTCTATCTTTAGACAAAGAACAAAAGTGAGCCCCCCCTGCCTCTGCACCAATAGTAAAGCTGGTGCTCAGAGGAAGAGGGCGGGGCTTTACTTGGTGTCAGTGAGAGAAATGAAAAAAAGCTCAAATGAGTGAGAAGGACGATGAAGGAAACATCTGTGCTGTGTCTGCTCTGTAAGTAGAATCTCTGTTTGTTTGAATTATTGACCTTTGACTGTCTGCTCTCCTGATAACTGATGATGGAGGAGAAGACATGAAAAACTAATCAGGCTGAATTCAAGTTCAAACACCATGAGGACCAACTGCAGGTCTGAACTGACTCTTTATCTTTGCTCAGGAGTCCAGGAAACACAGCAGGCAGTGAAAAGCTCAAATCATTCACTGATTACATGAACACAGCTGCACAGAGGACACATTTACTGTGAGATTCAAATGTAGTTGATATTCTGTATATATTCACAGTGTGGTGCACATAATCATCAGCGTAGTTGTGTTTTAGATTGTAGGCAGTGTAATGTAAGATAGATGGATATAAAAGACGAGTTTGTGGGTCTGTCAGCTGTTTGTGTGGAGTTGTTCTTTGTGTTCACCTCAAACCAACCTGAGTGTCATTTCTCTTTAGTTCTGATCTCACTGCTGAGCTGCACAACAAACCAAGGTCAGTAACCTTCTTCTGTCACAGCTTCAACCTGATAAATGCTCACTAATATGACCTGTTTGGCTTCATGTTTCATTGTAACCCTCACAGCTCGTCTGACTGTGAGTCCCAGCAGCTCTCAGTTCTTTGAAGGAGACTTTGTGTCTCTGAGCTGTGAGGAGGACGACAGCTCTGCTGGATGGACTCTGAGGAGGAACACAAGCAACCTACAGAGGACTCAGTGTGCTGAGTGGGGAAAACCAGCGGGTTCTTCCTGTAACCTAAGTTACATCCTCCCATGGGACAGTGGAGTTTACTGGTGTGAGTCCAGAGAGGGTGCCATCAGTAACATGGTTAATCTCACAGTCTCTGGTAAGCTGAGTGTGTGGAGTTAGTGTTGATGAAGCTGTGTGTAAATGGATGAAATGCTGTAGTTTGTCTCTGTGTTGAGGTGGATCAGTGATCCTGCAGAGTCCTGTCCTCCCTGTGATGGAGGGAGATGACGTCACTCTGCTCTGTCAAACAAAGACCACTCCCTCCAACCTCCCAGCTGCTTTCTATAAAGATGGCTCCCTCATCAGGAAGCAGCCTACAGGTCACATGACCATCCAGCATGTTTCCAGGTCTGATGAAGGCCTCTACAAGTGTGACATCAGCGGTCATGGAGAGTCTCCATCCAGCTGGATCACTGTCACAGGTGACACACTCACCTGTCTGTGTTTGTGCAGGTTTCAACATTCACAATGTGACCAGAACTTAATGACTGTGTTTGCTTTATTTTAGAGAGACACACCACCACACCTCCACCTACATCCACACCTCCACCTACATCCACACCTCCAACTACATCCACCTCTGTCCCTCCATCAGCCCCTCCTCCTGGTTCCTCTCTCCTGTTACTCTTTATTGGATCAGTCTGTGTTGTGGTTCTACTGGTGTTACTGGTTCTGCTGGTGAGACGATGTGTTCACAGGAAACCTGAAGGTGAGAATAATATGGGTTTTACATGTATGGCTTATTTAATGTACAGATTAAAAATATATAAATAATTGTCCAGCCAGTTTTTTTCTAAATTTCAACATAGAGTCTTTAGAGTAAATTAGTAATTGCACTTAAATTTGGATAATTTCAGTAGATCAAGACAAAGCTGCAGACGATGATGTCATGGATGACATCACATACAGCGACATCAAAATATCACACCGTCAACAACAGCCAATCAGACGATGCAATGGTAATATTGTTTCTCTTGCTGTGTTTATTTCTTTTTTCAGGATCTGTGTATGGTGCTTCTAAGATCTGTTCTTTTATTTTTTCAATGAGCAGTCTGCAGCTGAAGACCTGATCCACTGTATTGCGTCCAGCTTGAAAGTCAGCTTGTTCTTCAGCCAGGATACCCTCGGCTTGGCTTGTCAATCTTGAGCATGTCCTTGCTTGAATGGTTAATAAGGCTTATTGTCCTGTAGTTCTGGTATTGATGAAGATGACGTTTCTTTGGCAGTGGAAAGATGAGGGTCCATTCTTCTGGCCATTCTTTGAACTCCCAAATCCTCCGACATATTGTAGTGAGGATCCTGTCTCCTCTCCACCCTGCTTTAGAAGTTCAGCTGGAATATTATCCGGCCCTGGTGACTTCCCCTTTTTCAAATGTGTACTGCACGTTCCACCTCTTCTTCCAGAGCTGGCAAATCTTCTGCTTCTCTTTGGTGCTTACTAACGTGAAAAAAGAACAGTTGTTACAGATCTGATGCTCACCTTTAATCCTGAAGTCATATTTATTTTAGTTCATTTTAGTGCACTTTATATGTTAGCAATACAACCTTTTTATGTTTCTCACTTTGTCCAAATTCAAACAAAGTCTGTCCAAATTGTTTCATCACGGTCAAATGCCGCTGTCTGTCTTTAAGGTTTGTTGTCATATGTTGACTGTTGTTCGTTGCGTGCTGGACTGTCTGTCTGTGGTCTGTGGTTAACATAAGCAAACAGCTCTTCAGTTGTTCAGCATCCTGTTTCTGATTTTTTTAAAAATGAGCTGCAGGTGTTAAACCACAGCAGTGTGAGTTTCAAAAACACAAAGAGAAATTTTACTGCTCTATAGTTTGGTGAGATGAACATTTCATATTCATCTACATATCTATATTTAAATTCTGAGTCTAGCTTTTATAAAGTTTGTTATTCTTTCAGTGTGACATGTTGACCTAACAGGTATCCTGGTGATGAGCAACCATGTTTTCTATGTAATTTGGCTTTATTTTCAATATTTTGTACTAATCCAAATACCTTTTGTGTAAATATTTCTACAGTTTCTCTACTAGAAGCTTTGCTATCCGCAGTACTACTTGCAGTGATGTGTGTGTTTTATTGAGCAGAGAGTGATCCAGCTGCAGTCTACTCAGCAGTGAGAGCACAAAACATCAGTTATGGACAAATTATCATCAAAAAGAAGCAAAAAACATCAAAGACAAGAGGTGAAACTACTTTTCTTTGTATTTGCCATAATCCACTACAGCCAGAAACTGTGTTTTAATATTCCTGTTAATTTGCTCTCTGGAGTTGATGGACTCTCCGACATGTCCAAATAACATTGTCAACGTAAGATGACGTACTAGGATGCTGCCTCAGTGAGACTCTATCTATCTACATGCAGCTGGAACAGGCAGGAAACTGAAATACCATCTGTGCAATCTGCCACAGGCTGAGGTATCTGCCAGCTGTGGGCTATTCTTTTAATGCATGTGATCCCTCCCAAATCCAACATGGTGTGCCCAACTCATCACACAAGAATTTTTTTTTTAACCCTTTAACTGGCCTCTCCAAAATCAACAACCCCTGAAAAAGCATACCCAAATTAAATCAGCAGCTGTTCCTGAACTCTTTGGAGTACCGGTGCATGCAAAAGCTTGGTCTATTTCTGAAGATATCAAGCTAATTTTTCATTTTTGCAGTCACAAATGCTGTAACTGTAATGAGTATGTAGCTATTAAGTTTGGAACACAGAAAAATTAGACAGTTGTTGCCTCACCTAGATTTTTCATGTTTGTTTTTATGTAACTACACAATGAGTGTAGAAGGTATGGACAGGAAAATATAATGAAGCTGTAGAATGAAGTCTTGTGGACATGTATTTCAAATTTTATCAAGATAGCACAAAAACCTACTGTTTTATGAAGGTTTTTACAAAACAGTATGCGTGGTCTCACATGTGCCATTTGGAGATTCCCAAGTACCACATGTGATCAGCCTTTGGTATACAAACTTCAAATGGCTGTAACTTGGGTCTAGTCTGTCATATAAAAGCATCGTAAGGGTGGACTGCAGCGTTACTGTGACGCTATGAGGCTTCAAATTTGGAAAGCAGTACAAACGGCCCGCAGGCGGGCTGCTGCCAGTTAATAGGTTAATACAAAAAGTAACCAAGAATAAAAGCACCTCAGTGAAAGCCAAAATCCAGACACTTAAACAAGGACAAAGAGAGTAGCAGAAACCAAATCAGGCAGTGTCGTGAGTCCAAACATCAAAACACAGGATGTCAATCACAACACAGTGTCTGCAACAGGGTTATTATAGTTAACGAAAACGAACGAAATAACGAAAACTGAAATTGAAAAAACATTGTCGTTAATTGAAATAAATAAAAACTACAATTAAAAGGAAAAAAACGATAACTAACTAAAACTGTATTGTGAGTTTAAAAAACTAACTAAAACTAACTGAAATTATTGTGGATTGATCATTTTTCCGCTCTCCGAGTTTAAGCTGGGAGCGCCGTCGGGCAGCTGTGTGCGTGCGTGTGCACGAGAAAGGGGCAGAGCGGCACGCTGCCGCAACGCTGTGATTAACCTGTTCAGTTCTTGTGCGTTTCCGTCTACTTTATCAGTGAGAGAATAACAATCAGGAATAATAATCAAAGCATCAGTATAAGGCCTCACAAATGTCAGCAAATTCCTGGAGGGAGCTGCTGTCGGAATGGACGTGAGGAAATGAAGGAAGTGGAAAAACAGGGACAAATATGTTTGCAGCCAAAAAACTGAGCACAAAGAGTGAGGACCAAAAAAGTCCCAGCTGGCACTGCAGCACACGACCACAAGGTAATTAACACACACAACACACACAGCTACACAAGCATAAATGCGGACATGAGGTCGGACACTTCTGTAGGTTGTGTACAGAGGCCGCAAAGACCCTGCAAGTCTAATCAGCGAGCATCTAACCAAGCTAGCTCCAAAACAGAAGCAGCTTCAGGTGGTGAGAACATCAGGATGCAGCTGGATTTGACCTTTGACTCCTTCAAAGAGTTTGTTTTTGTCAAACACCACATGTAGCTGTTGTTAATCTACTGCACTGACACTGGAGTTTATTGGGAGTTTATTGTAGAATTTATTGAGTTTTGGAGTTCATATTTTTCTTTGTTTCTCCCTGTTGATGTTCATGTGTGTCCTAATTATTACACATTTAGCATGTAGTGCTTCTGTCTTGTGAACCGTTGGTTGTTGAATATATTTCTTTATGGTATCTTCTGTTGAGGTTTTATTACACAATAGTCACTTTTGTGCCTTGAATCTTGCACCTGACAAAGTATGAAAATACTAAAACTAATACTGAAACTAATGAAACTAAACTAAAACTAAGCATTAAACCTAAAATAAAAACTAATAAAAACGAGCAAAACCACTCTGAAAACTAATTAAAACTAACTGAATTAGAGAAACAAAAGTAAAAACTAACTAAAACTAAACGATAATGTAAAATCCAAAACTATTATAACCCTGGTCTGCAACCTGCATCAAAGGCCAAGAAGCAGTTCAAATCCCCGTGCCAAGGCAGAAACATGCAGAAAGGTCTCCAATAGTGCCTGAGGCCCTCACCAAGACCAACAGAGGCCGAGAGCACAACCCGGTCCCACCCAGGCAGCACAAGCACCCAGAAAAGGAGCCCAAAGCACCACATGAGCTGTGGAACAGTGAACAGACCCAAAGCCCAGGAAGGACACCAACTAGCACAACCCGGGTTCCCAGGCACAGCCCCAGCACCACAGGAAGACCCGACTCACAGGACACCCACCCAAGCTTCCCACACCACCGCCTCCACCACCCCCTGACAGAGCACAGGGCACCCACCCCGCCCCAGAGAGCAAATCACAGGGGCAGAGCACCAGGCCTGCAGGGTGGACAACGAGCCTGCACCACACGGGCACGCACAGAGGAGAGATAGGGGCAAGAGAGCGCCACAAAGCCCAGTCAGCAAGACCTATCCGCCCCACCCATCCCCTAGCCGCAACAGACAAACTTGTGATGGCTAACCAACCGGACATATTAGTGGTGGACAAACAGAAGAAGAAAGCTGTGGTGGTGGATGTTGCAATACCAGGTGATGGCAGCATCAAGAAGAAGGAACATAAGAAGCTTGATAAATACCAAGGGCTCAGAGAAGAGCGAGAAAGGATGTAGAAGGTGAAGGTAACAGTGGTCCCCATGGTAACACTTGGAAGAACACTCGGGGCAGTGACCCCCAAACTTGCAAATTGGCTCCAGCAGATTCCTGGAATGACATCCAAGATCTCTGTCCAGAAGAGCAGGACAGCTGCTCTTCTGGACAGTGCAGTGTCTTAGCTGTCCTGGGAACAGTTAAGATACTGCACAGGACCTTCAAGCTTCCAGGCCTCTGGTCGAGGACCTGAGCTTGGAGGACAAACAAATGTTCATCAGTTCAGCTGTAGCATGCACAGACGTGTTTTAGGAGGAATAAAATATCATAATCTTGTTCAAATTTTGTCATTTTTGACTTATGTCACATTTGACCTTGACTAATGGTGTAGTCTCAGCCACAGGTCCAAATTTAACATAGGTCAAATTTTAGTTTTTTTGTGACTTTTGGCAAAGCCGTAGCTGTGCATTGAATCCAACAGCAGCTCACAGTAGGCCAGTTATATCAGCTATCTGGATTTATGTAAACGATTTGTCAGCAGGCAGTGTTTGTCATTATGAGATGTCTGAAGAGACAAAGTGATCAGACTTAACCTCCTTTAATGCACTGAATTATTTCAACTTCTTTCTGCAAGTAAAACCACAGCAGTAACTTCCTGTTGTTGACACCATTTAACTGTAGTCTGAGGGCGATGAGACCTCTCACCACAAAGTGTCCTGGTTTGGCTAACAATAGTGTTCATGCTGTGAGAACATGTTCACTTTGTGCTCTGTGGTGAAGCATCTCAGTCTGCATTAAAAGAAGATGCAGCTTTGTGGTCGTCTGCCTTTCATTTTCACAGAAACACCCATCAGTTCTTTCTGGTCAATTTTCTCAGCAGAGTTGGTAATAAGTGAAACAAAGAACAGTGAAAACCTGCCACTGTTTATAAAAATTATCACTTAATCTCTGCATTAACCTAAATAAAAATGTGCTGCCGCAGCTCTAGTGTAATTATATGACAGTATTTTTACCGTTGTACGTGGAATCATTTTGGTGTGTTTCGTTGTGCAGAGAGTGACCCAGCTGCAGTCTCCACAGCAGTGAGAACAGAAGACATCACTTATGGACAAATAGCCGTCAGAACAAAGAGGAAAAGAGGTACAGCTGCTCTTTTTAACTTTGGACAGAGCCAAGCTAGCTGCTCACTAGCTGTTTCCATCTTTATGCTAAACCAAGCTAATCCTGACTGATCCAGGCTAAGGTCAGGATAATAAACTGCTCATCTCTCTGAGAAAGCTATTTGTTTTTCTGCTACACTAAACTATTCCTTTAAAGTATGTGAGCAACAGTATATAGGGGCGATCATCAATATGCCTTAGGAAATATCCTGTAGCCTCAGGAAACAGAATTGAAAGCTGTAAGGTTTCTATTCAAATATAGCCATAAATAAATGTTCTAATGGTAAAGGTTCAAACATTAACAAAGTTTCAAATATGTAGTCTCTAGAGCTTGAAAAAAGGGTGACTGGACTGTTTGTTTCTTGAAGACATTTCACCTCTCATGAGAGACTTTGGTTCTCAAACCAAAAAGTGGAGAGACCCATGTATTTAAAGCCCAGTGGGTGTAGTCCCTTAGAGGTGGTTGTGACCTACTATTGTTCATGTGCTTAATCACATGAGCCAAGGTGTGAAAGGAGGCATGTGTCATTACAATCAGTGGCTTCAGGTGAAACTATTTTGGGAATTCACTCCATTCGATCACATGACCTACTGAAGTCACCTGAACAAAGCTGTGAATGGTGGTTGAGGCACCTGAGGAGGGAGCTCAGGATCAGACTGTAAGCGGGGGAAAGTTGGTATGTAATCCACCTCCTCTGTTCAACAGTGGTTGTTCACAGTGGACATACAGTGGGTACGAAAAGTATTCAGACCCCTTTAAATTTTTCAGTCTTTGTTTCATTGCAGCCATTTGCTAAAATGAAAAAAGTTCATTTGATTTCTCATTAATGTACAGTCAGCTCCCCATCTTGACAGAAAAAAACAGAAATGTAAAAATTTTTGCAAATTTATTAAAAAAGAAAAACTGAAATATCACATGGTCATAAGTATTCAGACCCAGTATTGAGTAGAAACACCCTTTTGAGCTCGTACAGCCATGAGTTTTTTGGAATGATGCAACAAGTTTTCCACACCTGGATTTGGGGATCCTCTGCCATTCTTCCTTGCAGATCCTCTCTAGTTCCTCAGGTTGGATGGTGAACGTTGGTGGACAGACATTTTCAGGTCTCTCCAGAGATGCTCAGTTGGGTTTAGGTCAGGGCTCTGGCTGGGCCAGTCAAGAATGGTCACAGAGTTGTTGTGAAGCCACTCCTTTGTTGTTTTAGCTGTGCGCTTAGGGTCATTGTCTTGTTGGAAGGTAAACCTTCGGCCCAGCCTGAGGTCCTGGGCACTCTGGAAGAGGTTTTCTTCCAGGATATCTCTGTACTTGGCCGCATTCATCTTTCCTTCAATTGCAACCAGTCGTCCTGTCCCTGCAGCTGAAAAACACCCCCATAGCATGATGCTAACGCCACCATGTTTCACTGTTGGGATTGTATTGGGCAGGTGATGAGCAGTGCCTGGTTTTCTCCACACATACTGCTTAGAATTAACTCCAAAAAGTTCAATCTTCGCCTCATCAGACCAGAGAATCTTATTTCTCATAGTCTGGGAGTCCTTCATGTGTTTTTTGGTAAACTCTATGCAGGCTTTCATATGTCTGCACTGAGGAGAGGCTTCTGTTGGGCCACTCTGCCATAAAGCCCCGACTGATGGAGGGCTGCAGTAATAGTTGACTTTGTGGAACTGTCTCCCATCTCCCTGCTGCATCTCTGGAGCTCAGCCACAGTGATCTTTGGGTTCTTCTTTACCTCTCTCACCAAGGCTCTTCTCCCACAATTGCTCAGTTTGGCTGGACGGCCAGGTCTAGGAAGAGTTCTGGTCGTCCCAAACTTCTTCCATTTAAGGATTATGGAGGCCACTGTGCTCTGAAGAACCTTGAGTGCTGCAGAAACTCTTTTGTAACCATGGTCAGATCTGTGCCTGCACTGTGAGCTTTGAGGTCTTATATAGACAGGTGTCTGCCTTTCCTAATCAAGTCCAATCAGTTTAATTAAACACAGCTGGACTCCAATGAAGGAGTAGAACCATCTCAAGGAGGATCAGAAGAAATGGACAGCATGTGAGTTAAATATGAGTGTCACAGCAAAGGGTCTGAATACTTATGACCATGTGATATTTCAGTTTTTCTTTTTTAATAAATCTGCAAAAATTTCTACATTTCTGGATTTTTTTCTGTCAAGATGGGGTGCTGAGTGAACATTAATGAGAAATAAAATGAACTTTTTTGATTTTAGCAAATGGCTGCAATGAAACAAAGAGTGGAAAATTTAAAGGGGTTTGAATACTTTCCGTACCCACTGTAGATGCTTCTTTTACTCCTCTTACAAACCCTCTGTCTTCCCGGTCCAAAATAATCACTGTCCAATGCTAGGCTCTTTGCTAGCTCAAAGCATCTGAGAGCATGAACAAGCACCCCCTAATGCTCCATGCAAGTTTTTTCCATGCAGTTGACATGTCTGTTTTCTCTGGTGTAGCTCTGCGGTGAATAGAGTGCATTGTCGTTCCGTTGCAGCCATGCAGATCCTTCTCACCTTGATCTTCTTCCGTGAACACCCACTGGCTTGCTTAGCTGAAGTAACGCCTAGGTCATGGCTCTCCTGGTCCTGTTATCACTGGATCCCTCTATGACTTAAAAGGAGGGATCCAGTGCGAGCCCCCACAGTTTGTTGCGGGTTCCGGCTGACGCAGGGACTCCAGCAACAAAAAGAATGTCTGTAAAATAAATGTAGAGCAGACGGACGCATTTCTTTTTCTCTCCTTAACCCTTCCCTTTTACCCTGCTTTACTGCTTTAGAGCCTCTCTTCACACATCTTCCGAACTGGAAATTAAAATTATGGATCTCGTCAGCTGGTCTCTCAACGCTATTGATTGATCAAATTTTCACCATGAGGAGATTGGGGAAAGGAGAACCCTCTTTCCTCTTGTCCAATTGACATACCCGGCTGGCTACGTTATGGATTCCTGTGCAGGGTGGAAGTTGACGTGCCTGGTTGTACTGTTGGTTGAGGATGCAGCATATATATTTGGCTTTGATACCAGGAGTTTCTCCTGATTGGACTTGGGGATACGTGGCTTATCGTGAAATTCGGGAACTCTGGGCAGCCGTTTGGGCCTTGGTAAGGCTGCCTGTGAGGGGATGCAGAGCAGTACAAACTCAAACTCAGACTCAGTATATCTGGAGCTGAATCGGAAGGGATTAGATCTTGGAGACGTGTCTGCTTCTGCGCGGCAAAGAAAGAACCAAGACAATTTGGATGATTGGATTTTTAGCCATTGAAAGGTTCCAGAAAGACTAAAGACTGTCAGCAAATTAATAAGTTATGACGGCCTGTACCAAAACAATTGTAGAATCTGAAATTTGGCTCCCTGACTGACCTTGGATTGCCAGTTATCACATTTTTCTCCTGGATGCTCTCTGCGCCCACTGTCCCATATTCTGACCTGTGTGAACTGATATGATCTAATTGTTTTGGCTCTGTGGGTTCCACGTTTGATTTAAAGGAGCAGTTAAACTGTGAGCAGTATGGAAGCTCAGTGACTTTATCTGAACTGGTCCCAGTACAGTGTGAACTGGGACTGTGTGATGCAGAGAGGTGCAGGTTGGAGGTCTTGATTGAACTCCAAAGCTTGTAATCATGTTTCCTGTTGTTTGAACTGTGTGTGTTTGTGTTCAGACTTTAAACCAGAGCCAGACGTCGTCTACTCTTCACTGAAGTATCCACCAGTCCAACCACTGACGTCCAGCTGCTGCTCTCTGACTGCTCCCAGCACCTCACACCACAGACCATCCATGTGTTACAGACTTCTTTATAGCCCCACATGATTCCAGAATCAGATCCTATTTTAAATGGAGTTTTAAATGTGTATATAAGACCACCCATAATATAAATAAGTCAGTATGTTGTTCAGCAGCAGTGCTGTTGTTGCCATGGTAGAGATCTGGTTTCTCTGCAGATTAATAAACTTTTGTTCTCATTTTTTCTCCTCGTGTGGTTCTGTGGGTTTCACCGAGGTGTCAGATGGAAAATTTAACTTCTTCCGGTTTGGTTGTGGCTAACCGATGCACTCGACTTTTCAGTGCAGAAAACAAAGAATAATCTTTAAACCGCAGCAGCTGCAACACTCAGTGAATATAAAGTTCAGAGAAAAGCTTCAGTGCTGAGTGTGAAGACTTTTGATGTCTTTATTTCCTGTCAGTCAGAAATGAGCTGACAAGATGATAATTCATTCATATTCAATGTTATTTTTTTTTTTAAGTCATTGAAAGCAGAAAAAAGTGCAAATAATTATTTGGTATCTTTGCTTTTTCAACTTTATATATTAATGTTAATGATTATGATCTAAAATAAACTTTGCATAGTGAAAAAACAAACAGTGATTTCAACATGATCAACAGAAAATGATCATAGATATTTTTTCGCTGTGCTTTTTCAGAAACATATAGACACAGAGAGCTCAGTGTTTAGTGATAGTCTACAAATTCATGAACATGTGATTCATAACAGCAGGTAAATCTCTTACCATCTGGTTTAGGTTTCATTTTACTCACACACTATACAGTAGTACAGTGTTATATGAATACAGTTTAGGTTTTCTTAATTTGGTTATTTTCCTTGTTTATGTGTTTGAGTTATCCGCCCTAATAAAGGCCTTTTTAACTCCTGGAAGCTTCTGTGTCCTCCCTGAACACCACTGTCTACATCCATGCACTGTGACAGTTTCATCAACATCTTGGACACATATTTAAGTGACATTATCTTTCTTTTTAACAGTCAAATATAACACTGCCATTTTATTAGGAACTGCCCATGTGCAGCAATTTTTTACTCACTTTTCTCACAGACTATGATAATTCTCTTAGCTTAGCTTTCCATATTCTGGTTTCAGCAAAAGAGTTTGAGCTTAGCAAAAGGTCCTGCAGTGTACAGTCATATGTTATCCAAATATTATTATCACTTGTGTCCCTACATGAAGAAATGTAAACTAAATAATTAATAAATGAACAAAAAATGAAATTACACAATTAAATGATTGTTCCACTTGTATGTCTTCACAAAAAAAGAAAAAAGTGCCCCCAGCCCCCCAAAGCAAACACACACACACACACACACACACACACACACACACACACACACACACACACACACACACACACACACACACACACACACACACACTGCCTCTGCACCAATAGTAAAGCTGGTGCTCAGAGGAAGAGGGCGGGGCTTTACTTGGTGTCAGTGAGAGAAATGAAAAAAAGCTCAAATGAGTGAGAAGGACGATGAAGGAAACATCTGTGCTGTGTCTGCTCTGTAAGTAGAATCTCTGTGTTTGTTTGAATTATTGACCTTTGACTGTCTGCTCTCCTGATAACTGATGATGGAGGAGAAGACATGAAAAACTAATCAGGCTGAATTCAAGTTCAAACACCATGAGGACCAACTGCAGGTCTGAACTGACTCTTTATCTTTGCTCAGGAGTCCAGGAAACACAGCAGCTCTGATTAGGCTCAATACATTTTTAATTATTACACACTTTTTGGTGTTGTCCAAACTTTACTGAAACTTGTTGCTGCATCAAGTCTAAAATGAGCAGATCTATCAGAGAGAGATGAGTTTGTGGGTCTGTCAGCTGTTTGTGTGGAGTTGTTCTTTGTGTTCACCTCAAACCAACCTGAGTGTCATTTCTCTTTAGTTCTGATCTCACTGCTGAGCTGCACAACAAACCAAGGTCAGTAACCTTCTTCTGTCACAGCTTCAACCTGATAAATGCTCACTAATATGACCTGTTTGGCTTCATGTTTCATTGTAACCCTCACAGCTCGTCTGACTGTGAGTCCCAGCAGCTCTCAGTTCTTTAAAGGAGACTTTGTGTCTCTGAGCTGTGAGGAGGACGACAGCTCTGCTGGATGGACTCTGAGGAGGAACACAAGCAAACGACAGAGGACTCAGTGTGGAGATGGGTGGGGAAGATGGTCTGGTTCTTCCTGCAACAACAATGTATTGCCATTGGACAGTGGAGTTTACTGGTGTGAGTCCAGAGAGGGTGCCATCAGTAACATGGTTAAGCTCACAGTCTCTGGTAAGCTGAGTGTGTGGAGTTAGTGTTGATGAAGCTGTGTGTAAATGGATGAAATGCTGTAGTTTGTCTCTGTGTTGAGGTGGATCAGTGATCCTGCAGAGTCCTGTCCTCCCTGTGATGGAGGGAGATGACGTCACTCTGCTCTGTCAAACAAAGACCACTCCCTCCAACCTCCCAGCTGCTTTCTATAAAGATGGCTCCCTCATCAGGAAGCAGCCTACAGGTCACATGACCATCCAGCATGTTTCCAGGTCTGATGAAGGCCTCTACAAGTGTGACATCAGCGGTCATGGAGAGTCTCCATCCAGCTGGATCACTGTCACAGGTGACACACTCACCTGTCTGTGTTTCTGCAGGTTTCAACATTCACAATGTGACCATAACTTAATGACTGTGTTTGCTTTATTTTAGAGAGACACACCACCACACCTCCACCTACATCCACACCTCCACCTACATCCACCTCCATCACTATTTCTTCATCACTCTCTCCTGCTGTTCTCTCTGTGATCTCCTCTGTTGGAAGAGTCTGTGTTGTGGTTCTACTGGTGTTACTGGTTCTGCTGGTGAGACGATGTGTTCACAGGAAACCTGAAGGTGAGACTCAGACTTCCTGATCTTACATCTTTGAGTTTCTTACATTTGATCTCTGTTTAGATATTTTATTTCTATTATTGTTCATTTTGGATCATTTCAGCAGATCAATAAGAAACTGAAGATGATGACATCATCACTCATGTGATGTACACAGATGTCAAAACACAAAAAAGTGGTAATGTGTTTCCTTCACAGAGATTGGAGGCGTGTGTGTGTGTGTGTGTGTGTGTGTGTGTGTGTGTGTGTGTGTGTGTGTGTGTGTGTGTGTGTGTGTGTGTGTGTGTGTGTGTGTGTTATACAGAACTTCACACATACGTCACAGAAATTTAATCTCTGGGCTTTTAAAATCTTGTTTTAAGACAAAGTTGCAAATCTGTTGAAGCAGATTTTATCAGGTAACTAATACGGTGCTCAGTGTGATGCTATGAAACCTGAAATTACAACATTTAAGTTTAAGGGTATAATTGTGTCACACATGTGTTTCCTTTATCTAACATTTGATCAGCTTAGTCAGGTGTA
Source organism: Amphilophus citrinellus (assembly GCA_013435755.1). Taxonomy (NCBI): domain Eukaryota; kingdom Metazoa; phylum Chordata; class Actinopteri; order Cichliformes; family Cichlidae; genus Amphilophus; species Amphilophus citrinellus. The sequence continues at coordinate 8,985,897 of CM024194.1, forward strand.
ACATGTGTGTTTCACACTGTGAGCTGGACTGAGTGTTTGTGGTCTGTGGGTACCTGATGCTAACAGCTCTGCAGTGGTCCAGCTTCCTGTTTGTGCTGCAGGTGTTTGAGCACAGCTCATTTTAAAGAGAGGAAGGACCGTTTCTCTGAACTCAGAGCAGCAGTTCATTCAAGGAATATTAATCACACAAGAACATCAACCATTTAAATTGCGTCTAGTTCAGTTTATACTGAAATTCAGAGTCACGTCCATAACCTTAATAATTTAGTAGTTCATCCTGGCATGTTGATCTTGTTAATGGTAGCTTGAAGATGAGTTTTCTCACTGCAGTGTGTCCTGCTGCGGTGAACAACAGTGTTCATGTTGTGAGAACCTGTTTGCTTTATGCTCTGTGGCAGAGAGCATCAGTCTGCCCCCCCCCCCACACACACACACACACACACACACACACACACACAGCTCTATGTGGTCAGTCAGTGCTTCACAGCAGAGGTGTTAAGTAGAGGAAAGTGAACAGCCGATGTGGTTCACAAAAGTCATCACTTAATGTCTTCATGATGCACTGAGTCAGAGTTCACCCTGTACAGGTCACCAGCCTGTCACAGGTCTAACACAGAGAGACAACATTCACACTCACAGATATACCTAAACTACCAGTACTACAGTTGTTGTACCTGCAGTAACTGAAATGTTTCATTCTGCAGACATTGATATAACTACAGTCTACTCAGCAGTGGGAACTGAACACACCAGTTATGGACCAACAGCCATCAGATCAAGCAGGCCCAGGTACAGCTGCTCTGTGACAGCAACACCAAGCTAGCTGCTCACCCTGTTCACAGCCATCATGCTAAGCTAAGCTAACCACAACCTAAATCAAGGTCAGAGCTCAGACTTGTGAAGGAAATCAGACTTTAAAAAAAGCTGCACCTGTTCCTTAAAAGAGATATGGTCCACAGAATTATGGTCAGTTATAGAGCTTCCATCCTCCTTCATTTGACACAACACGTAAGCATTTTACATCCCATAATGTGCAATATGAGTGATTTGGCAGTGACACTCTAATTAGTTGACAACAAAAAAATAGTTATATAATTACAGTTATATAGCTATATAACAACAAGAAGGCCCTTGGTTCAAATCCAGGCTGAGGCCTTTCTGTGTGGTTTTCTTGTTCTGCCCTTGTTTGTGTGGGTTCTCTTCAGGTGCTCCAGCTTCCTCCTATAGTCCAAAGAACTGCAGATGTTCAGGTTAATTTGTGGGTCCAAACTGACCCTATGCATGAGTATGAAGGGTCCACCTGTCCAGGGTGTACCCTGCTGCTTTCCCATATTTCTTGTCATAGAAAATGACCTCTCCAGTGTGTCCTGGGTCTGTCCTGGAGCCTCCTCCTATTAAGACATGCCTGAAACACCTCATCCAGGAGGGATCCTACTGAGATACCCAGACAACCTCAGCTGGCTCCTTTCAGTGTGGAGGAGTAGCTGCTCTATTCTGAGGGTCCCCCCAAATGATCAAGCTACCTCTAAAAAGACCCTACCTCTAAAAGAGAGTCCAGACACCCTTCAGTGGCAATAGGCCACTCAGCCCTTACTGCTAAAGCAGCCCCACAGGATAACCTGAATGTCTACAAAACCCACCCGAGTGCAGCTCTAGAAGTAGCTAAAGCAAAAATTCAGGAGTGGGAGGAATTTGGTGAGTCCATGGAGGAAGACTTTAAGGTGGCCTTGAGGCAATTTGGGCAACTTCTCAGGAAACTTAGGACACAACAAAGCAGGTAAAACTAATCAAACTAAAGACACAAAGGGGAAGCAAAACAAAGAGCAATATACACAAGACACAAGAGCTAGGGAAATAAACCAGGAAGTGACTAAACAGGACAGACAGAAACACAGAGCTGACGCACAGGGAGGGACACTGAGGGGAAACCACTGTAACAGAAACCTACACACTCAAAACTGAAACACTAAGGAAAAACACTAAACTGCAAAACACACAATAAACTAAGACTCTAAACCAGAAGCAAATCAAAGAATTTAACAATTTCAAAAACCGAGATACAGAAAACTCTGGGTAAGAAGTCCAGGACAGTGACAGTTTCCTCAGCAGGGAAACACGTTTTATTGATGGTTCCTGTCCAGGAAACCTTCTGTCAGGGTGGAGAGAAAAAGAGAAGCTGAAAGCAGCAAATGTTTTAATGTCATTAATTACAGATGATCTAATCGTTTTGGCTGTGTGGGTTCCACGTTAAAGTTTCAGCAGTATGGAAGCTCTGTGACTGGTATCTGAACTGGTTCCCAGTACAGTGTGAACTGGGACTGTGTGATGCAGAGAGGTGCAGGTTGGAGGTCTTGATTGAACTCCAAAGCTTGTAATCATGTTTCCTGTTGTTTGAACTGTGTGTGTTTGTGTTCAGACTTTAAACCAGAGCCAGACGTCGTCTACTCTTCACTGAAGTATCCACCAGTCCAACCACTGACGTCCAGCTGCTGCTCTCTGACTGCTCCCCCAGCACCTCACAGACCATCCACACATTAAAGAGATTTATTTATTCATTTATTTTATTTTTTTCTTTTCTTCGTAACTTCTCCAGTATTTATGCCCCCCCCCCCCCCAATATTGGAGACAGGCGCATTTTTCCCACCCAAAAATTACACCACGGAGGAGAAAATTACTCGTGTGCTTTTATTTTGAAGGCACAACATAGCCTCTGAACGGCATGTTAGGGAGGAGGAGGAGTCAGAAACTCTTCTGAATGAGGTACAACAGTCTGTCAGGTATGTTGCCATATGGCATGTTTATAACATTATAAACATGCCATATTTCATGGCCTCGGCAGCCTAGGCTACTGTTTTTTAACCTTTGTGTGCTCCGGCACCTGTTTGGCCAATTATTAAATGCAGAGCTGTAAAGTGCAACAACACACTGTGTCATCAGTGAGGCACACGTGAGAGGTATCACTTTTATTTATTTCTGTTGGTTATTATTATTTTTATTGATTTTTTTTTTCATGTATTAGATTTTGTTTTTGTTGGCCAAACAGTTTTTCAGCTGACTAGGCATATTTTAATAGCTTTTTTTAAATTAAGGCTGATATTAAAAAGTGAATAATTTGTTCATTACATTAGTTCTGAGGGTTCTTTCATGTCAGAACAAACCAGTTCTGTTGCCAGTCAACCTACATAAATGCATTGTTGACCAGTATTAAATGTTTTTACCAATAAAACATATCAAACTTTGCACTTGTGTGTGCTACTAAATTGTTTTTGTGCTACTGAAATATTTAGCTTGCTAGCACCAGTGTGGCCACCTGATAAAGTAAGTGTACAGCCCTGGAATGACATGGTCATTATGGTTGATTCCAGCCATTTTGTTTGTTGGTTTGCCCACATCTTACGATTACAAAACATATACATATGTAAATCATATATGCAATAATAGGTGTACACAATACTTTTTTCAAGAAACATTTGATAAAGAAGAAAGTAAAAGATCAAATAGTCTTTTTTTTTAATGTTTTGCTCCGAGTATTTAACAATCTGTCACGTTTCTGATATGTGTCCCCCCCAATAGTAAACTCATTCCTACGCCCTTGGTCTCATTCATTCTTACTCTTGTTCCCAAAGAAATTATTTAATTTCTTTGCAGGATTAATGAAAGTTCAGTCTCCTTCTCTTCTACTCATTTGGTCCTGTGGCTGTCACCAAAATTAGACTTGAATAGTCTTCAGTGCAGAAAACATTTAATAACCCTCAAACAGCAGCAACACTACAAATAGCCAGAACGTCCTTCAGTGGGTGTAAAACACGCTTCTGTAATGAAAAGCTTCATTACAGTCAGGTTAGTGACCCAAATGTTTTTTCCATCCATCCATCCATCCATCCATCCATCCATCCATCCATCCATCCATCCATCCATCCATCCATCCATCCATCCATCCATCCATCCATCAATCAATCATTTTCTGACGTGTATCCGGGGCCTTGTCTTTAATAGGTGATGTTTGTAGGAAGACATTATTGATTTGTGAAGCTGTTGGGGGTTTGTGATATGTAGTTCATAGAAGAACAAACCAGCTGGACCTGCTGAGACCCTGCTGAATTCATGAAGGTCAGGGAGATGAACATATGCACACCCTTTCAAAGAGGATCTAGAATAAAGAGGTGATGTCCACAGACCTCAAACATGTATTTATTGCATTAACATGTAGTAACTACAGAGGCATGTCACTGCTGTCCACTGCTGCAAAGATCGTTCCCTGAATCCTTTTTAAGAGATTCCTCCCTCTGTCAGGAGAAATCCTCCATGGATCTCTGTGGGGTTTCATCTCAGCCTCTGGCACAACTGACAGCTACAGTAAACTGTGCGGCACTGTCATGGTCCTGGGCCGTGTGACTGTTCTGTTTTCTCAGTTTGTTCTGGTTTTGTTTATTCATCTTACTTCCTGTCTTTATTAGTTTTTGCTATTTGCACATTGATTCCTTTGTTCCTGTCTGCGTCTCTGTTCTAGTGTCTGTTCTGTCCCTCTGTCATGTCTCTGGTCTGATGTGTTTTGTTGTGTTATTTCCTTTTTGGTGTGTCAAGTCTGTGTTTCTGTCTTCGTCTAGTTGTTTCCTGTTTTACTTTGACAGTCTCTTGTCTCTTGTGCTCTGTGCTTAGTTTACTTCCTTGTCTCGTCTGTGTAATTAGTTTCTGCTCTGTCCTAACCTGTTGCCTGTTCCCTAATTATCCCTCTGTGTATCTATGGTCTCAGTCTTTCTTCTGTCTCTTGTAGGATCGTTGTTGTCTCTGTGGCTGTGTCCCTGCTTCTCTGTATTTCTAGTGTTTCTAGTTTTATCTCCCAGTTTGGGTGTATTTTTCACTTTGTTCATTCACCTTGGTTTATTTGCCACTTCATGTTCAGCCTCAATAAATGCTCACTTTTCATCATTCATACCTGCCGTCTCCTGAGTCCTGCATCTATGATGATGATGATGATGATGATGGAGATTCAGATGTAAAGCCTGACTGTCAGAGTCACAAACCTTTGCATTGGATGCAAATTATATCTCAGTTCTGCAAACTGCCAAAGGTCCTTTGAAGTTAGGGGAAATTATGTATTCTGTACACATGATTCCCATCACTCTTATATACACACACAGACACCCACACACACACACACACACACACACACACACACACACAGGTCTGTTTGTGCAGGACTGAAATCAATGGATTTTATTTTGTCATACTTATGGACCTTCGACAGACTGATGGATGCATCGTTCTTTCTGTCACAACCACAAATCAGTCGATGCTTAATGTTCAAGAAAGAAAATACAAATCCAGGACACACAGGCAGGTGTCAGGAACAAGCAGGAAATCTGAGGAAACAGGAAGGAATTCCCAAGGAAACAAAATCCAAAAAGAGAAAACAGAAATCCAGAAAAGGTGAATGTAACAGGTGAAACTAAGGAGGGCGGGGCAAACACAAACAAAACAGGAAGTTAAAAACAAGAAATATAATGGTGAGCTCCAGTTGCAGAAGAAAGAGACCTTGTAGCTTTCTGCTATTCCTCTGCCCACCTGTTGGTTGCCCACAGGAATTGCACATTTGTTAACACAAAGCCAGAACAACTTAAACAGGAAAATCGTCCTGGTTGGAACATGGGGTACCACCAGCACCCCCTTCTCCAGTGGTTGGTGAGGCAAGGGGCCGATATGGTGAAAGTCTTATTAGGTTCAGACCACCGTTCAATAAAAGGAGACACAGAAACCCGTAGATGATCTTTTCACCTGCAGGGAGAGTCTCCGTCAGCCACCACACGTGTGTGTGTCTGAGTGAGAGTCTGACTTCCTTCTTCCTGCCGGCTCTTTTATTTTAGCATCACGTGGGTGTGTGGGGGTGTGTGTATGTGTGTGTGACGTCAGGAAACAGGCGTTACCTGCTTTCCTCACCTGGAGGGTTTGGGCATGTACAAGTATGTTTTGTCCTTAAAATCCGATTGTCGTGTGCATGTTTATGATGAACACTTCCAACACATTGTGATATACAGAAAAACAGTTAAAGGTTTATCTATTCTTACAGTCTGTCCTGGTGCAACACCACCATGTGCCCCCGGCCGGGCATGCGCCCCCGATACACCACGTCTGACAGCTGTGTCACACCATCGGCAGGCCCTTGCCAGTGACTCTAAAGCTTGGGGGACACACTTTACTTGCAGACTGGGCAATACACCCAGACTTTATCCCCTGGCACAAAAGCCCTCCCCCTGCACCTGCAATCATAGGCCCTCTTCTGCTGCACTCCAGCTTCTGCCTGGGCTTGGTGAGTGAAGTCTTGGGCCACCTGTAGACGTTCCCTCAGCCTCTGAAGGTAGTCCATTTCATTCCCTCCAGCAATTTCCGGTTCATGTGGGGTTCCAAACGTCAAGTCCACTGGTGTGCAGAGTTCCCGCCCAAACATGAGGTGTTACATGAATTCTTGCTCCGGTGGCACCTCCCATTGGCTGCCACAATATGAACAAAGTAAAACAGGAAGTTACCAAAACACAGTGAGCTGATACTAAAATATGAAGAGACAAAGACATGAAAGCCAAGGCTAAAGACAGCAAAGAGAGAAGGCACAGGAAATGGAGAAACCATGATATTTCAGGGTTTATGATCCAACAAAATTTGCCATAAAAACATTAAATGAGTCATGATTTTGTGTTGTGGATAAATCACTTTGTTGTGTTGAGAATTGTGCCAGAAATTTCTAATCCCTGATAATCCCAAATTATCCCGCAAGTTGAAATGAAATCTGACAGATTAAATCAGATTTTGTGTCATTCATGTTCATTATGTCATCAAGCCTTCAATGAAAACATCAGATTTCCCAGCTCCTTGAATGCATCACATGCACCACCAAAGGTCTCTGTGCTTCATATTTTACTCTCCACTGAAGCCAGAGGTGGACAGCAGAGCTCCGGATGCTGGTACAGTGTCTACAGAATGAGAACTACTGAAAAGGAGGCCGTAGCTTTAGCATTAGCTTTAGCTTCACAACATGTCACAGTGATCCTCAGGTCCTGTCCTGTCTCATCCTCTGTGACACCAGCCATTTGGTTCCTGACTCAGATGCTAAAGAACAGGTGGTGCTGGTCCTCAGGATTTCAGTAGTGACGTTTGTTATGAGGAAAGTTTATCGGGTCTGGACTGAAACTTCATGTTTCCATGAGCTGCTTTGTGGTGTGAGGAAGGAGATGAGCTGGTTTTCCTGCTGAGGTGAGTTTATTCTCTCAGAAGAACTTCTCAAATGAATTAAATTCATTACAGTAGCTTCATATGAGCGGCTTCCACCGCTGAAGGCATCCACACAGGTGGTTGTGTTTCACAGATTAATGTGAAATAAGCTTTATTATTATTATTTTATTTGTTTATTGTTTCCATCCTGCTGCTGTATGAGCTGTTTATAGAGATCATAATGTAACTGATGGTGAGCTCGTCATGGCCCTGATCTCAGATCAGCCTCACAGAGCTGTCAGCATCACTGCAGACGAGCTTTGAGAAGCAGCTCTTTGTTCTAAACACCAGGTGTGACTTTACCTGTGATGGTAACTCCCAGCATGTGCAGGCTTTGATCTCTGCTCCATGTACAGTATTAAACACATAAAGAAATCAACACCTTTGCTTCGGTGATGCTTTTATTTTGAAACTAAAGACAGAAAGAAATGCTCCAGAGGAAGTTTACAGTCAGTTTTCTGTGAGTGGATTTGGATTCAGACACAGATGAAAGATAAGGAAACATTTCAGCTTCGATCAATTCCTCCACAACACTGACAGAACTGCTTACAGTTTTATCATGATTGTCACATTAAGTTTAACATCTTTTAAGTGTTTCAGAAAAATATCTCCAGGATTATCAAATATGTGAAAAAAGAGGAACTTTTGGATTTTGCTGAACTTAACAGGAACTTAGCAATCAGGGTCAGCAATCACCAAATTAAAAGCCTGACTGACACAGGACCATGGACCCAATCAAAAATAAAGCTCTTTACCAACTTATAGAAAAGAGTCATTAGCTAATGGAGGAGCAGCACTTTATGAAGACCCGACTCAAAGGAAGGACAAAGAAGAGAATCACTGAGCAATGAACTGGATTTATGTGAATCACAGATAAAAAGGAGAAGGTGAGTATCTGAGTCAGTAGAATCAGAGAAGTAGAAACAAATAAACACCCAACCAGGAAGAGAGAGAGAGCAAGAAACTGATGCCAGCAGGTAGGGATGGGAATCGAGAACCGGTTCTCTACAAAAACCAGTTCCCAGTAATTCAATTCCTTGGAATCATTAGTCTGCTTGCTTAACGATTCCACTTATCGATTCCACTGACGTGAGGACGTATTTACGCGATTACATGACACACGCACCTTATTTGGTTGGGAATATATCCAACAGTGTGAATACAGAAGCCTCAAGATAAAAAGCATTCCAAAATTATGTTCACAGTGTTTCAACAGCAGTTGTTTTTTACGTGCAGGCTGTGCACACGCAGGGAGCGCAAAAAGGCCGAGCCGTTACTGAGACGGTGAGCTCGGATGGAGTGAAAGGAAATGTGTTTTTAGTGACCAAAGCAGCAGCGCTTTTTCCTGTAAGCACTGTTAAAACCTTTACTTTGAAACAGCTGGAGGTCCTTCATCACCCACCTGATCAGTGAGTGAAGAAAAGAGAACTTTGTAGCTGCTCCATCCACCCTGTTTGTTTCACACAGGGAAAAACTGCAGTACGGAAGTTAAAATATGCAGATGAACTGTTAATATGAAAAAAGTATTTCTAATCAGGTCACTTGATTAATCAATGGAATAATTGATAGTTGCAACCCTATTTTGCTGTACTGTTCTCACTGTACTGTATGAATAATCCCCTGTAACATTTAGTTGATGAGGTCTGCCAGAGTCTGGCTGGCTCACAGGTTCTCGCACACCTTGCAGTTCTATTTTATGTTAAAACGTTAAAATATTAATAGTATTAATTTTGAAAGAGTAATTCTTATTTTTTTAAACCAGTTTTAAATTTGTTCTACTTTAAAATTTACAAGAGTTAATGCAAACCAACCCATTTGTGGTACATTTTATTCACTAACCCACTGAGAATCAATAAGAGAATCAATAAGGAATCGAATCAATAAGTGATATCGATAATGGAATCGGAATTGCTAAATTCTTTTCAATTCCCATCCCTACCAGCAGGTGAATGACTTCTAAAAATGGCTAAGCTCCACCAACACAACAGTCCAAACAGGAAGTTTTGGAGCTGCCACCCCTCTCACATGGTGAAAATCAAATGACCGCTGAAGGTGTTAATATGATTTTGACCATCAAATACCCTCGTACCATTCCAGAGACGTACATACACCTGATCTCCAACCTCTAAATGGAGTAAAGCTCCATTAGAGCCACTCCCACCACCAGCTGTTGGATTTTCATATGCACTAAAAATATAGTATCCATTCCTGAACAAATAAGCTCCTGCACGAACGTCTCCATATCCATATATGTGCCATTCAAAGTGGTAGGCTCCTCTGACTGGTGCTGTGAACATACCTGTGGGACATTTGTTTTTGTCATGTTAAATCAGCTGTTGGAACATCTGGAACATCAGACTGACATTCAGAGTTGTTACCTGTGTGTGAGTTGTAGGCATTTCCAATGTTTGTGACAACACGTTTGAAGGTCAGAGTAGTCTGTGTGTTAAAGGGTCCAGTGTCTCCTTCACCTCGATCCAGCAGAGAGGCTGAGAAAGCCACCTGTTTGGCTGAGACAGACAGACAGAACGTCATTACTTCAAACTTCCTGTTTCAGGGTTAAACTCTTCCCAAAAACGTGACCATGACAAAAACATGAAGCTCCAATGAAATAAATGACTGACAGCTCAAAGCATTTCATTGTGACAGAAGAAACAGACTGACTATCTTTGAGGATCCAAAAGTTATTTTGTAGCTTCAGCCAAGACAACAAACTGTGATTCACAGTTTTAGTTGCATCTTGGTTTGTGCTTCAGCCAAACATGAAGTCAGTATAATGTGGAATGTCCGTCCATCCATCCATCCATCCATCCATCTGTTTGCTTCCTTTTATCGGGGCAAACACCTCTGTTAATCAATGATAATCACACAGATCATCTACTCGCTCTGCTGCTCCCACATTATTAGAACTACAAACATGGCTCCAGGTTTGGACAGATTTATAGCACTGCCATAGGCTCATCCACCTGATTTAGAGTAAAATGTCTGCACAGGTCCAACAGGTGAGAAGAACTTGTTGGCTTCTGTCTGCAGGTGGCGCCACAGCACAAATACAGCTTCAAATATCAACAGAAACGAGTGTTTGAGCAGCGTTGTGTCACGTAAACTGTAACACACATTCCAGTGAGCTCGTTGAGCATTTAGACTTTCAAAAATAAATATTAATCTGGCAAAATGTTAGTTTAGATTTAAGATCAAACATGAATTATATAAAGGTGAACATGTCAAATATAGAGATATTTCAGCATTTTTACAGAAATCAGATTTAGTACCTTTCAGCTGCTGCTTCAGCTGTTCGATCTCAGTTTTCTGTCTCTCCACCTCTTTGAGTTTGTTTTCATGATCTGAAATCAGAGAAAATAAGCTTTATTTTTCAGCACCATTAATTTCTCTGAAGGCTGATAAAAACTGCCACAGAAAGATAATTGTGTAGTAAACATGTTCAGCACATAACCATGAATGTCTGCCATTCTGCTGATATTTCTGGCATTAAATAAACAATACTGCACCTTGATTCTCTCTCTGTAGGACAGAGATCTGCTCTTTCTGTACAGCCAGTGAGGCGGTCAGCTCTCTCAGCACTGCATGGATGTCCTGTGGACAGGGGTGTTGGTTTGCAGTCCTCTGCTGAAGACTTTCAGTCTCTGTCTGATCTGCTGAAACAGAGCAGACCAGAAGCAGCAGTGAGGAAAACACGATGATCTTCATTCTGTCTGCAGAACTCTGCTGTGTGACCATCATCCACGAAGCTGAGGGTTTATAACAGGAGGACCAGAGGCGTGAATGAGGAGGTTACCTCCCCACAAACACACACATGCGCACTTCCAACACCTCTTGTGTAGTAACTATCAAGAGAGTAAATAAATAAGCAAGAAACTCCCATTTTGCTCATTCCCCTCTATGTCCCCTCACCCTCCACCTCCCAGACTGCAGAGCCATGTCCTCCTACAGGTGCTGGGTGCTGAAGGACGAGCGACTCAGACTTTAAACAAAGTGAGTTATGCAAACAGAGCAGGAATGAAGAAAGGATCTTCTTTGAAATCTCTGCCATTGAACTGTGTTACAGTGACTGTACACAGAGTTCATACACATGCAAATACTAGCTTTAACTAGCTAGCTTGTTAGCAAGGATACTGACTTTCCTGGTGAAAACAGACTCAACAAGTATTTACTGTAAGGCTGAACATTTGGCATCCTGGAGTGTCTTTTAGAACAACCACACTCTGAACTGCATAATACAGCACCCACACACTCATTCCTGCTTATAAAACCAGTTATGAATAACTTTACATTTTAGGTCCCATTTACACCACAATGTTTCCAGTAGAAACTTATCATTTTGACATTTTCACTTCTGAAAAGTGATGCATTTACATGGAGACGTTTCAGAGAAAATGTAAGACATCTGAGTAGTGACTCATTTTTAGAACAGCCTCAAGTGGCCATTTGGGGAACTGCATTTCTCACACACTTCTCAAACACAAACACCATCTATAATATCTGTCATGATGTGGGCCTTGCTGTGTTTGTTGGATACATGTCTGTACAGTTAATATTTATATTGTAATGAACTTCTGCTATACTTCAGTCAGTGCTGTGATTGTTGTTATTGCTGTGATATTTTCTCACTCAGGGCAGCACAGTGGTGGTTAGCACAGCTCCCTCACAGCAAGAAAGTTCTGGGTTTGAATTCCACAGCATGTCTTTTGTCCTGTCCCTCTCCCCTCAGCCTCAACCAGTCAAGACAGATGACTGCCCCTCCCTGAGCCTGGTTCTGTCATGATCCAGGGTCCTTTTGATCGTGTGTGTTTTGTTTTTGCTTTATTTTGTCTGTTCTGGGTTTCTTCTGTTATGGAGTTTAGTTATTTTCATTTTCTAGCTCCTTATGTTCCCAGGTGTTCAGTGTCCAGTCAGCATCTTTGTTCCCCCATCTGACTTCTTTTATTTTGATAGTCATCTGGTCCCTGTGTGTTGTGTTCAGGTTTGCTTCCCCTTGTCTCGTTGATGTAATTTGGTTCACCTGTGTTCCCAGCCGTTTCCACTCCCTCATGAGCCCCTGGTGTATTTAAGTCCTGTGTTTTTTTATGCCTGTTGTTGCATCCTCGTTGTTGATCTCCTGATGTGTTTGTGTGTGCGTGCGTATCCTGTTTTGCCATGGAATCTGGAAATCAAGCCTATTTTATTGTTGTTCGTGTTGGTGCCACTGGTCCCATCCAGTCCAGCCTTTTGTTTTCACTCACAAATAAAGCTGAGTTTAAGTTTTACTTTTGCCTGGCATATCCTGCATTGGGGTTCTCTTCCTTGCCTTCCACTCAGCTATTCCTTGACAGGTTCTGCTGGAGGTTTCTTCCTGTTAAAGGGAGTTTTTCCTTCCCACTGTCACCAAGTGCTGCTCATAGGGGGTCGTTTTGACTGTTGGGTTTTCTCTGTATTATTGTAGGGTCTTTACCCACAATACAAAGCATTTGTTGTGATTTGGCACTATACAAATAAATTGAATTGAAATAATGTTTAATAATCCACATTTAATTGTTTTATTCTTTGGTGCAGCTGATGAAGCTATATTATTTATTGTTTTTTTAATTTTTATGCTTAAATATTTTTTTGCTGATTTTAGCTTTGTTTTTTGGTGGTCTGGGAGCAATTCAATTCAATTCAATTCAATTCAATTCCATTCAGTTTTATTTATATAGCACCAAATCACAACAAACAGTCGCCTCAAGGCGCTTTGTATTGTGGGTAAAGACCCTACAATAATACAGAGAAAACCCAGCAGTCAAAACGACCCCCTATGAGCAGCACTTGGTGACAGTGGGAAGGAAAAACTCCTTTTTAACAGGAAGAAACCTCCAGCAGAACCAGGCTCAGGGAGGGGGGGTCATCTGCTGAGAACGGTTGGGCTGAGGGGAGAGAAAAGACATGCTGTGGAAGAGAGCCAGAGATTAATAACAATTAATGATTAAATGCAGGATGGAGTATAAACAAAGTAAATAAGGTGAATGAAAAGAAACAGTCTATTGTGGGCACCGCGCCAGCAGTCTAGGCCTATAGCAGCATAACTAAGGGGATTGTTCAGGGTCACTTGATCCAGCCCTAACTATAAGCTTTATCATAAAGGAAAGTTTTAAGCCTAATCTTAAAAATAGAGAGGGTGTCTGTCTCCTGAATCCAAGCTGGGAGCTGGTTCCACAGAAGAGGGGCCTGAAAGCTGAAGGCTCTGCCTCCCATTCTACTCTTAAGTATCCGAGGAACCACAAGTAAGCCAGCAGTCTGAGAGCGAAGTGCTCTGTTGGGGTGATATGGGACTATGAGGTCTTTGAGATAAGATGGGGCCTGATTATTCAAGACCTTGTATGTGAGGAGAAGGATTTTAAATTCTATTCTAGATTTAACAGGGAGCCAATGAAGAGAAGCCAATATGGGAGAAATCTGCTCTCTCTTTCTAGTCCCTGTCAGTACTCTAGCTGCAGCATTTTGGATCAGCTGAAGGCTTTTCAGGGAGCTTTTAGGACAGCCTGATAATAATGAATTACAATAGTCCAGCCTAGAAGTAATAAATGCATGAATTAGTTTTTCAGCATCACTCTGAGAAAGGATGTTTCTAATTTTAGAAATATTGCGCAAATGCAAAAAAGCAGTCCTACATATTTGTTTAATATGTGCATTGAAGGACATATCCTGGTCAAACATGACTCCAAGATTTCTCACAGTGTTACTGGAGGCCAAAGTAATGCCATCCAGAGTAAGTATCTGGTTTGACACCATGTTTCTAAGATTTGTGGGGCCGAGTACAAGAACTTCAGTTTGATCTGAATTTAAAAGCAGGAAATTAGAGGTCATCCAGGCCTTAATGTCTTTAAGACATTCCTGCAGTTTAACTAATTGATGTGTGTCATCTGGCTTCATTGGTAGGTAAAGCTGAGTATCATCTGCATAACAATGAAAATTGATGCAGTGTTTTCTAATAATACTGCCTAAGGGAAGCATGTATAATGTAAATAGAATTGGTCCTAGCACAGAACCCTGTGGAACTCCATAAATAACCTTAGTGTGTGAAGAAGACTCCCCATTTACATGAACAAATTGGAGTCTATTGATAAATATGTTTCAAATCACTGCAGTGCAGTACCTTTAATACCTATAGTATGCTCTAATCTCTGTAATAAAATGTTATGGTCAACAGTATCAAAGCTGCACTGAGGTCCAACAGGACAAGAACAGAGATGAGTCCACTGTCAGAGGCTGTAAGAAGATCATTGGTAACCTTCACTAATGCTGTTTCTGTACTGTGATGAATTCTGAAACCTGACTGAAACTCTTCAAATAAACCGTTCCTCTGCAGATGATCAGTGAGCTGTTTTACAACTACTCTTTCAAGAATCTTTGAGAGAAAAGGAAGGTTGGAGATTGGCCTATAATTAGCTAAGACAGCTGGGTCACTGATGGCTTTTTAAGTAGAGGTTTAATTACAGCCACCTTGAAGGTCTGTGGTACACAGCCAACTAATAAAGACTGATTGATCATTTTTAAGATTGAAGCATCAATAATTGGAAAGACTTCTTTGAACAGTCTAGTAGGAATGGGATCTAATAAACATGTTGCTGATTTGGAGGAAGTAACTATTGAAGTTAACTCTGAAAGATCAACTGGAGCCAAAGAGTCTAAACAAATACCAGCAGTGCTGAAAGCAGCCGAACATGAAGATAAATCTTTGAGATGGTTATGAATAATTTTTTCTCTAATGTCTAAAATTTTATTTGTAAAGAAATCCATGAAGTCACTACTAGTTAAAGTGAAAGGAATACTCGGCTCTACAGAGCTCTGACTCTTTGTCAGCCTGGCTACAGTGCTGAAAAGAAACCTGGGGTTGTTCTTATTTTCTTCAATTAATGATGAGTAGTAAGATGTCCTAGCTTTACGGAGGGCTTTTTTATAGAGCAACAAACTCTTTTTCCAGGCTAAATGAGCATCTTCTAATTTAGTGAGACGCCATTCCCTCTCCAGCTTTCGGGTTATCTGCTTTAAGCTGTGCGTTTGTGAATTATACCACGGAGTCAGGCACTTCTGATTTGAAGCTTTCCTTTTCAGAGGAGCCACAGTATCCAAAGTTATACGCAGTGAGGATGTAAAACTATTGACGAGATAATCGACCTCACTGGGAGCAGAGTTTAGGTAGCTGCTCTGCACTGTGTTGGCACATGGCACTGAAGAGCATAATAATGAAGGAATTAGATCCTTAAACTTAGTTACAGCACTTTCAGAAAGACTTCTACTGTAATAAAACTTATTCCCCACTGCTGTGTAATCCATTAAAGTAAATGTAAATGTTACTAAGAAATGATCAGACAGGAGGGGGCTTTCAGGGAATACTGTTAAGTCTTCAGTTTCTATGCCATATGTCAGGACACGATCCAGAGTATGATTAAAGTGGTGGGTGGGCTCCTTTACATTTTGAGAGAAGCCAATTGAATCTAACAATAGATTAAATGCAGTGTTGAGGCTGTCATTCTCAGCATCTACATGGATGTTAAAATCACCCACTATAATTATTTTATCTGAACTGAGCACTAAATCAGATAAAAAGTCTGAGAAATCAGACAGAAACTCTGAGTAAGGACCAGGTGGACGATAGATAATAACAAATAAAACAGGTTTTTGATTTTCCCAATTAGGATGGACAAGACTAAGAGTCAGGCTTTCAAAAGAATTAAAACTTTGTCTGGGTCTGTGATTAAATAATAAGCTGGAATTGAAGATTGCAGCTAATCCTCCTCCTCGACCTGTGCTTCGAGCATTCTGACAGTTACTGTGACTCGGGGGTGTTGATTCATTTAAACTAACATATTCATCCTGCTGTAACCAGGTTTCTGTAAGGCAGAACAATTCAATATGTTGATCAATTATTAAATCATTTACTAATAGGGACTTGGAAGAGAGAGACCTAATGTTTAATAAT
Source organism: Amphilophus citrinellus (assembly GCA_013435755.1). Lineage (NCBI taxonomy): Eukaryota > Metazoa > Chordata > Actinopteri > Cichliformes > Cichlidae > Amphilophus > Amphilophus citrinellus. The sequence continues at coordinate 9,002,116 of CM024194.1, forward strand.
CCACATTTAATTGTTTTATTCTTTGGTGCAGTTGATGAAGCTGTATTATTTATTGTTTTTGAATTTTTATGCTTAAATAGCTTTTTGCTGATTTTAGCTTTGTTTTTTGGTGGTCTGGGAGCAGGCACCGACTCTATGGGGATGGGGTTTTGGGGGGATGGCAGGAGGAGAGAAGCTGCAGAGAGGCGTGTAAGACTGCAGCTCTGCTTCCTGGTCTCAACCCTGGGTAGTCAGGTTTTAGGGTTAATAAATTTGGCCAGATTTCTAGAAATGAGAGCTGCTCCATCCAAAGTGGGATGGATGCCGTCTCTCCTAACAAGACCAGGTTTTCCACAGAAACTTTGCCAATTATCTATGAAGCCCACGTCGTTTTTTGGACTCCACTCAGACAGCCAGCGATTCAAGGAGAACATGCGGCTAAACATGTCACTCCTGGTCTGATTGGGGAGGGGCCCAGAGAAAACTACAGAGTCCGACATTGTTTTTGCAAAGTTACACACCGAGTCAATATTAATTTTAGTGACCTCCGATTGGCGTAACCGGGTGTCATTACTGCCAACGTGAATAACGATCTTACCAAATCTACGATTAGCCTTAGCCAGCAGTTTCAAATTTCCATGAATGTCGCCTGCTCTGGCCCCTGGAAGACATTTGACTATGGTCGCTGGTGTCTCTAGCTTCACGTTTCTCAAAACAGAGTCGCCAATAACCAGAGTTTGTTCCTCGGCGGGTGTGTCGCCGAGTGGAGAAAAACGGTTAGAGACGTGAACAGGTTGGTGGTGTACCCGGGGCTTCTGCTTAGGACTACGCTTCCTCCTCACCGTCACCCAGCCGGCCTGTTTACCCTGCTGCTCGAGATCTGCTGGGGGGGAGCTAACGGCGGCTAAGCTACCATGGTCCGCACAGTCATCAGGCTCTCACTGCTCTCTGTGCACATTGTAAACTTTAACAGGATTTAACCCTATTATGCGTACCTGGGGTAATTCTGTATCCCAAGTCCCAATTTTTTAAAATAATATTATTGAAGTAAATGTTATCGAGCAATCCTTTTAGGAGTTTGTTCCTTGGTCATTACCGGCCCTTTTTTTATGCATTGCCCTCATCAATCAATAGCCACTTATTAAGTTATTCATTTCAATTGCGAAATTTACAGTTTTATGGACCTGGGGTAATTCTGTACCCCAGGGTTTCCATCATTGCCAAAAGGTGTCTCTTTTTGATGCAGCACTGCTACCTTGTGGTATCTCTATATAGGTAGGATATATAGATATATACATAGATAGGTATATAGATAGGACTAGAATACTTGAATCAAATCCTAGATACATCCAGCTGCAACTGTGAAAGATCTGGGAGAATAAGTAGGGGTAAGACATACAAAAAGTGTCAGCATATCTGCCATGGCTAGAAATACAGGACATTGACCTTGGACTTGGGGATGTTATTGTACAGTGAACACAGAAAAAAGTGATTTGTCATAATAAAAAATATTTTGAAAAGGTTTTATATCAGACAAATTTAGATTGAATTAGCTAGTCTTTCTATACATGTATCTGGATATTTTTGTTCCCAAGTCTTATCAGCTTCCTGGTACTGTGTAACTTCATTTTAGGTATGTTCATGCAGAATGAGGTCGCTAATGATAAATGTTTTGCAGAATATTCCAATTCAGTTGTTTAAATGCATGCAGTGTTCATTTATTGGTTGAAATAAAGTTCATTTTATGGTTATATCTATGCTTTCTTTGATTAAATCCATGCGGTACAGAATTACCCCAGGACACTAACAACATAAGCAAAAAAGTGCACACGTATAAGGGTTAAATGAAGACATTGAGCTGTTTATGTGCTGAGCAACATGTGCTGCATGTTTGTGTGTGAAGGACTGATGGGAACTGATGACTGTCAGCTGTGACTGCACAGAGCAAATATTAGTTTTTCAAGTTTATTGAAAGAACCAAAGTACAAAGTCAGCTGGTCTGCGTTTACTGGAGATCAATTGATGTATTTAATTTGTTTGCACGTCTGCCTGCCACACACACACACACACACACACACACACACACACACACACACACACACACACACACACACACACACACACACACACACCCACAGTGTTGTCTGTCATACTGTATGCCCGTAACAGCCTCAACACTCCTTCTAATCAGCCTTTAGACTCAGCTGACTTCTATTAAAATATAACTGAGTCCACATTTGACAGAGAAACTGAAAGTTTAACAGTTTTTCCTGAAAACCCTCTTTGTCTTTATAGCCTTTAGGTTTGCAGTAAGGACAGCAGAGCAGTGGGAAACTCATGTCTGTCTGTGCTGCGTTCTCCAATGCAGAACAGCTCCCTAAGCTGGTAATAGTGTTACAAATCAGAGATGCTGAATATATCACAACTCATGGAATAATCAATAAACACATTTTATTATTTTTTAAATTTTTTTTTTCCTAAAACAACTGATCTGTTTTAATACTGGATTTATTGGCCAATTATTTCTTTATTTATTCATTTTTGCTGTATTGACTGTTTGTGCAGTTTGGTGCTGAGAAAACCAAAGCTGATTACAGCATGTGTTCATGATGATGGAGGGCTGCGTTCACCAGTCCACTGATCAAAATGATCCTCACTGATATAAAAATCTTGTTTGGTTCAAATTGTTTGTAGTTTTCTTTGGGCCACATGTATTCTAAGTAATGATGCAGACTCAGGTCCAGGTCCTCTTTATATGGGCCACATGTCATGTGACTTTTAGCAGCCTGAGCTATCAGCATTAATCTGCTTTCTGCTTTTGTTACCTGGATGAATTTGTTAATATGAGGCACATACAGAAACCTACTTATCAGAATAAAAGTCTTTAACTTTCAAACATCCCTTTAATGCAGTTAATGCTTTTGTAAATGAGGTTCAGTTAGCTTTACAGAAAAATAGCAGGTAGAAACGTCCTCCAAACAACTACTTTTACTTTCTTACTTTGAGTACATTTCAGAGCCTGTACTTTTTTACTTTTACTTAAGTAAAGAAGTTGAACCAGTACTTTGACTTTTACCAAAGTATTTTTTAACACAAGTACTTGTACTTCTACTTAAGTACAGAATGTCAGTACTTTTACCACCTCTGGTGTTTACAGGTTTTTTGATTAAAACTCTTGGAGAGACAGAAACCCTTAAAGGTGAGTTTTAAAAAGTGTGTTTCGAAAGGTTTTATTGGTACCGTGTAACCTAAATCCAAGGCTTAAATTGACACTGACTTAATCAGGGTTAAAACATAGTGAATATAGCATAAGAACCCAAAAGCCCTACCCCTATTAATATTTCTATTTACGGGGAGCGCTACATGATACTATGAAAAATACTTAAGTCCACTATAGTGAAATCAAACTAAGGTGATATTTTAGCAATGAATGGATCCATTGAGATTAAAAATCTGTTATTTTTCATGGGTGTTCAGACTAAGATAAGCATCAGTAGAATATAAGTATGTAAAACAGAAATACAAACATCACATAGTTAAAATACATGTTCATAGACATAAGTTAAGTACAACAAGTACAAATGATGGAAAGCAGCCAAAAAGTATGCAGTTTCGATTTAAATGCACACAATGAAGTTAATTCCACAGATGATACTTCTGGTTTAACACCTGGTCAACAGATGATCATTTGACACCAATAACACTGTCCTCCATTTCAAAAAGTGCACGTTCAATATCATTGGCCTCTCTTAACTCGTGGAGATAAGCCTCCGTTGCACCCATAAGCCTGTGTGTGTCCGGGGTGAAGCCTTCCAAACGGAGAACTTCCATCAATATAGGGATGAAATATCCATTCCAAAATCTTTTCGATAGGTGATCATAATACTTGAAAAAGTAGTGCCTCTCTAAAGGAGACACACAGGTGTGTCTTCTTTGTGAGGGGTGTGAGGCTTCACAACCTGCGCAAATCTCTCTTCTGTGTTTTTGAATAAGCATGTTTAGAACAGACTTGACGGTAAGTTTCACAAAGTCTAGCACGACCGCGTGTAGCTGACACGTCTCCACAGGGAAGTTACGCACTTCCACCAGATTGTACTTGTATGACATTGTAAAATCCTCACTCTGAGCAAACGCTGCAGGGACAAGATTATAACCGACTCTTGAACTCCGGCCCTCGTCCTACTGGTCATATAGAAGAACTGTTGCTATACTCACGCAAAGCACAGACATGTGCTGAAACAGTCACGATGACCCTAGGCCATTAGCCGGTGCAGCCATCTCGGTCACGGTGTTCCATTACTAGCTAGCCTCCATACCAGACAACGTGCGTAATTCACATCTCAAATTAATAATATCGATGAGAGAGCAGGAAAACATAGCTGATAACTCTGTAACTAAACACATAAACACCGACATGAGAACTCCCATGATCCTTTGCACATTCATCTGAACAACAACAAAAAACTCCATGTCAGCTGATCACACTCTCATCGCTCCATGCTTTAACATTGGAAAATAATGTGATGTTCGCAGCTAAGAAACAGCCAGGGCGCTGTGTTACTCATCACACAAAGCTTACACAGAACGTGGAAAAAATCCCACATAGAGGGAAAAACGCAACAGCAAGCCTTGGTTTCTCGACAACATGGGGGAAATTCCTAGATAAAAAAACCTACTTTAATTAACAAACACGTTAGTGATAGATATTTCATTAAATTAGGCTTAATAGATACTGTCAGGATACATTCAGCTGGCCCCCTCAAAAACTGCTGCGTATAAACCGTTTGTAACAATGACTCCAAACAAACAAGAACTTCAAGTCAGCTGTTCACCCTGCCGACACTCCACGCTTTAACATGGAAAAACCTTGTACTGCTCATCGCGCAAAGCTTATAAGCATGAAACTCTGCTTTCTGTCTTAACCGTGTGAGGAGAATGTTGATATAGGATTGTTCACGAGGATTGCCTAGTTTGAGCATAGTCTGATATTTATTTAATACGACTGAGATTTCCCTTTAACAGTAAAACTACTTGCTCAACTCACTAAAGGAGATCACAGTTGACTGTGGGACAGCCTAGTAATAGGAAATAAGTTCAAAGATTTTAGAGCTAACTCACATGCTTGTGAACCCATATAGGTACTGCAGTTTTATTCACACAGAAGCCCTTCCCTCACATAGGCTAGGGCCATACTGCAAAATAACCACGGCGACCCTACGCCATTAGCGACTACACCCATCTCGGTCATGGTGTTCCATTACTAGCTCGCCTCCATACCAGATAACGTGCGTAATTCACATCTCAAACTAATAATATCGATGAGAGAGCAGCAAAACATAGCTGATAACTCTGTAACTAAACACATAAATGCCAAAATGAGAACTCCCATGATCCTTTGCAAATTCATCTGAACAACAACAAACATCACCGTGTCAACTGATCACACGACCTACGATCCATGTTTTAACATTGAAAAAATCATTGTACCACTCCTCATTGTACGCTGTACATTCAAAAACCTACTTTAATTAAAAATCACCTTAGTAATCCACCGCTAAACTGCCGCGTATAAGGCTTTGAGTGGGGGTCGATTGTTAGATCACGCACGGACACACATGCACGCACACACGCCCTCTCTTGTACGCGCATTGCTTTTTAAAATTCCAACCTGTCAATCATCACTGCCACATACATATACTACTAATATCTTTCTGTGGCAGTTTTTATCAGCCTTCAGAGAAATTAATGGTGCTGAGAAATAAAGTTTATTTTCTCTGATTTCAGATCATGAAAACAAACTCAAAGAGGTGGAGAGACAGAAAACTGAGACTGAACAGCTGAATGGTACTGTGTGGAAATCTGATTTCTGTAAAAATGCTGAAATATCTCTATATTTGACATGTTCACCTTTATATAATTCATGTTTGATCTTAAATCTAAAATAACATTTCCCAGATTAATATTTTTTGAAAGTCTTAGTGCTCAATGAGCTCACTGGAATGTGTGTTACAGTTTAAGTGTTTGAAGACACAACGCTGCTCAAACACTCGTTTCTGTCAACGTTTGAAGCTGTATTTGTGCTGTGGCGCCACCTGCAGACAGAAGCCAACAAACTCTGCTCACCTGTTGGACCTGTGCTATAAATCTGTCCAAACCTGGAGCCATGTTTGTGGTTCTAATAATGTGGGAGCAGCAGAGCGAGTAGATGATCTGTGTGATTATCTTTGATTAACAGAGGTGTTTGCCCCGATAAAAGGAAGCAAATGAATGGATGGACGGATATTCCACATTATACTGAGTTCATGTTTGGCTCAAGCACAATCCAAGATGCAACTAAAGCTGTGAATCACAGTTTCTTGTCAGAATCAGAATCAATTTATTTTCATTACATGTGTCACACATGTAACAAAAGGAGTTCCAGAACACTCATCCAAGAAAAGTCAAACAAATCAGACAAACAGGGGAGATAAGTGTCTGTGGCCTTGCAGCCATCAGAGGCACTGCCTATTTACAAAGATTTGAGAGAAACAAAGCGAACACAGTGGGATAGGTGAGGAGAAAAAAAATGCTGCATAGTAAGCACATATAGCATATAGCATGGGAGCACTAGGGTCGGGAGGGGCGGGGATGGAAGGGAGCCAGCGGAGGCGAGTGGGTTACTGTGGGCTGACTCAAACTCCCCCCCTCGGCTAACAATTCCTGATAACAGAATAGAATAGAATAGAATAGAATAGAATAGAATAGAATGCCTTTATTGTCATTATACAGGATGCACAATGAGATAAGAGGTGAAATGTTCATCAGCAGCTAGGTCTACGGATATCAGTTCACAAACGTCTTAAGACAGGACAGCGAGGGTGTAGAGCAGGGGTGTCCAAACTTGTGGCCCGCAGGCCGCTTCCGGTCCGCGAATTGATGTCAAAAATAACATACAATTTGGCCCTTTAAGTTACTTTTTTGACATTTCGCCTTCCACTCCAATTAAGAGGTTTAAGTGAAATGTCAAAAAAAGTTGTTAAAGAGTTGAGGACAGCAAAAGCAAATTTCTTCATTAATATAATTAATAAGGCAAAAGGGAATACAAAGCAGATTTGGGATAATTTTAAAAAAATGGTAGGAATTAATATTAAGAATCAATGCATAAAAGAACTTCAAATTAACGAAACTTCAATCTGTGAACCAAACGAAATAGTGCAGGTCCTCAATACATATTTTATAGATTCAGTAAAAAATTTAATAACTACTGATTGCATTGTGAACAAACAGGTTGGATTCCTCGATAATACAGCACCAGTTTTTAGTTTGGCTGCTATATCTCATACAATCGTGGAAAAGATCATATGTAATCTCAAGAACTCAAGAGCTAAAGATGCATTTAATATGGACACCATTTTTCTTAAGAACAGCAAACAGTCTTTTATTGTGCCAATTACTAATATCATTAATAAGTCATTTAATGAAAGGGTTTATCCTAGTTGTTGGAAGATTGGAGTTATTACTCCAATCTTCAAACACGGAAATCCATTGATGCTTAATAATTATAGACCTGTAAGTATATTACCGGCTGTTTCCAAAATAATTGAGAAATGGGTTGCAGATCAGCTCATTGAGCATTTGTGCACTAGCCCATATACATTAAGCCCAATGCAGTTTGGGTTTAGAAAACATCACTCCACCGATACAGCCCTATGCCATTTTTTAGAATATGTTAAAGGTAAAATGGATTCCGGGGGAGTTGTTGGTGCAGTGTTCATTGACCTAACAAAGGCTTTTGATACTATAAATCACAAAATCTTATTATATAAATTGACATCTTTTAATATGTCACAAAACACCTTAGATTGGTTAAAATCTTATTTATCACAACGACGGCAATATGTGCGCATACAAGATACTAAATCTACCATTGTTCAAAACAATTCTGGTGTGCCCCAAGGCTCAATCTTGGGCCCATTATTGTTTAGTTTGTTTATCAATGACTTACCACTAATTTGTCCACCTAATGTAGTGTGTCAGTTGTATGCAGATGATGCAGTTTTCTTTGTTCATGCAAAAAGCAACCAAGAAGCTGCATCACTCTTATCAGCTGCTCTAGTGAAAGTCTCATGTTGGTTACAAGAGTCGCAGTTACATTTAAATGTTTCAAAGTCTGTCTGTATGTTCTACTCAAAAACACCTAGTAAAGACATATATCAAGATGTGTTAGTATCTGGTACCAAACTGAAAGCTGTTTCTGAATTTAAATATCTGGGAGTCACCCTGGACTCACAATTAACTTTTAGACAGCATATAAAGAAAATTGTTAATAAATTAAAATATAATATTTCAAATTTTAGGCAGATTAGAAGTAATTTGACAGATAATTCCGCTAAATTATATTTTAACTCTATGATTATGTCTCATTTTCAGTACTGCATGACTAGCTGGACATTGACAAACAGAACGATAATGAAAAAAATAGAAGTTCTGTATAAAAAGGCACTTAAAGTATTAGACAACAAACCCAACCTGTATCATCATTGTAAAATACTGGAAAAATATCATCTTTTAAATTGGGAAAATCAAGTTAAATATGTAGATGTTATCCTGGTTTATAAAATTTTAAATGGTATGGCACCACCTCCCTTAAATGATTATATAAAGAAGAACATAAGGAATACAAGAGCAGGATCTAGAGGTGATTGTGTGGTTCCTTTTAGGAAAACGGTGTTTGGGCAATTATCTTTCTCGTATCGAGCAACCAAAACGTGGAATGTAATACCAGTCAATATACGTAATATGGTCAAATTTCCTTCATTTAAAAAAAGTCTGCGGAATTGGTTGTTTAAAAATCAAATCTGTAAGCATTTTATTGACTAAAATTAGGGCAATGAAATATTTATTCATCTATGATGAAATGTGGATGAAATTTTGTTTTGTTCTGTTTTTGGTATGTAATGATGTTGAAATATGTCCTTTTTAATGATGATGATGTAATGATGATGATTTTTTTTTTTTTTTTTTTTTTTTTAAATCATTTTATTGATTGAAATTAGGGAAATGAAATATTTATATTTATTTATTTACCTATGATGAAATGTGGATGAAATTTAGTTTGCTTTGTTTTTTGGTATGTAATGATGTTGAAATATGTCCTTTTTAATGATGATGATGTAGTGATGTAATTTTTTAAATGAGGTGATATTAGTTTGTTAGGAGGACTACGGATGGAAATTAGCCTTAAGGCTATAATCTGGCATATTTTACATTGTTACAGATGTTTGTCAATATGTGTTGTCCTTCTTAAACAAATAAAGAAATAACAAATAACAAAGATTTGAGAGAAACAAAGCGAACACAGTGGGATAGGTGAGGAGAAAAAAAAATGCTGCATAGTAAGCACATATAGCATATAGCATGGGAGCACTAGGGTCGGGAGGGGCGGGGATGGAAGGGAGCCAGCGGAGGCGAGTGGGTTCGGGTTACTGTGGGCTGACTCAAACTCCCCCCCTCGGCTAACAATTCCTGATAACAGAATAGAATAGAATAGAATAGAATAGAATAGAATAGAATAGAATAGAATAGAATGCCTTTATTGTCATTATACAGGATGCACAATGAGATAAGAGGTGAAATGTTCATCAGCAGCTAGGTCTACGGATATCAGTTCACAAACGTCTTAAGACAGGACAGCGAGGGTGTAGAGCAGGGGTGTCCAAACTTGTGGCCGCTTCCGGTCCATGAATTGATGTCAAAAATAACATACAATTTGGCCCTTTAAGTTACTTTTTTGACATTTCGCCTTCCACTCCAATTAAGAGGGTTAAGCGAAATGTCAAAAAAAGTAACTTAAAGGGCCAAATTGTTATTTTGACATCAATTCGCAGACTGGAAGTGGGCGTGGGCGGAAGTTTGGACACCCCTGGTGTAGAGCATCTGTTTACATACCATCCAGGAGAAAAATGAGATAATCGGCAATCCAAGGCGGTCAGGGAGACAAATTTCAGACACTACAATTATTTTGGTACAGGCTGTAACTGATTAATTTGTTGACAGTCTCATAGTCTTTCTGGCACCTCTCAATGGCGAAAAAAACAATCATCTCAATTTTCTTGGTTTTTTCCTCGTGCAGAAACTGATATGTCTCCAAGATCTAATCTCTTCTGATTCAGCTTCAGATTTACTGACTCTGAGTTTGAGTTTGTGCTGCTTTGCATTCCCGTCACACGCAGCCTTTCCAAGGCCCGAACGGCCTCCCAGTCTTCCGGAATTTCACGATAAGCCAGGTACCTCCAGTTCCAATCAGGAGAAATCCTGGTGTCAATAAGCCAAATATATATGCCACGTCCTTAATCGACAGTACAGCCAGGCACATCATCTTCCACCCTCCACAGGAATCCATAGCGTAGCCAGCCGGGTATGTCAATTGGACAAGAGGAAAGAGGGTTCTCCTTTCTCCTCATGGTGAAAGTTTCATCAATCAATAGTTTTGAGAGACCAGCTGACCAGATCCATAATTTAAATTTCCAGTTCAGAAGATGTGTGAAGAGAGGCTCTAGAGCAGAGAAGCAGCAAAGCAGGGTAGATAAGGAAGGGTTAGGGAGAGAAGAAAAATGTGTCCATCTCCGCTGAGAGCAAGAGAGAAAAAAAAGCTGCAAATTAACTTCTATCTCTGAGCTAAAAGACGAGTTTGGATTTTCAAACATTGAGTCAATCTGTTTCTTCTGTCTCAACGAAATGGTTTCAGTTGTCAATCATTTCTTTCAATGGAGAGTCATGTTTTTGTCATGGTCACATTTTTGCTATAACTCTACAACAGGAAGTTTGAAATAATGACATTTCTCTGTCTCAGTCAAACAGGTGGCTTTCTCTGCTGCTCAGTTTGATCAAGGTGAAGGAGACACTGGACCCTTTAACACACAGACTACTCTGACCTTCAAACATGTTGTCACAAACATTGGAAATGCCTACAACCCACACACAGGTAACAACTCTGAATGCCACTTCTCAGCTGTGCTGATGTCAGTCTGATGTTCCAGATGTTCCAACAGCTGATTTAACATGACAAAAACAGATGTCCCACAGGTATGTTCACAGCACCAGTCAGAGGAGCCTACCACTTTGAATGGCACATATATGGACATGGAGACATTCGTACAGGAGCTTATTTGTTCAGGAATGGAGACTATATTTTTAGTGCATATGAAAGTCAAACATCTGGTGGTGTGAGTGGCTCTAATGGAGCATCACTACTTCTAGAGGTTGGAGATCAGGTGTATGTACGTCTCTGGGATAATACAAGGGTATTTGACAATCAAAATCATCATAACACCTTCAGCGGTCATCTGATTTTCACCATGTGAGAGGGGTGGAAATGAATACTTCCTGTTTGTATTGTGGGGTAGGTGTGGCTTAGCCATTTTTAGAAGTAAAACAGGACGTTAATCACCTGCTGGAATCAGTTTCTTGCTCTCTCTCTCTCTTCCTGGTTGGGTTTTACTTTTGTGTTTATTTGTTTCTACTTCTCTGATTCTACTGACTCAGATACTCACCTTCTTTTTATCTGTGATTCACATAAATCCAGTTCAGTGCTCAGTGATTCTCTTCTTTGTCCTTCCTTTGAGTCGGGTCTTCATAAAGTGCTGCTCCTCCATTAGCTAGTGACTCTTTTCTATAAGTTGGTAAAGAGCTTTATTTTTGATTGGGTCCATGGTGCTGTGTCGTTCAGGCTTTTATTTTGGTGATTGCTGACCCTGATTGCTTTGAACTGGAGTCTTTACTGTTAAGTTCAGCAAAATCCAAAAGTTCCTCTTTGTTCAATTATTTGATAAGCATGCAGATATTTTTCTGAAACAGTTAAAAGATGTTAAACTTAATGTGACAATCATGATAAAACTGTAAGCAGTTCTGTCAGTGCTGTGGAGGAATTGATCGAAGCTGAAACGTTTCCTTATTTTTCATCTGTGTCTGAATCCAAATCCACTCACAGAAAACTGACTGTAAACTTCCTCAGGTGCATTTCTTTCTGTCTTTAGTTTCAAAATAAAAGCATCACCGAAGCAAAGGTGTTGATTTCTTTATGTGTTTCATACTGTACATGGAGCAGAGATAAAAGCCTGCACATGCTGGGAGTTACCATCACACGTAAAGTCACACCTGGTGTTTAGAACAAAGAGCTGCTTCTCAAAGCTCGGATACTCTTCCCTCAGATACAATGTGTGGAGGAGGTGCCCCTCCCTCCAGCGGAGGTCAGGGAGGTGGGCCCGGGGCCATGCGAGTGAGCAGGCCGCTTCCCTGGGTCCCTCATCTCCTCTTTGAAAGGAGAGATGAGTGTACAAACAGGCAGCAGACATGAAAAAGCCATCATTTAAAAAAAAAAAATCTGAGAAGCTTTTTCAATATTTTTCTAATAAGCATCATCTGATTTGTGGTTGTGACAGAAAGAACGGTGCATCCAACAGTCTGTGGAAGGTCCACAAGTATGATGAAATCAAATGCATTGATTTCAGTCCTGAACAAACAGACCTGTGTGTGCGTGCCTGTGTGCGTGCCTGTGTGCGTGCGTGCGTGCGTGCGTGTGTATATAAGAGTAATGGGAATCATGTGTACAGAATACATAATTTCCCCCAACTTCAAAGGACCTTTGGCAGTTTGCAGAACTGTGATATAATTTGTAGCCAACGCAAAGGTTTGTGACTCTGACAGTCAGGCTTTATATCTGAATCTCCTTCATCATCATCATCATCATCATCATCATCATCATCATCATCATCATCATCTTCATCATCATCATCATCATCATCACAGATGCAGGACTCAGGAGACGGCAGGTATGAATGATGAAAAGTGAGCATTTATTGAGGCTGAACGTGAAGTGGCAAATAAACCAAGGTGAATGAACAAAGTGAAAAATACACCCAAACTGGCAGATAAAACTAGAAACACTAGAAATACAGAGAAGCAGGGACACAGCCACAGAGACAACAACGATCCTACAAGAGACAGAAGAAAGACTGAGACCATAGAGACACAGAGGGATAATTAGGGAACAGGCAACAGGTTAGGACAGAGCAGAAACTAATTACACAGACGAGACAAGGAAGTAAACTAACCACAGAGCACAAGAGACAAGGGACTGTCAAAGTAAAACAGGAAACAACTAGACGAAGACAGAAACACAGCCGTGACACACCAAACAGGAAATAACACAACAAAACACATCAGACCAGAGACATGACAGAGGGACGGGACAGAAACTAGAACAGAGACGCAGACGGGAACAAAGGAATCAATGTGCAAATAGCAAAAACTAATAAAGACAGGAAGTAAGAGGAATAAACAAAACCAGAACAAACTGAGAACAGAGAAAACAGAACAGGCACACGGCCCAGGACCATGACAGTGCCGCACAGTTTACTGTAGCTGTCAGTTGTGCCAGAGGCTGAGATGAAACCCCACAGAGATCCATGGAGGATTTCTCCTGACAGAGGGAGGAATCTCTTAAAAAGGATTCAGGGAACGATCTTTGCAGCAGTGGACAGCAGTGACATGCCTCTATAGTTACTACATGTTAATGCAATAAATACATGTTTGAGGTCTGTGGACATCACCTCTTTATTCTAGATCCTCTTTGAAAGGGTGTGCATATGTTCATCTCCCTGACCTTCATGAATTCAGCAGGGTCTCAGCAGGTCCAGCTGGTTTGTTCTTCTATGAACTACATATCACAAACCCCCAACAGCTTCACAAATCAATAATGTCTTCCTACAAACATCACCTATTAAAGACAAGGCCCCAGATACACATCAGAAAATGATGGATGGATGGATGGATGGATGGATGGATGGATGGATGGATGGATGGATGGATGGATGGATGGATGGATGGATGGATGGATGGATGGATGGATGGATGGATGGATGGATGGATGGAAGGAAGGAAGGAAGGAAGGAAGGAAGGAAGGAAGGAAAGAAAAAACTTTTTGCCATGTTAGCTGCTTGTTGGTTTCTTGGTCACTAACCTGACCTGTAATGAAGCTTTTTTGTGTGTTTTACACCCACTGAAGGAAGTTCCTGCTCTAAAATAAGTTTTTCTGTAGCACACCAAAACTGAGCCTGATCTCCTTCTATGTCTTGATGTGTTTGCTTTAATAATAACCCTTTTGTTTGGAAACCAAACTGACCACAAAGCATATTTCTATACTTTCTTTAACACAGATTGCTACGCCATAACAAAACATTTTTTGCTCATCAGAGTCACATGTCACTCATTTCACAATAGAGCAGACCATGCACACAGAGAGTTTTAGAGCCCCTGTAATGTGCTGACCCACAAACATTGAGTCAAAGCCTGAGGAACCTGCTGCTGCCATGGCTCTTATGCTGGAACATAAGAAGTTTGTGTCATGTACTGTTTGTGTCATGCATCTTTCTGTTCTGACTTTAGACTCTTTCTGTTGGCAGATGTTTTAGTTGATTATTAGCATATACACGACGCTGAGACATTATTTCACCCTGTGTGAAATTCTGTTGTGACTTTGAATCGTGCTTTGGGTAAAACCTGTGTGGAACGGTCAGAAAAGGCTGAGAGTCTGCAACTCTGTTTCCACCAAACTGAGATGTTTTGTCACACTCAGTGAAACAGCTCTGCTAATAAATAGAAACTAGTATTACACGTTTAATTTACAAATCTGCTTAAAAACTGACAGACTGCAGCAATTCACTACAATAAATGGGTACAAACGCAGACACTGATGATTATGAGAAAAACAAGAAATTCTGTTTTTTGACTTCAGCATGAAGAATGTAGATGTACGATCCTTCATGCGGGCTGTATCACTAGAAAATAAATCATGATTTTTTTTTAATCCAGAGAGTGAGACCTAGGGTTTTAACAGAAAAATAGATAGTGCAATCCACTGAAGTGGCATATAAAAATCCTGTGGCATGCTCAAGTAAAAGAAACAATAGAGATTTTGAATTAGCTTTATAATTCCTGACATCCACTCAGTGGTCATATACAGGAACTGCAGCTTTATTCACACTAGACAACGTGTGTAAATCACATCTCAAACTAATAATAACAATGAGAGAGCAGCACAACATAGCTGATAACTCTGTAACTAAACACATAAACACTGACATGAACACTGTCATGAGTCTTTGCACATTCATCTGATCCAAACAACAACAAAAAATGTCGTGTCAGCTGATCACACGACCTACGCTCCATGTTTTCACATTGAAAAACATTGGACCACTCCTCATTGTACGCTGTACATTTAAAAAACTACTTTAATTAAAAATCACGTTAGTAATCCGCCGCTAAACTGCCGCGTATAAGGCTTTGAGTGGGGGTCAATTGTTAGATTGCGCACGGCCCCACATGTATGCGCACGAGGACGTACATGCACGTGCGTTGCTTTTTTCACACCTAGGTGTGATATGCCACATTACTACTACTACTGTTGTGTATTTCTGATAACAGAGCAACAGGTGAGCTACTGACACTGATGTGAAGGGCACACAGGTACACAGGGCAGTTGTGGCTCCAGAGCAGTGGTAGACGTGCGTTAAATGTCACCTACGTGGGAGTCATTTAGTCCTCCTGCAGAGCTGGAAACATGTGATGAAGGTGATGATGATGAGATGAATGTACAGTACTGCACAGACAAGAAGAGCATTACAGCTCTTCTGAAGGTGCCACTTCATCAGGCACTTCTTCCCCTGACTGCGGGGAACCAGGCACTAGGGGCTCTGACTGAGGGGAACCAGACACTAGGGACTCTGACTGAGGGGACCCTGACTGCAGGGAACCAGACACTTGGGACTCTGACTGAGGGGAACCTGACTGTGGGGAACCAGACACTAGGGGCTCTGACTGAGGGGAACCTGACTGCGGGGAACCAGACACTAGGGGCTCTGACTGAGGGGAACCAGACACTAGGGACTCTGACTGAGGGGAACCTGACTGCAGGGAACCAGACACTAGGGACTCTGACTGAGGGGAACCTGACTGCAGGGAACCAGACACTTGGGACTCTGACTGAGGGGAACCTGACTGTGGGGAACCAGACACTAGGGGCTCTGACTGAGGGGAACCTGACTGCGGGGAACCAGACACTAGGGGCTCTGACTGAGGGGAACCTGACTGCGGGGAACCAGACACTTGGGACTCTGACTGAGGGGAACCTGACTGCGGGGAAGCATATATGGCAGACTGAAGCTGCAGGGAAACTGGTGGTGCTGACACAATGGGCTAAGGGAGAGCTAAGGCTGGGGGAGCCGAAGCAGGGAGAGCTGGCACTGGGGAAGCTGAGGCAGGGATTTCTGATTGTGACTATGAATGTTTCCTTGGATTAATAACAATTAAAATATGATGCTATGTGCAAAATAATTAAAAAGTAAGCTTGAAGAGTGTTAATCTACTGATAACAGTAATCTCATAAGTGTTTTAGCTGTTTTTAGTGTGCAGTTGTGGTATGGTGTTGGTTTCCTGCCCAGAACAGAGACGTGTTTCAGTTCGCCGCAAACAAACAAGTCAAATTTTCCATCCGACACCTCAGTGAAACTAAAAGAACCACATGACGAAAAAAAGTCAGACCAAAGTTTATCAATCATGCAAAGAAACCAGATCACAGCTGTGGAAACAACAACTGAGTCAACAAGCATGAATGGATTAGATTAAATGGGATTAAAGCTACTGTTGTCATAAAACATACTAACACATTTAAATGACCTTTGCTGCTCTGGAAGAAAATACACTCTTAAAATTCCAGTTAAAAACGTGATGTTATTGTTGAGTTGTTCAAGTTTAATTCATTCAGAAATAGGCATGAATATAATATATATATAATATAATATATTATATATTTGTAACATGCTGATGGTCTGTGGTGTGAGGTGCTGGGGGAGCAGTCAGAGAGCAGCAGCTGGACGTCAGTGGTTGGACTGGTGGACTACTTCAGTGAAGAGTAGAAGACGTCTGGCTCTGGTTTAAAGGCTGAACACAAACACACACAGTTCAAACAGCAGGAAACATGATTACAAGCTTTGGAGTTCAATCAAGACCTCCAACCTGCACCTCTCTGCATCACACAGTCCCAGTTCAGTTCATACTGGTAAAGCTTCATTGTACTGGGAATCAGGTTCACAAATAGCTTTCTTCAAATACTGCTAAGACTTTAGCTGTGTCAAAATCAACCATGAAATTCCCAAGACTCAAACCTGGAACCCACAGATCTGTAACAATTAGCTCATGAAATGCAGTAAATGAGATTCAAAACATCAAAGAGCTGCTGCTTCCAAATTCTCTCTAAAACCTAACAGAAGAGCTGTTAGACGGGCTGACATGTAGAAGCCACACAGTGTATTCAGGTTTATTTGGCATGTTTGTCTGATATCACAGTGAACATTAGTGCAAAAACAATGTTCTCACATGACTTTATGTTGTTGGAAAACAATAAAAAAAAAATCTCCAGGAAAAATATAATTAGGCAACATTTAGATTTTAATGGAAACCTAAATAATTTCACTTCTGTTCGCAGGATGTTTCACAAACCAAATTTATAATCAATCTTACAGTCTGTCACTCGTTCACTTTAAAGAAACAGTTGATGTTTGCAGCTAAGTTTGCTGTGTTCAGACTTAAAGAGCAGCTGTACCTCTGGACTCCTTTGGTCTGATGGTTATTTGTCCATAAGTGACGTCTTCAGTTCTCACAGCTGAGTAGACTGCAGCTGGATCACTCTCTGCACAATAAAACACATACATTACTTCAACAAAAAATCTAAAAGCAATGTAGCTTAATGTAGCTACCCCCCCCCCCCCCCCCCCCCACACACACACACACACTTACCACCTCTGCTGTGAAAAAACAAACAGCCAGAGAGAACAGGCTTGTGTTGGTGTGAAATGAAAGCAGATGACCACAAAGCTGCAAACTTCTATTGATGCACACTGATGCATTTTAACACAAAGCAAACATGTCCTCACAGCATGAACACTATTATTATCCACACCAGAACACACTGTGGTGAGCAGCCCCATCTTCTTCAGTTTAACTGTACTGAACAACAGGAAGTTGCTTCTTTGGTTTTGCATACAGGACTTTAGAGAAGAGAAAATTAATTAAATTTGCTCTGTGTTCAGTCTGTCTTTTTATTAACTTTACATTAACAATTTCATCCTGCTAATAAATGTGTTCACCAAAACAAATGGTCTAAAATGGACTCGCTTAGAACTTACTGTTCACTTACAGCACTGCCAACAGTTGTAACTCACTTGACATTTGGACATTATAAATGTTTGGCTCAGACTTCGCTTACACGACACCATTTCCACTGAAATTGATGTTGTTTTGATGTGTTTCAGCCTTCTGTTTACACGGTGGCGTTTCAGAACCGATCTGTGTTTACACGGAGACGCGTGAGACGGTGAAAACGATGTAGTTCCCATGCCAGGCCTCAAGTTGGCGTTGTTTTCTTTTGCAAAGTTTGTTTATGCAAGACGGATATGCGTGGACGGACACAGTAGGAATCGCGGCAAATTGTTCATGATTTACAAAATGGCCAATGTGAGAGGTTTTGTGTGGACTGAGGTTGGATCACTGCTGTACACAACGCTGAATTACAAAATGGCAAAAAAAACAAGAAAAGCACAAGAAGCACTCGTGAATCCACAAGTGCTGTTTATCAATTTGCGCATGTGCGGAAAACTGTGGCAGTCGCAACCAGAGTGCACGTGTGAGATCTGTACTATTTGAACTAAACAATGCTGTTTTACATCCTGGTGCCTCCTACTGGTAGGATATGCTCATAACACCCCGCCCAGGAGGCATCCTAATAAAGGGTCTGAGCTCCATTCAATCCAGTTCAGTTTTATTTATATTGCGCCAAATTATAATAAATATCATTGGTATTGAAAGTAGTTGTACATAATCATACATCTATAAGATGGTTATGAATGTGTTTTTTTGTGGGGGTTTTTACAAAAATTGATGAAATCATTACTGCTTACGGTTAAATACTTGACCCAACAGAGCTCTGACTCTTTACCAGTCTGGCTTCACACTCAGCTGGGAACCACTGTAATTAGGCAGGAATCTGATGAAGCCAATAGAACCACATCATCCACAAAAAGCAGACACAATCCTGAGGGCAATTGGCTAGGCCTAGATATTCTTTCTGTAATAACTATACACAGAACTGGTGACACAGGGCAGCCCTGACTCTGTTCAATACCCACTGGAAATAAGTCTGATTGTGGACCAAGCTCTTGTTGTGATTTTAAAGGGACCAAATGGCTGGTAACAACAGGCCAGATACCACATACTCCAGAAGCACCTCCCACAAGATCCCCCGATGAACAAGGTTAAATGCTTTCTCTAAGTCCATCAAAAACATGGACTGGCCGGGCAAACTCACATGCACACTCAAAAACAAGCTGATCCAGCATTCCACAATCAGGATGAAACCTGAATTGTTCCTCCTGCATAGAAGGTTCTACTAACAAACCCTCTTCTCTCCAGTACCCTGGTGTAGTCCTTCCAGGGAAGGATGAGGAGTGTGATGCTCCTGTAATTTGAACACACTGTCAGAACCGCCATTCTCAAATGTGTGAACCACCACCCTAGTCTGATCATCCAGAAGCACCACCGCGGAGCTCCACATGACATGCCCTAAAACATCCAAGGCCTTAAGGAACTGAGGGCAAATCAGGGTCTGGCCATCAATCACTTCCCAGTGATGAACAAGTCATTCTCCTTGTCATCAGACTCTGCTTCCACTACGGAAGGAGTGTCAGTGGGATTGAGGAGATCCTTGAAGTATTCCTTCCACTGCCCAAATATATCCTCAGTTGAAGTCAGTATCACTCCACCTGTAATATACACCATGTGAGTAGAGCACCACTTCCCCTTCCTGAGTCACCTGGCACTTTGTCAGACTTGTCATGGGGCTGTCCAAGAGTTCTGCTTCATACCTCCCCAAACTCTTCCCACACCTGGGTTTTGCTTCAGCTGTAGCTACATCTGTTTCTTCTGCTGCTCCCTTTTAACTGCCTTCCAAGCCCCATGGCTAAGCTGCCTGATGGGAATCCTTCTTCAGCTGCATGGCTCCCTTCACCTCCAGTGTCCACCATCTGGTTTGGGGATTATCAACATGACAGGCACCGAGCCTCCCGAGGAATGCTGTTGAAGCTCTGCTGGAGGTGGAAAATGAATATCTCATGGACCAGGGCCTCTGCCAGATGCTCCCAGCATACCTCACTATATGTTAGGCCGGTCTATCTGATCTTAGTACATTTTATTGCTCATAAAACTTTAAAGAAATAGTTCAATTTTAAAGGAAATACAGCTTTTGTTGTAATAGAACTAAACACCAGCAGTCATCTGCCGGTCTCAGCAGATGACTGCCCCTCCCTGAGCCTGGTTCTGCTGGAGGTTTCTTCCTGTTAAAAGGGAGTTTTTCCTTCCCACTGTCACAAGTCTCTGCTCATAGGGGGTCGTTTTGACTGTTGGGTTTTCTCTGTATTATTGTAGGGTCTTTACCCACAATACAAAGTGCCTTGAAGCGACTGTTTGTTGTGATTTGGTGCTGTATATATAAAATTGAGTTGAGCTGAGCTGAGCTGAATTGAATTGAATAGAATAGAATAGAATAGAATATTCTGACCTCGAATCAGGACATGGTTAGCTTAACCAAAGACTGGAAACAGCTGTCTTGACTCTGTCCAAGGCTAAAAATGTTAGCTGTAGATATTTTGTGGCTAACTTTAAATGGACACCTGAGAACTTAAAGTTCTGCAGGACATTTCTTGAGACTCTGTTCAGAGGTAAACACAAAAGGCAGAAGTACCTCTGGTCTTCTTTGGTCTGATGGTTTTTCTTTGGTACTCACTGCTGAGTAGACTGTAACTGCATCACTCTCTGTACAACTCTGTGACACTGCTGTACTGTTATAACACTACAGCTATGGAAACTCAATTTAGGCTTTCACAGCTTTATTTCCATTCTGTTGTTAGCACCTCTGCTGTGAAACAGCTGGCCTGAAAGAACTGGTTGTTGTTTCTGTGAGAAACAAGTCAGACGGCCATGAAGGTGTTATCTTCTCTCTTTTTTTCTTAATGCACACTGATTACACTTTAAGTGGAGCAGATAAACTGAAGCCAAACCAGAACACACTGAGAAGCCTCATGTGCTTCATGTTAACTGTAGTAAAAAACAGGAAGTCTGTGCTTTGGTTTTACATGCAAGACTCTGAAGAAGTAAATGAATCGTTACATTTAAGGACATTTAATCTGTGCAGTTATTTGTTTTATACAACTTATAATAACAACAAATTAATTGTGCTAATAAACGTGTGGCACCAAAACCAGATAGCAGACACATCTGGGCCTAATCTGGACTGCTTTGGAGCTTATTGTTCAGTTTTGGTGCTGCCAAAAGTCTTCCTCCAAGTTACTGCTTGGTCAGTGTTACACCAAAAAGGGCACGATTGGGCTTTTTGAGAATTTGTTACTTTTTTATAAACAACCAACACAAAAATGACCAAAGCTCAAAGGAAACGTTACCTATGAACATGATGAACATAATTCACATTACACTTCTTAAATATCAGTCTGTTAGCATTCGAATGTTAGCATGCAGCTTAAAGCAAAGCCTCAGTGTGTGGAACTGAAACATGATGGAGACAAAGAAGAGCAGCTGTACCTCTCATCTTTGCTTTGGTTTTCTTGTCTTTGATCATAATTTGACTGTAAGTGACGTCTTCAGTTCTCACTGCTGAGTCGACTGCAGCTGAATCTCTGTCTGCACATTAAAACACACACAGATGACATCACAGCAGCAGCACCTATGACACCGAGAAGCTGAACATTAAAAGGTTAAATATAAAGAAACAAATTAACTTTAAAAGGTCTGTTATTTCTTTTTTTAAAGTATATCCCATTGTGCATGTGTGTGTGTGTGTGTGTGTGCGCGTGTATGTGTGTGTGTGTGTGTGTGTGTGTGTGTGTGTGTGTGTGTGTGTGTGCTGTTAGCTTCAGTTAACCACAGACCACAAACACAAAGTCCAGCAAACAACAACGTTCAGAAAGCTCAGGGTGAAAGTTTAAAGACAGAGGTGACATTTGATTAAGATGATCAGAAGATTCAATTCTGAAAGGTGAAGGAAACAAATATTTCTATTTAAAAAGATCAAAATATAAATGTCAACTGTTAAAAAAAAAAGGTGCTTTGTGGGTAAATGGTTACAAATGGTTACAAATTATTTATTATATGTATTTTGGTTACAATGTTTATATTTCTATCTTAATGCAAATTCATGCACATGCTTGATAATGTCCTTATAATCATTCATATAAATATAGTCTGAAACAATAATACTGAAGTTGATCAAAGTCTGGCCAGTCTGCAGTTTTGTGTGTTCTCATTTTATGACATTAGTCTTGTTTTTGGATAAAATGTTTTTACAATCACTGCCCTCACTCTGTGTCTCATTTGATTTGCTTTGACTGACAATGTGATAGTTTGAGGTCACAATACGTGATGATATCAGTGACATTTACATTTGCAGCCTGTTCTCGTTCAGCAGATATAATTCATACTAATATTCAACAAACTAAAGAGAATAAAATTCTGAAGTCTGAGTCTCACCTTCAGGTTTCCTGTGAACACATCGTCTCACCAGCAGAACCAGTAACACCAGTAGAACCACAACACAGACTGATCCAACAGAGGAGATCACAGAGAGAACAGCAGGAGAGGTGGATGTAGGTGGAGGTGTGGTGGTGTGTCTCTCTAAAATAAAGCAAACACAGTCATTAAGTTATGGTCACATTGTGAATGTTGAAAGCTGCAGAAACACAGACAGGTGAGTGTGTCACCTGTGACAGTGATCCAGCTGGATGGAGACTCTCCATGACCGCTGATGTCACACTTGTAGAGGCCTTCATCAGACCTGGAAACATGCTGGATGGTCATGTGACCTGTAGGCTGCTTCCTGATGAGGGAGCCATCTTTATAGAAAGCAGCTGGGAGGTTGGAGGGAGTGGTCTTTGTTTGACAGAGCAGAGTGACTTCATCTCCCTCCATCACAGGGAGGACAGGACTCTGCAGGATCACTGATCCACCTCAACACAGAGACAAACTACAGCATTTCATCCATTTACACACAGCTTCATCAACACTAACTCCACACACTCAGCTTACCAGAGACTGTGAGCTTAACCATGTTACTGATGGCACCCTCTCTGGACTCACACCAGTAAACTCCACTGTCAGATGTGAATGTCGCAGTGATGTTACAGGAAGATTTATATGTTCTTCCCCAATCGGCTCCACATTCATTTATCTTGTTTGTGCTTCTCTTAACAATCCATCCAGCAGAGCTGTCGTCCTCCTCACAGCTCAGAGTCACAAAGTCATATTCAAAGAACTGAGAGCTGCTGGGACTCACAGTCAGACGAGCTGTGAGGGTTACAATGAAACATGAAGCCAAACAGGTCATATTAGTGAGCATTTATCAGGTTGAAGCTGTGACAGAAGAAGGTTACTGACCTTGGTTTGTTGTGCAGCTCAGCAGTGAGATCAGAACTAAAGAGAAATGACACTCAGGTCGGTTTGAGGTGAACACAAAGAACAACTCCACACAAACAGCTGACAGACACACAAACTCGTCTCTCTCTGATAGATCTGCTCATTTTAGACTTGATGCAGCAACAAGTTTCAATAAAGTTTGGACAACAGTCTCCTGTTCAGTGTCACAGTAAAGTCATGTGTCCTCTGTGCAGCTGTGTTCATGTAATCAGTGAATGATCTGAGCTTTTCACTGCCTGCTGTGTTTCCTGGACTCCTGAGCAAAGATAAAGAGTCAGTTCAGACCTGCAGTTGGTCCTCATGGTGTTTGAACTTGAATTCAGCCTGATTAGTTTTTCATGTCTTCTCCTCCATCATCAGTTATCAGGAGAGCAGACAGTCAAAGGTCAATAATTCAAACAAACACAGAGATTCTACTTACAGAGCAGACACAGCACAGATGTTTCCTTCATCGTCCTTCTCACTCATTTGAGCTTTTTTTCATTTCTCTCACTGACACCAAGTAAAGCCCCGCCCTCTTCCTCTGAGTGAGTGAGGGTGGTTTTTTTCTTGTCTTTGTGTGAACACAGTGGTGGTTAACTTTTTTTTTTCTTTTCATGAAACAGAGACAGTCAGCTCACCAAGATCCACTCTGCCCCCAGATGTTCATCATTTCACACGATGAAAAGAAGAATCAGATAATCCATCCATCCTCTGGTGTCAGTGAGCTGTAGTTTGGTTCCTGATCAAATCCATTTCCATGTAGTGGACGTCCCCCTCAGTGAGAGAGGCAGATATGAGCTGAAACACAGGAATCAAACCAGGGACGCTGCTGTTATGGAGCTGAACTGGAACCATTCACACACTGAGGCCCTCTGAACACATTTTAATGACAGCTGTGCAGAGACACACTGATGACTGACTGGAACACTATGATTCACATTTTAGATTAACACCATCCTCCCACAGGCTTAAGATATGGACACTAGAGGGAGCTGCTGGACTGGAAACACTACATGGATACAAGCAGCTCCTTTATGGATTTTTGTATTTGTTTCTTTGCAGCAGCTAAAAAGGTTAAAACTAATATAAACCAACATTGGTGATGTTTTACCCTCACAGACTTAAGGTTATAAGGTAGATAAGGTTCGGTTCTGCACGGTGAGGACGGTAACTAATGAATTTGGAATATTGGATTACTGAATGGGTTCCCCAGTGAGACTAAAGGATGTTGGAAAAAACAAGCAGCCTGTTCCAAAACAACATCTGCATTATCAGGAATTCGGCTCCCTTGCCGGCCTTGGGCTGGCAATCATATCTCTCCAGGACTATGTGTGATGGTCGCTCTTCCCCCCACCCCGCTCTGTGATTTGTGAAGCTGGATCTGGTGTACCACGGCCGCTGATGAACTTCCATCACTATCAGCGAACTGTTTTGGCTAGGAGCTGGCATCTGGCTCCACAATGCCCCCACCCTCTCGTCTCCGTCTGCATCCCTTCCTGCCCTTCCTTCTCTGCTTAGGCTCCTGCCCCCGCAACCCGGCCCCGGATAAGTGGAAGAGAATGGATGGATGGATGGATGGATGGATGGATGGATGGATGGATGGATGGATGGATGGATGAAACTTCAAACGGTGAGACAACAGTGCCACCATGAGGCAGAAACGAAGCATTGCACTGGATAATTCTCTAAGGAACTGTTAATAAAAAAAGGCTTTTGACATAAGGGCAAAATACTGATGATCCAGATGTTCAGACGAATCTTTTTTTTTTTTTTTTTTTTTTAAAGCCTGTCATGTCTGGCAGTGTTTGCAAGCAGAATTGTGATCTGAGTGCACTGTTGTGCCAAACATATTTATTCTTCCAAGATAAGCTCTATAGAGTCTCTATAGACCCATTTACAGCCTACATCATCAAAGGATGCGCGCATTTTGGCAACGGCAGTGAACTGCTACCCCATTCAAATCAATAAGAACAAGGAGACTGTGCAGCGTTTAAACGTGATTTAAAAGCGATATCAGCATCAAAATGTCTGCTGTTGCGTGATTGGCTGTCAGAATTTCTACTCTACCAAAAGTGGACTGAAGTTGTACCGAATCCCACGGGATCACAGCTGTTTAACCCTCGTGCGCCCCGCAAGGGGTCACCCGGACCCGTCCCCCCATCCCACTAAGGCTTGGGGGTCGAGGGGACCCCAGGCCTCCTGACTGCCCGTAGTTGGGGTGGTGGCGGTGGCGGCGGTGGGTGGGTGGGGGACCCCAGGTCTCCCAGCTCAACGGGACTCCCTGTGGCCGGCGACATTCATTGCATGCGTGCTATTGCCCCCGCCCCCCAGTGGCCAGTGATAGTCATTGCACCGCGTGTGACAGGGACACTCAAGCGCACACACAGACACGCACGCACGCATGCACGCACGCGCACACAGACACACACTTGCACACACAAACGCACACACACACACAGACACACACACACACACACACGGACACTCACACACACAGACACAGACACACTCAAGCACACGAGACCGGACCAGACCGGACCGAAAGCGAGGCTACGCAAAGGCCTCTGCAATCGCAGGTCGAGGACTCGACGACGCGAACCCAGGGATCGCGATCACGATCGCCATCGTCATCGTCATCGACTTCAGCATCGCCAAACAACCGCTCAATCGCGATTGCGATAAAAAAAAAAAATCGCACTCGTGGGGTTGGCCAGCTTCGTTTATCGATGAGGCGACACAACGCGAACCTACGATCGCCATCATCATCACCATCATCATCATCATCATCATCATCATCATCACAATCGCCAAACAACCACACTCGATCGCGATTGCGATCAAAAAAAAATCGCACTCGTGGGGTTGGCCGGCTTCGTTTATCGATGAGGCGACACGACGCGAACCTACGATCGCCATCATCATCACCATCATCATCATCATCATCATCACCATCGCCAAACAACCACACTCGATCGCGATTGCGATAAAAAAAAAAAATCGCACTCGTGGGGTTGGCCGGCTTCGTTTATCGATGAGGCGACACGACGCGAACCTACGATCGCCATCATCATCACCATCATCATCATCATCATCACCATCGCCAAACAACCACACTCGAAAGCGATTGAGATAAAAAAAAAACCCAAAAAACCCCAAAATCGCCCAAAAAACCGCGCACCACCGAGCGCGGACTTTGCAACGCGATAGCCCCAAGCCAAGTTTTGCTTCTGTCACTGAGTAACAAACAACACACTAAAACAAACAAAGCCGTGTCATGCGAATCGTAAAGGACCGTGACCGTCGACACAGCAGGCAGAGGAAAGTCGGGTCATGTCTCGTACGTGAGCGTTCGATTACTGGCGTGCGACGCGACCGCCGCCGCCGCCGCCGCTGGATGCTGCGATCCCGTCGCCTCGTCTAGCTGAGGCAATCGCGGCGATCATGTCGTCTCGCGGCCACGCCGCCTCGGACAATCGGGGTTCCTCCTCGGGTCGGAGTTGCGGACCGCAGTCTACCGGCGAGGACCGGGCCGGGGACGGAGGGTACTATGAAGAGGGAGATTACGATACCGAAGAAGAAGAAGAAGAAGAAGAAGAGAATAAGGAGAGCGGAGGGCAGGATGAAGAGGGAGAACGCGACATGGAGGAGGAGGATGATGATGAGGGAGATTACGATACAGAAGAAGAAGAAGAAGAAGAAGGGGTAGAGGGTGCCAGAGGGCAGGATGAGGAGAGATATCGTGACACGGAGGGAGATTGCGACAGGGAGGATGAGGATGATGATGATGATGATGATGATGATGATGATGATGAAGGAGATTACGATACAGAAGAAGACGAAGAAGAAGAAGAAGAAGAAGAAGAAGAAGAAGAGGAAGGTGCCGGAGGGAATGATGAGGAGAGAGATCGTGACATGGAGGAGGAGGAGGAGGAGGAGGAGGAGGAAGAGGAATCGATGATGGCGTCGAATCGAGGGACGGTTACGTGGAGATCGACTCCGTTCTCCTCCGATCGCCGGCATCGTTCCTCGCGACGGCAGCGGCGCGTCTCGTCGTCTTCGTCGAACCCGGGTCCCACGGAGCGCGCCCGCGACGCCGTGTCGCAAAACGGCGTTCCTGGCGTACTTTGAACCCCAACTCGAGGACCGGGTGATCGCGATGACGAACCTGGAGGCCGGCAGGAGGGCCGGGGCAGGGAGGGGGATCGACGGCTGGCGACCCATGGGTCGAGCCGAGTTTCGCGCGTACGTGGGACTGCTGATCCTCGCCGGCGTGTACAGGTCGAGGGGCGAGGCGTGCGAGAGCCTGTGGCACGCGGAGACCGGTCGCTCGATATTTCGCGCGACCATGCCCCTCAAGACGTTCCGCGCGTACTCCGCGGCCCTGCGATTTGACAATCGCGACACCAGAGAGGCCAGGCGCCTGGCCGCTGGGCACGACAAGCTGGCGCCCATCAGGGAAGTGTGGGACGCGTGGTGCGAGAGGCTGCCTCTCCTGTACGAGCCCGGACCCCAGTTCACGGTGGATGAGAGGCTGGTTCCCTTCAAAGGTGCGTTGTGTGTGCGTTGTGTGCGCGTTTTGTGTGTGTGTGTGTGTGTGTGGGGGGGGGGGGGGGGGGGGCAGCGACAGCACCATGGCCTGAGTTGGGAAAACGGTGCCCCGTCCACCCGAGCCACTCCACGAAGGCTGCCCCCACCACGATGCAGGCACCCCAGAGCCCCAGAAGCGCAGACCGAACATCCCGACGCGGGCCGGGCCCACCCACCCCACCCGGTGGCGCGCTGGGACAGTAGAGACCCCCCCGCAGCACCAGGGGGGACCCACTGGCAGCCGGCGCGATCCCAGAGCCCAGAGCCCTGGGCCCCAGACCCCACACCCCACACCCAAGAAGATTCTTAAGTGTCTTCATCAGGAAAGAAGGAATACTTAAAAGCATTCACATCAATGCTCAAACACATTTTAGTTTGTAGCTTCAGCTACAAGCAGATCATCAGTGACACTTCCACAGTTTATTCTGGAGTACAGTGAACATCATTAAAATGCACAGTCAGAAGTAAAAAGTACTCTTTTCTTTACTTACAGTCAGTGAAGTAACAGTTTACTGTTTCTTTGCTCACAGAAAAGAGAGAAAACATTTTGAAGCAGCTAGAATGTAAGAGATACTTTAAAGTCACACTGATCATGATAAAATAATACTCTGTATTTGTATAAACTTAAAATCAAACCACTAAAAATCAAATACGTTAAGTTGTAACTTAAATAGCAGCAGTTTTTCACAATGTGCTGAGAAAGACCAACTAACCACAAAGCTGCCATCTTTTATTAATTCACACTGGTACACTTCACCACAGCGCACAAAGCAAACACACTCACAACTCTGTTCTTAGCCAAGCGGCCGCCCACTGTGGGGAAGCCTTTTCAGCTCCAGGCTCCAGTTATGTACCATCAACAGCAGGAAGCTGCTGCTGTGCTTTTACAAAAGCATTAACTGCATTAAAGGGACAGTTTGAAAGATAAAGACTTTTATTCTGATAAGTAGGTTTCTGTATGTGCCTCATATTAACAAATTCATCCAGGTAACAAAAGCAGAAAGCAGATTAATGCTGATAGCTCAGGCTGCTAAAAGTCACATGACATGTGGCCCATATAAAGAGGACCTGGACCTGAGTCTGCATCATTACTTAGAATACATGTGGCCCAAAGAAAACTACAAACAATTTGAACCAAACAAGATTTTTTTATCAGTGAGGATCATTTTGATCAGTGGACTGGTGAACGCAGCCCTCCATCATCATGAACACATGCTGTAATCAGCTTTGGTTTTCTCAGCACCAAACTGCACAAACAGTCAGTACAGCAAAAATGAATAAATAAAGAAATAATTGGCCAATAAATCCAGTATTAAAACAGATCAGTTGTTTTAGGAAAAAAATATTTAAACAATAATAAAATGTGTTGATTATTCCATGAGTTGTGATATATTAAGCATCTCTGATTTGTGACACTATTACCAGCTTAGGGAGCTGTTCTGCATTGGAGAACGCAGCACTGAAGGAAAGAATAGACCAGTGGTTCTCAAATCCAGACCCTGAGGGCCGGTGTCCTGCAGGTTTTAGATGTGTCTCTGCTTCAACACACCTGAGTCAAATATAGAAGTCATTAGCAGGACTCTGGAGACCTTGACTGCATACGAAGGAGGTAACCTAAAGGCTATAAAGACAAAGGGGGTTTTCAGGGAAAACTGTTAAACTTTCAGTTTCTCTGTCAAATGTGGACTCAGTTATATTTTAATAGAAGACAGCTGAGTCTAAAGGCTGATTAGATGGAGTGTTGAGGCTGTTACGGGCATACAGTATGACAGACAACACTCTGTGTGTGTGTGTGTGTGTGTGTGTGTGTGTGTGTGTGTGTGTGTGTTTATCACTAACACGGGGCCGAGGCGTATTGGGCCGTGGCGCACTGGACATGTGTGTGTGTGTGTGTGTGTGTGTGTGTGTGTTTATCACTGACACGGGGCCGAGGTGCAGTTTGGACAGTAGACCATGTTGCACTTGCCGCACACGTGCACGACACAGTCTTGGTCTTGGTGTCCCTGCTCCTGGGGCACACGCGACACCTCTTCCTCCTCGCCTCGAACGACGCCTCGGACTTGCCGCCTCGGACTTGCCGCCACGCCTGTCGTCGTGCGATGACCCTGTCGCGCTGTTGCTTTTGCCGTCGCCGTCGTCGTTGCCGCCGTTACTCCTCGCCCTCTCTTTCCCCTTTCTGGCGGCCGGCACAGCCGCCGCCAGCTCTTTGCCTAGCCGTTCCAGGAACAGCCTGCATTTGTTGCGCTTGCCCGGCATCCAGGCGGGATTCAGCTCTCTCCACAGCACGAAGGCGTTGTACGTGGACACGTCCACCATGTTGTGAAAGAGGGCCAGGGCCAGCGAGTCGTCCTTCTCCTGCAACTGTACGTGCCCAACACCTTGTCCAGGTTGTCCACGCCTCCCTTGGTGCGATTGTAGTGGAGCACCGCCAGGGGCTTCCCGTCGGCTCGCCCGCACAGCCCCGGGGCGTGCACGTGCTGCTCGTGCGTGGTGAGGATCAGCACGTTCTTGTTGCGCTTGGCCAGGTAGGAGACCACGGCCACGACTCGCGACGACGGCACTGGTCTGCCCTTGACTTCGAGCAGTGTCCTGGGGATCTCGGCCCTGTTCGCGCGCAAGGTCCCCAGCGAGGTGAGGCCCCTTTCGACGAACAGCCTTTTGACCACTCTGGATGCCAGGTTTTCCGCAGGAGGACCTCGCTTGTCGCATTTCCCTGTGTAAGCCAGCATCTTCCAATCGTAGCTGGACTTGGCATCGCACGCCACCGACAGCTTGATCCCGTACCTGGCCGGCTTGCTGGGCATGTATTGCTTGAGGGGACATCAACCTGGGGTGAGGGGGTGGGGGTGGGGTGCAGAATAGAAGATTTTGTTTTTGCCCCCCCCCCCCCCCTTTTGGGTAGCGCTTCATTACGCGTAAAACCTTGCACACCGCCTCCGTCATAAAGTACACACACACACACAATGCACACACACGCACCTTTGAAGGGAACCAGCCTCTCGTCCACCGTGACCTCGGGTCCGGGCTCATACAGGAGAGGCAGCCTCTCGCACTACGTGTCCCACACTTCCCTGATGGGCGCCGGCTTGTCGTGCCCGACGGCCAGGCGCCTGGCCTCTCTGGTGTCGCGATCGTCAAATTGCAGGGCCGCGGAGTACGCGCGGAACGTCTAAAGGGGCATGGTCGTGCGAAATATCGAGCAACCGGTCTCCGCGTGCCAGAGGCTCTCGCACACCTCGCCCCTCGACCTGTACACGCCGGCGAGGATCAGCAGTCCCACGTACGCGCGAAACTGGGCTCGACCCATGGGTCGCCAGCCGTCGATCCCCCTCCCTGCCCCGGCCCTCCTGCTGGCCTCCAGGTTCGTCATCATGATCACTCGGTCCTCGAGTTGGGGTTGAAAGTACGCCAGGAATGCCGAAGGCGTCGAGTTTTGCGATACGGCGTCGTGGGCGCGCTCCGTGGGACCCGGGTTCGACGAAGAGACGCGCCGCTGCCATCGCGAGGAACGATGCCGGCAATCGGAGGAGAACGAAGTCGAACTCCAGGTAACCGTCCCTCGATTTGACGCCATCATCGATTCCTCCTCCGTGTCGCATTCTCTCTCATCATGCTCTCCGGCCCCTTCCTCTTCTTCTTCTTCCTCTTCTTCTTCTTCTTCTTCTTCTTCTTCTTCTTCTTCCCCTTCTTCTTCTTCTTCTGTATTGTAATTTCCTTCATCATCATCATCATCATCATCCTCATCCTCCTTGTCGCAATCTCCCTCTGTGTCACGATATCTCTCCTCATCCTGCCCTCTGGCACCCTCTACCTCTTCTTTTTTTTTTTTTTTTTTTTTTTTTTTTTTTGCGTTTTTGAGAGAGACAGGAAATGGGGGATAGATACAGGGGAAGACACGCGGGCAAATTGGGGACAGGCTGGGACGTGAACCCGTGCCGCCCACACCGCAATGCAGCATATGCATGTAGTCGCTGGCTTCACCACTAAGCCACCCAGGCGCCCCCCGTCTACCTCTTCTTCTTCTTCTTCTTCTTCTTCTTCTTCTTCTTCTTCTTCTTCTTCTTCTTCTGTATCGTAATCTCCCTCATCATCATCCTCATCCTCCGTGTTGCAAATTCCCTTCGTGTCATGATATCTCTCCTCATCCTGCCCTCTGGCACCCTCTACCCCTTCTTCTTCTTCTTCTGTATCGTAATCTCCCTCATCATCATCCTCCTCCATGTCGCATTCTCCCTCTACCCCTTCTTCTTCTTCTTTTTCTGTATCGCAATCCTCCTCCTCCTCCATTTCGCATTCTCCCTCTTCATCCTACCCTCCGCTCTCCTTATTCTCTTCTTCTTCGGTATCGTAATCTCCCTCTTCATAGTACCCTCCGTCCCCCACCCGGTCCTGGCCGGTCGACTGCGGTCCACAACTCCGACCCGAGGAGGAACCCCAATCGTCCAAGGCGGCGTGGCCGCGAGACGACATGATCGCCGCGATTGCCTCCGCTAGCCGAGGCGACGGGATCACCGCATTCGGCGGCGGTCGCGTCGCACGCCGGTAATCGAACGCTTGCGTACGAGACATGACCCGACTTTCCTGTGCCTGCTGTGTTGCTTTATTTATTTGATTGATTTATTTTTTAACAACAATTGCGGATTGCGTCGATGAGGGTCACGGTCCTTTACGATTCGCATGACACCGCTATGTTTGTTTTAGTGTGTTGTTTGTTACGCAGTGACGGAAGCAAAATTTGGCTTGGGGCTATCGCGTTGCAAAGTCCGCGCTCGGTGGTGCGCGGTTTTGTTCTTTGGGGGGATTTTGTTTTTTTTTTGTTTTTTTATCTCAATCGCTATCGAGTGTGGTTGTTTGGCGATGGCGATGATGATGATGATGATGATGGCGATCGTGGGTTCGCGTCGTGTTGCCTCATCGATAAATGAAGCCGGCCAACCCCACGAGTGCATGTTTTTTTTTATCGCAATCGCGATTGAGCGGTTGTTTGGCGATGGTGAAGTTGATGACAATGGCGATCGTGATCGCGATCCCTGGGTTCGCGTCGTCGAGTCCTCGACCTGCAATAGCAGCTGTCTTTGCGTAGCCTCGCTTTCGGTCCGGTCTGGTCTGGTCTCGTGTGCTTGAGTGTGTGTGTGTGTGAGTGTGAGTGTCTGTGTGTGTCTGTGTGTGTGAGTGAGTGTGTGTGTGTGTGTGTGTGCGTATGCGTGCGTGCGTGTGCGTGAGTGTCCCCGTCACACACGATGCAATGACTATCACTGGCCACTGGGGGGCAGGGGCAATCGCACACATGCAATGAATGTCGCCGGCCACAGGGGGTCCCGTTAAGCTGGGAGACCTGGGGTCACTTCGACCCTGCCACCGCCGCCATTGACAGGCCTGGGGTCACCTCGACCCCCACCACAGGGACCCCGTGTCAGTGACCTGGGAGTCGTGGGGTCCCAGTGACCCCCGCCGCCGCCGCCACTTTCTTAGGCAGTAGATTGCAGTATTTTTCAAAGTGGATCAAATCCAATTCATTAGACAACACGTGGCTGGATCTAGAACAGGCGTTTTGTGGAA
The DNA here is from genome assembly GCA_013435755.1 of Amphilophus citrinellus. Taxonomy (NCBI): domain Eukaryota; kingdom Metazoa; phylum Chordata; class Actinopteri; order Cichliformes; family Cichlidae; genus Amphilophus; species Amphilophus citrinellus. The sequence goes on from CM024194.1 coordinate 9,035,797, forward strand.
AAATAAAAATCTCGGATCTACCTTTCATTATCCCTAGTAATAAACATCATAACTGCTATAAAAGCCTTAGTATAAAAACCTCTCTGACAGCCTGGTGGGAATTTTTAAAAATAACTAAATCTTCACTTATCCCCTGTAAACTAACACCCATTTGGAACAATCCAGATATTTGTCAGAAAAAGAAAATGCTGAATTTTCCGTTATGGCGTGATAAGGGTGTAAATAATTTAGAACATATTATCCAAGATGGAAACCTTATTACATTCCAAGAACTTATATCAAATTATAGAATTGGCAACGGTAGATTTCTGGAATATCAACAACTTAAGTCCATCTTACAGGGAAGATTTAACCTCAGTCAATTGAATTTAGAAATGCCTACATGGGTAACAGAATATCTTAACCTCTGTGCCCCAAAATTGTTGTCAAAATAATATAAATTATTACTAAAAACTGATGATTCAGTTTCCCTCCCAATTGCAAAATGGGAGCATGATCTTTCTGTCAACCTGGATCAAAATTTATGGACAGAAATATGTTTAAATATCTTCAAAATGACTAAAAGACCCCAGCTCCCAGCTTGGATTCGGGAGACAGACACCCTCTCTATTTTTAAGATTAGGCTTAAAACTTTCCTTTATGATCAAGCTTATAGTTAGGACTGGATCAGGTGACCCTGAACTATCCCTTAGTTATGCTGCTATAGGCCTAGGCTGCTGGGGGGTTCCCATAATGCACTGCGTCTTTTGATTCACCTTTGATTTACATTGTTTATACTCCACTCTGCATTTAATCATTAATTGTTATTAATCTCTGTTTCTCTTCCACAGCATGTCTTTTCTCTCCCCTCTCCCCCCTCACAGCAGATGACCCCCCCTCCCTGAGCCTGGTTCTGCTGGAGGTTTCTTTCTGTTAAAAGGGAGTTTTTCCTTCCCACTGTCACCAAGTGCTGCTCATAGGGGGTCGTTTTGACTGTTGGGTTTTCTCTGCATTATTGTAGGGTCTTTACCCACAAAGCGCCTTGAGGCGATTGTTGCAATTTGGCGCTATATAAATAAAATGAATTCAATTGAATTAATGTCGCCTTATCATCATCAATGTTGGTTTATATTAGATTTGACTTTTTTAGCTACTACAAAGAAAAGAAATACAAATTAAAAAATAAAATAACCTGCTTGTATCCATGTAGTGTTTCCAGTCCAGCAGCTCCCTCTAGTGTCCATATCTTAAGCCTGTGGGAGGATGGTGTTAATCTAAAATGTGAATCATAGTGTTCCAGTCAGTCATCAGTGTGTCTCTGCACAGCTGTCATTAAAATGTGTTCAGAGGGCCTCAGTGTGTCAATGGTTCCAGTTCAGCTCCATAACAGCAGCGTCCCTGGTTTGATTCCTGTGTTTCAGCTCATATCTGCCTCTCTCACTGAGGGGGACGTCCACTACATGGAAATGGATTTGATCAGGAACCAAACTACAGCTCACTGACACCAGAGGATGATTTAGTTGATTCTTCCTTTCATAATGTGAAATGATAAATATGAGGGGGCAGGGTGGATCTGGGTGCATTCACTGTGTTTCATAATGAGAAAAAAAAGTTAACCACCACGGTCTTCACACAGAGAGAAGAAAAAAACCCACCCTCTCTCACTGAGAGGAAGAGGGCGGGCTTTAGTACTTGGTGTCAGTGAGAGAAATGAAAAAAAGCTCAAATGAGTGAGAAGGACGATGAAGGAAACATCTGTGCTGTGTCTGCTCTGTAAGTAGAATCTCTGTGTTTGTTTGAATTATTGACCTTTGACTGTCTGCTCTCCTGATAACTGATGATGGAGGAGAAGACATGAAAAACTAATCAGTCTGAATTCAAGTTCAAACACCATGAGGACCAACTGCAGGTCTGAACTGACTCTTTATCTTTGCTCAGGAGTCCAGGAAACACAGCAGGCAGTGAAAAGCTCAGATCATTCACTGATTACATGAACACAGCTGCACAGAGGACACATGACTTTACTGTGACGATGAACAGGAGAGACTGTTGTCCAAACTTTATTGAAACTTGTTGCTGCATCAACTCTAAAATGAGCAGATCTATCAGAGAGAGACGAGTTTGTGGGTCTGTCAGCTGTTTGTGTGGAGTTGTTCTTTGTGTTCACCTCAAACCAACCTGAGTGTCATTTCTCTTTAGTTCTGATCTCACTGCTGAGCTGCACAACAAACCAAGGTCAGTAACCTTCTTCTGTCACAGCTTCAACCTGATAAATGCTCACTAATATGACCTGTTTGGCTTCATGTTTCATTGTAACCCTCACAGCTCGTCTGACTGTGAGTCCCAGCAGCTCTCAGTTCTTTGAATTTGACTTTGTGACTCTGAGCTGTGAGGAGGACGACAGCTCTGCTGGATGGATTGTTAAGAGAAGCACAAACAAGATAACTGAATGTGGAGCTGATTGGGGAAGAACATATAAATCTTCCTGTAACATCACTGCGACATTCACATCTGACAGTGGAGTTTACTGGTGTGAGTCCAGAGAGGGTGCCATCAGTAACATGGTTAAGCTCACAGTCTCTGGTAAGCTGAGTGTGTGGAGTTAGTGTTGATGAAGCTGTGTGTAAATGGATGAAATGCTGTAGTTTGTCTCTTTGTTGAGGTGGATCAGTGATCCTGCAGAGTCCTGTCCTCCCTGTGATGGAGGGAGATGACGTCACTCTGCTCTGTCAAACAAAGACCACTCCCTCCAACCTCCCAGCTGCTTTCTATAAAGATGGCTCCCTCATCAGGAAGCAGTCTACAGGTCACATGACCATCCAGCATGTTTCCAGGTCTGATAAAGGCCTCTACAAGTGTGACATCAGCGGTCATGGAGAGTCTCCATCCAGCTGGATCACTGTCACAGGTGACACACTCACCTGTCTGTGTTTCTGCAGGTTTCAACATTCACAATGTGACCAGAACTTAATGACTGTGTTTGCTTTATTTTAGAAAGACACACCACCACACCTCCACCTACATCCACCTCTCCTGCTGTTCTCTCTGTGATCTCCTCTGTTGGATCAGTCTCTGTTGTGGTTCTACTGGTGTTACTGGTTCTGCTGGTGAGACGATGTGTTCACAGGAAACCTGAAGGTGAGACTCAGACTTCAGAATTTTATTCTCTTTAGTTTGTTGAATATTAGTATGAATTATATCTGCTGAACGAGAACAGGCTGCAAATGTAAATGTCACTGATAACATCACGTATTGTGACCTCAAACTATCACATTGTCAGTCAAAGCAAATCAAATGAGACACAGAGTGAGGGCAGTGATTGTAAAAACATTTTATCCAAAAACAAGACTAATGTCATAAAATGAGAACACACAAAACTGCAGACTGACTAGACTTTGATCAACTTCAGTATTATTGTTTCAGACTATATTTATATGAATGATTATAAGGACATTATCAAGCATGTGCATGAATTTGCATTAAGATAGAAATATAAACATTGTAACCAAAATACATATAATAAATAATTTGTAACCATTTGTAACCATTTACCCACAAAGCACCTTTTTTTTTTAACAGTTGACATTTATATTTTGATCTTTTTAAATAGAAATATTTGTTTCCTTCACCTTTCAGAATTGAATCTTCTGATCATCTTAATCAAATGTCACCTCTGTCTTTAAACTTTCACCCTGAGCTTTCTGAACGTTGTTGTTTGCTGGACTTTGTGTTTGTGGTCTGTGGTTAACTGAAGCTAACAGCACACACACACACACACACACACACACACACACACACACACACACACACACACACACACACACAGACACACACACACACACGCACGATGGGGTAACTTTAAAAAAAGAAATAACAGACCTTTTAAAGTTAATTTGTTTCTTTATATTTAACCTTTTAATGTTCAGCTTCTCGGTGTCATAGGTGCTGCTGCTGTGATGTCATCTGTGTGTGTTTTAATGTGCAGACAGAGATTCAGCTGCAGTCGACTCAGCAGTGAGAACTGACGTCACTTACAGTCAAATTATCATCAAAGACAAGAAAACCCAAGCAAAGATGAGAGGTACAGCTGCTCTTCTTTGTCTCCATCATGTTTCAGTTCTACACACTGAGGCTTTGCTTTAAGCTGCATGCTAACATTAGAATGCTAACAGACTGATATTTAAGAAGTGTAATGTGAATTATGTTCATCATTTTCATAGGTAACGTTTCCTTTGAGCTTTGGTCATTTTTGTGTTGGTTGTTTATAAAAAAGTAACAAATTCTCAAAAAGCCCAATCATGCCCTTTTTGGTGTAACACTGACCAAGCAGTAACTTGGAGGAAGACTTTTGGCAGCGCCAAAACTGAACAATAAGCTCCAAAGCAGTCCAGATTAGGCCCAGATGTGTCTGCTATCTGGTTTTGGTGCCACACGTTTATTAGCACAATTAATTTGTTGTTATTATAAGTTGTATAAAACAAATAACTGCACAGATTAAATGTCCTTAAATGTAACGATTCATTTACTTCTTCAGAGTCTTGCATGTAAAACCAAAGCACAGACTTCCTGTTTTTTACTACAGTTAACATGAAGCACATGAGGCTTCTCAGTGTGTTCTGGTTTGGCTTCAGTTTATCTGCTCCACTTAAAGTGTAATCAATGTGCATTAAGAAAAAAAGAGAGAAGATAACACCTTCATGGCCGTCTGACTTGTTTCTCACAGAAACAACAACCAGTTCTTTCAGGTCAGCTGTTTCACAGCAGAGGTGCTAACAACAGAATGGAAATAAAGCTGTGAAAGCCTAAACTGAGTTTCCATAGCTGTAGTGTTATAACAGTACAGCAGTGTCACAGAGTTGTACAGAGAGTGATGCAGTTACAGTCTACTCAGCAGTGAGTACCAAAGAAAAACCATCAGACCAAAGAAGACCAGAGGTACTTCTGCTCTGTTCTACACACCAGGAGAACAGCTGAATTAAACCAACTCCAAGAAGCAAAACTCGATACAAAACACAGGAGACACGAGCTAACACACTAAAACAGGAAATGACTAAACATGACAGAAATGCAGACTTGACACACCGAGGAAAAGAACCCAGACACATGAATGAAGATAACATGAGTGACAAGACCAGAACCAAACCATACACGGGACCAGAAGACTGACAGGAGTACAGAGAGACACGAGGAACATAATGAACAGAACCAGACAAGAACCCAGAAACAATATAAAGAAACAAACCAGGAACTATAACAAGATAACCCAAAACCCAGAGACCACAACACTCACACATGTTTGATTCCATAAAATCTGGTTCACATCTGCCACATTTGCAGGTTTCTTTAGGCCCCATTTGTCTTTAACCAATGGTTCAGCCTCAGGTCCAGATGTCAGGGGTGTTTCTGGCCCACAGAACATCAGCAGTGTTGTAACTGAGCAGCAGGTGCTGAGAGCAGCTCTGATGAGGCCCACATGGCTCTACTGTCTGGTTTTTGGTGCACATGAACTTATTGTCACTATGAGACACATAAAGGAACAGAGTGAAGGACAAAATGTTCTTTGTTCCAATAAATGGACTTTATTAAAGTTATACATGTAAAACCACAGCAGCAACTTCCTCTTGTTGATCACAGTTGATCTGAAACAGCTGTTTGCTTTGTGCGCTGTGGTGAAGAGTGTGAGTCTGCGCTGCAGAAAGAAGGCAGCTTTGTGGTCGTCCACCGGCCTTTTTCTCAGAAACAGCCCCCAGTTCTTTGTGGTCAGTCAGTGTTTCTCAGCAGAGGTGTTAAGAGGAGCAAAAGCTGTGAAACAACAGAACATCAGTGATGTAGCAGCTCATCAGGCTTAAAGTCATTACTATTCTCAGAAAGAACATTAAAGTTATCATTTGGATCTTGACCGTCTCACAAAGGTGCCACTCTCCAAACTGAGATAACACACAGGTCCGGTTGTCCACGCCCATAATTTTCCTTTGACCTTTACCTTGAGGTCAAGGTCACCAGTATTTGAACTCGTCCAAGATTTTTAGTTGATGCATCTATGGTGTGAATTCAAACAACCTAGGTGACCTCATTCTTGAATTATCATGTTCACAAGATTTTCAGTAACACTTGACCTCTGACCTTGACCCAATTATGTCCAAAATCTAAACTGATCACTGGGGTCACTGTCTGTCTTTCATGCAAATTTGGGATGAATCGGTTTGGTAGTAACAAACAGACACACACACCAAAAACAATACCCCTCCAGGGCAAAAGTGCTTTGTCTCATTTAGCTGCAGTGTAATGATGCAGCTGTACTGCTGCAGTTGTTGTACCTGCAGTAACTTAAATGTGTTTTATTCTGCAGACACTGATTCAGCTGCAGTCTACTCAGCAGTGACAACTGAAGACGTCAGTTATGGACCAACAACCATCAGATCAAGGAGGCCCAGGTACAGCTGCTCTGTAACAGAGCCAAGCTAGCTGCTGTTTGCAGCCATCATGCTAAGCTAAGCTAACCAAACTGTGTGTGTTTGTGTTCAGACTTTAAACCAGAGCCAGACGTCGTCTACTCTTCACTGAAGTATCCACCAGTCCAACCACTGACGTCCAGCTGCTGCTCTCTGACTGCTCCCCCAGCACCTCACACCACAGACCATCCATGTGTTTCATGTTTTATGTGCTTCATTTTATTTGTTTCACTCATTTAGACACAGGATTAGGATTAGGATTCATAAATGACATAATGTTAACTGGAGTGATGTAAGTGCTTAAAATCAACAATAAGAATAAAAATGTGTTTTATGTCCACAGTAAGTTCACTGTTGTTTATACTTCATCCCTGAGTTTGGCACCTTGCTCGTGTTCCTATGGCAGTGATTTAGTTTCCCTGTAGATTAATAAGTATTCGTTCTTGGTTTTCTCATGTGGTTCTGTGAGTTTCACCAAAGTATCAGATGGAAAGAAAACAAAAGCTTGTTGGGTTGTGGTTAAGTGATGCACATTCGTATCAGTGCTGAAAACAAAGAACAGACAGCAGCAGTGTGTCAGTGGCTGTTAACTGCACAAACAGCTGCAGCACAGAGTGCAGGCAGGGTCATAACCTGGGTTCACAAATGAGTGAGGTGCAGATTTGTTTCTCTTAATGCATCATATTTAAAGTGCAGCACATGAAAAAAAAACTAGATAACAAAAATACAGAGTTAGCTTGACTTTGCTGTTTGTTGGTCTCTTTGTGTTTCTTTCTGCAGGTGAGATTTAGCTCTTAGAAACTGAATGTTTTCCACTGAGATAAAGACTAATGAGGAGGATCAGCCTGATGTATCAATACTTCCCAAACAATCAGTTTCATTCACTACATCAGTGTGTGTGTGAAGGTGATACTAGTTTGGATGGAGCCTGTGTGGACTTTACCACTTGTTGTTCTGCCCAGACTCACTGCAGAGACAGACAAGTGTAATGTGTGTGTCAGTGTGAGGGGATTCAGTGTCTCATGATGAGAGGGCTGATCTTCTATATCATGTTGATCTGAGAACATCACACATCAGCTGGCCTTTTTAAAAGTCAATTAGCAGAACTGCTTTAAAGTGGAATAGGTTTATAATAATCATTGTAATTGATAATGAGACCTAATCAGACTCATGTAATCAATTATTTTAAACTTCTCGTGCACTTCTCCTCTGCTGTTATGAAGTAACAGTGACGTTAGTGAGGAGGTCTGAAAGGATGAATTTTTTGTAGAAACTGAGTTTTCCACACGTTCCTGTAAATGTTTCACAATAAAAGCCTGGCTAAGCAATGAAGTAGTAGAGCTCTTTAACTTTGAAATCAGTGCAGGAAGTGTTGTTTTCATACACACTGTGACACAACTGTCACTATTAGAAAGAAGAAAGGAGATCTTTATTTGTCACATTCATGCACATGCAGTGAAATTCAGTCTCTGCATTTAACCCATCACACATGGAGTATTTAGCACACATACAGCACAGTGTGGAGCAGCTAGAAAGCATCCAGGAAGCAACCGGGGGGGGGCACAGTGATGCCAGCCCAAGGATTTTCAGTCCTCTCAGTGATGAAGCCCCCCCCACTATGGTGATCATGTAATGGTAAAACAGCAACAATGTCAACAAATCATCATGAGTGTTAGTTTACATTAAATTCGACCTTTTTATCTGCTTCAAAGAAACAAATACATAATTACATAGAATAGCTGATCAGACTCTTCATCACTTCATTATCAGACACCATGGACCCAATGCAGTTACACATCTGCGTCACACCACACTGACCCACCTGGACATTAGGAGGGTAATTATGTTAAAATGCTGTTTGTCGTCTACACTTCAGCTTTTAACACTGTTATCCCCTCCATACACACCACCAAGATCTCAGACTCCATCCATCCCTGTGTGACTGGATCTCCAACTTCCTAACAGACCACAAATAGTGTGAGTGGGCAATCATGTCTCATCACCCTCACCCTCAGCACTGGTGCCCCCCAGGGCTGTGTCCTGAGCCCCCTGCTTCACTCACTATACACCCATGACTGATGGCCACTGCCAGTTTTACAACCATTGTGAAGTTTGCTGATGACACTGTAGAGTTGGGCCTGATCTCAGACAACAATGAGAGGGCCTACCTGGAGGAGATCAAACCCCTGGAAAACTGGATAATAATCTTCTGCTCAATGTCAGCAAGACTATGGAGCTGATTGTGGCCCACAGGCAGAAGCAAGAGCGGAGCTATCAGCCTGTTCAGATCAATGGAGCCTCAGTAGAGACAGTAGACTGCTTCAAGTACTTTGGAGTGCACATCTCACAGGGCCTGTCATGGTCTTGCCACACCAGCTCCACAGCAAAGAAGGCTCGCCAGCATCTCTACCACCTTGGATGTCTTAGAGACTTCAGACTGCCCTCCAAGGTACTGCAGAACTTCTACAACTGCACCATTGAAAGCATCCTCATGGGGAACATCATAGTCTGCTTTGGGAACAGCACCAAGCAGGACAGAGAAGCTCTTCAAAGATTGGTGCGTTCAGCAGAACACATCATTTGGACTGAACTTCCTGACCTACCATCTACTACTGGTGGTGTCAGACCACACACACACACACACACACACACACACACACACACACACACACACACACACACACACACGGCCTAAGCAGCACTATGGGGATTCACTCTGTCAGGGCACCTGAGACCCACGTATGTATAACGCGTTTGCGAGTCCCCATTGCAGACCTTACGGAGGGTGTCCTTCGTGCCCCGGACACACTCTCGTGACAGAGGGGGGGGTCCTTCGTACCCCAGAAACACACTCGTGAATTCAAACGCAGTGGGAGCAAAAAGTATTTTGTTTATCTCCACAAGTTGTATATCACTCCCGTTCCGGTTTTAGTTTAAACTAGGGATGGCACGATACCACTTTTTTATGTCCAATACCGATACCGATATTTTACATTTGGATATCGGCCGATACCGATATGAATCCGATACTTAAAATTGATCCAGGCATTTAAAAACATTAAAATAAAAAAAAAAAAAAGAAGTCAACAGTCTCTCACACAACAAAGTCTTTTAGTTGTCCCACATACAAGACTAAGGACCAGGGTGAACAGAGCTTTTTTAGGCAGTGGCACCAAAGCTCTGGAACTGTTTACCACTCCAGCTCCATTTAGCTGACTCTGTGGCATCATTTAAAAAATAGTTGAAAACTTTTCTGTTTAACCAGGCTTACTGCTTTCTTTTTCTTTTTAATATGGTAATGTTATTATGTTTTTAACATAGTGTTTTCCTGGGGGGGGGGGGGGGGGGTGATATTGTGTTTTAATTATTGTACAGCATCTTTCTGTCTGTGAAAAACACTATATAAATAAACTTTACTTACAACAATAACTATCACCTGAATCCTGTTGCTTCTGTGTGAGAAGGTGATGCTTATGGCATGTTGCAAATTTCATTAGGGCTGCAACTATCGATTATTTTAGCAATTGTGTATTCTATTTATATTGATTACCCAAGTAACTGGATAAGAAATACTTTTTTCATATTAACAGTTCATCTGCATATTTTAACTTCCGTAGTGCAGTTTTTCCCTGTGTGAAACAAACAGGGTGGATGGAGCAGCTACAAAGTTCTCTTTCTTCACTTACTGATCACCTGATCAGTAAACCTTTCATTCCTATAAAAGCTTTTGGGGTTTAGTGGAGAGAAACATATTTCTCTGGGTATAGTCTGTACTGATGAAAAGTTGTTATAGATCCATTCATGAGCAAAATAAACCCGTTTTGTTATACTGTGTGTGTTAAAAACATAGTTTAGCCGCTACAAAATTAAACATTAGGCTGTAGGTTTAAATCAAGCGCAGGACTGCTGACATGGGGTGATGTGGGGGTAGTACAGGCCTGATGGCGGAGAAGTAGTGTTGTTGGTCTGGTGGGGTGTGATGGGGGGACGTTAGAACAGGTGGACTATTGTCTCTGTTGGTAGGATTTGTGGATGTGGGGGTAGTTGTTGATCTGTGTGGATGAGGTTTTCTGAGTTATCTCCTCCACTCTGTGGGATTTTGCATTGCTTAGAGTCCATTTTTTGCTTAATCTGTGAACTTTATTGGGACAAAGTTTGTAAAGTGTGTATAAAGGAACCTGCAGCAATAATGTTTTCAGAGCGCTGAATGTTTTGATTTTTGGATACATAAACATCACAACCTTGTGTGATGGTGTTAATTTCACCTCATAGTTTTAAGTAATATAATTCAATACAAATGATTTTACTCATAAAACAGTGCCTGACAGCTAATCCTAACTATTATTCACCCATTTCATAGTAGATGTGAGAGGTGCAGCGCTGGTGTGAGTAAAACTTTGAACTTTCTTTCAAGTGTGCTGTTAGAATATAGTTGATGCTTTTCTCTCTCTTATACAGCTGCTTTAAACTAAAACCACAACAGGAGTGATACACAAACTGTGGAGATAAACAAAATACTTTGTGTGTCTACACGTTCACTAGTCCTGCGTGTCCACCAAGAACTTTGTGAAATGTTTGGTGTGATATATGAACATATAAAGTCTTTATGGATCATCCTGCAGATGAATAGATGGGTAATTATCTTTAAGAATAATGTTGATAACAGCAGTGCTGAAGTACAAAGATGGTTTAACACATTTAGGGTTTATGAGCAGCGTTGTGTGGACTTTTTTCCTTAAGCTCAATGATCCGTCTGTAACACACGCTTGAAACACAAAAATATATAAATACATTATGTATTGGTCATTGTAGCATGGATCATAACTATACAAACCATCAAGTGTCTGCTCAATAGTTTGACCGGTGGTAGTGTTCAAATTTGTGTATAAAACCGCGGCTGTCTCACCACTACTGCATTACAAACTTTTATTTAAAAAAAAACATCTTGTTGCAGACTTTGTGCATCCACAAACATTGATATGATACTATGACAAATACTTAAGTCCACTATAGTGAAATCAAACTAAGGTGATATTTTAGCAATGAATGGATCCCTTATTTTTCATGGGTGTTCAGACTAAGATAAGCATCAGTAGAATATAAGTATGTAAAACAGAAATACAAACAGCACATAGTTAAAATACATGTTCATAGACATAAGTTAAGTACAACAAGTACAAACGATGGAAAGCAGCCAAAAAGTATGCAGTTTCGATTTAAATGCACACAATGAAGTTAATTCCACAGATGATACTTCTGGTTTAACACCTGGTCAACAGATGATCATTTGACACCGATAACACTGTCCTCCATTTCAAAAAGTGCACGTTCAATATCATTGGCCTCTCTTAACTCGTGGAGATAAGCCTCCGTTGCACCCATAAGCCTGTGTGTGTCCGGGGTGAAGCCTTCCAAACGGAGAACTTCCATCAATATAGGGATGAAATGTCCATTCCAAAATCTTTTCGATAGGTGATCATAATACTTGAAAAAGTAGTGCCTCTCTAAAGGAGACACACAGGTGTGTCTTCTTTGTGAGGGGTGTGAGGTTTCACAACCTGCGCAAATCTCTCTTCTGTGTTTTTGAATAAGCATGTTTAGAACAGACTTGACGGTAAGTTTCACAAAGTCTAGCACGACCGCGTGTAGCTGACACGTCTCCACAGGGAAGTTACGCACTTCCACCAGATTGTACTTGTATGACATTGTAAAATCCTCACTCTGAGCAAACGCTGCAGGGACAAGATTATAACCGACTCTTGAACTCCGGCCCTCGTCCTACTGGTCATATAGAAGAACTGTTGCTATACTCACGCAGAGCACGGACATGTGCTGAAACAGTCACGATGACCCTAGGCCATTAGCCGGTGCAGCCATCTCGGTCACGGTGTTCCATTACTAGCTAGCCTCCATACCAGACAACGTGCGTAATTCACATCTCAAATTAATAATATCGATGAGAGAGCAGGAAAACATAGCTGATAACTCTGTAACTAAACACATAAACACCGACATGAGAACTCCCATGATCCTTTGCACATTCATCTGAACAACAACAAAAAACTCCATGTCAGCTGATCACACTCTCATCGCTCCATGCTTTAACATTGGAAAATAATGTGATGTTCGCAGCTAAGAAACAGCCAGGGCGCTGTGTTACTCATCACACAAAGCTTACACAGAACGTGGAAAAAATCCCACATAGAGGGAAAAACGCAACAGCAAGCCTTGGTTTCTCGACAACATGGGGGAAATTCCTAGATAAAAAAACCTACTTTAATTAACAAACACGTTAGTGATAGATATTTCATTAAATTAGGCTTAATAGATACTGTCAGGATACATTCAGCCGGCCCCCTCAAAAACTGCTGCGCATAAACCGTTTGTAACAATGACTCCAAACAAACAAGAACTTCAAGTCAGCTGTTCACCCTGCCGACACTCCACGCTTTAACATGGAAAAACCTTGTACTGCTCATCGCGCAAAGCTTATAAGCATGAAACTCTGCTTTCTGTCTTAACCGTGTGAGGAGAATGTTGATATAGGATCGTTCACGAGGATTGCCTAGTTTGAGCATAGTCTGATATTTATTTAATACGACTGAGATTTCCCTTTAACAGTAAAACTGCTTGCTCAATTCACTAAAGGAGATCACAGTTGACTGTGGGACAGCCTAGTAATAGGAAATAAGTTCAAAGATTTTAGAGCTAACTCACATGCTTGTGAACCCATATAGGTACTGCAGTTTTATTCACACAGAAGCCCTTTCCTCACACAGGCTAGGGCCATACTGCAAAATAACCACGGCGACCCTACGCCATTAGCGACTACACCCATCTCGGTCACGGTGTTCCATTACTAGCTAGCCTCCATACCAGATAACGTGCGTAATTCACATCTCAAACTAATAATATCGATGAGAGAGCAGCAAAACATAGCTGATAACTCTGTAACTAAACACATAAATGCCAAAATGAGAACTCCCATGATCCTTTGCAAATTCATCTGAACAAACAACAAACATCACCGTGTCAACTGATCACACGACCTACGATCCATGTTTTAACATTGAAAAAATCATTGTACCACTCCTCATTGTACGCTGTACATTCAAAAACCTACTTTAATTAAAAATCACCTTAGTAATCCACCGCTAAACTGCCGCGTATAAGGCTTTGAGTGGGGGTCGATTGTTAGATCACGCACGGACACACATGCACGCACACACGCCCTCTCTTGTACGCGCATTGCTTTTTAAAATTCCAACCTGTCAATCATCACTGCCACATACATATACTACTAATATCTTTCTGTGGCAGTTTTTATCAACCTTCAGAGAAATTAATGGTGCTGAGAAATAAAGTTTATTTTCTCTGATTTCAGATCATGAAAACAAACTCAAAGAGGTGGAGAGACAGAAAACTGAGACTGAACAGCTGAAGCAGCAGCTGAATGGTACTGTGTGGAAATCTGATTTCTGTAAAAATGCTGAAATATCTCTATATTTGACATGTTCACCTTTATATAATTCATGTTTGATCTTAAATCTAAAATAACATTTCCCAGATTAATATTTTTTGAAAGTCTAAATGCTCAATGAGCTCACTGGAATGTGTGTTACAGTTTAAGTGTTTGAAGACACAACGCTGCTCAAACACTCGTTTCTGTCAATGTTTGAAGCTGTATTTGTGCTGTGGCGCCACCTGCAGACAGAAGCCAACAAACTCTGCTCACCTGTTGGACCTGTGCTATAAATCTGTCCAAACCTGGAGCCATGTTTGTGGTTCTAATAATGTGGGAGCAGCAGAGCGAGTAGATGATCTGTGTGATTATCTTTGATTAACAGAGGTGTTTGCCCCGATAAAGGGAAGCAAATGAATGGATGGACGGATATTCCACATTATACTGAGTTCATGTTTGGCTCAAGCACAATCCAAGATGCAACTAAAGCTGTGAATCACAGTTTCTTGTCAGAATCAGAATCAATTTATTTTCATTACATGTGTCACACATGTAACAAAAGGAGTTCCAGAACACTCATCCAAGAAAAGTCAAACAAATCAGACAAACAGGGGAGATAAGTGTCTGTGGCCTTGCAGCCATCAGAGGCACTGCCTATTTACAAAGATTTGAGAGAAACAAAGCGAACACAGTGGGATAGGTGAGGAGAAAAAAAATGCTGCATAGTAAGCACATATAGCATATAGCATGGGAGCACTAGGGTCGGGAGGGGCGGGGATGGAAGGGAGCCAGCGGAGGCGAGTGGGTTACTGTGGGCTGACTCAAACTCCCCCCCTCGGCCAACAATTCCTGATAACAGAATAGAATAGAATAGAATGCCTTTATTGTCATTATACAGGATGCACAATGAGATAAGAGGTGAAATGTTCATCAGCAGCTAGGTCTACGGATATCAGTTCACAAACGTCTTAAGACAGGACAGCGAGGGTGTAGAGCAGGGGTGTCCAAACTTGTGGCCCGCGGGCCGCTTCCGGTCCGCGAATTGATGTCAAAAATAACATACAATTTGGCCCTTTAAGTTACTTTTTTGACATTTGGCCTTCCACTCCAATTAAGAGGTTTAAGCGAAATGTCAAAAAAAGTAACTTAAAGGGCCAAATTGTTATTTTGACATCAATTCGCAGACCGGAAGTGGGCGTGGGCGGAAGTTTGGACAGCCCTGGTGTAGAGCATCTGTTTACATACCATCCAGGAGAAAAATGAGATAATCGGCAATCCAAGGCGGTCAGGGAGACAAATTTCAGACACTACAATTATTTTGGTTCAGGCTGTAACTGATTAATTTGTTGACAGTCTCATAGTCTTTCTGGCACCTCTCAATGGCGAAAAAAACAATTATCTCAATTTTCTTGGTTTTTTCCTCGTTGTGCAGAAACTGATATGTCTCCAAGATCTAATCTCTTCTGATTCAGCTTCAGATTTACTGACTCTGAGTTTGAGTTTGTGCTGCTTTGCATTCCCGTCACACGCAGCCTTTCCAAGGCCCGAACGGCCTCCCAGTCTTCCGGAATTTCACGATAAGCCAGGTACCTCCAGTTCCAATCAGGAGAAATCCTGGTGTCAATAAGCCAAATATATATGCCACGTCCTTAATCGACAGTACAGCCAGGCACATCATCTTCCACCCTCCACAGGAATCCATAGCGTAGCCAGCCGGGTATGTCAATTGGACAAGAGGAAAGAGGGTTCTCCTTTCTCCTCATGGTGAAAGTTTCATCAATCAATAGTTTTGAGAGACCAGCTGACCAGATCCATAATTTAAATTTCCAGTTCAGAAGATGTGTGAACAGAGGCTCTAGAGCAGCTGTCCCCAACCTTTTTTGAGCAACGGACCAGTTTAGTGTTAGAAAATATTTCCACGGACCGGCCTTTAAGGTGTGGCGGATAAATACGCCACAACGATCTCTGGTGGCCATGGTAATGTTTAAAGATGCCTTCAAAATAAGATACACCTTAAAAACATGCATACAGTAGAAATCTCCTCAGTCAGGTTCAAATGTCCCATGGAATTTCATCCAGTGTAAAAAAAATAAATTAAAAAAAAATCCGTCATACGTGTATGTCAGATAAAATTTCTTCAAAATATCCAACAGTTTGGGTTCTAATATTGAATTTCGCTGCAGCTGCTCCTGCTTCATCTCTGGATTTCCTTCTGTAAATTTTATAATCTCATATTTTTGCTTGTAAGTGCGAGTTTGTAGCTTACGCTTGCTATGATTGTCTCCGGTGAAATGAACTGATATAAACACTAAAGCGATCTCCAGGCGTTGTTAGTGTGTGTAGTTGTGCATGAACGAGCCGATGCATGGAAGTGGGGGGACAGGAGCTGAGGAGGGCTTTAGCGCTTAACTCAACTGACTTATGGATCACATTTAATTGAAAATGCATTACAATGGGAGCAGATTTTTCATCCAAGGTACGTAAATATCTGACTGATTTAGGTGATGATTTTATTGGAATTAACATCAGGAAAAATTGAGACCTGCAGAAGCCATCCGACTAGAGCGAAAATTAGATTTCTGCGACTTCGACTGAGGCAATTTTTACTGTATAAAGGCTATAAACCGTATGAAAAATACAACTCACCATAACGCTGAATCAGTGAGAGCCCTGAGCTTGTTTCTCTGCTGCTCATTTTTGCTAGCTTGTGGGTTGGCTGAGTTTGGCCGGCACACACCAATACAAGCTTTGATTTCACAGGTAGAACAGCTGCAGAGCTGCTGTGCTGTGTGCCGGAGAATCAGCTTGATGGCTGGGTCCGCCTCACTGCTATCCACGTGTTGCTAAATAAAAATGTAAATGGACTAGTTCTCATATAGTGCTTTTCTACTCTTGTTGAGCACTCAAATATTTAAACGAGCGCAATGTAGGTCAACCAACCTATTTCGTTAGACAGGTACGGGAACCGGCGAAGCTTGTGAGTTTAAGTTTAGCGGTGACTATCACGTGACCGAGACAAACGTCTTGACATGTCAAGAGAGAGTCATAGACGGATGTATAGGAGAGGATCCGCCAATTTTTCAAAATAAAATATCGTTCTGCCTCAGATAAGTAAAACGGGAATAATGTAAGTTATTTAGTCTTGCGCTGCCCGGTACCAAATGACCCACGGCCTGGTACCGGTCCAGGGCCCGGGGCTTGGGGACCTCTGCTCTAGAGCAGTGAAGCAGCAAAGCAGGGTAGATAAGGAAGGGTTAGGGAGAGAAGAAAAATGTGTCCATCTCCGCTGAGAGCAAGACAGAAAAAAAAGCTGCAAATTAACTTCTATCTCTGAGCTAAAATACGAGTTTGGATTTTCAAACATTGAGTCAATCTGTTTCTTCTGTCTCAATGAAATGGTTTCAGTTGTCAATCATTTCTTTCAATGGAGAGTCATGTTTTTGTCATGGTCACATTTTTGCTATAACTCTACAACAGGAAGTTTGAAATAATGACATTTCTCTGTCTCAGTCAAACAGGTGGCTTTCTCTGCTGCTCAGTTTGATCAAGGTGAAGGAGACACTGGACCCTTTAACACACAGACTACTCTGACCTTCAAACATGTTGTCACAAACATTGGAAATGCCTACAACTCACACACAGGTAAGAACTCTGAATGTCAGTCTGATGTTCCAGATGTTCCAACAGCTGATTTAACATGACAAAAACAGATGTCCCACAGGTATGTTCACAGCACCAGTCAGAGGAGCCTACCACTTTGAATGGCACGTATTTGGACACGGAGACATTAAGACAGGAGCTTATTTGTTCAGGAATGGAGACTATATTTTTAGTGCATTTGAACATCCAACATCTGGTGGTGTGAGTGGCTCTAATGGAGCATCACTACTTCTAGAGGTTGGAGATCAGGTGTATGTACGTCTCTGGGATGGTACAAGGGTATTTGACAATCAAAATCATCATAGCACCTTCAGTGGTCATCTGATTTTCACCATGTGAGAGGGGTGGAAATCAATACTTCCTGTTTGTATTGTGGGGTGGGTGTGGCTTAGCCATTTTTAGAAGTAAAACAGGAAGTTAATCACCTGCTGGCATCAGTTTCTTGCTCTCTCTCTCTCTTCCTGGTTGGGTTTTACTTTTGTGTTTATTTGTTTCTACTTCTCTGATTCTACTGACTCAGATACTCACCTTCTCCTTTTTATCTGTGATTCACATAAATCCAGTTCAGTGCTCAGTGATTCTTGTAGGATACATTTTAGGGGTCTCCATGTTCCTTTTTGACTGCAAATTAAAACCCAATTAAAACCATAGTTACCAACAAATCACAGGGTTGAGCAGGTTCTGATGCAGGCTGTTTATTAGACATCTTAGTAGCACACAAATAGTTAAAAAGACAGACAGTAGCATATGAAGACTGAGACACACACACAGAGTAACAGAAAAGAAGAAAGAACCTGTTGATCATGCCCCGGCTTCCTCATCACTCCCTCCGACCGAGGAGAGCCCGTGCAGGGATTAAGTATGAGTCTAAATAAAATCAAGCTGTCCAAATGATCCATGGCGATGAGCAAGCTCTGTTGCAAAAAAGTTACTAGTACTTAGAAATATACAAACACAAAAAACAAAGGACAAAAAGCAAAAAGTAAAAGCAAGAAGCTCTCCCGGGAGGTTGTGCCTTAGTAGTTGCTGGAAAAACGGACAACACGGACAAAGACAGTCGCTACATCTTCTCTTCTCCCCCTTCTCCTCTTCTAACCGTGGTATTTATACTCTTTCCCTTTCTTTGTCTACGATTTGTGCTGAGTCTGCACTTTGCAAACTTTCATTAGAAACTGCCATTAATTCTACTGTCATTATCTGAAAGGGCATAAACATCCCGGAGCATTTTCAATACATCAACAAGACAGTAAGAAAAATTCATCACAGTAATTGTCATCTACAACCTCCTTGTGGCCATCCTAAGGCACTCTTGGAGAAGGATTTATAACTCCCCACACTTACACTTGACCAGATACGAGGGAGGATGAGCAGATATGAAGGACAAAGTGAGGCCCATTTTGCCCCCGGACCTGTTGCATGGACAGATTTATACTTTCTTGATTTGCATTTCCAAAGTTTTTGGCTGTGCTACACAAGCAAGTTTGCCTACGGCTATGTCCACTGGACAGATTTATCCCTATAACCAGTACAAATCAAAAAATGGGCAAACAGGATGACTGGTGTCCTGTACAGGAACCCAAAATCGGGCAGTTTTATGAGTTGAGACCCCTTAGCATGAATTTAATGAGCAACAGGTTCATTACGGGGCTAGAGCAGAAGATGAGTATGCTCTGAGGATGGTCTGAGGGGGCCTGCTGGGCCTCAGCAGACTGTTAGGGAAGGGTAGCAGAGCTTCTAGGGCCCTGAACACAAATAAGAGCAACTCAAACAGGCCTCAAATTTTCCTGTTACACAATATGCATTTATTACATTGTGGAAAGCAGTTTAGTTGCAAATAAACAGAAGTAGGAATAATAACTAAATGTCAGTATAGGGTGATAAAAATAAAACCCAACATTCCCCCCTTGATACCCTTCTTAGGGTATCACCTACAGAATATGAGGGCCCTGTATGAGGCAGATCCTGGTGTAGTCTGCTCAGTCAATTTTGACAAACACGGTGAACTTCAAAACTACTGCGTGAGCTTTGTTTGGTTAAAATACTTTTTAGCAAGCTTCAGAAACTACATAACCACAAAAATAGGTAACAGAAACTCTTTGGCACAAAGCATAAGGCTTTGGGTACAGACTACTTGATAAAATACTTGTTGCATACGATATATAAAATGTGAGAAATATGAGCCACTAAATATTTAATATATAAATTGAAAAAATACTGGGTACAAGAATACATGATATAAAAATTTGGTACAAATGCAGTAATAACTAGACACTCAGTGTTGGACAGGTCAGATTTCGGGACAACATGATCATCCTTGGAATCATCACTCAGTCCTTATGATGTTACAGCTTCTTCAGGTGGTGGAGGTCGGGGCCTCATCCCCTGTTTCTTCTGTCCCCCCTCCTTGATGATCTGAAAAGGCTGATGAAGATCTTAAGCTTGGAGTTCTCAGCATTGAGCCTCTGAATGGCCCTGGCGTGTTCTTTGATAGCTGTGTCCAGCTGTTAGGAGGCATAGACTCGACTGCAGCTGATCTCAGCAGCCTTACTTTGCTGCTAGTTTAATTCACGGAGCAAGCTTTCATTTCTCTCAGCATGGCCTGGGAGACCTTCATTTCTCCCATCTTGAAGTGGATTTTCTGCCACCCATGCTCTCAGCAGCATGAGCGTTAGGAGGCACTGGCCAGCTGTTGTCATCAGATCTCCCACTGGCTGGGGAGGCAGCTCCCAGAAGTCATGGATGTGATGTCATCTTGAAGTGAAGACCCATCAGATGACTCGACTTTACTCCTGGTGATGTCCTCGGTCCACGTCGCACCCTTGTTGGATGGCTCCTTCTGCGCTTCCAGAAGCTCCAGGTCCTGACTGGACCCCCACTCTGCTGATTCTTCCCTCTCCTTCAGTCATCCCACAGCACGTGGCGAGTCTTTGCTGGTCACGGATCTCAGCAGGATTTCCTCCAACATGAGGCCAGGCTGGGCCACATCCTGGCTGGTATAGGCTGAATGAAACTGTCAGAGAACTTTATCCTCCATTCTGGTTCTGCCATTACTGCTTATAACACAAGACAAGATTAATAATATCCATAACATACAGTGCTATATATGCCTAAAACGAAACTTTCCCTTCCTTCCTATTAAGTTGCTTTTTATAAATCTCCTCTTTATTTTTCCTGACTTTTTTATGGTGTTTACCAGATGGCTGGCATCTACAGTTGTTGTCTTACTTGGTTAGTTCTTATATCACACAGTAGTGTGTTTCAGAAGGTGTTGATAATATTGCACGCAGTGTCCTCTTGTAGACCCTCAGTTTGTTTTCTGTATAAGCTTTTATCTGAACTACATTAAATCAGAAGATAATCTTATGCTTCTGTCTCAGGGATGTGCAGGTATAGTTGGAGATAAACTTTCTTAACCTGAATAAAAACAACACAGAAATTGTTATTTTTGGACAACCCCACCTCTTACGGTACAACAGTGCTATTGGTCATTTGGTCTCTTATTATCGCGCCGTTATAAGGAACCTTAGTGATTTTTGATGGTGCTCTAAAATTTGATGAGCAAATTAGTTCTGGTATTAAATTGAGCTTCTTTTAATTAAGGCTCCTCAGTAAAGTGAAGGCCTACTCCCATCACATGACTTTGGGAGTATCTTATGCTTTTATTACCTCTTATTTTAAACCATTATACTTCTTTATATGTTAGATGCAATCAGCTGCTACTTTGTTACACCTGGTCATTTAACTGAACTTTTGAAACCCCTTATTCCTATCTGCAGTCTACTAACCAGCTAAATCCAGGCTGAAAACAGAGGCAACAGAGCATTTACAGTGGTGGCATCTAATCCCTGGAATAACTCACCCTTTCACATAAAAGCATCCCAATCATTCTCAATCATTAAAATATATTTAAAACCACATTTGTACTTGTTTTTTGTGCAGATTTAGTTGAGCTTGGTATTCTGGGTTTTCCTATGCTAACACAGCTTTTACTTGTGTTCTAATTGATTCTTAGTATCTATTTGTTGTTGATTTAGAGACAAAACTTTGACCTTACCAATTATACTATCATATTTAGACAAGACTGACCCCCCTTTCTACACTGTGTTACCCATGCAAAGCATTGACACTGTTTTCGTTACTAATGACATAGCAAATCATCAGCCTCACTTTTTAATTTCCTTCAACAATCACATCATCCCCCCCTTGAGGCTGATGAATGCTTGTCCATAACTTCCTACTTTGGCTCCACTACTTGTCTTTTAACTTCATGTTGACAGTACTTGCAGTCAGTTGACTATGTCCAGTGAAGTGTCACTCTTTAGCGCTCCACCTCCTGGAAAGACATAGTCAACATTGACTAAGGTATTCCCTGGATTACACCTTTGAGACCTCCTGAATGTCTGATTTTAATTTAAAATGTTGGCCACTACACTGGAGCTATATTTTTTAGCCTTTATTTTACCAGGTAAAATGCTTGAGACCAGTTCTCATTTACAAACACGACCTGTTCGTAATGCATCAATTTACTGTAACACAGCCTCTCCACATACTAGAGGATTGCCATTAACTCTCAGAAATGCTCTCTATCTCCAAATGTTAGCATTAGCATTCCAAACCTCATAAACAAAGGCTGAATCAATGCACAAATTAAGTCTCTTACCTGTAGCCGGTCTACAAGCTGTTATAGCTTTTTGTTCTGAGATCAGTGATGAACTCAGCAGATCAACCTTCTGAGCTTCTAGAGTGGAAAAATTTACACCTGCAGAGTCAAGTTAAACAACTGCGTAGCCCACATTACAGCCACGCTCATCCCTCAAGCCAGAACCATCCAAAAACAGTCTTAAATCTGCTGCAGTAAATTCATTATACAGGTTCATTTTCTCAAGCTGTCAAATTCGTTGGTCTGCAGGACACATTCATGAGAAGTTCCTTCATTAAATAGTATCATTTTGAAAACAGGGTTAACATTATTACACCCTCAACAGTTCAGGGCCAGATAAATTTACCTCCTACCCCATAGTCTTATTTGAGTGATACCAAACCTCGGGTTTAAAGGACAAAGCACACACCTAATGTGACGTATACAGAATCACAAGAGGTCGTAGTGTTAAGAAACCTAGTTTCTGAAAAGCAAAGGCTGCTGCCATCAAACCTTGATAGCAAGATGGGAAGTCAACCTTCCTGTTGTCCAGTTTTATATTATAATAAGGCAAGGGCTGCTTACCTCCTGGGGTGTCCTGCATAAGGACAGCATTACATAGCCCCTCCTATTAGCCTCTTATAGATGGAAAGGCCTTGAGTAATCTGATTACCCAATGCCAGGTCAGATTGTGTCCTGCTCCAGTGCAACAGATGTCGCCTCAGCTCCCGTCGACCACTGCAACTAATGATCAGAGTTAGTTTGTCCTACTGCCATTATTGAAGCAGCAGAGATCCAGTTTTAAACACACTTTCACAAATCTACCGTCTGCTGAATCCTGCCATTCCCAAAAAAATGTCAACATTAGCCAACCGTTTACGATGTTTGGGTTTTAATCACAGTTTCTAATTAGCCGTTAGCTTTCTCTGTCCACTAAACTGTCTTCCTACATATTCAGTGGTTTGTTGACAGAATTTCAAGAATTCTCCTCATTTTGTTCTTTTAGAGAACTATAAATCAGCTGCATACTGTGAGACAGCACTGAGAATATTCAGATACTGCAAATCTTACACTAAAATTTGTTTAAAGGCACCAGGGCTGTTAATCAGTTTCTACAGTTATCACAGAATGCTAAAAGCTACGTACCACTTAAACCTGGTGCACAGTTAGAAAGCAGAGTTATGGATCAGGAACCACAGATGTGTCAGAAAAACACATTTAGAGGACTATCGGAATTTGGTTTCAATGTAGGATAAATAGGCGTATTACATGGACTGGTAGCTTTAATTATCCTGCCAGCCTCCAATAGCTCATCAGAATTAAGCCTGGTAGCTTCAATGGCATGTGACTTAAGTGAATATTGTCTAATATAATAAAGGTAATTTGATCCCAGGTTTCAGCTCAACCGTATCAGGCTGGATAAACTTGACCTCTCCCACATTTGTTTTGCTCAGATGGAACCTGTTTCAATAGCTAATCATATCCAACTATTTATAGAATTTGGCTTAAACACGTTTATTTACTAATACTTTAGTCGCTACCGTTTATTGAAATCCTACTCCACTGTGTCTTTAGAAATGAGCATGCATTTACTGTTTGTGAGATCCCCTCTAAGATAAGCATTGTCTTCCCAAACCCTCGTACATGAGAGCCTGTCCACGAGCAAACAGCAGAATGACATGAGGCGCAGCATTTGGCCCTTGTTCTCAGTCTTTTAGTTCATGGGCAGAATAACAGCAGCAGCCACGCCCTGTGGAGCAATGTAGATTTGTCATTAACAAAAAGAAAAATCTTCTTTTATTAATCAATTCATCAAAGCTCAGTTCATGGTCTTTAAATCCTGTTTCATCAAACAACGGAATTTGAGCTATCAGTGTTCCTCAGCTCCTCAGCCTCCTTCGTATCCAGAACTCACATTTCCCATCGTTCGTTCAGCTTGGAGTCTTCAGTCATTGGCTGCAACCAAAACACTTTAGGTTGAATCTGAGACACAGTCTCTGTGACTGTTTGCACCTTCATACTTCCTCCTTTGAAAATCTGCATACAGTTCATCAGTGGTGCGCATGATTTTGCTCTATAGAACACAGGATGTCTCCTCCCATGAGATTTATTGAAGTGTTAGTTGGATACAATAATTGTGAGACAATAGCTTTACCTGCCACTGTCATCTGGAATCATCTGGGTTGACGGATCACTTGCGTTTTTCCAGAGAAGCCAAAGGTGTTCACAGACGATGAAGACGAGGGGAGTCCTCCTCCCTCAGTTCCAGTGCATGAGTAGGTGTCCCCTGTATCGATCATAACAGAATGTTCATGTTCTGCATTTCCACAGATATGACAGGTTCACTTGGTGAATTAAAGGATACAGCAGGAAGCTCCTTTTTCTCTTCAGGCTTCTCCGTACACCTTTATGGCCAACATGTTGTTGGCCTAGCCCAAAGGTTTATAGGGCAGTCTCTCTGGAGGTGACCTGTCTGGCCACACCCACAACATATGACGTTACCTCTAGGCAGGTTATTCCTCTGAGTAGGCTGAGCGAGTCCAAGTGGATGTACTGGCTGTGATGGTCCTCCTCTCCTTCCTCCATGCCAGGTCACTCTGCCTCTTATCTGCCTCCCTTCTCTCCCACAGGTGCACAAGTCTGGATTGTCACCTGTGTGGTGCTGACAGCTGGAGGAACAGTCTGGGTGTGTCTAAGATTGAGCTCCATGACTCTGTGCAGTGTTAGCAGTCAGCACTGGGGTCTGAGCCTCAGTCTGCAGTTATCAGAGGTGCTGAGCCTTCTCCTTCCTCTGATTGGTCAGCTTTCTCAGTCTCTCCTCTGCTGGAAAGCACGCAGCCATTTTGTTGGACTCTCCTCCTCTGTCAGGATTTCTCCTATCTTAGAAGATCTCCACCATCAGGATGTTGTTTCCTGAAAAACTTCCATAATACAGTTTGATGCACCTCCAGATTCACATGATCAGGCAGGTTAGTCTGGCATACTCTGCTCAGCGTGGCAGCTTCTTGGTCAACAAAGCTTGAATGTCACCAAGTACAGAGCAGCTCCTGCAGCATTTTCTCCCAAGGAAATGATGACTGACTTACTCTTTGTGTGATGTTGAAATCAGTCTGTCAGCCAGTCTTCACCATGTCCATAAACATCCACAGCACATGGGTGGACACACTGGCACACTGCACTCCCCCTCCTCCCATTCAGGAGTGAAGGGTCCTCGTGTGTCTGGAAGTCGTTTTGCAGGTTGCCCATCTGCTGCATCATCTTTCAGTCGTCTCCCTCTCACTTCTGCCTCCTTTGCAGGAAGGCCATCCTCCTCCTTCTCCCATTGTTGTTGTTTGGGAAGGTTGCTGTGGAGATCTGCAGCATCATCTGAAAGATCATCTCTGGACACATTGTTAGTAGAAGAAAAGCAGATTGCACTCTGTTTGTGCACTGTTCTTTGTTTTCTTCATGGTTTTTGTTTAAAAGTCCACTTCCTGTGTGACGTCACTCACTGCAGCTTGCTCAGAGGACACGCCTCTCAAGAAATATCCCTGTACTTAGAAATAGAGTGGAGGCATTTTCTGCCACAATGGGGCAGAAAGAGACACTTCAGGATTTCCTATGTACATATATATATATATATATATATATATATATACATTCACACCCACACACACATATATACATATATACATACATACACATATACATACATATATATTTTTAGTGTTTCACCTGCACTCCATCACATCATTTTATTTACCATAAATTTTGCTTCAATCTTTCCTCTCTATCATAACCCCCAAACCACTTTTTATCTATCAGTAAACACATTCTCATCTAATTTTAACTCAGCAACATGCCATGTCAAAAGATACCAGGTGAAAGATGGAAGTCCATCATTGTCATTTTGCATATTACACACTCCTGATTGAGGGTAGGTTTTACCGTTAACTACCATGTGCATGGGGCTGTGGATCACCCCCCTGTTTTAGAGCCTCTCCATGGGTTCCTGCTCCACACTCGCTCTCTGAGAGTCACGCAGCGTCCACCTGTAAGGGAGATCTGTGAAACAACTGTTTCTCTGCCTACAAGTTCCACTCTTTTGTTTTACTTTCAAGAGGTAGTCTCTAAACTTCTTCTAGTTTATTTAATTATTTTGCTTATTTATTCTAAATTTGGTAAATTTACAGTTTCCTCTATAACTATGATGGGAACCAGGCAGACACACAGCAGAGAGGTCATTGCAACTCAATTTTTCTTTTTCCCCCGTCCTCTAAACCCTCTGTTATTCAAAGAATGAGCTGAGGTGAAGACATCATCCGCACTGAGAACACACACAATCCAAATAACACAACAATTACCAAGGACCAACTTAAAACTTTTTCTCTTTATAGGAACTCCTTTCAACTTCATTTTAAATTAAAGGTTCTTGTGAGGTGTCAAAGCTTCAGGTTGATCAGCTGAGTGTCCTGCAGTCTCTCAGACCTGTTACACAGACGTGTTTCTCTTAATCAGATTATCTGTTTCTAAATTTCTTTTATTTCCTCAGAGGCTGAGCTGTTATTTTATCCTCCATAATCTATACTCACCACTCCTCACTCACCCCTACCTTTATTTCTAGTTCAGTCTTTTATTTTAAGCTCAGTTTATGCCCAAGCTATATTAATGTTATTTTATTATTTATTCTTACTATTGTTGTCATTATAACTATTTTATTTAATTCTCTTTTACCTATAATTTTCCCAAATATTTCAGACTTTATTTCCCTTTATTCATCCATCTTTATTATTTATTCATACTCGTTCTCTAAGCTTTTTAATTTAATTTGGCTCTCTCTATAATTAATGTTACTTTCGTTATTATTATTTTTAACAAATCCAGTTACTCTCAGAGGTTTGTCACACTTAAATGGGTTATTCTTTTATTCAAACTTCTTCCACTCCTCTTTTCCCTTTTTGGTCTCTTATTTAACCCTTCTGACCCTCCAGATTGTCTAATTTAGACTTTTTACACTCTGCAGTATTAACTTCAAACCTCAATGATTAAGTCTCCTAGTTTATTCCTCCCAATTTTAAGCAAACTTTTATTCACCAATTGCACAGAAAAAGGAAACAGAAAGTTTCTGCTTCTAACGCACACAGTGATTGATGAGCTGAGCCGCTGCAGGCCGAGGCCTCAGGCCCACAGCAGCCCACCCCCCACTCACTCTCATAACTCACTCCTCCACTACATTTACCACCAGTTTTTTAAAAATTATCTAATGTGGCTTATTTACTCTAGGCTCAGATTATTTCAAATATATTTTATTAATACTTTTACATAATTTTATCTGTTATTCCACCATTCACAGATATTTTATTCACTTCCCCACTATCTTCTAGTTTTCCCCAAGTATTTCCACCCTTATTTTTCTCCCTTTACCTGTTTAAGGCATTTGCTCTCCCCCATCTATTTTATACTTCTAATTCTAATCAGCTTCTATTGATTTTAACTTCTTGGCAAACATTACTTTCTGTATTTGTGATTGACTTACTGGCTTCAGCAGGAGCTTTGTTTTGTTCACACGATTATTTCTTATTTGAGCTCCTCCAGATGGTTCAACTTTAAACCTTTTACTTTTATAAAAGTTTAATATTAACCCCAAATTCATAAACTTTTGTTCACATTTACTTTTCAATTTTACACACTTTTCCCTTTTTTAGAGCAGAGAGAGCTGCTCAGCGACAGCTCTCTCTATCTCTCCCCCATACTCCCACTTGCTCACTTACACACACACACTGATGTCATACACACACACACAAAGACATTCCACTCATTCCTGCAGCAGCGCTCTCTCATTCACTCCACACACAACGTGACTAATTGTATTTACACATATATTTAAGCAACTTTACAGCAATTTCTAACAACAGATGTGTTATATTTTCAAAGCAAAGTTTACAACAAAAGTGGATCCATTCGTGCACAACTCATGCCCAAGCTAATCACGGCTTGCTCAAGCATATCATTTCCCAACCAATATCCGACGTCAATCCTTCAGACCCGTATCGATGTCTTGTCAAAAAAATCTCAGAATTTCAATTCTGAAAAATCCAAGAGCGTATCTCAACCGCCGGTCTGTATAGCCCCCAACGCCCTGCACTGGACCTCCTTCCGCACCCGGTCCTCTCCGGATGCGGAAGGACGAAGGCAGCAACAGTCTTGTGGCTTGCTAGCTTTTTATTCAATAAAACCTCCAATCCGAATCCTCGGGTTTTGTTAATTAAAAGTCTCAAATCCTAAGCCTTGAAACCCCCAAAAGCTTCCTCAGATTCCCGGCTTGGGCAGCGGCCTCACTCCCCGGTGCGCGGGCCCGTTCCATCTGGTTCAAATATGTTCGAGCCAGATGAAGCCGGCGGAAACCCCCGTGATGGACCTTTTCCTTTTCAACCTCAGCGCTACACTATCCAATACCATTAACACAGATCAACCAAGACAAGACAGACAAACACACAAAACTCCGCACACTGCAGCGATTTCAGTCAGTCCCACACACATTCATTCACAGCCAGCTCCCACTCACACACACAAACCGGTTACACACACACACAAGGCGCCATTTACTCTGCCTCCACGGTACACTTCTACAGTTGGAACATGCAAGACATAACACAACACAGAAACCTGCTCAACCAGTGATCCTTAATTTAAACAATGCAATATTTTATCCTTTATCAGCTCGGTGGAGACCCTCTGTTCTTTATTTGAAGGTAAGATGACAGCTTTGCTTTAAGAGGTGATTTCCTCCGATCCGAGCAGAGCTCTCACTGCCTCTCAGACTGCACCAAATTTATTGCAGAAAAACTCTGCTTTACTGAATTTTGGCCGCGGCTTTGGTGCGTTCTGAGCAGCAGGCAAAAACCCGCACGATCGTTGGACGCTGACATCTTTATTACCTCAAACCCTGCTCGCAGCGCCAATTAATGTAGGATACATTTTAGGGGTCTCCATGTTCCTTTTTGACTGCAAATTAAAACCCAATTAAAACCATAGTTACCAACAAATCACAGGGTTGAGCAGGTTCTGATGCAGGCTGTTTATTAGACATCTTAGTAGCACACAAATAGTTAAAAAGACAGACAGTAGCATATGAAGACTGAGACACACACACAGAGTAACAGAAAAGAAGAAAGAACCTGTTGATCATGCCCCGGCTTCCTCATCACTCCCTCCGACCGAGGAGAGCCCGTGCAGGGATTAAGTATGAGTCTAAATAAAATCAAACTGTCCAAATGATCCATGGCGATGAGCAAGCTCTGTTGCAAAAAGTTACTAGTACTTAGAAATATACAAACACAAAAAACAAAGGACAAAAAGCAAAAGGTAAAAGCAAGAAGCCCTCCCGGGAGGTTGTGCCTTAGTAGTTGCTGGAAAAACGGACAACACGGACAAAGACAGTCGCTACATCTTCTCTTCTTCCCCTCTCCTCTTCTAACCGTGGTATTTATACTCTTTCCCTTTCTTTGTCTACGATTTGTGCTGAGTCTGCACTTTGCAAACTTTCATTAGAAACTGCCATTAATTCTACTGTCATTATCTGAAAGGGCATAAACATCCCGGAGCATTTTCAATACATCAACAAGACAGTAAGAAAAATTCATCACAGTAATTGTCATCTACAACCTCCTTGTGGCCATCCTAAGGCACTCTTGGAGAAGGATTTATAACTCCCCACACTTACACTTGACCAGATACGAGGGAGGATGAGCAGATATGAAGGACAAAGTGAGGCCCATTTTGCCCCCGGACTTGTTGCATGGACAGATTTATACTTTCTTGATTTGCATTTCCAAAGTTTTTGGCTGTGCTACACAAGCAAGTTTGCCTACGGCTATGTCCACTGGACAGATTTATCCCTATAACCAGTACAAATCAAAAAATGGGCAAACAGGATGACTGGTGTCCTGTACAGGAACCCAAAATCGGGCAGTTTTATGAGTTGAGACCCCTTAGCATGAATTTAATGAGCAACAGGTTCATTACGGGGCTAGAGCAGAAGATGAGTATGCTCTGAGGATGGTCTGAGGGGGCCTGCTGGGCCTCAGCAGACTGTTAGGGAAGGGTAGCAGAGCTTCTAGGGCCCTGAACACAAATAAGAGCAACTCAAACAGGCCTCAAATTTTCCTGCTACACAATATGCATTTATTACATTGTGGAAAGCAGTTTAGTTGCAAATAAACAGAAGTGGGAATAATAACTTTAAATATCAGTATGGTTGATAAAAATAAATCCCAACATTCTCTTCTTTGTCCTTCCTTTGAGTCGGGTCTTCATAAAGTGCTGCTCCTCCATTAGCTAATGACTCTTTTCTATAAGTTGGTAAAGAGCTTTATTTTTGATTGGGTCCATGGTGCTGTGTCGTTCAGGCTTTTATTTGGGTGATTGCTGACCCTTATTTGAACTGGAGTCTTTCCTGTTAAGTTCAGCAAAATCCAAAAGTTCCTCTTTGTTCAATTATTTGATAATCATGCAGATATTTTTCTGAAACAGTTAAAAGATGTTAAACTTAATGTGACAATCATGATAAAACTGTAAGCAGTTCTGTCAGTGCTGTGGAGGAATTGATCGAAGCTGAAACGTTTCCTTATTTTTCATCTGTGTCTGAATCCAAATCCACTCACAGAAAACTGACTGTAAACTTCCTCAGGTGCATTTCTTTCTGTCTTTAGTTTCAAAATAAAAGCATCACTGAAGCAAAGGTGTTGATTTCTTTATGTGTTTCATACTGTACATGGAGCAGAGATCAAAGCCTGCACATGGTGAGAGTTACCTTCACAGGTAAAGTCACACCTGGTGTTTAGAACAAAGAGCTGCTTCTCAAAGCTCGGATACTCTTCCCTCAGATACAATGTGTGGAGGAGGTGCCCCTCCCTCTAGCGGAGGTCAGGGAGGTGGGCCCGGGGCCATGCGAGTGAGCAGGCCGCTTCCCCGGGTCCCTCATTTCCTCTTTGAAAGGAGAGATGAGGGCCCATTCTTCAGGGACCCTCCCTGAAGAATGTCGAGGGACTGGGATGGTCACACACTGTATCCGAGGATGGTGAGCCGTGGCCGGGCAAAAAATTTCAGCATCCCACCCTGGAGGCCCAAGCTCCACCAGAGCTGGAATGAGATCATTTTGACCGAGAAATGGGACCCTGAGAAGCGGCCCACTCACTCACATGGTCCCAGGGACTCCAGCACCACCACAAACTGGTGCTGGAGTTAGCTGGTACTCTGGTAAGACAATGGTGGAGCTGTTGTGATGTGACATCTTCTAACATCTTCTGAGGGATCAGTGTACAAACAGGCAGCAGACATGAAAAAGCATCATTAAAAAAAAAGAAAATCTGAGAAGCTTTTTCAATATTTTTCTAATTGTCAAGACCCGGGGAGGAAGAGGACACACAAGCGGTGGCTGATGAAGGTGAGGTGCAAGTTTTATTTACAGTGATCAATAATTGTGCAAAGACAAGGGGGTCCAGGGAGGCGAGGGTGGAGGCGGCTGAAGCGGGTCGAGAGGCTGGAGGAATTCCCAGGTGGAGAGGGGAGGTCAGGCAGGTGAGTGAGTCAGGGGAAAAAGCCGGCTGTGGTACGGCGTGGAACTGTGGGATGACGAAAGGCAGGGGTTCCGAAAGGACGAGCAGGAACTGGCACGGGGATCTGAAAAGGAGCGAATACGAAGAGCAGGTAAGTAATATAAATACACGAGAGCGAGAGTCACACGAGAGAGCTGGTACTAACTGAGAGGTAGTCAATGATCCAGCGAAGAGTGATGGTCTGCTGGCAGCTTAAAAAGACCCTGCCTGATGACTTGATCCGTAGCAGGTGTGGTGATCTCCACTGTGGCCCGCAGGACAAACACATGTATACAGACACACGCACACACACACACACACAGACCCTTTCCCTAGGTTATGACACTAATAAGCATCATCTGATTTGTGGTTGTGACAGAAAGAACGGTGCATCCAACAGTCTGTGGAAGGTCCACAAGTATGATGAAATCAAATGCATTGATTTCAGTCCCGAACAAACAGACCTGTGTGTGCGTGCCTGTGTGCGTGCCTGTGTGCGTGCGTGCGTGCGTGTGTATATAAGAGTAATGGGAATCATGTGCACAGAATACATAATTTCCCCCAACTTCAAAGGACCTTTGGCAGTTTGCAGAACTGTGATATAATTTGTAGCCAACGCAAAGGTTTGTGACTCTGACAGTCAGGCTTTATATCTGAATCTCCTTCACCATCATCATCATTATCATCATCATCATCACCATCATCATCATCATCATCATCATCACAATAATAGATGCAGGACTCAGGAGACGGCAGGTATGAATGATGAAAAGTGAGCATTTATTGAGGCTGAACGTGAAGTGGCAAATAAACCAAGGTGAATGAACAAAGTGAAAAATACACCCAAACTGGGAGATAAAACTAGAAACACTAGAAATACAGAGAAGCAGGGACACAGCCACAGAGACAACAACGATCCTACAAGAGACAGAAGAAAGACTGAGACCATAGAGACACAGAGGGATAATTAGGGAACAGGCAACAGGTTAGGACAGAGCAGAAACTAATTACACAGACGAGACAAGGAAGTAAACTAACCACAGAGCACAAGAGACAAGGGACTGTCAAAGTAAAACAGGAAACAACTAGACGAAGACAGAAACACAGCCTTGACACACCAAACAGGAAATAACACAACAAAACACATCAGACCACAGACATGACAGAGGGACGGGACAGACACTAGAACAGAGACGCAGACGGGAACAAAGGAATCAATGTGCAAATAGCAATAACTAATAAAGACAGGAAGTAAGATGAATAAACAAAACCAGAACAAACTGAGAAAACAGAACAGTCACACGGCCCAGGACCATGACAGTGCCGCACAGTTTACTGTAGCTGTCAGTTGTGCCAGAGGCTGAGATGAAACCCCACAGAGATCCATGGAGGATTTCTCCTGACAGAGGGAGGAATCTCTTAAAAAGGATTCAGGGAACGATCTTTCCAGCAGTGGACAGCAGTGACATGCCTCTATAGTTACTACATGTTAATGCAATAAATACATGTTTGAGGTCTGTGGACATCACCTCTTTATTCTAGATCCTCTTTGAAAGGGTGTGCATATGTTCATCTCCCTGACCTTCATGAATTCAGCAGGGTCTCAGCAGGTCCAGCTGGTTTGTTCTTCTATGAACTACATATCACAAACCCCCAACAGCTTCACAAATCAATAATGTCTTCCTACAAACATCACCTATTAAAGACAAGGCCCCAGATACACATCAGAAAATGATGGATGGATGGATGGATGGATGGATGGATGGATGGATGGATGGATGGATGGATGGATGGATGGATGGATGGAAGGAAGGAAGGAAGGAAGGAAGGAAGGAAGGAAGGAAGGAAGGAAACTTTTTGCCATGTTAGCTGCTTGTTGGTTTCTTGGTCACTAACCTGACCTGTAATGAAGCTTTTCTTTGTGTTTTACACCCACTGAAGGAAGTTCCTGCTCTAAAATAAGTTTTTCTGTAGCACACCAAAACTGAGCCTGATCTCCTTCTATGTCTTGATGTGTTTGCTTTAATAATAACCCTTTTGTTTGGAAACCAAACTGACCACAAAGCATACTTCTATACTTTCTTTAACACAGATTTCTACGCCATAACGAAACATTTTTTGCTCATCAGACTCACATATGACTCATTTCACAATAGAGCAGACCATGCACACAGAGAGTTTTAGAGCCCCTGTAATGTGCTGACCCACAAACATTGAGTCAAAGCCTGAGGAACCTGCTGCTGCCATGGCTCTTGTGCTGGAACATAAGAAGTTTGTGTCATGTACTGTTTGTGTCATGCATCTTTCTGTTCTGACTTTAGACTCTTTCTGTTGGCAGATGTTTTAGTTGATTATTAGCATATACACGACGCTGAGACAATATTTCACCCTGTGTGAGATTCTGTTGTGACTTTGAATCGTGCTTTGGGTAAAACCTGTGTGGAACGGTCAGAAAAGGCTGAGAGTCTGCAACTCTGTTTCCACCAAAGTGAGATGTTTTGTCACACTCAGTGAAACAGCTCTGCTAATAAATAGAAACTAGTATTACACGTTTAATTTACAAATCTGCTTAAAAACTGACAGACTGCAGCAATTCACTACAATAAATGGGTACAAACGCAGACACTGATGATTATGAGAAAAACAAGAAATTCTGTTTTTTGACTTCAGCATGAAGAATGTAGATGTACGATCCTTCATGCGGGCTGTATCACTAGAAAATAAATCATGATTTTTTTTTAATCCAGAGAGTGAGACCTAGGGTTTTAACAGAAAAATAGATAGTGCAATCCACTGAAGTGGCATATAAAAATCCTGTGGCATGCTCAAGTAAAAGAAACAATAGAGATTTTGAATTAGCTTTATAATTCCTGACATCCACTCACTGGTCATATACAGGAACTGCAGCTTTATTCACACAAAGCAAGGGCGTGCTGCGAAACAGTTATGGTGTCCATAGGCCTTTAGCTGCTCCAGCCATCACAGTCACGGTGTTCCATTAGTAGCCACCCTCCATACCAGACAACGTGTGTAAATCACATGTCAAACTAATAATAACAATGAGAGAGCAGCACAACATAGCTGATAACTCTGTAACTAAACACATAAACACTGACATGAACACTGTCATGAGTCTTTGCACATTCATCTGATCCAAACAACAACAAAAAACGCCGTGTCAGCTGATCACACGACCTACGCTCCATGTTTTCACATTGAAAAACATTGGACCACTCCTCATTGTACGCTGTACATTTAAAAAACTACTTTAATTAAAAATCACGTTAGTAATCCGCCGCTAAACTGCTGCGTATAAGGCTTTGAGTGGGGGTCAATTGTTAGATTGAATTTGGAATATTGGATTACTGAATGGTTCCCCAGTGAGACTGAAGGCTGTTGGTAAAAAATCAAGCAGCCTGTTCCAAAACAACATCTGCATTATCAGGAATTCGGCTCCCTAGCCGGCCTTGGGCTGGCAATCATATCTCTCCAGGCCTATGTGTGACGGTCGCTCTCCCCCTCAGCCCTCTCTGTGATTTGTGAAGCTGGATCTGGTGTACCACGGCCGCTGATGAATTTCCATCACTATCAGCGAACTGTTTTGGCTAGGAGCTGGCATCTGGGCTCCACAATGCCCCCACCCTCTCGTCTCCATCTGCATCCCCTCCTGACCTGACCTTACCCACCATATTGCTATCCTGGCTTTAAATGTGCAAATATGCTTCTGCTGAGGTGTTTTTTGGAACCTCGTACGGTGTTTATAATGAATACAGTACGAGATGATTTTTTTTAACCTACCTATCCCAGTGTATCTCTTTCTGTTCTTCTGCTAAAGGTAGCGCTGCATGACCTCAGGACACCTGCCCCCCCTGTTTGCTTCTGTTTTTTGTATTTCTTGGATGGGTGTTCTGGAACGCAAAATTTCATTATATGTTTTCATTATATGTTTACATATATATGACAATAAAGTAACCTTGTAACCAGACACTAGGGGCTCTGACTGAGGGAAACCTGACACTTGGGACTCTGACTGAGGGGAACCTGACTGAGGGGAACCAGACACTAGGGGCTCTGACTGAGGGGAACCAGACACTTGGGACTCTGACTGCGGGGAACCTGACTGCGGGGAACCAGACACTTGGGACTCTGACTGAGGGGAACCTGACACTTGGGACTCTGACTGCGGGGAACCAGACACTAGGGGTTCTGACTGAGGGAAACCTGACTGCGGGAAACCAGACACTAGGGGCTCTGACTGAGGGGAACCTGACACTTGGGACTCTGACTGCGGGGAACCAGACACTTGGGACTCTGACTGAGGGGAACCTGACTGCGGGAAACCAGACACCAGGGGCTCTGACTGAGGGGAACCTGACTGCGGGGAACCAGACACTAGGGGCTCTGACTGAGGGGAACCTGACTGCGGGGAACCAGACACTAGGGGCTCTGACTGAGGGGAACCTGACTGCGGGAAACCAGACACTAGGGGCTCTGACTGAGGGGAACCTGACTGCGGGGAACCAGACACTAGGGGCTCTGACTGAGGGGAACCTGACTGCGGAAAACCAGACACTAGGGGCTCTGACTGAGGGGAACCAGACACTTGGGACTCTGACTGAGGGGAACCAGACACTTGGGACTCTGACAGAGGGGAACCTGACTGCGGGGAACCAGACACTAGGGGCTCTGACTGAGGGGACCATGACTGCGGGGAAGCAGATATGGCAGACTGAAGCTGCAGGGAAACTGGTGGTGCTGACACAATGGGCTGAGGGAGAGCTAAGGCTGACGGAGGCTGAAGCAGGGAGAGCTAAGGCTGAGGGAGCTGAAGCAGGGAGAGCTAAGGCTGACGGAGGCTGAAGCAGGGAGAGCTAAGGCTGAGGGAGCTGAAGCAGGGAGAGCTAAGGCTGAGGGAGCTGAAGCAGGGAGAGCTAAGGCTGACGGAGGCTGAAGCAGGGAGAGCTAAGGCTGAGGGAGCTGAAGCAGGGAGAGCTAAGGCTGACGGAGGCTGGAGCAGGGAGAGCTAAGCCTGAGGGAGCCGAGGCAGGGAGAGCTAAGGCTGAGGGAGCCGAGGCAGGGAGAGCTAAGGCTGAGGGAGCCGAAGCAGGGAGAGCTAAAGCTGAGGGAGCCGAGGCAGGGAGAGCTGGCACTGGGGAAGCTGAGGCAGGGATTTCTGATTGTGACTATGAATGTTTCCTTGGATTAATAACAATTAAAATATGATGCTTTGTGCAAAATAATTAAAAAGTAAGCTTGAAGAGTGTTAATCTACTGATAACAGTAATCTCATGAGTGTTTTAGCTGTTTTTAGTGTGCAGTTGTGGTATGGTGTTGGTTTCCTGCCCTGAACAGAGACGTGTTTCAGTTCGCCACAAACAAACAAGTCAAATTTTCCATCCGACACCTCAGTGAAACTAAAAGAACCACATGACGAAAAAAAGTCAGACCAAAGTTTATCAATTGTGCAAAGAAACCAGATCACAGCTGTGGAAACAACAACTGAGTCAACAAGCATGAATGGATTAGATTAAATGGGATTAAAGCTACTGTTGTCATAAAACATACTAACACATTTAAATGACCTTTGCTGCTCTGGAAGAAAATACACTCTTAAAATTCCAGTTAAAAACGTGATGTTATTGTTGAGTTGTTCAAGTTTAATTCATCCAGAAATAGGCATGAATATAATATATATATAATATAATATATTATATATTTGTAACATGCTGATGGTCTGTGGTGTGAGGTGCTGGGGGAGCAGTCAGAGAGCAGCAGCTGGACGTCAGTGGTTGGACTGGTGGATACTTCAGTGAAGAGTAGAAGACGTCTGGCTCTGGTTTAAAGGCTGAACACAAACACACACAGTTCAAACAGCAGGAAACATCATTACAATCTTTGGAGTTCAATCAAGACCTCCAACCTGCACCTCTCTGCATCACACAGTCCCAGTTCAGTTCATACTGGTAAAGCTTCATTGTACTGGGAATCAGGTTCACAAATAGCTTTCTTCAAATACTGCTAAGACTTTAGCTGTGTCAAAATCAACCATGAAATTCCCAAGACTCAAACCTGGAACCCACAGATCTGTAACAATTAGCTCATGAAATACAGTAAATGAGATTCAAAACATCAAAGAGCTGCTGCTTCCAAATTCTCTCTAAAACCTAACAGAAGAGCTGTTAGACGGGCTGACATGTAGAAGCCACACAGTGCATTCAGGTTTATTTGGCATGTTTGTCTGATATCACAGTGAACATTAGTGCAAAAACAATGTTCTCACATGACTTTATGTTGTTGGAAAACAATAAAAAAAAATCTCCAGGAAAAATATAATTAGGCAACATTTAGATTTTAATGGAAAACTACATAATTTCACTTCTGGTCGCAGGATGTTTCATAAACCAAATTTATAATCAATCTTACAGTCTGTCACTCGTTCACTTTAAAGAAACAGTTGATGTTTGCAGCTAAGTTTGCTGTGTTCAGACTTAAAGAGCAGCTGTACCTCTGGACTCCTTTGGTCTGATGGTTATTTGTCCATAAGTGACGTCTTCAGTTCTCACAGCTGAGTAGACTGCAGCTGGATCACTCTCTGCACAATAAAACACATACATTACTTCAACAACAACAACTCTAAAAGTAATGTAGCTTAATGTAGCTACCCCCCCCCCCACCACACACACACACACACACACACACATACACACACACACACACACACACACACACACACACACACACACACACACACACACACACACACACTTACCACCTCTGCTGTGAAAAAACAAACAGCCAGAGAGAACAGGCTTGTGTTGGTGTGAAATGAAAGCAGATGACCACAAAGCTGCAATCTTCTTTTGATGCACACTGATGAACTTTAACACAAAGCACAAAGCAAACTCACAGCATGAACACTATTATTATCCACACCAGAACACACTGTGGTGAGCAGCCCCATCTTCTTCAGGTTAACTGTACTGAACAACAGGAAGTTGCTTCTTTGGTTTTGCATG
Organism: Amphilophus citrinellus; assembly: GCA_013435755.1. Taxonomy (NCBI): domain Eukaryota; kingdom Metazoa; phylum Chordata; class Actinopteri; order Cichliformes; family Cichlidae; genus Amphilophus; species Amphilophus citrinellus. The sequence continues at coordinate 9,074,580 of CM024194.1, forward strand.
CAGGACTTTAGAGAAGAGAAAATTAATTAAATTTGTTCTGTGTTCAGTCTGTCTTTTTATTAACTTTACATTAACAATTTCTTCGTGCTAATAAATGTGTTCACCAAAACAAATGGTCTAAAATGGACTCCCTTAGAACTTACTGTTCACTTACAGCACTGCCAACAGTTGTAACTCACTTGACATTTAGACATTATAAATGTTTGGCTCACACTTCGCTTACACGACACCATTTCCACTGAAATTGATGTTGTTTATTTCAGCCTTCTGTTTACACGGTGGCGTTTCAGAAACGATCTGTGTTTACACGGAGACGCGTGAGATGGTGAAAACGATGTAGTTCCCATGCCAGGCCTCAAGTTGGCGTTGCTTTCTTTTGCAAAGTTTGTTTATGCAAGACGGATATGCGTGGACGGACACAGTAGGAATCGCGGCAAATTGTTCATGATTTACAAAATGGCCAATGTGAGAGGTTTTGTGTGGACTGAGGTTGGATCACTGCTGTACACAACGCTGAATTACAAAACAGCAAAAAATACAAGAAAAGCACAAGAAGCACTCGTGAATCTGCAAGTGGTGTTTATCAATTTGCGCATGTGCGGAAAACTGTGGCAGTCGCAACCAGAGTGCACATGTGTGAGATCTGTACTATTTGAACTAAACAATGCTGTTTTACATCCTGGTGCCTCCTACTGGTAGGATATGCTCATAACACCTCACCCAGCAGGCATCCTAATAAAGGGTCTGAGCTCCATTCAATCCAGTTCAGTTTTATTTATATTGCGCCAAATCATAGTAAATATCATTAGTATTGAAAGTAGTTGTACATAATCATACATCTGTAAGATGGTTATGAATGTGTTTTTTTGGGGGGTTTTTACAAAAATTGATGAAATCATTACTACTTACGGTTAAATACTTGACTCAACAGAGCTCTGACTCTTTGCCAGTCTGGCTTCACACTCAGCTGGGAACCACTGTAATTAGGCAGGAATCTGATGAAGCCAATAGAACCACATCATCCACAAAAAGCAGACACAATCCTGAGGGCAATTGGCTAGGCCTAGATATTCTTTCTGTAATAACTATACACAGAACTGGTGACACAGGGCAGCCCTGACTCTGTTCAATACCCACTGGAAATAAGTCTGATTGTCGACCAAGCTCTTGTTGTGATTTTAAAGGGACCAAATGGCTGGTAACAACAGGCCAGATACCACATACTCCAGAAGCACCTCCCACAAGATCCCCCGATGAACAAGGTTAAATGCTTTCTCTAAGTCCATCAAAAACATGGACTGGTTGGGCAAACTCACATGCACACTCAAAAACGAGCTGATCTAGCATTCCACAATCAGGATGAAACCTGAATTGTTCCTCCTGCATAGAAGGTTCTACTAACAAACCCTCTCCTCTCCAGTACCCTGGTGTAGTCCTTCCAGGGAAGGATGAGGAGTGTGATGCTCCTATAATTGGAACACACTGTCAGAACCCCCCTTCTGAAATGTGTGAACCACCACCCTAGTCTGATAATCCAGAAGCACCACCGCGGAGCTCCACATGACATGCCCTAAAACATCCAAGGCCTTAAGGAACTGAGGACAAATCAGGGTCTGGCCATCAATCACTTCCCAGTGATGAACAAGTCATTCTCCTTGTCATCAGACTCTGCTTCCACTACGGAAGGAGTGTCAGTGGGATTGAGGAGATCCCCAAAGTATTCCTTCCACTGCCCAACTATATCCTCAGTTGAAGTCAGTATCACTCCTCCTATAATATACACCATGTGAGCAGAGCACCACTTCCCCTTCCTGAGTCACCTGGCACTTTGTCAGACTTGTCATGGGGCTGTCCAAGAGTTCTGCTTCATGCCTCCCCAAACTCCTTCCACAACTGGGTTTTGCTTCAGCTGTAGCTACATCTGTTTCTTCTGCTGCTCCCTTTTAACTGCCTTCCAAGCCCCATGGCTAAGCTGCCTGATGGGAATCCTTCTTCAGCTGCATGGCTCCCTTCACCTCCAGTGTCCACCATCTGGTTTGGGGATTATCAACATGACAGGCAACCAGCCTCCCGAGGAGTGCTGTTGAAGCTCTGCTGGAGGTGGGAAATGAATATCTCATGGACCAGGGCCTCTGCCAGATGCTCCCAGCATACCTCACTATATGTTAGGCCGGTCTATCTGATCTTAGTACATTTTATTGCTCATAAAACTTTAAAGAAATAGTTCAATTTTAAAGGAAATACACCTTTCGTTGTAATAGAACTAAACACCAGCAGTCATCTGCCGGTCTCAGCAGATGACTGCCCCTCCCTGAGCCTGGTTCTGCTGGAGGTTTCTTCCTGTTAAAAGACAGTTTTTCCTTCCCACTGTCACCAAGCGCTGCACATAGGGGGTCATTTTGACTGTTGGGTTTTCTCTGTATTATTGTAGGGTCTTTACCCACAATACAAAGTGCCTTGAAGCGACTGTTTGTTGTGATTTGGTGCTATATATATAAAATTGAGTTGAGTTGAGTTGAGTTGAGTTGAGTTGAGTTGAGTTGAATAGAATAGAATAGAATAGAATAGAATAGAATAGAATAGAATAGAATATTTTGACCTCGAGTCAGGACATGGTTAGCTTAACCAAAGACTGGAAACAGCTGTCTTGACTCTGTCCAAGGCTAAAAATGTTAGCTGTAGATATTTTGTGGCTAACTTTAAATGGACACCTGAGAACTTAAAGTTCTGCAGGACATTTCTTGAGACTCTGTTCAGAGGTAAACACAAAAGGCAGAAGTACCTCTGGTCTTCTTTGGTCTGATGGTTTTTCTTTGGTACTCACTGCTGAGTAGACTGTAACTGCATCACTCTCTGTACAACTCTGTGACACTGCTGTACTGTTATAACACTACAGCTATGGAAACTCAGTTTAGGCTTTCACAGCTTTATTTCCATTCTGTTGTTAGCACCTCTGCTGTGAAACAGCTGACCTGAAAGAACTGGTTGTTGTTTCTGTGAGAAACAAGTCAGACGGCCATGAAGGTGTTATCTTCTCTCTTTTTTTCTTAATGCACATTGATTACACTTTAAGTGGAGCAGATAAACTGAAGCCAAACCAGAACACACTGAGAAGCTTCATGTGCTTCATGTTAACTGTAGTAAAAAACAGGAAGTCTGTGCTTTGGTTTTACATGCAAGACTCTGAAGAAGTAAATGAATCGTTACATTTAAGGACATTTAATCTGTGCAGTTATTTGTTTTATACAACTTATAATAACAACAAATTCATTGTGCTAATAAACGTGTGGCACCAAAACCAGATAGCAGACACATCTGGGGCTAATCTGGACTGCTTTGGAACTTATTGTTCAGTTTTGGCGCTGCCAAAAGTCTTCCTCCAAGTTACTGCTTGGTCAATGTTACACCAAAAAGGGCACGATTGGGCTTTTTGAGAATTTGTTACTTTTTTATAAACAACCAACACAAAAATGACCAAAGCTCAAAGGAAACGTTACCTATGAACATGATGAACATAATTCACATTACACTTCTTAAATATCAGTCTGTTAGCATTCTAATGTTAGCATGCAGCTTAAAGCAAAGCCTCAGTGTGTGGAACTGAAACATGATGGAGACAAAGAAGAGCAGCTGTACCTCTCATCTTTGCTTTGGTTTTCTTGTCTTTGATCATAATTTGACTGTAAGTGACGTCGTCAGTTCTCACTGCTGAGTCGACTGCAGCTGAATCTCTGTCTGCACATTAAAACACACACAGATGACATCACTGCAGCAGCACCTATGACACCGAGAAGCTGAACATTAAAAGGTTAAATATAAAGAAACAAATTAACTTTAAAAGGTCTGTTATTTCTTTTTTTAAAGTATACCCCATCGTGCATGTGTGTGTGTGTGTGTGTGTGTGTGTGTGTGTGTGTGTGTGTGTGTGTGTGTGTGTGTGCTGTTAGCTTCAGTTAACCACAGACCACAAACACAAAGTCCAGCAAACAACAATGTTCAGAAAGCTCAGGGTGAAAGTTTAAAGACAGAGGTGACATTTGATTAAGATGATCAGAAGATTCAATTCTGAAAGGTGAAGGAAACAAATATTTCTATTTAAAAAGATCAAAATATAAATGTCAACTGTTAAAAAAAAAAGGTGCTTTGTGGGTAAATGGTTACAAATGGTTACAAATTATTTATTATATGTATTTTGGTTACAATGTTTATATTTCTATCTTAATGCAAATTCATGCACATGCTTGATAATGTCCTTATAATCATTCATATAAATATAGTCTGAAACAATAATACTGAAGTTGATCAAAGTCTAGTCAGTCTGCAGTTTTGTGTGTTCTCATTTTATGACATTAGTCTTGTTTTTGGATAAAATGTTTTTACAATCACTGCCCTCACTCTGTGTCTCATTTGATTTGCTTTGACTGACAATGTGATAGTTTGAGGTCACAATACGTGATGATATCAGTGACATTTACATTTGCAGCCTGTTCTCATTCAGCAGATATAATTCATACTAATATTCAACAAACTAAAGAGAATAAAATTCTTTTTTTTTTTTTTTTTTTTTTTTTTTTTTTTTTTTTTTAATTTTTTTTTAGAGAATAAAATTCTGAAGTCTGAGTCTCACCTTCAGGTTTCCTGTGAACACATCGTCTCACCAGCAGAACCAGTAACACCAGTAGAACCACAACACAGACTGATACAACAGAGGAGATCACAGAGAGAACAGCAGGAGAGGTGGATGTAGGTGGAGGTGTGGTGGTGTGTCTCCCTAAAATAAAGCAAACACAGTCATTAAGTTATGGTCACATTGTGAATGTTGAAAGCTGCAGAAACACAGACAGGTGAGTGTGTCACCTGTGACAGTGATCCAGCTGGATGGAGACTCTCCATGACCGCTGATGTCACACTTGTAGAGGCCTTCATCAGACCTGGAAACATGCTGGATGGTCATGTGACCTGTAGGCTGCTTCCTGATGAGGGAGCCATCTTTATAGAAAGCAGCTGGGAGGTTGGAGGGAGGGGTCTTTGTTTGACAGAGCAGAGTGACGTCATCTCCCTCCATCACAGGGAGGACAGGACTCTGCAGGATCACTGATCCACCTCAACACAGAGACAAACTACAGCATTTCATCCATTTACACACAGCTTCATCAACACTAACTCCACACACTCAGCTTACCAGAGACTGTGAGCTTAACCATGTTACTGATGGCACCCTCTCTGGACTCACACCAGTAAACTCCACTGTCAGATGTGAATGTCGCAGTGATGTTACAGGAAGATTTATATGTTCTTCCCCAATCGGCTCCACATTCAGTTATCTTGTTTGTGCTTCTCTTAACAATCCATCCAGCAGAGCTGTCGTCCTCCTCACAGCTCAGAGTCACAAAGTCAAATTCAAAGAACTGAGAGCTGCTGGGACTCACAGTCAGATGAGCTGTGAGGGTTACAATGAAACATGAAGCCAAACAGGTCATATTAGTGAGCATTTATCAGGTTGAAGCTGTGACAGAAGAAGGTTACTGACCTTGGTTTGTTGTGCAGCTCAGCAGTGAGATCAGAACTAAAGAGAAATGACACTCAGGTTGGTTTGAGGTGAACACAAAGAACAACTCCACACAAACAGCTGACAGACCCACAAACTCGTCTCTCTCTGATAGATCTGCTCATTTTAGACTTGATGCAGCAACAAGTTTCAATAAAGTTTGGACAACAGTCTCTCCTGTTCAGTGTCACAGTAAAGTCATGTGTCCTCTGTGCAGCTGTGTTCATGTAATCAGTGAATGATTTGAGCTTTTCACTGCCTGCTGTGTTTCCTGGACTCCTGAGCAAAGATAAAGAGTCAGTTCAGACCTGCAGTTGGTCCTCATGGTGTTTGAACTTGAATTCAGCCTGATTAGTTTTTCATGTCTTCTCCTCCATCATCAGTTATCAGGAGAGCAGACAGTCAAAGGTCAATAATTCAAACAAACACAGAGATTCTACTTACAGAGCAGACACAGCACAGATGTTTCCTTCATCGTCCTTCTCACTCATTTGAGCTTTTTTTCATTTCTCTCACTGACACCAAGTAAAGCCCCGCCCTCTTCCTCTGAGTGAGTGAGGGTGGTTTTTTTTCTTCTCTTTGTGTGAACACAGTGGTGGTTAACTTTTTTTTTCTTTTCATGAAACAGAGACAGTCAGCTCACCAAGATCCACTCTGCCCCCAGATGTTCATCATTTCACACGATGAAAAGAAGAATCAGCTAAACCATCCTCTGGTGTCAGTGAGCTGTAGTTTGGTTCCTGATCAAATCCATTTCCATGTAGTGGACGTCCCCCTCAGTGAGAGAGGCAGATATGAGCTGAAACACAGGAATCAAACCAGGGACGCTGCTGTTATGGAGCTGAACTGGAACCATTCACACACTGAGGCCCTCTGAACACATTTTAATGACAGCTGTGCAGAGACACACTGATGACTGACTGGAACACTATGATTCACATTTTAGATTAACACCATCCTCCCACAGGTTTTAGATATGGCCACTAGAGGGAGCTGCTGGAATGGAAACTCTACATGGATACAAGCAGCTCCTTTATGGATTTATGTATTTGTTTCTTTGCAGCAGCTAAAAAGGTTAAAACTAATATAAACCAACATTGGTGATGTTTTACCCTCACAGGCTTACGGCCATACCACCCTGAACACGCCTGATCTTATCTGATGTCAGAAGCAGAGTTGGGTTTGGTTAGTACTTGGTTAGTACACCACCTGGGAATACCAGGTGGTGTACGTGTTAGGAGGTAGAGCAGGTCATCTATTAATTGGAAGGTTGGTGGTTCAATTCCTGGCTACTCCAGTCTGCATGCTAAAGTATCCTTGGTCAAGATTCTGAACCCCAAGCTGTTCTCTGACAGCTGCTGGAGTATGAATGTTAGGTAGGAAGCACTGAGCTGTAGAAATGCTTGTATGAATGGTTAAATCCAAATGTGTTGTATAAAGAGCTTCGAGTGGTCAGCTAGAGTAGGAAAGTGCTATATAAGAACTAGTGTGTTTGCATGATCACCATGATAGTGACAGTTGACTCACAATCTGTATGGACAATTTTAAGTTTGTTTTGTGTAGTTTTTGTGTTGTTTTGTTGGTCATATCTCCAGTCTGACCTGCCTTGTTATCAGCACCTGTAAATAAACTGCACATCAGGTGAAGAGAATTCCTGCCTCCAAGTGTTCTTCCTGAACTGTGGCCGTAGTCCTACTCCTGCTGCTCCCTGATTATCACCTCTCTTCTTAAACTAGCATCAACAACTCTCTCCCATATCTTCCTGGGATGGATCTTCAGTTTCATCCTTCTGTAGTTACTGCAGCTCTGCATCACCTTTGTTCTTGAAAATCAGTACCAGTGCACTTCTGCTCCATTCCTCAGGCATCCTCTCACTCTCCAAGTTTGTGTTAAACAGTCTTTGCATTTTTTAAAACACATGAAACAGAGTCTCTCAGAGTCTCATCTCTGCTTTTTGTGGATGATGTGGTCCTGTTGGCTTCATCAGGTGGCCTCCAGCTCGCAGTGGAACGATTCACAGCAGAATGTGAAGCAGCTGGCGTGAGAATTAGCATCTCCAAATCTAAACCCTCATCTACGATCACAAGTGTTGAGAAGTGACCGAAAAAATGCACTCACAAATACAAGCAGCAGAAATGAGCTTCCTCTGAAATGTGGCTAGCCCCTCCTTCAGAGACAGAGTGAGGAGTGCAATCATTTAAGAAGGGCTCAAAATGAGCAAAAGGTGGCTCGGTTATCTGATTAGGATCCCTCCAGGCTGCCTCCTGGGTGAGGTGTTCCGGGCATGTCCCACTGGAAGGAGGCCCCGTGGTAGACCCAGGACACGCTGCAGAGAATATATCTCTCGGCTGGCCTGGGAACTCCTTGGGGTCCCTCTTGAGGAGCTGGTGGAGGTGGCTGGGGAGAGAGGGAAGCCTGGGCTTCTCTGCTTAGGCTCCTGCCCCCGCAACCCGGCCCCGGATAAGTGGAAGAGAATGGATGGATGGATGGATGGATGGATGGATGAAACTTCAAACAGTGAGACAACAGTGTCACCATGAGGCAGAAATGAAGCATTGCACTGGATAATTCTCTGAGGAACTGTTAATAAAAAAAGGCTTTTGACATAAGGGCAAAATACTGATGATCCAGATGTTCAGACTAATCTTTTTTTTTTTTTTTTTTAAAGCCTGTCATGTCTGGCAGTGTTTGCAAGCAGAATTGTGATCTGAGTGCACTGTTGTGCCAAACATATTTATTCTTCCAAGATAAGCTCTATAGAGTCTCTATAGACCCTTTTACAGCCTACATCATCAAAGGATGCGCGCATTTTGGCAACGGCAGTGAACTGCTACCCCATTCAAATCAATAAGAACAAGGAGACTGTGCAGCATGTAAACGTGATTTAAAAGCGACATCAGCATCAAAATGTCTGCTGTTGCGTGTTTGGCTGTCAGAATTTCTACTCTACCAAAAGTCGACTGAAGTTGTACCGAATCCCACGAGATCACAGCTGTTTAAGAGAAAATGGAGGCGTCTGTGGCTGCAAGCCATCAAATGTATTGAAAAAAATTGGACTGAGGACACGATCAGGACTGAGGACATGATCAGGACTGAGGACACGATCAGGACTGAGGACACGATCAGGACTGAGGACACGATCAGGACTGAGGACACGATCAGGACTGAGGACACGATCAGGACTGAGGAGAGGATTAGAAATGCTCACGTTTGAAGCGCCCATTTTATATCAGGTAAAGTTATTTATCTTCCGTTGGTTATACCGGGATGTCAGGTATCTAACGTGAACAGCATCAGCTGGTAGGCTATTTGGTTTTTAAACTGTAGTGTGGCTATTTACAGGTGAGTCATTGCTGGACTCAGAGAGTCCTGATTTTTAAATTAATATTTAATCGCACTATAGATTACAAAATGCAGTGCCAGTCAAAAGTCTGAGCAGACTCACATATGAATGGTTGAGCGAGTCTCACAGTGTGACTGGAACAGTATATATATATATTTATATTTTTCATTGTAAATCACTAATATCTGCAGCTGGAAAACTCTTAACAAGCTAGAAAAGCAATGTGAGGAAGTACTCATGCCATGCAGGTACAATCCGCTGTGAGGACGTAGTTCCCTGACTTGTTTACAATGACCTGAGCCTCATACACAGCGCTCCTGTTTCCTTGTCTTTGACTTGGAATAACTTCTGCCTTCAAGACACAAAACTCAGAGTCTGTATCAGGATATTTGATGTTCATACACGGCCGCAAACATAATTGTAAGCATCCAGTGACTTGTATGTGCTGCAACTTCTCTCCAGTGTATATGCTGGGTTTCTCCACCAAATACACGTATATATCCACACACAGATACTGGGCCACTTGCTAACATACCACAGGGATCGGAGTTGGTTGCTGGTGGTCAAAATTAATTTTTGCAGGTAGTTTTCACGATCTTTCCTTGATAATCACTTCTGGTAGATTGAAACGATATTGAACTTCCGTTTCCAAAATGCGCGCGCATCGCTACCTACGTCATTATTGTTTACAAACAGTAAAAGGGTCTATAAGCTTTTCTTGTTAATGTTTGTGTTTTTATTTTATTTATTTATTTGTGTACATATACATTTAATTCCAGTTGACAGGCTAAGGAAAAAAAAGAAAAAAAAAAGGAGAGAGAGAAAGGGGAGGAAACAGAAAAAGAGGACGGAGCACCACTAAACTAACCAAAACAATTCAAATGCTGCAACTACAAAAGAAAGAAAAAAGACAACAGACCAAAAAAAACAAAACAAAACAAGCAATACCTGGAAAAAAAACTATGCCGAAAAGGCACAACAAAATGAAGCATGGTTGTATAAGAGCAACAATTTCATTATGCTGTGATTGTGTTAGTGTCTGTGTCATGAAATGCACTTACCAACGAGGGAGGAAAGCCGCCCACAAGGAGCCAGAGGCAGGCAGAGAGGGACCCAGGAATTCCAAGCCATCAGCAGCCCATCAAGAGCCACGAAAATCTGTGGCCACACATTCCAGCGACACCGACACGCCCACCCCGGCAGAGGGGAGAGGGAGGTCCCCGATGGAGCCCCTCCAGTCGAGGAGCAAGGGCCCCAGGGAATTCGAGGCAACAGGAAACCAGCCCCCCGTGCAGGCCAGCGGCAGGGCCCGACACCAGGGAGGCAAGAAGCAGCCGGGAGGCAAGGCACAAGAAGGCCCAGATGCAGGTCCAGCCATGCACACACGTACGCACACACACCCACCCACATATGTGCACACATATACACACATATACATCCCTACCTACATTCATTCACCCACCCAAATACACCCACGAGGACTGTGACAAATGCACAAAGATACACATTCATCCACATCTACCCACCCTCTGAACCTCAGGCAAGTAGACACCACCGCGGGCCAACAGCGACCCCAGGACGCTGCCAGCCTGCCACCCGAAGCACCACCCGATTCCCACCCCAGGCGAGGTGCAGGAAACCTGGGTGTGGGATGGCCCACCCCACCCCCCACCCAAATTATAAATGTTGAAGTGTATGTTTTCTTGTTTGCGAATGCATGAAGTGTATAGGATGCAGTTAAAATTGAGGGGACAGCTGTGCCTCAAGCATCCAACTGCTGGCCGTCAGCGCTCGACCACACCACCCCCTCAAAGCCCTTAATGTCTAAAGTGCCATTAAAATTGGGGGGCTGATAGTAGACAGGACAAGAGTGGGGCCACCTCAGCAACCCCCTCTCATCATCCCCTAGGTAACATGCCTGCCCCCCAAGGTCCTATCAGAATGTATTGTCACTTGTATTGGCTGTAATGCAATTAAAATGGAGAGGCAAGTGTGGCTCCGCACGTGGCCTCTCGATGCGACACTTCCACAGTTTATTCTGGAGTACAGTGAACATCATTAAAATGCACAGTGAGAAGTAAAAAGTACTCTTTTCTTTACTTACAGTCAGTGAAGTAACAGTTTACTGTTTCTTTGCTCACAGAAAAGAGAGAAAACATTTTGAAGCAGCTAAAATGTAAGAGATACTTTAAAGTCACACTGATCATGATAAAATAATACTCTATATTTGTATAAACTTAAAATCAAACCACTAAAAATCAAATAGGTTAAGTTGTAACTTAAATAGCAGCAGTTTTTCACAATGTGCTGAGAAAGACCAACTAACCACAAAGCTGCCATCTTTTATTAATTCACACTGGTACACTTCACCACAGCGCACAAAGCAAACACACTCTCACAACTCTGTTCTTAGCCAAGCGGCCGCCCACTGTGGGGAAGCCTTTTCAGCTCCAGGCTCCAGTTACGTACCATCAACAGCAGGAAGCTGCTGCTGTGCTTTTTCAAAAGCATTAACTGCATTAAAGGGACAGTTTTAAAGATAAAGACTTTTATTCTGATAAGTAGGTTTCTGTATGTGCCTCATATTAACAAATTCATCCAGGTAACAAAAGCAGAAAGCAGATTAATGCTGATAGCTCAGGCTGCTAAAAGTCACATGACATGTGGCCCATATAAAGAGGACCTGGACCTGAGTCTGCATCATTACTTAGAATACATGTGGCCCAAAGAAAACTACAAACAATTTGAACCAAACAAGATTTTTTTATCAGTGAGGATCATTTTGATCAGTGGACTGGTGAACACAGCATATTTTAATAGAAGACAGCTGAGTCTAAAGGCTGATTAGAAGGAGTGTTGAGGCTGTTACGGGCATACAGTATGACAGACAACACTCTGTGTGTGTGTGTGGGTGTGTTTATCACTAACACGGGGCCGAGGCGTATTGGGCCGTGGTGCACTGGCCACGTGTGTGTGTGTGTGTGTGTGTGTGTGTGTGTGTGTGTGTGTGTTTTTATCACTGACACGGGGCCGAGGCGCAGTTTGGACAGTAGACCATGTCGCACTTGCCGCACACGTGCACGCGACAGCCACGACACTGTCTTGGTCTTGGCGTCCCTGCTTCTGGGGCACACGCGACACCTCTTCCTCCTCGCCTCGGACGACGCCTCGGACTTGCCGCCACGCCTGCCGTCGTGCGACGACCCTGTCGCGCTGTTGCTTTTGCCGTCGCCGTCGTCGTTGCCGCCGTTACTCCTCGCGCTCTCCTTCCCCTTTCTGGCGGCCGGCGCAGCCGCCGCCAGCTCTTTGCCCAGCCGTTCCAGGAACAGCCTGCATTTGTTGCGCTTGCCCAGCATCCAGGCGGGATTCAGCTCCCTCCACAGCACGATGGCGTTGTACGCGGACACGTCCACCATGTTGTGAAAGAGGGCCAGGGGCCAGCGAGTCGTCCTTCTCCTGCAACTGTACGTGCCCAACACCTTGTCCAGGTTGTCCACGCCTCCCTTGGTGCGATTGTAGTGGAGCACCGCCAGGGGCTTCCCGTCCGCTCGCCCGCACAGCCCCGGGGCGTGCACATGCTGCTCGTGCGTGGTGAGGATCAGCACGTTCTTGTTGCGCTTGGCCAGGTAGGAGACCACGGCCGCGTCGGGAGGCTCCGCAGTCGACGCGAACGCGACTCGCGACGACGGCACTGGTCTGCCCTTGACTTCGAGCAGTTGCCTGGGGATCTCGGCCCTCTTCGCTCGCAAGGTCCCCTGCGAGGTGAGGCCCCTTTCGACAAACAGCCTTTTGACCACTCTGGATGCCAGGTTTTCCGCAGGAGGACCTCGCTTGTCGCATTTCCCTGTGTACGCCAGCATCTTCCAGGCGTAGCTGGACTTGGCATCGCACGCCACCCACAGCTTGATCCCGTACCTGGCCGGCTTGCTGGGCATGTATTGCTTGAAGGGACATCGACCTGGGGTGAGGGGGTGGGGGTGGGGTGCAGAATAGAAGTTTTTGTTTTTGCCCCCCCCCCCCTTTGGGTAGCACTTCATTACACGTAAAACCTTGCACACCGCCTCCGTCATAAAGTACACACACACACACACACACACACACACACAACACACACACACCCACACACGCACCTTTGAAGGGAACCGGCCTCTCGTCCACGTGACCTCGGGTCCGGGCTCATACAGGAGAGGCAGCCTCTCGCACCCCGTGTCCCACACTTCCCTGATGGGCGCCAGCTTGTCGTGCCCGGCGGCCAGGCGCCTGGCCTCTCTGGTGTCGCGATCGTCAAATCGCAGGGTAGCGGAGTACGCGCGGAACGTCTAAAGGGGCATGGTCGCGCGAAATATCGAGCGACCGGTCTACGCGTGCCAGAGGCTCTCGCACGCCTCGCCCCTCGACCTGTACACGCCGGCGAGGATCAGCAGTCCCACATACGCGCGAAACTTGGCTCAACCCATGGGTCACCAGCCGTCGATCCCCCTCCACGCCCCGGCCCTCCTGCCGGCCTCCAGGTTCATCATTGCGATCACCCGGTCCTCGAGTTGGGGTTCAAAGTATGCCAGGAACGCCGAAGCCGTCGAGTTTTGCGATACGGCGTCGTGGGCGCGCTCCGTGGGACCCGGGTTTGACGAAGACGACGAGACGCGCCGCTGCCATCGCGAGGAACGATGCTGGTGATTGAAGGAGAACGGAGTCGATCTCCAGGTAACCGTCCCTCGATTCGACGCCATTATCGATTCCTCCTCCTCCTCCTCCTCCTCCTCCGTGTTGCGATCTCTCTCCTCATCATGCCCTCCGGCCCCTTCCTCTTCTTCTTCTTCTTCTTCTTCCCCTTCCTCTTCTTCTTCTCCTTCTTCTTCTTGTTCTTTTTCTGTATCGTAATCTCCTTCATCATCATCATCATCCTCATCCTCCCTGTCGCAATCTCCCTCCGTGTCACGATATCTCTCCTCACCCTGCCCTCTGGCACCCTCTACCCCTTCTTCTTCTTCTTCTTCTGTATCGCAATCCTCCTCCTCCTCCTCCTCCATGTTGCATTCTCTCTCTTCATCCTACCCTTGGCTCTCCTTATTCTTTTCTTCTTCTTCTTCTTCGGTATCGTAATCTCCCTCTTCATAGTACCCTACGTCCCCCATCCGGTCCTTGCCGGTCGACTGTGGTCCGCAACTCCGACCCGAGGAGGAACCCCGATCGTCCAAGGCGGCGTGGCCGTGAGACGTCAGCCACCCCATAACACGTACACCACCTGGTATTCCCAGGTGGTGTACTAAACAAGTACTAACCAAACCCAACTCTGCTTCTGACATCAGATAAGATCAGGCGTGTTCAGGGTGGTATGGCTGTAAGCCTGTGAGGGTAAAACATCACCAATGTTGGTTTATATTAGTTTTAACCTTTTTAGCTGCTGCAAAGAAACAAATACATAAATCCGTAAAGGAGCTGCTTGTATCCATGTAGTGTTTCCAGTCCAGCAGCTCCCTCTAGTGGCCATATCTAAAGCCTGTGGGAGGATGGTGTTAATCTAAAATGTGAATCATAGTGTTCCAGTCAGTCATCAGTGTGTCTCTGCACAGCTGTCATTAAAATGTGTTCAGAGGGCCTCAGTGTGTGAATGGTTCCAGTTCAGCTCCATAACAGCAGCGTCCCTGGTTTGATTCCTGTGTTTCAGCTCATATCTGCCTCTCTCACTGAGGGGGACGTCCACTACATGGAAATGGATTTGATCAGGAACCAAACTACAGCTCACTGACACCAGAGGATGGTTTAGCTGATTCTTCTTTTCATGATGTGAAATGATAAATATGAGGGGGCAGGGTGGATCTGGGTGCATTCACTGTGTTTCATAATGAGAAAAAAAAGTTAACCACCACGGTCTTCACACAGAGTGAAAAAAAAAACCCACCCTCTCTCACTCAGAGGAAGAGGGCGGGGCTTTACTTGGTGTCAGTGAGAGAAATGAAAAAAAGCTCAAATGAGTGAGAAGGACGATGAAGGAAACATCTGTGCTGTGTCTGCTCTGTAAGTAGAATCTCTGTGTTTGTTTGAATTATTGACCTTTGACTGTCTGCTCTCCTGATAACTGATGATGGAGGAGAAGACATGAAAAACTAATCAGGCTGAATTCAAGTTCAAACACCATGAGGACCAACTGCAGGTCTGAACTGACTCTTTATCTTTGCTCAGGAGTCCAGGAAACACAGCAGGCAGTGAAAAGCTCAAATCATTCACTGATTACATGAACACAGCTGCACAGAGGACACATGACTTTACTGTGACACTGAACAGGAGAGACTGTTGTCCAAACTTTATTGAAACTTGTTGCTGCATCAACTCTAAAATGAGCAGATCTATCAGAGAGAGACGAGTTTGTGGGTCTGTCAGCTGTTTGTGTGGAGTTGTTCTTTGTGTTCACCTCAAACCAACCTGAGTGTCATTTCTCTTTAGTTCTGATCTCACTGCTGAGCTGCACAACAAACCAAGGTCAGTAACCTTCTTCTGTCACAGCTTCAACCTGATAAATGCTCACTAATATGACCTGTTTGGCTTCATGTTTCATTGTAACCCTCACAGCTCGTCTGACTGTGAGTCCCAGCAGCTCTCAGTTCTTTGAATATGACTTTGTGACTCTGAGCTGTGAGGAGGACGACAGCTCTGCTGGATGGATTGTTAAGAGAAGCACAAACAAGATAACTGAATGTGGAGCTGATTGGGGAAGAACATATAAATCTTCCTGTAACATCACTGCGACATTCACATCTGACAGTGGAGTTTACTGGTGTGAGTCCAGAGAGGGTGCCATCAGTAACATGGTTAATCTCACAGTCTCTGGTAAGCTGAGTGTGTGGAGTTAGTGTTGATGAAGCTGTGTGTAAATGGATGAAATGCTGTAGTTTGTCTCTGTGTTGAGGTGGATCAGTGATCCTGCAGAGTCCTGTCCTCCCTGTGATGGAGGGAGATGACGTCACTCTGCTCTGTCAAACAAAGACCCCTCCCTCCAACCTCCCAGCTGCTTTCTATAAAGATGGCTCCCTCATCAGGAAGCAGCCTACAGGTCACATGACCATCCAGCATGTTTCCAGGTCTGATGAAGGCCTCTACAAGTGTGACATCAGCAGTCATGGAGAGTCTCCATCCAGCTGGATCACTGTCACAGGTGACACACTCACCTGTCTGTGTTTCTGCAGGTTTCAACATTCACAATGTGACCATAACTTAATGACTGTGTTTGCTTTATTTTAGAGAGACACACCACCACACCTCCACCTACATCCACACCTCCACCTACATCCACCTCTCCTGCTGTTCTCTCTGTGATCTCATCTGTTGGATCAGTCTGTGTTGTGGTTCTACTGGTGTTACTGGTTCTGCTGGTGAGACGATGTGTTCACAGGAAACCTGAAGGTGAGACTCAGACTTCAGAATTTTATTCTCTTTAGTTTGTTGAATATTAATATGAATTATATCTGCTGAACGAGAACAGGCTGCAAATGTAAATGTCACTGATATCATCACGTATTATGACCTCAAACTATCACATTGTCAGTCAAAGCAAATCAAATGAGACACAGAGTGAGGGCAGTGATTGTAAAAACATTTTATCCAAAAACAAGACTAATGTCATAAAATGAGAACACACAAAACTGCAGACTGACTAGACTTTGATCAACTTCATTATTATTGTTTCAGACTATATTTATATGAATGATTATAAGGACATTATCAAGCATGTGAGTGAATTTGCATTAAGATAGAAATATAAACATTGTAACCAAAATATATATAATAAATAATTTGTAACCATTAGTAACCATGTACCCACAAAGCACCTTTTTTTTTTAACAGTTTACATTTATATTTTGATCTTTTTAAATAGAAATATTTGTTTCCTTCACCTTTCAGAATTGAATCTTCTGATCATCTTAATCAAATGTCACCTCTGTCTTTAAACTTTCACCCTGAGCTTTCTGAACGTTGTTGTTTGCTGGACTTTGTGTTTGTGGTCTGTGGTTAACTGAAGCTAACAGCACACACACACACACACACACACACACACACACACACACACACACACACACACACACACACACACACACACACACACACACTCACACACACACACACACACACACACACACTCACACACCCATGCACAAACGAACGCACGCACACACACACAGACACACACACACACACACCCATGTACACACGAATGCACGCACACACACACACACACACACACACACACACACACACACACACACACACACACACACACACACACTCACACACCCATGCACAAACGAACGCACGCACACACACACACACACACACACACACACGCACACTCACGCTCACACGCGCACACACGCGCACGCACATACACACACACACGCACACACATGCACGATGGGGTAACTTTAAAAAAAGAAATAACAGACCTTTTAAAGTTAATTTGTTTCTTTATATTTAACCTTTTAATGTTCAGCTTCTCGGTGTCATAGGTGCTGCTGCAGTGATGTCATCTGTGTGTGTTTTAATGTGCAGACAGAGATTCAGCTGCAGTCGACTCAGCAGTGAGAACTGAAGACGTCACTTACAGTCAAATTATGATCAAAGACAAGAAAACCAAAGCAAAGATGAGAGGTACAGCTGCTCTTCTTTGTCTCCATCATGTTTCAGTTCCACACACTGAGGCTTTGCTTTAAGCTGCATGCTAACATTCGAATGCTAACAGACTGATATTTAAGAAGTGTAATGTGAATTATGTTCATCATTTTCATAGGTAACGTTTCCTTTGAGCTTTGGTCATTTTTGTGTTGGTTGTTTATAAAAAAGTAACAAATTCTCAAAAAGCCCAATCGTTCCCTTTTTGGTGTAACATTGACCAAGCAGTAACTTGGAGGAAGACTTTTGGCAGCGCCAAAACTGAACAATAAGTTCCAAAGCAGTCCAGATTAGGCCCAGATGTGTCTGCTATCTGGCTTTGGTGCCACACGTTTATTAGCACAATGAATTTGTTGTTATTATAAGTTGTATAAAACAAATAACTGCACAGATTAAATGTCCTTAAATGTAACGATTCATTTACTTCTTCAGAGTCTTGCATGTAAAACCAAAGCACAGACTTCCTGTTTTTTACTACAGTTAACATGAAGCACATGAGGCTTCTCAGTGTGTTCTGGTTTGGCTTCAGTTTATCTGCTCCACTTAAAGTGTAATCAGTGTGCATTAAGAAAAAAAGAGAGAAGATAACACCTTCATGGCCGTCTGACTTGTTTTTCACAGAAACAACAACCAGTTCTTTCAGGCCAGCTGTTTCACAGCAGAGGTGCTAACAACAGAATGGAAATAAAGCTGTGAAAGCCTAAACTGAGTTTCCATAGCTGTAGTGTTATAACAGCACAGCAGTGTCACAGAGTTGTACAGAGAGTGATGCAGTTACAGTCTACTCAGCAGTGAGTACCAAAGAAAAACCATCAGACCAAAGAAGACCAGAGGTACTTCTGCTCTGTTCTACACACCAGGGGAACAGCTGAATTAAACCAACTCCAAGAAGCAAAACTCGATACAAAACACAGGAGACACGAGCTAACACACTAAAACAGGAAATGACTAAACATGACAGAAATGCAGACTTGACACACCGAGGAAAAGAACCCAGACACATGAATGAACATAACATGAGTGACAAGACCAGAACCAAACCATACACGGGACCAGAAGACTGACAGGAGTACAGAGAGACACGAGGAACATAATGAACAGAACCAGACAAGAACCCAGAAACAATATAAAGAAACAAACCAGGAACTATAACAAGATAACCCAAAACCCAGGGACCACAACACTCACACATGTTTGATTCCATAAAATCTGGTTCACATCTGCCACATTTGCAGGTTTCTTTAGGCCCCATTTGTCTTTAACCAATGGTTCAGCCTCAGGTCCAGATGTCAGGGGTGTTTCTGGCCCACAGTACATCAGCAGTGTTGGAACTGAGCAGCAGGTGCTGAGAGCAGCTCTGATGAGGCCCACATGGCTCTACTGTCTGGTTTTTGGTGCACATGAACTTATTGTCACTATGAGACACATAAAGGAACAGAGTGAAGGACAAAATGTTCTTTGTTCCAATAAATGGACTTTATTAAAGTTATACATGTAAAACCACAGCAGCAACTTCCTCTTGTTGATCACAGTTGATCTGAAACAGCTGTTTGCTTTGTGCGCTGTGGTGAAGAGTGTGAGTCTGCGCTGCAGAAAGATGGCAGCTTTGCGGTCGTCCACCGGCCTTTTTCTCAGAAACAGCCCCCAGTTCTTTGTGGTCAGTCAGTGTTTCTCAGCAGAGGTGTTAAGAGGAGCAAAAGCTGTGAAACAACAGAACATCAGTGATGTAGCAGCTCATCAGGCTTAAAGTCATTACTATTCTCAGAAAGAACATTAAAGTTATCATTTGGATCTTGACCGTCTCACAAAGGTGCCACTCTCCAAACTGAGATAACACACAGGTCCAGTTGTCCACGCCCATAATTTTCCTTTGACCTTTACCTTGAGGTCAAGGTCACCAGTATTTGAACTCGTCCAAGATTTTTAGTTGATGCATCTATGGTGTGAATTCAAACAACCTAGGTGACCTCATTCTTGAATTATCATGTTCACAAGATTTTCAGTAACACTTGACCTCTGACCTTGACCCAATTATGTCCAAAATCTAAACTGATCACTGGGGTCACTGTCTGTCTTTCATGCAAATTTGGGATGAATCGGTTTGGTAGTAACAAACAGACACACACACCAAAAACAATACCCCTCCAGGGCAAAAGTGCTTTGTCTCATTTAGCTGCAGTGTAATGATACAGCTGTACTGCTGCAGTTGTTGTACCTGCAGTAACTTAAATGTGTTTTATTCTGCAGACACTGATTCAGCTGCAGTCTACTCAGCAGTGACAACTGAAGACGTCAGTTATGGACCAACAACCATCAGATCAAGGAGGCCCAGGTACAGCTGCTCTGTAACAGAGCCAAGCTAGCTGCTGTTTGCAGCCATCATGCTAAGCTAAGCTAACCAAACTGTGTGTGTTTGTGTTCAGACTTTAAACCAGAGCCAGACGTCGTCTACTCTTCACTGAAGTATCCACCAGTCCAACCACTGACGTCCAGCTGCTGCTCTCTGACTGCTCCCCCAGCACCTCACAGACCATCCATGTGTTTCATGTTTTTACGTGCTTCATTTTATTTGTTTCACTCATTTAGACACAGGATTAGGATTAGGATTCATAAATGACATAATGTTAACTGGAGTAATGTAAGTGCTTAAAATCAACAATAAGAATAAAAATGTGTTTTATGTCCACAGTAAGTTCACTGTTGTTTATACTTCATCCCTGAGTTTGGCACCTTGCTCGTGTTCCTATGGCAGTGATTTAGTTTCTCTGCAGGATTAATAAGTATTCGTTCTTGGTTTTCTCATGTGGTTCTGTGGGTTTCACCAAAGTATCAGATGGAAAGAAAACAAAAGCTTGTTGGGTTGTGGTTAAGTGATGCACATTCGTATCAGTGCTGAAAACAAAGAACAGACAGCAGCAGTGTGTCAGTGGCTGTTAACTGCACAAACAGCTGCAGCACAGAGTGCAGGCAGGGTCATAACCTGGGTTCACAAATGAGTGAGGTGCAGATTTGTTTCTCTTAATGCATCATATTTAAGGTGCAGCACATGAAAAAAAAAAAACTAGATAACAAAAATACAAAGTTAGCTTGACTTTGCTGTTTGTTGGTCTCTTTGTGTTTATTGCTGCAGGTGAGATTTAGCTCTTAGAAACTGAATGTTTTCCTCTGAGATAAAAACTAATGAGGAGGATCAGCCTGATGTATCAATACTTCCCAAACAATCAGTTTCATTCACTACATCAGTGTGTGTGTGAAGGTGATACTAGTTTGGGTGGAGCCTGTGTGGACTTTACCACTTGTTGTTCTGCCCAGACTCACTGCAGAGACAGACAAGTGTAATGTGTGTGTCAGTGTGAGGGGATTCAGTGTCTCATGATGAGAGGGCTGATCTTCTATATCATGTTGATCTGAGAACATCACACATCAGCTGGCCTTTTTAAAAGTCAATTAGCAGAACTGCTTTAAAGTGGAATAGGTTTATAATAATCATTGTAATTGATAATGAGACCTAATCAGACTCATGTAATCAATTATTTTAAACTTCTCGTGCACTTCTCCTCTGCTGTTATGAAGTAACAGTGATGTTAGTGAGGAGGTCTGAAAGGATGAATTTTTTGAAGAAACTGAGTTTTCCACACGTTCCTGTAAATGTTTCACAATAAAAGCCTGGCTAAGCAATGAAGTAGTAGAGCTCTTTAACTTTGAAATCAGTGCAGGAAATGTTGTTTTCATACACACTGTGACACAACTGTCACTATTAGAAAGAAGAAAGGAGATCTTTATTTG
This sequence comes from Amphilophus citrinellus, assembly GCA_013435755.1. Lineage (NCBI taxonomy): Eukaryota > Metazoa > Chordata > Actinopteri > Cichliformes > Cichlidae > Amphilophus > Amphilophus citrinellus. The sequence continues at coordinate 9,095,921 of CM024194.1, forward strand.
TCACATTCATACACATGCAGTGAAATTCAGTCTCTGCATTTAACCCATCACACATGGAGTATTTAGCACACATACAGCACAGTGTGGAGCAGCTAGAAAGCATCCAGGAAGCAACCGGGGGGGGGGGGGCACAGTGATGCCAGCCCAAGGATTTTCAGTCCTCTCAGTGATGAAGCCCCCCCCACTATGGTGATCATGTAATGGTAAAACAGCAACAATGTCAACAAATCATCATGAGTGTTAGTTTACATTAAATTCGACCTTTTTATCTGCTTCAAAGAAACAAATACATAATTACATAGAATAGCTGATCAGACTCTTCATCACTTCATTATCAGACACCATGGACCCAATGCAGTTACACATCTGCGTCACACCACACTGACCCACCTGGACATTAGGAGGGTAATTATGTTAAAATGCTGTTTGTCGTCTACACTTCAGCTTTTAACACTGTTATCCCCTCCATACACACCACCAAGATCTCAGACTCCATCCATCCCTGTGTGACTGGATCTCCAACTTCCTAACAGACCACAAATAGTGTGAGTGGGCAATCATGTCTCATCACCCTCACCCTCAGCACTGGTGCCCCCCAGGGCTGTGTCCTGAGCCCCCTGCTTCACTCACTATACACCCATGACTGAGTGGCCACTGCCAGTTTTACCACCATTGTGAAGTTTGCTGATGACACTGTAGAGTTGGGCCTGATCTCAGACAACAATGAGAGGGCCTACCTGGAGGAGATCAAACCCCTGGAAAACTGGATAATAATCTTCTGCTCAATGTCAGCAAGAGTATGGAGCTGATTGTGGCCCACAGGCAGAAGCAAGAGCGGAGCTATCAGCCTGTTCAGATCAATGGAGCCTCAGTAGAGACAGTAGACTGCTTCAAGTACGTTGGAGTGCACATCTCACAGGGCCTGTCATGGTCTTGCCACACGAGCTCCACAGCAAAGAAGGCTCGCCAGCATCTCTACCACCTTGGATGTCTTAGAGACTTCAGACTGCCCTCCAAGGTACTGCAGAACTTCTACAACTGCACCACTGAAAGCATCCTCATGGGGAACATCATAGTCTGCTTTGGGAACAGCACCAAGCAGGACAGAGAAGCTCTTCAAAGATTGGTGCGTTCAGCAGAACACATCATTTGGACTGAACTTCCTGACCTACCATCTACTACTGGTGGTGTCAGACCAAAGCCAGGAAGATTGACACACACACACACACACACACACACACACACACACACACACACACACACACACACACACACACACACACACACACACACACACACACACACACACACACACACACACACACACACACACAGTGTTGTCTGTCAGACTCAACCTCAACAGCCTCAACACTCCTTCTAATCAGCCTTTAGACTCAGCTGCCTTCTATTAAAATATAACTGAGCCCACATTTGACAGAGAAACTGAAAGTTTAACAGATATCCCTGAAAACCCTCTTTGTCTTTATAGCCTTTAGGTTTGCAGTAATGACAGCAGAGCAGTGGGAAACTCATGTCTGTCTATTCCAGTGGTTCTCAAATCCAGGCCTCGAGGTCTGGTGTCCTGCAGGTTTTAGATGTGTCCCTGATCCAACACACCTGAATCAAATGGCTGAATTACCTCCTTCGTATGCAGTCAAGGTCTCCAGAGTCCTGCTAATGACTTCTATATTTGACTCAGGTGTGTTGAAGCAGAGACACATCTAAAACCTGCAGGACACCGGCCCTCAGGGTCTGTGTTTGAGAACCACTGGTTTATTCTTTCCTTCAGTGCTGCGTTCTCCAATGCAGAACAGCTCCCTAAGCTGGTAATAGTGTTACAAATCAGAGATGCTTAATATATCATAACTCATGGAATAATAAATAAACACATTTTATTATTGTTTAAATATTTTTTTTCCTAAAACAACTGATCTGTTTTAATACTGGATTTATTGGCCAATTATTTCTTTATTTATTCATTTTTGCTGTATTGACTGTTTGTGCAGTTTGGTGCTGAGAAAACCAAAGCTGATTACAGCATGTGTTCATGATGATGGAGGGCTGCGTTCACCAGTCCACTGATCAAAATGATCCTCACTGATAAAAAAATCTTGTTTGGTTCAAATTGTTTGTAGTTTTCTTTGGGCCACATGTATTCTAAGTAATGATGCAGACTCAGGTCCAGGTCCTCTTTATATGGGCCACATGTCATGTGACTTTTAGCAGCCTGAGCTATCAGCATTAATCTGCTTTCTACTTTTGTTACCTGGATGAATTTGTTAATATGAGGCACATACAGAAACCTACTTATCAGAATAAAAGTCTTTATCTTTCAAACTGTCCCTTTAATGCAGTTAATGCTTTTGTAAAAGCACAGCAGCAGCTTCCTGCTGTTGATGCTACGTAACTGGAGCTGAAAAGGCTTCCCCACAGTGGGCGGCTGCTTGGCTAAGAACAGAGTTGTGAGTGTGTGTTTGCTTTGTGCGCTGTGGTGAAGTGTACCAGTGTGAATTAATAAAAGATGGCAGCTTTGTGGTTAGTTGGTCTTTCTCAGCACATTGTGAAAAACTGCTGTTATTTAAGTTACAGCTTAAGCTATTTGATTTTTAGTGGTTTGATTTTAAGTTTATACAAATACAGAGTATTATTTTATCATGATCAGTGTGACTTTAAAGTATCTCTTACATTTTAGCTGCTTCAAAATGTTTTCTCTCTTTTCTGTCAGCAAAGAAACAGTAAACTGTTACTTCACTGACTGTAAGTAAAGAAAAGAGTACTTTTTACTTCTGACTGTGCATTTTAATGATGTTCACTGTACTCCAGAATAAACTGTGGAAGTGTCACTGATGATCTGCTTGTAGCTGAAGCTACAAACTAAAATGTGTTTGAGCATTGATGTGAATGCTTTTAAGTATTCCTTGTCTCGTGATGAAGACACTGAAGAGTCTTCTTGGGTGTGGGGTCTGGGGCCCGGGGGCTCTGGGCTCTGGGATCGCGCCGGCTGCCGGTGGGTCCCCCCTGGCACTGGGGGGGGGTCTCTGCTGTCCCAACACGCCACGGGTGGGGTGGGTTGGCCCGGCCCGCGTCGGGATGTTCGGTCTGCGCTTCTGGGGCTCTGGGGTGCCTGCATTGTGGTGGGGAAGGCCTTCGTGGAGTGGCTCGGGTGGACGGGGCACCGTTTTCCCAACTCAGGCCAGTTTGTCTTGTCTCTTGTTTGTGTCTCTCGTTGAGTGAATGAGTATCTAGAGTGGAGCAGGTTACCCTCTGTGGCGGCGGCGGTGGTGCCGGTCTTGGGGGCTGCGGTGCTCCATGGTGCTGTTGCTGCCCCCCCCCCCCCCCCCCACACACACACACACACACAAACACTAACGCACGCACGTACACGCACATATACAAACTTCAGGTCGCGTGGAGAGGCCACGTGCGGAGCCACACTTGCCTCTCCATTTTAATTGCATTACAGCCAATACAAGTGACAATACATTCTGATAGGACCTTGGGGGGCAGGCATGTTACCTAGGGGATGATGAGAGGGGGTTGCTGAGGTGGCCCCACTCTGGTCCTGTCTACTATCAGCCCCCCAATTTTAATGGCACTTTAGACATTAAGGGCTTTGAGGGGGTGGTGTGGTCGAGCGCTGACGGCCAGCAGTTGGATGCTTGAGGCACAGCTGTCCCCTCAATTTTAACTGCATCCTATACACTTCATGCATTCGCAAACAAGAAAACATACACTTCAACATTTATAATTTGGGTGGGGGGTGGGGTGGGCCATCCCCCACCCAGGTTTCCTGCACCTCACCTGGGGTAGGAATCGGGTGGTGCTTCGGGTGCCAGGCTGGCAGCGTCCTGGGGTCACTGTTGGCCTGGGTGGGGTGTCTACTTGCCTGAGGTTCAGAGGGTGGGTAGATGTGGATGAATGTGTATCTTTGTGCATTTGTCACAGTCCTCGTGGGTGTATTTGGGTGGGTGAATGCATGTAGGTAGGGATGTATATGTGTGTATATGTGTGCACATATGTGGGTGGGTGTGTGTGCGTACGTGTGTGCACGGCTGGACCTGCATCTGGGCCTTCTTGTGCCTTGCCTCCCGACTGCTTCTTGCCTCCCCGGTGTCGGGCCCTGCCGCTGGCCTGCACGGGGGGCTGGTTTCCTGTTGCCTCGAATTCCCTGGGGCCCTTGCTCCTCGACTGGAGGGGCTCCATCGGGGACCTCCCTCTCCGCTCTGCCGGGGTGGGCGTGTCGGTGTCGCTAGAATGTGTGGCCACAGATTTTCGTGGCTCTTGATGGGCTGCTGATGGCTTGGAATTCCTGGGTCCCTCTCTGCCTGCCTCTGGATCCTTGTGGGCGGCTTTCCTCCCTCGTTGGTAAGTGCATTTCATGACACAGACACTAACGCAATCACAGCATAATGAAATTGTTGCTCTTATACAACCATGCTTCATTTTGTTGTGCCTTTTCGGCATAGTTTTTTTTCCAGGTATTGCTTGTTTTGTTTTGTTTTTTTTGGTCTGTTGTCTTTTTTCTTTCTTTTGTAGTTGCAGCATTTGAATTGTTTTGGTTAGTTTAGTGGTGCTCCGTCCTCTTTTTCTGTTTCCTCCCCTTTCTCTCTCTCCTTTTTTTTTCTTTTTTTTTCCTTAGCCTGTCAACTGGAATTAAATGTATATGTACACAAATAAATAAATAAAATAAAAACACAAACATTAACAAGAAAAGCTTATAGACCCTTTTACTGTTTGTAAACAATAATGACGTAGGTAGCGATGCGCGCGCATTTTGGAAACGGAAGTTCAATATCGTTTCAATCTACCAGAAGTGATTATCAAGGAAAGATCGTGAAAACTACCTGCAAAAATTAATTTTGACCACCAGCAACCAACTCCGATCCCTGTGGTATGTTAGCAAGTGGCCCAGTATCTGTGTGTGGATATATACGTGTATTTGGTGGAGAAACCCAGCATATACACTGGAGAGAAGTTGCAGCACATACAAGTCACTGGATGCTTACAATTATGTTTGCGGCCGTGTACCGAACATCAAATATCCTGATACAGACTCTGAGTTTTGTGTCTTGAAGGCAGAAGTTATTCCAAGTCAAAGACAAGGAAACAGGAGCGCTGTGTATGAGGCTCAGGTCATTGTAAACAAGTCAGGGAACTACGTCCTCACAGCGGATTGTACCTGCATGTACCTGAGTACTTCCTCACATTGCTTTTCTAGCTTGTTAAGATTTTTCCAGCTGCAGATATTAGTGATTTACAATAAAAATAAAAATAAAATATATATATATATATATATATACTGTTCCAGTCACACTGTGAGACTCGCTCAACCATTCATATGTGAGTCTACTCAGACTTTTGACTGGCACTGCATTTTGTAATCTATAGTGCGATTAAATATTAATTTAAAAATCAGGACTCTCTGAGTCCAGCAATGACTCACCTGTAAATAGCCACACTACAGTTTAAAAACCAAATAGCCTACCAGCTGATGCTGTTCACGTTAGATACCTGACATCCCGGTATAACCAACGGAAGATAAATAACTTTACCTGATATAAAATGGGCGCTTCAAACGTGAGCATTTCTAATCCTCTCCTCAGTCCTGATCGTGTCCTCAGTCCTGATCGTGTCCTCAGTCCTGATCGTGTCCTCAGTCCTGATCGTGTCCTCAGTCCTGATCATGTCCTCAGTCCTGATCGTGTCCTCAGTCCAATTTTTTTCAATACATTTGATGGCTTGCAGCCACAGACGCCTCCATTTTCTCTTAAACAGCTGTGATCTCGTGGGATTCGGTACAACTTCAGTCGACTTTTGGTAGAGTAGAAATTCTGACAGCCAAACACGCAACAGCAGACATTTTGATGCTGATGTCGCTTTTAAATCACGTTTACATGCTGCACAGTCTCCTTGTTCTTATTGATTTGAATGGGGTAGCAGTTCACTGCCGTTGCCAAAATGCGCGCATCCTTTGATGATGTAGGCTGTAAAAGGGTCTATAGAGACTCTATAGAGCTTATCTTGGAAGAATAAATATGTTTGGCACAACAGTGCACTCAGATCACAATTCTGCTTGCAAACACTGCCAGACATGACAGGCTTTAAAAAAAAAAAAAAAAAAGATTAGTCTGAACATCTGGATCATCAGTATTTTGCCCTTATGTCAAAAGCCTTTTTTTATTAACAGTTCCTCAGAGAATTATCCAGTGCAATGCTTCATTTCTGCCTCATGGTGACACTGTTGTCTCACTGTTTGAAGTTTCATCCATCCATCCATCCATCCATCCATCCATCCATCCATCCATCCATCCATTCTCTTCCACTTATCCGGGGCCGGGTTGCGGGGGCAGGAGCCTAAGCAGAGAAGCCCAGGCTTCCCTCTCTCCCCAGCCACCTCCACCAGCTCCTCAAGAGGGACCCCAAGGAGTTCCCAGGCCAGCCGAGAGATATATTCTCTGCAGCGTGTCCTGGGTCTACCACGGGGCCTCCTTCCAGTGGGACATGCCCGGAACACCTCACCCAGGAGGCAGCCTGGAGGGATCCTAATCAGATAACCGAGCCACCTTTTGCTCATTTTGAGCCCTTCTTAAATGATTGCACTCCTCACTCTGTCTCTGAAGGAGGGGCTAGCCACATTTCAGAGGAAGCTCATTTCTGCTGCTTGTATTTGTGAGTGCATTTTTTCGGTCACTTCTCAACACTTGTGATCGTAGATGAGGGTTTAGATTTGGAGATGCTAATTCTCACGCCAGCTGCTTCACATTCTGCTGTGAATCGTTCCACTGCGAGCTGGAGGCCACCTGATGAAGCCAACAGGACCACATCATCCACAAAAAGCAGAGATGAGACTCTGAGAGACTCTGTTTCATGTGTTTTAAAAAATGAAAAGACTGTTTAACACAAACTTGGAGAGTGAGAGGATGCCTGAGGAATGGAGCAGAAGTGCACTGGTACTGATTTTCAAGAACAAAGGTGATGCAGAGCTGCAGTAACTACAGAAGGATGAAACTGAAGATCCATCCCAGGAAGATATGGGAGAGAGTTGTTGATGCTAGTTTAAGAAGAGAGCTGATAATCAGGGAGCAGCAGGAGTAGGACTACAGCCACAGTTCAGGAAGAACACTTGGAGGCAGGAATTCTCTTCACCTGATGTGCAGTTTATTTACAGGTGCTGATAACAAGGCAGGTCAGACTGGAGATATGACCAACAAAACAACACAAAAACTACACAAAACAAACTTAAAATTGTCCATACAGATTGTGAGTCAACTGTCACTATCATGGTGATCATGCAACCACACTAGTTCTTATATAGCACTTTCCTACTCTAGCTGACCACTCGAAGCTCTTTATACAACACATTTGGATTTAACCATTCATACAAGCACTTCTACAGCTCAGTGCTTCCTACCTAACATTCATACTCCAGCAGCTGTCAGAGAACAGCTTGGGGTTCAGAATCTTGACCAAGGATACTTTAGCATGCAGACTGGAGTAGCCAGGAATTGAACCACCAACCTTCCAATTAATAGATGACCTGCTCTACCTCCTGAGCCACAGCCACCCCGTAACATGTACACACCTGGTATTCCCAGGTGGTGTACTAACCAAGTACTAACCAAACCCAACTCTGCTTGTGACATCAGATAAGATCAGGCGTGTTCAGGGTGGTATGGCTGTAAGATAGATAAGATAAGATAAGATAAAACTTTATTGGCATTACACATACAACATACATTGTACATATAACAAAATTTCTTTCAGAACAACCATCCAGAAAACAAACAAGACTAACATAGGGGAGATGGGTGTCCTCAGCCGCAGTCACACTGGCGCCGCCGGTACAGTCAGTTCCCAGAAAAAGAAAACAACACACATCATGGGGTAGTTAGGTTAAAAAAAAGTAATCTGGTACGGTGCTCAAAATGAGCACCATACCAGGGTCCAAAAAACCACCTTAGCAAAGCATATTTGCACATTTAAAGCCAGGATAGCAATATGGTGGGGCGAGGGAAGGGCAGGAAGGGATGCAGACGGAGACGAGAGGGTGGGGGCATTGTGGAGCCAGATGCCAGCTCCTAGCCAAAACAGTTCGCTGATAGTGATGGAAGTTCATCAGCGGCCGTGGTACACCAGATCCAGCTTCACAAATCACAGAGCGGGGTGGGGGGAAGAGCGACCATCACACATAGTCCTGGAGAGATATGATTGCCAGCCCAAGGCCGGCTAGGGAGCCGAATTCCTGATAATGCAGATGTTGTTTTGGAACAGGCTGCTTGTTTTTTCCAACATCCTTTAGTCTCACTGGGGAACCCATTCAGTAATCCAATATTCCAAATTCATTTGTTACCGTCCTCACTGTGCAGAACCGAACCTTATCTACCTTATAACCTTAAGCCTGTGAGGGTAAAACAGCACCAATGTTGGTTTATATTAGTTTTAACCTTTTTAGCTGCTGCAAAGAAACAAATACATAAATCCGTAAAGGAGCTGCTTGTATCCATGTAGTGTTTCCAGTCCAGCAGCTCCCTCTAGTGTCCATATCTGCAGCCTGTGGGAGGATGGTGTTAATCTAAAATGTGAATCATAGTGTTCCAGTCAGTCATCAGTGTGTCTCTGCACAGCTGTAATTAAAATGTGTTCAGAGGGCCTCAGTGTGTGAATGGTTCCAGTTCAGCTCCATAACAGCAGCGTCCCTGGTTTGATTCCTGTGTTTCAGCTCATATCTGCCTCTCTCACTGAGGGGGACATCCCTCCCTCTAGCACCCCCTTTTTGGCTGAATCCATCCTGCTGCTTCTTCCTCAGCCATCAGATGAAGGTCCTCTCTCCTCACAATCTCCTCCACCTGTGAGCCAGAATCACTGGAAGCTCATCTGAGGGCCTCAGAGCCCAGCATACACAACAGCAGTGGAGCAGTTCAGTGACACAAGGGGGCCTGACCCTGTAAGGGAGCCAGTGCAGAAGCTTTGAGGGTAGGTTAGAGTGAAGATTTCTGAGAGAGGGTTAAAGACCTGCAGCAGCATTTGGGACATTCACTCAGTGAAACATCCAGCACAGATAAGAGCTTCCTCCACGCTGCAGCTCCAGCATCTGAGAGGAGGTGATGAAGGAACCGATGAAACTCCTTGAAGAACTCCTCCTGCTCTGATTACAGCTGCAGGAACTTCAGGGTCACTGCTGCAGGTCAGAAACCTGAGAAACACTCACAGTTCAGCCACAGCCAGGAGATCTACTGAGTGCACAGACTGAGACAGGAAGTAAAAGGATCAAAGACATCTGTGTTCAAAATAAAACAGGAAGTGACCAAATAGAGAGCAAACAGACAGGGAAGCACAGAAACACTGAAGAAAAACCACATCAGAGAGCAAGAAAAGACTCAGTTAAAACAGGAAGTAGATCTTAGAACTGTTCAGACCAGCAGAGGGTTCAAACTCTGAGGAAGAACTGTTACAGCAATGCTCCAGTCTGACCTCAGGGTGGCAGTGCTGTGTCAGTGCTGTAATGGCTTCACACAGACTGCAGGAGATACTAATGAGCGTTACAGTAAACGAGCCTCGAACTCCAAATCCTCTCAACTCTGCCTGATTCACAACAAAGAAACTAGTTGTGATATATGTAGGAGAGTATAATGGAGACAAAGCTGTTGCAGGATGTGTGACACAATGATGCTGATGCTATCAAACAATCAATACCAACATCCTGAGACACTTAGAACAATGTGAGCAATCAGCAGAACACAGAAACAGGCTCTGAGAGATGGAGCTCATGTTATTCAGATTTAGCTGTTACATACCAAGATGGTATTTCCCTTTGAGATAAAAACCAAACACAAGTTATGAACCCACAAAGACCCTGAAGGAACCTACAGAACAGGAGCTCAGAACCAAAGGCATGAAACAGCAGCAGGAGGAACTCGGTATCAGGAACTGCAGACCCAGAAACAGCTAAACATCACTGCAGAATACAGAAGCAAAATCCAAAAAGAACCAGAACACAAAATTAGAGAAATCCCCACAGACCAAAGCAGGGGTCTCTGTTTGTTAACATAAAATATCCCCACAGGCTTAAAGTGTGTTCATCACTCTGCTGGAATTTCCTGTTTATCTCTGTGGATGTTGGAGCCTCAGTGAGCTTCAGCAAACACACCCACACACTGTAAAAATTATTAAGGTGGTTTAACTTAAAAACTTAAGTTCAATTGCTGCCTTAAAAACATAAGTGAACTCAACTAAAGAAGAAGCTTTCTTTCAACTTTTAAAGGTAAGTTGTAAAAGCTGCCCAACTGATGATAATTTATTGGGACAACTTGAAACTATGAGTTAATATGACTCACTATAGAACATTATACATTCCAAAAAATTGATCACCTTTGTTAAGATAACTCATAATTATATGCCTTTTGAACTCACATAATTAAGTTATATAATTTGTATTATTAATGACTACTTGTTGTTTGAACTTGATACTCTGAGTTAGAACAGCTCACAAAGTTACATTATAAATTCAAGAAAACTAGCTTTTTCTTGTCAAAGTAAAATATATTTATATATCCTTTCAACTTATATTTTAAAATTTAACTAACTAACTATATTTATATCACTTGCCTTTTCGAGTTAAGTTAACTCATGTTTTTAAGGCAGCAATTGAACTTAAAATTGCAATTTAAGCTAACACACATTTTCAAATTTAATCCCCTTTCTCCACTAATAACAGCAAGTTCACCAGTTTCCTAAAGAAAAACAAAATACACTGAATATACTTACAACTCATATGTTCAAAAACATTTATTTTCCAGACTTTTTCCTCATCAAATACAGTTTTCACAGATTTGACGAGCCTTAAAGCGAGTGTAAATCAGAACATTTATCTCCAAGACAACATGTGTGAAAGTTAGACTATATTAAATGAGAACATTCTAACCACACGATCTAAATCCAGTATATTCATAAAACACATTTAACATTAGTTTGCTTAAAGTGCTGTAAACATTAACATTAAACAATTGCAGCACAAACTCAATAAAATCAGCATCATCACACAAACAGTCCAATATAATAAAGTGCTACAAGATCAATGTCTTAGCAATCTCACAATGACAGTGATGAGAGGGATGTTTTTTGTAAAGAACATCATTTCAACACAATACTGAAAGTTTTTGTTTATAGAAAAAGAACTGAACAAATTTTTACAAGAGCACCTTCTAGAAGTGACAATGAAACTTAAAACATAGATGATACAGTTTGTACCTCAGGATTCTGTTTCTCAATCCATGTACTCGAGCCAAAGCCTGCTCTGGTCTGATCTTCATCACCACTCTCTGAAGAAAGTCAAAGGAATACTTCATGTCATCTGGGTACTTGGGATTGACACAGTAGATGACACCCATAAGCATGGCAAAGCTCTGTGCCACATCTTTCATGTTGTGAAGCACAATGGTCTCCTCCACCACAACTGCCACATCGAAGGTCTCGTGTGGAATGGGATCCTGTTCACCACCTTCACAGGCTATCAGGAGGCCAAGCTGCATCCCCTTCATGGCATCAACCAAAGTGTCAACATGAGCCTTAAAAAGAAGAAATAATACATGACCATTTTTGTGTGGTTTAACAACCTGTATGCCTTGACACTTTAAAGAATAGTTCAGTTTTTTGAAGTGGGGTCATATGATGCTCTTCCGTTCAGTGAATGTATACTCTGACACACACACTCCCAGTTTGCAGAAGCATAGAGCATAAACGGCCCAGAAACAAAGCAATAAAAACTGGTGTGAATGAGGCCAACAACAAAAGATGTATTAAACATGTAAAAGAAGCTCCACCTGAAAACAAGCTGTTTAAGTGTTCACCATATTTAAAGTTTTTTTCAGTGCTTTACTTTATTGTCAGGCAGCCCTTGTTTTTGACAGGAACTTTTTCATCTACAGAGCTTCTGTTTTCTTGTACATGAGCAAAGGTGTGCCTGCTGTGTATCATATTACACCAAAGATTACCAAGGTGAAGCACTGAAAATATCCTAAATATGTAGGACACATTAACTAATGCTGACTTTTTTTTTTAAGTAGGACTTCTCTTACATGGTTAAATTGTCCTCTGTTATTGGTCCCATCCTTAACAGTTTTTCACTCAGTTTCTGTACTAGCACTGTGCTCCATTACAACTCCCCACTCCTGCTTGCCCCCAACCATACATGGCCAAAAACCACAAAAAGGTTTCTAAAAATTTGAAGATACCAAAAAAAAGTGAAAGAGAAAAATGTAAACATACAGTTGTTGAATTACAAAATTGTTGACTTACATCACACATCCTGATGACAGCTGATGGATCTTCCCCTGATATGTAGAGTGGCAAACCAAGCAGAGCAGCAACCTGTCTCCTTTCATTTGTGTCCTTCAAGATATATGAGACATGCAGTGAGATGAAAATATTTTAACAAACATAAATAGTCCCTAATTTTCCAGCCAGTTCTAGACAGTTCTACTTACATCTTTCACAAGGCAGTCCAAAATGTCTTTGAGAGACTTCTTTCCATTCTTTTGGTTGCTGCTTTGTCTGCCTCCAGCAGTCTTGGGACCAGGCCATCAAGTTCATCAAGAAAAGATTCCAGAAGGTCTGTAGTGATGATTCTCCTGAATTCTGCTCTAATCTGAAGTGATAAAACAGAAAATAAAACATTTCTCAATAGGACACAGTCCATACTGTCTTAACATATCATTAAATCTCGTGGTGGAATTAATGCAAAGCGTGTGATCACCTGTCTCTCATGGAACATAGCTGGCCATCGGGAAATGAGCTCTGTGATGTTTGGGTGATCTCTAATAATCTCTTTTCTGTGCTGGGAACACTTAGCAACCATCAGAGGTTCTAGCAGCTGGTCATCAGGGTCCCTCTTCAGCATTTCAACCTCCATCATCTTGCGCTTCTCCTCCATATTTTCAGGACTCTGTCCTTCAGGTGGATCAGGACAACAACAACAACAGTTAGGGTTGAAAAAGGATGTGTGAGCATATTAACGGTATTCTTAAATGACTTTCGTTAGTAGTATAACCATATCTGTCTGGCTGACATAGGAGGTCATCTTCGCTGCTGTTATCAATGGGGTGGCTGCTTTCATGATTGTAATTGCCCAAATAAGGACACCTAATGCACTCAAACAACAACATCAAATATGTTTCATTATGGAGACACAGAGTCCCCTTCTATATCTGAAAATTCAAGCCTAGAAAGATTTAAAAACAACCAACCGACCCCCGAAAAAGGCCTGGGATCTATGCGAGTCACGTGAATGCCACTTCGTTAAAATAACATCACAGTCAACTCGACTATAAAATGTTATCTTCACCTGTTCGCTGATCTGCTCCACTCTCGGGTTAAAAAAAAGGGACCCGGCTAATTGCTGGCACTATGACACAGAGCCTTTCCCGGGCGCTAACTCACCTGCAAACAGCACCGGTACCATTCAAAACTTTAACCAAGCGCAACTATTGTGCTTCTGAGAGAGTGAATCCTATAAAACTCGTAGAGCCGCCTGTATTTCCTCATAATAAAAAGTTTTATAAGTGCACCGGAGTACGGTTTAGCTAGGTTCCCCTCCACTAACTGTACTTGGCAGTAACAAGCCGTTGTTTCAATGTACTGTGTTTAAACATGTTACAAAGACGGAAAATAATTTTTTATAACATATTTACACATTTGATTGCATTTAAAAAATATCTGATAAGTGCAAATTACCTTATTTCACTCGATCCTCATCCAGAAAAAATCCCGCTGAAAATCCGCCAGCTCTCATCCAGATCTTGCTGACAAAAAATAATCATCCGCGACTTCGCTTTCCACGTCCTCAATTTGCTCAGGTGGTGTTCATCTTCCCCTGTCAATAGGCAAATGCAACTGGGTGGAGCACCTGCTCAAACTTGACTAAAATATTATATCATAATTAGTCCCTTATCAGATCAAAACCTAAATTTCTGGCACTATTTGTACCGCGCATTAATATCACCACCACGCCAGTGGTTCTCGTCATTTTTTAAGAGTTCCGGTTACCATTTTAAAACTCAGATTGTTAAGTTATGTTGACACACTTAAATTTACATTTCATTGTACTGGCTTACAACCATAAGTTGCAATGCCAATAACTAACGAAATTAAGTTGAAATTTTATAACTCATTATATTAAATGGAATTAAATTATAGAAACAAGTTATGATAACTAATTGAGGGTATTAGTTTTTACAGTGCAGCGATAATGAGAGGGATGCTCTCTCTGCCAGGTTATGTTCACTGATCAGATACAAAACAACTGATCAGCTGTCAAAGGAAATAATTAGGACCATAATGTCCCCATGATGGCACGGTCCATTCAGACTTCCTCTACACAGGTGAGCTGCTCTCTGAGGCCCCTCCCTGCTCATTGATCAGCCTCAGATCTCCTTTAATCCATAAAACCTGATCACAGAGTCAGAGAGCAGCTGTCTCTGTCCTCTGACACTTTCAACTGCAGCATTCAGTTCAAGAGGAAACTTTAAATGTGTATTTATGCCATAAATGTCATGTCCTGGGCCGGTGGCCCAGTGTTTTGTTTTCTTGATATGGTTTCCGTTTTCTCAGGTTGCTTTGTTATCTGTTATAGTTGCCCTCAGTTATTTCTAGTTCCTTGTCTCTCTGTATTCTGTGTCAGGTTTGCGTCTCTGTTCCCTTGTCATACTTCCTGTTTTATTTTGATATCCATCCAGCCCCTGTCTGTTGTATTCAGTTTTGCTTCCCTCTGGTCTCGTCTTAGTTATCAGTGTCACCTGTGTTCCCACCTGTTTCCTCTTCCCTCATCAGCCCTTCTGTGTATTTAAGTCCTGCGTTTTCTCTGCCTGTTGTCGCGTTGTTGATGTTACTGCCTCCAGTGGCCCCTCGCTGTGTGTCTACCTGCTCCTCCCCGGTTTCCGTTTTAGCGTTATTCCCAGTGTAGGTTTGTTTTTGTCTTCTGTTTATATCTTAATAAACCACTTTAAGTTCACCCTCTCCTGAGTCCTGCGTTTTGGGGTCTACCCGCTCCAGCCACACAGCCTACCATGACAGAACGACGCGACCATTACAAAGACCCCACAGACTCAGACCTGCAGGAACGACAGCGAGTGGTACAGGCTTACCGGCAGGATAAATTGAGGTGGAAGCCGTGGCTCATCCCAGAGCACGAGTCACGGTTCCAGGGCACTCGTCTCGCCCTGGGTGGTCCTGGCCAAGGAGAGGAACCACTGCGTCGTCACTCGCCGCGTTCTCCCTCTCTGCAGCCTCAGCTCCGCTCGCGAGCTGCGCCACAGCAGCTGTGTGAAATGACTGCCGCACAGCAGCCACCTGAGCCTCGAGGGATCCGGCTCAGTGGCTTTTCAGTTTCACCGAACCCGCCACCTTCTGCTGTGTCTCTTGTCAGCTCCGCTCCCCCTTCAAAACCGGCAGTGGGGGCAGCAAGGCGGAGCTCTCTCACTCCACCCCTGAATCTGTCCCTCCTTTCCCCGGCTCGTCAGACATGGTTAACGACACTGCTCCACCGTCCTTGACAGCCAGATCAGACATTTGTAACAAGGCATCCAAGCTCTGTATCCTGTGGTTCTGGCTACCCAGTGAGGAGCTGGGGAATACCATCGCCCACAGGATACATGACATGTTGACAGAACACACCTGGCTTATGGATTCCTTGCCCCGGCTAACCCAGTGTTATGCTGAACAAATACTTCATTCCGCAGCCCTCACTTTCCCCTCTGTGTCTCCCAAGGTGACTGTTTCCAACAAACCGGCTAAAGAAAAGACTGTGTTTCACACCTGGACTCAACCCTGACGCTCCATCCTCTGTGCCTCATGCTCCTGCACCCGTACCTGTTCCGCAGGTGGGGACAGCCATGGACGAGCCTGCTCCTGCACCCGCTTCTGTTCCGCGGATGGGAGCACCAGCGCCTCAGCCACCTACGCCGCCTGTAACAGTCACCCCTCAGCCATTTCAGTCAGCAGCAGCTCCAGCAGCTCTCCCTCACTCAGCTGTAGCTCCAGCCTCCGCGCATCCCCAGTGTTCGCAGTCAGCTCCAGCCTCCGCGCATCCCCAGTGTTCGCAGTCAGCTCCAGCCTCCGCGCATCCCCAGTGTTCGCAGTCAGCTGTAGCTCCAGCCTCCGCGCATCCCCAGTGTTCGCAGTCAGCTGTAGCTCCAGCTCTCCCTCAGTCTGTCTCCACGCAGTCAGCTCTCCCGCAGTCAGCTGGGAGCGCGGTCGGCCTCCAGTGTCTTCTCCTCGTCGCCGCCGCCGCTGGGAGCACGGTCGGCCTCCCTCATCCGGACTCTGCTTTGTGGCCCCTTGGCCTGTGCGGCCCCCTGAACTGTGTATTTTTGTTTTGGTTTTCCCATGGACTTCCCTGAACTGTGGACTGTTTTTCCCCTGCCGTTTGCCGTTTTTGTTTTGTTTTGGCTCCTGTTCTGTTCATTGTTTCTGACCTTTGTGTGGACATTGGAGCTTTCTGGCCTTGTGCCGTCGCTTTTTGTTTCATCCTGTTTTTGCTTCTCGTCCCTGTGTTTTTGTTGTTTTTGGACTGTTTTTCAGCCTGGTGCCATTGCTTTTGTTGGTTCTGTTCCTTTTGTTTGTTGTCTCTTTGCCCTCGTGTTCTGATCTTGCCCCAGTGCTTCCTTGTGTTTTGGTTTTTGTTCCCGGACTTTGGTGCCCCCTGCTTGGTTTTGTTTTTGTTTTTTCCCCAGTGTTTTGGTTTTGTCCCTGGGCCTTCTTCCTTGCTGCTCCCTGCCTGGGTTTTGTTTTTGTTTCGGGCCCTCCTTCCTGGTCCCCCGCCTCCCGCCCTGGTCTGGTTTTTGTTTCTTGTCTTGGCCGTCGGGAGCCGGCCTTTGAGGGGGGGGGTACTGTCATATCCTGGGCCGGTGGCCCAGTGTTTTGTTTTCTTGATATGGTTTCCGTTTTCTCAGGTTGCTTTGTTATCTGTTATAGTTGCCCTCAGTTATTTCTAGTTCCTTGTGTCTCTCTGTATTCTGTGTCAGGTTTGCGTCTCTGTTCCCTTGTCATACTTCCTGTTTTATTTTGATATCCATCCAGCCCCTGTTTGTTGTATTCAGTTTTGCTTCCCTCTGGTCTCGTCTTAGTTATCAGTGTCACCTGTGTTCCCACCTGTTTCCTCTTCCCTCATCAGCCCTTCTGTGTATTTAAGTCCTGCGTTTTCTCTGCCTGTTGTCGCGTCGTTGATGTTACTGCCTCCAGTGGCCCCTCGCTGTGTGTCTACCTGCTCCTCCCCGGTTTCCGTTTTAGCGTTCTTCCCCGTGTAGGTTTGTTTTTGTCCTCTGTTTATATCTTAATAAACCACTTTAAGTTCACCCTCTCCCGAGTCCTGCGTTTTGGGGTCTACCCGCTCCAGCCACACAGCCTACCATGACAATAAACATGTGTCCCAGCCTCATAAACATGAGTGGATAATGTTAAAGCCTCCCCCAGACAGACTGTCAGGACTCCTCAGTCTCCACATGCATACTCCTCCTCCTCCATCCTTTCCTGACTTTTATGGTAATAATGTGAGTGAAGCTCCTCCTTGGTCTCACAGATGCAGTTCCAGTAGGTTTCTCTGTTTCACTGTCACAGACAGAGAGGTCAGTGAGCAGGATCCTATCAGGATTCATTTCAGGAGTTCTCTGATTACTTTGCTTTGGATTCCATCATGATGAGGAGCAGATACTCTGAGGAGCCTCTTGGATTCCTGACAGCAGTAAGTGATCTGAGACCTTCTGTTTTACACAGTTTGAACTACTCAGTAATAGATGTTCATGTTAACCAGGTCACAAATATACAGTGAGATAATTTTGAAGTCCTTTGATGGTGATGATGTTCTTTAGTGATGATTGATGATCAGAGAGGTTATGTTGGTGGTGTTCTGTGGAGATTATTCGAGAAATGAATCTTTTACGCA
The DNA here is from genome assembly GCA_013435755.1 of Amphilophus citrinellus. Classification (NCBI taxonomy): domain Eukaryota; kingdom Metazoa; phylum Chordata; class Actinopteri; order Cichliformes; family Cichlidae; genus Amphilophus; species Amphilophus citrinellus. The sequence goes on from CM024194.1 coordinate 9,113,853, forward strand.
CTCAGAGCAGCTGCAGAGTCTCCGCTTTTCTAATGACGCACTTTATGATGGTGCTGCAGTCCAACGTAACACGTCGCTACGTAACACGTCGCTACGTAACACGTCGCTACGTAACACGTCATTTCGATGCGACTTCCTTACGACGTGCTGAATCAGATGTGGACACTTCGAGCAGCTCAAACACAAACCATTTCACCTTAATTTAGTCTTGTGTAGTTCACGTTTAAACTCAGATTGCTGTTCTAGAACGTTCTAGTGTTGGATCAGCAGAATTCAAGAACACAGAAATGGATGCTGGAGTGTGGCGGCTCTGCACTCCGCTGTTACTCAGAGTCCTCCTGTTCGTCTCTGCAGGTGAGCTTTACCTGTTGAGACCAAACGCTGTTTCTCTGTGAGATACAGAGTTTGAAGTACAGTAGAATTAATTTCATGTTGATTCACTTTGTGTGTGTGTGTGTGTGTGTGTGTGTGTGTCAGTCATTGTGTGTGTGTAGCTGCTTGAGAAGTGAACAGTTGTACTTTGACCTTTAACCTCTCTGCTCTGTGTTGTTTCCTCTTTCAGAGCAGAAAAACATCACAGCTGATCCTGGAGAGAACGTCGCTCTGACATGTCGAGCTCCAAACAACTGCATGATTGTAGAGTGGAGCAGAGCTGACCTGAGAGATAAATTTGTCGTTGTTAATCGGGAATGGTCAGTTTGTTCCAGTTGAGCAGCATCCATCCTTTAAGAACCGGGTGGATCTGCAGGACAGACAGATGAAGGATGGAGACGTGTCTGTGATCCTGAAGAATGTGACTGCAGCAGATAGTCGAACATACGAGTGTCGTGTCCAGAGGGATGGGTACAGTAGCATGCAGTTCGTGGATATCATCTACCTGAGAGTTGTTCCTCCTCCAGGTGAGTGAGCAGAGTTCAGTGTGTCTGTGATCAGAGGTGAAGCTGCTTCCTGGTTGTTGATGTTTGTTTCTAAAGATGTTGTTGATGAGACTTTGTAGAAAGCAGCTGGTCTGAGTGATGTGATCAGAGTGCAGTAGATAATGTCTGACAGCAGTTTGAAGAGGAAATGGATTCTGTTCTGTTCTTCACTCATCACCTACCTGACAGCTGACACCTCACACCTGTTTCTACCTGCAGGTCCAGGAGGAGACACAGAGGATGGAGTCAGCAGAGGATATCTTGGACTGATAGTGTGTCTGTCACTTTGTTGTTGTTGTTGTTGCTGTTGTCTACTGCCTGTTTAACATGTTTCACCTTGTGAGTGTCCTGCTGTCAGTGAATGTGGGGAAAATGTGAATACATTTTTGTCCTGAATTAGATTTCATATTTTACATGCTGCCAGTTAAGAAGCTCCAGTGTGTGTTTACCTTCAGTAGTTTTAATGAATACAAGTAGAACCATAAAACATTTGGATTTGTGTGTCTGACCTTAAACATATTTGCTGATTTTATGTCCATCCTGTTTTTTTCCCTTCAGTCCGAATAAAGTCATCTCAAAGTCTGAGCCCACTCTGTATTAAAAATCTCAGGTGATTAGCGTGCATTGATCAGTGCTTTGCAGTGAAATGATTTAGCCCATCATCTGCGCAGTAACACAGTGATGCACGGAGGAGGCAGCATCGTGCTGTGGGTGTTCTTCAGCAGCAGGGACTGCTCAGGGTGGAGTAAAGTACAGAGATCTCCTCAAACCTGTGCTACAGTGTTCAGATCCTCAGACTGGCCAAAGGTTCACCTTCCAACATGACATGACTGTCCACTGAGAGGTGCCATCCAAGCTTGAGAGGGTTTGAAAGAAGAAAATCCCCAAAATGCAGCATCATAAACCAAAGATTCGAGGCTGTATTTACATCTAAGTTCAGAGTAAAGGGTCAGAATACGTATGGAAATATGATGGCTCTGCTTCATTTTTTAATATAAGTTAAAAAAGCTCCTAAAATTTACTTTTAAATTTGTCATTATGGGGTACTGAGTGTAGATTAATGAGAAAAAAGAATTATAGATGTATATGGAATAGGGTTTAATCCCGTGACCCGGGATTCCCGGGAAATGCGATCAGAACCATTTCCCATTTCCCGGGAAACGTTAGCCGGGAAACCGGGAAAAAAGTCGCGCGTCGATTTGACTTTCAGAAAGAAAAGAAAGCTTCAGAATGTTAAATTTAAGGAAATATTGAGAGAAGGGTTCGTTTAATGCGAAAAGCATTACTCTTCATTTCAGGCACGTTCAGCCTCCGTTTAAGGCTTCAGCCTTCATCTCAAGCGTTTTCATAGAGGTATTACACAGTTGTACTTTTTTCCTCTTTAATTTGTTGAAATCGTAGGCAATGTATTTAGCCTAAGGTATTTTGTATTATGTAATTTTATATTATTATATATTGTTATATTGCATTATATAGCCTATAAAATATGCCTGCCCTGAACAATAAAGAAATATCTGTTTAACTTCGAGTGTTTCTTTTCCTCGTTTGCAGCCACTTACTAACAATCATGAATTAGGATACGGGCCTAATGTGTGAAGAAAGTATCATGAAATAGATTACTTTAACATATTTCGCTTTTAAAATGGAGTTGAGTAAAATGTATATTTTTTAGGCTATAAGGATTGGCCAGTTTTTCAAAAGACGATTCACAACGAACCTACTTTAACCCTCAGACACGGCGTTATAAATTTGCTGTTGCCAGAATGGCAATGACCAAGTCGTAGTGTATTACTCAAGGCCCTGTGTTATTAGTGTTAGTGTGTTAGTGGCTGAGCCTTCATCAATGCTGTGTGGACATGAACCGTATTGTTTTGCATCAGCAATTGTAAAATATCTTGGTATAATTCCATGTACAATGCAGGAATATTCGAATTATATTTGTTAAGGGAGTGTTGAGGAACGATACAACACCGCATAGCTCGAGCACTCGAATGCCGAGATGTAGGTTTTATTGCATTAATCAATCCAACGTTACCCCCTACTGGGCATAACAGGACATAGCTGGAAAGCTACCTCTACAATATCAAAATAGGTTAAGCCCGACACAGGCTACAGAAGGCCGAATTAAAATAAAAAAAAAAAAAAATTTTCCCAGGATGGCTCGTCATTTCCCGGGATTTGATTCATGTCATTTTTGGGAAAAATATTAAACCCTAATATGGAAGGATCAGGATGCAGCATAACAAGAAAGTGAAGGGGGGGGGGGGGGGGGGTCTGAATACTCTGTGAACCTGAACCCAGACTGTGACAAATAAAACTCACATTTTTATTTCCAAAGTTTGAAGCATCAGCAGGAGAAAATGTGCAGCCAGTGTGAGCACCTCTGTGAGGCACACAGAGCGAGAGTCAGCAATGATCTTAGAGTAGCCTATCAGTCCAGGAAGGGTCATAAGGTCATTGTACTGAGACAGAGATAATTCACAAATAATTTAAGATACTGTAGCTGCTGATTTTCAAAGGGGTGGAAATCCCCACAAATCCAAGGTCAGACCGCAAACTGCACAAACCCAGAGAGCTCCATCTCAGCCTCTGCAGGCCTCAGTTAGCACGTGACAGGTTGAAGCACAGCAGCGACACCATGTGGCAAAGAAATGAGTTACATCCACACGGCTGGCTGCCCTGTTCCTCTGCAGCAGCTCAGCATATCTAAGCAGTTCAGGACGATTAACGTGCACTGGACATTTTCATCTGTGTGCCTATAACACAGCAGCCCCAAACACACACCTGTGCACTCATTCATGCACTCTGCTGCTTCTACAGTGAAACTGTGAAAGACTCACTGCCTGTTATCACAGACACTTGATTCAGGATGAGCGAAAGATGCAGTGGAATATTTGACCTTTCTCTGGGTCTCTCGGGCTCCTGAACCTGCAGCACTTCAGTGTTTGAATAGAATCTTTATTGTCATTGTACACTCAAGTTTCACAGCGAGATTAAAGGTGCAGTCCTTCCTGGTGCCTCAAGAAACACTAAATAATAAAAAGTATAGTGATAACATATAAAAACAGAATACATAATATATAATAAGAAAAGTTAAATTAGACAAGAAAAGTCACACACACACACCAACGCACACACACACTCCACACTACCCCCCCACATTACTTTCCACTGGACAGTACAGTGCATTTCAGTGATAGTTCTGGCGGGAGAGCTGTTCCTCAGTCTGTTTGTTCTGGCCTTCATTGTCCTGAAGCATCTACCTGATGGCACCAACTGAAACCGGGAATGTCCAGGGTGTGAGGGGTCCTGGAGGATGTTCTGTGCCCTCCTCTGGCAGCGGGTTTGAACAGTTCCTGGAGGGAGGGCAGGGGACAGCCTGTGATCTGTTGAGCAGTGTTGATGACTCGCTGGAGTGTTTTTCTGTCTGCTGCTGTGCAGCTGTTGAACCACACGCACAGACAGTAGGTAAAGATGCTCTCTACAGAGCAACGGTAGAAGGACACCAGCAGATTTAGGGTGAGGTGGTTGCTCCTGAGAACCCTCAGGAAATGCAGTCTCTGCTGGGCCTTTTTGACAGCGCTGGTGGTGTTGATACTCCAGGTGAGGTCGTCCTCCAGGTGCACTGCCAGGAACCTGAAGTCTGAGACCAGCGGCTGAGTGACGTGTTGTCCTCCTAAAGTCTACTACCATCTCCTTTGTCTTAGTGGTGTTCAGGATCAAATTGTTCCCATTGCACCACCCTGACAGCTGCTGCACCGCATCCCGGGATGCCGACTCATCCCCCCAAAGATGAGCCTCACCACGGTGGTGTCATCTGCAAACTTTATAATGCAGTTGCTGGTGTGTATGGGGGTGAAGTCATGTGTGTAGAGGGTGAAGAACATTGTTGTTTTTGTCAACCATTTTAGTTTAAGTTTTAGTCTTTTGGATGAAAAAGCTTCTCAGTTTTAGTCATTTCTAAATGTGATAGTTTTAGTCCAGTTTTAGTCGACAAAAACTCAAATAATTTTAGTCAGCTTTAGTGGGAAAAAAAGAAGAAAATATTAGTCTTTACAAATTAATTTGAATAATTAGTGGTAACAGTGGAGTCAATTAGTCCAAAAACACAGTAAAAAAAACATTCTTACTTTGGAGATTGAGGCTTTATTTCTCACAGTTTGCTAAAGTGCAATGAACATACATGTGCCCAAAATATTAGCAATGGATGAGGAACACATGCTTAACCTGACCTTGTCTGCAAGGCAGTTAAATTGTACATTATATATAAAAACAGACACCATACAACAGGCTTTAACTAGTGTAAAATATCAGGGTGCTGAGCCTTCAGGTGCTGCCTAAGGTTTGTGCTGTTTCTTCCACCAAGTTTTAATCCACAGTTCCCGCCGTCTCCTTGGAAAATCATTCAGTTTTCCTTTTAAATGCCTTTTATATTGAAAATCAGTCCATAAATCTTTGCTTGGTTTGTGTCCACCGAGACCCTTCATCCAGCGTCCACCATGATCCATCAGTGATTAAATCATGTGTCAGACTCAAGACCTGCGGGGATCATCCGGCCTGCCATATAATTTTATATGATTTTATATAGTTATTATTAATAAATCGCAGGTAACTAGCGCTCCACCACTTATACTACAAATCCCACTATGCACTGCAACAGCTGCAGCGAAGGCCACGACCTGTGCCCTAACCTGTTTTCCCTGTTGTCAATGACACATTGATCAGTGATCAGCAGATAAAAACATCAGTCAGCACTTTTTACAGTGACATTTAAGCTGACTGACCCCCAAATGAAAAGTGGAAAACAGGGATTTTCCAAACAGGCCGACCACATTGTGCGGGGAAAAGAGCAGATCGGTGGGATGGAAATGGAAAAGCTGCAGAGGGAGACCTGCACAGGTGAGCTGACAGTGCGTCACTGCGTCACACAGCAGGAAACGCAGCAGCAAAGTCCTGAAGACACAACTTGAGCATCATAACACAGACAGAGAACTTTATAAGAGGCAAAGCTTTAAGTCACTGCAGTTTGGGAGGAAATAGTTTCAGAATTTGGTGACGTTCCTTATACACAGGTGTGATGAGCTACCTACTTTTGTTTACATGAAGGAAATTCATTTAACACTCACAGGTGTTTTGGACTGATTCAAAAAAAGCATCGACACATCAGTTTGTTCCTTTTTTCCATCATGACGAGGAGCAGATACTCCAGATTCTCCTGAATTACAGTAAGTGACCCGAGACCTGCTTGTTGTGTTAACATCAGTTTATCTTTTTTTTAGACTGCTGCCTGTGAGACACTCAATCTGAACTTGTGGTTTGATGATGAAAAAAATTCCAGATGTCTTTCAGCACATCTGTTTCTAATTAGGGATGACAGAACAGGAGAAACACCAGCCTACATCAGCACTTCTTTCAAAAGGCTTTAAACTCAGATTGCAGCGTCCTCTGTTCAGCAGCTCAAATGTTTCCTCCTCCAAAGCACCAACCACATTTTTATACACTGAAGTCATTCTGAAGGCCTTTGCCTGATGATAGTCGGCCAAAGGTTGGATTAAATAACTTTGGTCCCAGCACCAGTCCAGCTCAGTGGGTGAACAGGCAACAGTGTATCTCGTGGTCCTTTGCTGCGTGTCACCCCCCCCTCACCACTTTCCTGTCTGTCTTCACTATCATGTATGAAGGAAACAAACGCAGAAAAAACTAACTCTCGTCCCACTCTTCTTTGAGCATTTTCAATCCTTATTTTTATTCTTATTTACATGTTTGAAATGAAACAGTCAGTGGTTGTTGGTTTCATCCCTTTCATGATGACTCATGCATTTATGATTCTGGTTCTTTCCAGCGTGGAATCCCACTGTCACTCTAATGCGACGGACGTCTTTTCCCAGTCACTCACTTTCTGCTTTAAAGCTTAAATTTGCTCTCATGTCATCAGATTTTAAGCTCGGGGTCTGTTACTAACTCCAAAGACCAGCAGACTCAGAGTTCAGAGCAAACTAAGAGGTGCACAGAGAGAAATGTTTGCTGTGACGGAGTCGCTCTGCTGCACTTCGCTGTGTGTCTGCATCTCTGTGTTTGTCTCTGCAGGTGAGATTTGGAAGTAAGACATACCACAGAAATCTTTTCATACTCATTCAGTTTGTCTGTGCGTGTGAAGGAGACTGTGTGAACTGAACATCTGTAATCCAGATGTGACCGAGACAAAGACGTGTGGTGTGTGTGTCAGTGTGTTCACTTTTATCAGGACATGCTTCTGTGGAAGCTGCACATGTGACACAGCAGCTGCCTGTTTGCTGTAGATAATATTAATAGATAATATATAATATTAGCGTCATCTACCTGAGTGTTGCTCCTCCAGGTGAGTGAGCAGAGTTCAGTGTGTCTGTGATCAGAGGTGAAGCTGCTTCCTGGTTGTTGATGTTTGTTTCTAAAGATGTTGTTGATGAGACTTTGTAGAAAGCAGCTGGTCTGAGTGATGTGATCAGAGTGCAGTAGATAATGTCTGACAGCAGTTTGAAGAGGAATTGGATTCTGTTCTGTTCTTCACTCATCACCTACCTGACAGCTGACACCTCACACCTGTTTCTACCTGCAGGTCCAGGAGGAACCACAGAGGATGGAGGGAAGGAGGAAGGAGGGAAGGAGAGAAGGATGGAGGATCTGCTGGACCGACAGTTGGTCTGTCAGTCTCTGCTGTGCTTCTTGTTGCTGTTGTTAGCTTAGTGATCTACAACAAGCATAAAGATCCAAAGGGTCAGGATTTACATGGTTTGTATTAGTGTCCAGCCTCCAGCTGAACTGCAGCCTGTTTACATGTAAAAGCATGTCTCAGGTGGGGTGCTCGAGGGGGCTCTATCTGGTGACTCCATTGTTCTGCCTGGAGGCTTCAACACTCATGTGGGCAATGACAGTGAGACCTGCAGGCGCGTGACTGGACCTGAATGGTGTTTTGTTATTGGACTTCTGTACAAACCACAGTTTGTCCATAATGAACACCATGTTTGAACATAAGAATGTCCATAAGTGCACATGGCACCAGGACACCCTAGGTCGCAGGTCGATGATCGATTTCGTAATCATATCATCAGATCTGCGGCCGTATGTTCTGGACACTCGGGTGAAGAGAGGAGCCGAGCTGTCAACTGATCACCACCTGGTGAACTCACATCATCTTCCTGAGAGTTTATTACCCAGGTGAGTGATCAGAGCTGAGTGTGTCTGTGATCAGAGGTGAAGCTGCTTCCTGGTTGCTGATGTTTCTTTGTGTGTTGTGTGGATGACCTGCTGGATGTTGGAGGCAGACAGATGTTTAGCAGCTGTTGGCTTTTTGGCTGCTAGTCTAGAGTTCAGAGGTCATTGTTTGGGTAAGGTTAGAGGTAGAGCTGCCAGCTGTACTGTAAAATACGGAATCGTCCTTTTTTTGGCAAATAAATGTTGCGTCCTGTATTGTCTGTCACACACACACATAAACACTAACTGTAACAATTAAGCACAGAATAAAATACAGGAAATACTAAGGCAGCAAAATTGTCGTGAATGGCACTGCTGTCACCGTTTCCTAGCGACAGACGTCACACACCTGCACCTTTTAACAATGTCCGCCACGACGTCACCAGAAATGAAAACGTATACAAAGATACAGACGTGAGTGGGCAGACGCACATCCACGGCTGAACAGCGTCAGTGGGGATGAGTTTGAGGCAAACTGTAACAATTGTCGGCGAGTATGTTGAGTGCACATGGCGGGCTGTCTGATATAAGGCAGCATGGGTCAGGGGAGCACCGCTGCAGAAAGGTCAGAGGTCAGAAAAGCCAGCATCAGTGTCGCAGTGCTTCATACCACAGTCATCTCCGGACACTGATATGGTACAGAACACTATGTTATTATTGATTCAGTTTCCTGTTGTGCTTTAGCAGACTATTGTGGTTTGATTGATTGTTTAGGATGTTGAGTCTGAATGATCATTAATTGAATATATAGTAGTATTAGTACACATATACTGTATATGGTTATTGAAAGAACAAATCATGCCAATAGATTAACAGTAAACCTCTGATTCTTGAGACTTTGCCAAATCATGTCCCACCAAACTGTCACTGTGTCACAATATGGTGACAGTTTTAATAAATATGTAAAAAACATATTTTTATAAAAGTTATATACTGCAGCTTGAAGTTACATTAAAATCTCATCTTATTTAGTTCAGTAGTGCACACTCTACAAAAACAGATTAGATTAGGTGCACTTTGTTATGTATTTGCATGTAATGTAGCCTTATTTAACAGCACTTTATATGCAACAATCTTTCACAATAAATTCTTCACTGCTTCATTAACAGCAGTTTGGTTTGATTCCTGTGTTTCAGGTCATATCTGCCTCTCTCACTGAGGGGGACGTCCACACACACACACACACACACACACACACACACACACACACACACACACACACACACACACACACACACACTGCCTCTGCACCAATAGTAAAGCTGGTGCTCAGAGGAAGAGGGTGGGGCTTTACTTGGTGTCAGTGAGAGAAATGAAAAAAAGCTCAAATGAGTGAGAAGGACGATGAAGGAAACATCTGTGCTGTGTCTGCTCTGTAAGTAGAATCTCTGTGTTTGTTTGAATTATTGACCTTTGACTGTCTGCTCTCCTGATAACTGATGATGGAGGAGAAGACATGAAAAACTAATCAGGCTGAATTCAAGTTCAAACACCATGAGGACCAACTGCAGGTCTGAACTGACTCTTTATCTTTGCTCAGGAGTCCAGGAAACACAGCAGCTCTGATTAGGCCCAATACATTTTTTAAGTATTTCACACTTTTTGGTGTTGTCCAAACTTTACTGAAACTTGTTGCTGCATCAACTCTAAAATGAGCAGATCTATCAGAAAGAGACGAGTTTGTGGGTCTGTCAGCTGTTTGTGTGGAGATGTTCTTTGTGTTCATGTCAAACCAACCTGAGTGTCATTTCTCTTTAGTTCTGATCTCACTGCTGAGCTGCACAACAAACCAAGGTCAGTAACCTTCTTCTGTCACAGCTTCAACCTGATAAATGCTCACTAATATGACCTGTTTGGCTTCATGTTTCATTGTAACCCTCACAGCTCGTCTGACTGTGAGTCCCGGCAGCTCTCAATTTTTTCTTCGAGACTTTGTGTCTCTGAGCTGTGAGGAGGACGACAGCTCTGCTGGATGGACTCTGAGGAGGAACACAAGCTACGCACAGAGGACTCAGTGTGGAGATGGGTGGGGAAGATGGTCTGGTTCTTCCTGTAAGATCAGTCACATGTACAAATGGTACAGTGGAGTTTACTGGTGTGAGTCCAGAGAGGGTGCCATCAGTAACATGGTTAATCTCACAGTCTCTGGTAAGCTGAGTGTGTGGAGTTAGTGTTGATGAAGCTGTGTGTAAATGGATGAAATGCTGTAGTTTGTCTCTGTGTTGAGGTGGATCAGTGATCCTGCAGAGTCCTGTCCTCCCTGTGATGGAGGGAGATGACGTCACTCTGCTCTGTCAAACAAAGACCCCTCCCTCCAACCTCCCAGCTGCTTTCTATAAAGATGGCTCCCTCATCAGGAAGCAGCCTACAGGTCACATGACCATCCAGCATGTTTCCAGGTCTGATGAAGGCCTCTACAAGTGTGACATCAGCGGTCATGGAGAGTCTCCATCCAGCTGGATCACTGTCACAGGTGACACACTCACCTGTCTGTGTTTCTGCAGGTTTCAACATTCACAATGTGACCATAACTTAATGACTGTGTTTGCTTTATTTTAGAGAGACACACCACCACACCTCCACCTACATCCACACCTTCTCCTGGTTCCACCTCCATCACTCTTTCTCCATCACTTTCTCCTCCTGTTCTCTCTGTGATCTCCTCTGTTGGATCAGTCTGTGTTGTGGTTCTACTGGTGTTACTGGTTCTGCTGGTGAGACGATGCGTTCACAGGAAACCTGAAGGTGAGACTCAGACCTTGGAATTTTATAGGCTTTAGTTTGTTGAATATTAATATGAATTATATCTGCTGAACTAGAACAGGCTGCAAATGTGAATGTCACTGATAACATTACGTATTGTGACCTCAAACTATCACATTGTCAGTCAAAGCAAATCAAATCAGTGTGAGGACGGTGATTGTAAAAACATTTTATCCAAAAACAAGACTAATTGTCACGGCCGGCCGCTGTGCAGGCAGGAAGGAGGACCCCAAAATGCAGACTCCAGGAAGGGTGTAATAGCTCACATGTTTATTTACACCAATATTTAATACAAACACACTATAGACTAAACATGAACTCTCCCCAGACTACACCAGATGGGGGAGAGCCGCGAAACAGACTAGACTTCACTCACTAACATGACTGAGCATAGGACAGCGGACAATGACGCAACCACAAGCACAGAAATCACAAGACTTAAATACACAGAAGGTAATGAACAAATGGAAAACAGCTGGGAGGGAAGTACAGGAAATAAACTAAACCCAAAGCATACAGACCAAGAACCTACCAAAATAAAAGAGGAAGTAACTTGACACCTGACATAGTACACCCAGACTAAACACCTAAGGACAGGAAGACAGAAACCATAATAAAACAGAACTATACAAGAACATGAAACACTGGGGCACCGGCCCAGGACCAAGAAACTAATGAGAACACACAAAACTGCAGACTGACTAGACTTTGATCAACTTCAGTATTATTGTTTCAGACTATATTTATATGAATGATTATAAGGACATTATCAAGCATGTGCATGAATTTGCATTAAGTCAGAAATATAAAAAATTGTAACCATAATATGTATAATAATAATTTTTAACCATTTACCCACAAAGCACCTTTTTTAACAGTTTACATTTATACTTTGATCTTTTTAAATAGAAATATTTGTTTCCTTCACCTTTCAGAATTGAATCTTCTGATCATCTTAATCAAATGTCACCTCTGTCTTTAAACTTTCACCCTGAGCTTTCTGAACGTTGTTGTTTGCTGGACTTTGTGTTTGTGGTCTGTGGTTAACTGAAGCTAACAGCACACACACACACACACACACACACACACACACACACACACACACTTACACGATGGGGTAACTTTAAAAAAAGAAATAACAGACCTTTTAAAGTTAATTTGTTTCTTTATATTTAACCTTTTAATGTTCAGCTTCTCGGTGTCATAGGTGCTGCTGCAGTGATGTCATCTGTGTGTGTTTTAATGTGCAGACAGAGATTCAGCTGCAGTCGACTCAGCAGTGAGAACTGAAGACGTCACTTACAGTCAAATTATCATCAAAGACAAGAAAACCAAAGCAAAGATGAGAGGTACAGCTGCTCTTCTTTGTCTCCATCATGTTTCAGTTCTACACACTGAGGCTTTGCTTTAAGCTGCATGCTAACATTAGAATGCTAACAGACTGATATTTAAGAAGTGTAATGTGAATTATGTTCATCATGTTCATAGGTAACGTTTCCTTTGAGCTTTGGTCATTTTTGTGTTGGTTGTTTATAAAAAAGTAACAAATTCTCAAAAAGCCCAATCGTGCCCTTTTTGGTGTAACATTGACCAAGCAGTAACTTGGAGGAAGACTTTTGGCAGCACCAAAACTGAACAATAAGTTCCAAAGCAGTCCAGATTAGGCCCAGATGTGTCTGCTATCTGGTTTTGGTGCACACATTTATAAGCACGATGAATTTGTTGTTAATATGAGTTGTATAAAAAGAATAACTGCACAGATTAAATGTCCTTAAATGTAACGATTCATTTACTTCTCCGGAGTCGTGCATGTAAAACCAAACCACCGACTTCCTGTTTTTTACTACAGTTAACATGAAGCACATGAGGCTTCTCAGTGTGTTCTGGTTTGGCTTCAGTTTATCTGCTCCACTTGAAATGTGTTATCGATGTGTAGTACATTCAAAAAAAAAAAAAGAGAAGATAACACCTTCATGGCCGTCTGACTTGTTTTTCACAGAAACAACAACCAGTTATTTCAGGTCAGTTGTTTCACAGCAGAGGTGTGGAATGGAAAAAAAACTGTGAAAACCTAAATTGAGTTTCCATAGCTGTAGTGTTATAACAGTACAGCAGTGTCACAGAGTTGTACAGAGAGTGATGCAGTTACAGTCTACTCAGCAGTGAGAACCAAAGAAAAAACATCAGACCAAAGAAGAACAGAGGTACTTCTGCCTTTTGTCTTTTACTCTGAACAGAGTCATGGTGGAGAGTGGACTCAAAAAAGCAGATGGTACGTAACACTTCAAGGGATTTATTAACTGCAAAGGTTTAGGGAGGTTTGTCAACAACAGGTGGAGGGCAGGACTCCTTTGGTGATGCTCCACCATTAAGCTTAATGCCTCACAAGAGTTGATCCTTGAATCACACTCCACTGTGCTGTGTCTCGTACTCCAGTGTTCCAGCCTCTAGAGAGAGAAAGGAGACTAAGGGTGAGTTGACATTTAGCAGGGAGCATTTCTACTTACAAGGGCCTGCTTCTCACTCACTGGAGGGTAAGCAACAATCCGATTTCGAGCGTAGGACTTCCTCCACATAAGTAGGCCGGGTGATGATCAGATTGTCAGCAGCTGCAGAACCAGTCGGGGTCACAGGCAACTGAGGAAGAGAGGAGGTCTGCCTCTACAACACAAGGATTGGTTGGTGGGAAGGTCAGAGCACCAGACACAGAGAGCAAGGCAGCTGGATCCGTGACAGCACAACCCCCTCAATGGAAGCCTCCTGGCGACCCGCCCATGGCAGCAGCAGCCCCAGCATGAAAGTCCCGGACCAGCTGAGCATCCAAGATGGCAGACCGCGGAACCCAGCAGCGCTCCTCTGGGCCATACCCCTCCCAGTCCACGAGATACTGAAGACCCTGACCCCAACGACGAACAGCCAGAAGACACCGAACTGTATAGGCGGGCCCCCCAGCAACCACCCGGGCAGGCGGAGGGAGGTCGGCAGGAGGGCAGAGAGGGCTGGAAACAACAGGCTTGACTTGGGACACATGGAAAACATTATGAATCCTCATATTACGAGGCAGCTTTAGCCGAACTGAAACAGGGTTCACCAGGGAGTCAATAACAAATGGGTCAATATAAGTTGGATTGAGCTTTTTGGATTCATATCTGAGTGGAACATATCTGGTGGACAGCCATACCTTCTGGCCGGGGTGACAGGAAGGAGCAGGGACCCGGTCTTCGATCTGAAATCCGCTTGTTTTGTTCCTTGGTTTGTAAAAGAGCAGCCCGGGCAGCTCTCCAGACCCTCCGACAATGGTGAACATGACGCTCCACAGAGGGGACAAACAGCTCTTCTTCAGTGGTAGGAAACAGAGGCGGTTGGTAGCCAAGGGATGCCTCAAAGGGGGGAGAGACTGGTTGCCGTGGAGACCATGGAGTTTCGGGCATTCTCAATCCATGAGAGCTGTTGACTCCAAGAAGAGTGATTGGTGGAGGCCACACAGCGAAGCACCGCTTCCAATTCCTGGTTTTCTCTTTCAACTTGCCCATTAGTCTGTGGATGATAACCATAAGACAAGCTCACCTTGGCTCCAAGGCTTCAGCAGAATTCTCTTCAGACCCGTGACATGAACTGGGGCCCCCAATCACACACAATGTCAAGGGGTATGCCATGGAGATGGAAGACACGATCAGTCAATAAACGGGCAGTCTCCAACGCTGACGGCAGTTTAGGGAGGGCCACAAAATGAAGAGAAACGGTCAATAACTGTTAGCACCACCGTGTTGCCTGTTGACGGTGGTAGCCTGGAGACAAAATCAACTACGATGTGTGACCATGGTCGCCCACGTGTTGCAAGAGGGCGGAGCAGTCCGGAAGGCAAAGAGTTGGCACACTTGTTCTGTGCACAAATGGGGCTAGATGAAACATACTCCTGTACCAACCCCCTCCCGGGAGGGGGTTAATACTAATTAGCAAGCTAATGCTAACCGCTAAAAGCTGCTCCCACTTGTTAATTGAGTGACAGTGCCTGCACATGTAACCAGAAAGCACCTCTGAAGCCTAATCAGTCTTTGTGGACCTGTAGTTACATTTCTCGAGGTGCATGTCAGGTTAGGTTCGGAGAGGATTTTCAGTTATGTACATAGGACCAACACAGAACGCTAACCCAGGCCTTATTTGATCAATATAGAGTGATAATTTTGCATATAATCCAGAAGTGTTAGACTTATTTATCATGCATTTAATGTGCCTAAGAGTGCCATTTACTTCCATTAATGGGTTTGCAGAAATCAGGTAAAAAGCATACACTGTCATGATCCTGGGCCGGTGGCCCAGCGTTTTGAGTTTCTTTTGTTGTACTTTTCAGGTTGTTTTCTTGGTGTTTTGGTTTCTCTGTTGTTTGAGTGTGCGGTTTGGTCTCCTTTGTTTCGTTTTGTGTATGTTCCCTTTGTCAAGTTTTCAGTGTTAAGGCTGCGTCTGTTATGTCTAGTCAGTTCCTGTTTTATTTTGACAGTCTCGTGTTCCTTGTGCTTTGTGTTTAGTTTTGCTTCCCTTTTGTCATTAGGTTCATTCATTTCACCTGTTGTTCCCAGTTGTTTCCCCTCACCCCTCGTTTCCTCTGTGTATTTAAGTCTCAGTGTTGTTTAGTTCAGTGTTCGGGTCCTCGTCAGTTTGTCCCTGTGCGTTTTGTCTTCTGGTTTCGAGTTTTCAAGATTCTAGTTTCAAGTTTCATGTTTTGAGTGTATTGTGAAGCACTACTATTAAATCTTCACTCAACTTTGCCCTCGTCATGTCCTGCACTGGGGTCCTCCCTGCCTTGCCTGCGCCAGCTGTGACAGTAGGACCTGAACCCAGTATGGACCCCGCGGACCGCGAGTCATTCAGGCCGGGAGTGTCAATGTGGGCTCGCTTTGAAAAGCGAGCCGCGGCACTCGCCTGACTCGCCAGAGGGACCCAGCTCCCTCTGACCCTGCTCCCTCTGTTCCCTCTGATTCAGCACTCAGCACTCGCCTGGCCCTGGGAGGACCCGGCTGGAGGAACAAGCCTCGGCGTCGCCACCTCTCGCCTTCGCCTCCAGCCCAAGCTTCCCCACAGCAGCTGCCGTTCACGACAGCTGCCGTATCACCACCAGCCTACTCTTCCCCGGCCGCTTTCCTGGCACGGATGTGGGATGGGGAAGAGTAGCCTGCTGCTGCTTCGCTTCCGATTCATACGGGCGGACAGAAGCGCGGCTCACGGCGGTGAAAGAAGCAGCCACCAGGGGCTTTCTCTGGAGTTCCTGCACAGCCCCAGCCTGGTATCGCTGTGCAGCCACAGACCACTGCTGTCACCACAGCCTCCGACCCTGGGTGTGAAAACACCGGACAATTTGTGAGTACTGCGTTTTCCAAGCCAACTGGTGATAGCACCTCTTCTGGGATTATTTACACACCAGAGGATTTTCGACAGGAATTCACTGACTCTATATCGGCGCTATGTGCACAATGGTTCGAGCTGCCCGATGAAGGGGCTCGGGAAGCAGTGAAGCATATTGTTTACAAACTGGTGTCTGCTCACCCACGATTCCTAGACTTCTTACCCGAGTTAATAAGAGAGTTTGTGATGGAAATAATTCTCTCAGCCTCAGAGCTTTCAGCTTCTGCATCAGCCTCACAGTCTCCGGCTTCAGAGTCTTCAGCTTCGCCCCCAGCAGCCGCTGCTTCAGAGGCTTCAGCTTAGCCCCCAGCTCCCTCTGCTCCCTCTGACCCAGCTCCCTCTGCTCCCTCTGACCCAGCTCCCTCTGACCCTGCTCCCTCTGCTCCCTCTGATTCAGCTCCTGCTCCCTCTGACCCAGCTAAAGCTCCCTCTGCTCCCTCTGTCCACCCAGCTCCAGGCCCTCCGTTCCCTTTAGAGCCCTCAGCTCCAGTTACGTTAGTTCCTTCAGTGTCAGCTCCAGCTCCCTCACTACCTTCGGCCCCTTTAGCTTCAGTCCCCTCCACTCCGGTCCCTTCAGCTCTTTCAGCCCCTACTCCCTCTGCACTCTTAGCTCCCCCAGCTCCCGCCATAGCTTCAGACCTCTCAGCCCCAGCTCTAGTTCCTCCCTTTCACTCAGTCAGCACCTTGGAACCCCCAAGCCACGTCTCAGAGCCAGCTCCCACAGCACACATAGCTCCTGTAGCTCACGCTCCCTCACCCTCTTCTCTCTTAGCTTCAGTGTCCCCAGCTCCCTTTTTAGTCGCTTCGGTCCCATTAGCCCCCTCAGTAACCTCAGCCTCATCCTCAGCTCCAGTCAATTTAGTTCCCTCAGTGTTAGCTTCAGTCCCCTCTGCTCCTTCCGCTTTGGTCCTTTTAGTCGCTCCCTCCTCTGGTCCCTCGCCTTCAGCTTCGCTCCCCTTGGCTCCCTCGCCTTCAGCTTCGCTCCCCTCGGCTCCCGCTTTAGTTCCTTCAGTCCCCTCAACCACGGTTTCGGTCCCCTCAGTTTCCTCCGCTCTAGTCCCATTGGTCCCCCTAGTAGCCGCAGTTCCCTCAGGTCCCTCAGCTTTAGCTTTGGTCCCCCCAGCTGACCCCTCAGTTTTGCTTCCCTCAAGGTTAGTCTTTTTAGTTTCATCTCCCTTGGTTCCCTCTGCAGCTCCGGTACCTTCAGGTCCCTCAGCTCCTTTGGTCTCCTCAGTGTCTTCGTCCCCTCAGTCCCCTCAGTCCCCTCAGTCCCCTCAGTCTCAGCTTCGGTCCCCTTAGGCCCCTCCACTGCTCCCTTGGTCCGCCCTGTAGCTCCCCCAGGTCTCTCGGCCCCAGTCCCTTTAGTTTCACTCCCTTTAGTCCCCGCAGACTCAGCTTCGGTCCCTTCAGCTCCCTCAGCTCCCTCAGCTCTTTTAGTTTCACTCCCTCCAGTCCCCTTGTCCTCTGCCTCGGTCCCCTCAGGTCCCTCGGTCCCCTCGTCCTCTGCCTCGGTCCCCTCAGGTCCCTCGGTCCCCTCGTCCTCCGCCTCGGTCCCCTCGTCCTCAGCCTCGATCCACTCAACCAAGGTTTCGGTCCCCTCGGCTCCCTCTACCTCAGCTTCGGTCCCTTTAGCCTCCTCAGCCTCAGCTTCAGGTTCTCTGGTCCCTTTAGTCTCTCAAGTCCCTTCAGCCACAGTTCCCTCAGTCACTCAGGTCCCTTCGGTCCCCTCAGCTTCAGTCCCTTCGGTCCCTTTGTTCACTCCCTTAGCTCCCTCCTCTGCTCCCTTAGCTCCCTCCTCTGCTCCCTTAGCTCCCTTCTATGCTCCCTCTGCTCCCTCCTCTGCTCCCTTAGCTCCCTCCTCTGCTCCCTCTGCTCCCTCCTCTGGTCTCTCCTCTGCCTCGGTCCCCTTAGCCACCTTAGAGTCACCCCTACCTGACCCTGTTTTTAAGTCACCTACAAAGCAGCCCCAGTCGTTAAAGGAGACGGCTGTGCGCCTGCTCAGCAGCATGGCTCTTTCGAGTTCCCTGGCTCCTTCGAGTTCCCTGGCTCTTTTGGTAATTCGGAGCCTTTCGAGTATCCTGAGCCAGCTTGCCTTCGTCCTCCTCGTCACCACCGCTGGGAGCGCGGTCGGCCTCTAGCTCGCCTTCGTCCTCCTCGTTGCCGCCGCTGGGAGCGCGGTCGGCCTCCTACTCGCCTTCGTCCTCCTCGTCGCTGCCGCCGGGAGCGCGGTCGGCCTCCAGCTCGCCTTCGTCCTCGTCGCCGCCACTGGCATTGCGGTCAGCCTTCTGCTCACCTTCGTCCTCGTCCCCGCCGCTGGCATTGCGGTTGGCCTCCTGCTTGCCTTCATCCTCGTCCCCGCCGGTGGCATTGCGGTCGGCCTCCTGCTTGCCTTCGTCCTCGTCCCCGCCGCTGGCATTGCGGTCGACCCCCTGAACTGTTTGCCTTGTGCCATGGACTGTTTGGTTTTTTGTTTTGCTTTGCCCCAGTGTTCTGTTTTGGACTTTTTTCCAGCAATGTGCTGTCGCCTTTTGTTTCTTTTCTGGTTTGTTTTTTGGACTGTGTTGCCTTATTGTTTATTTTATTTTTTTTTTTGTTTGTTGTTTGAGTGTGCGGTTTGGTTTCCTGTGTTTCGTTTTGTGTATGTTCCCTTTGTCAAGTTTTCAGTGTTTTCAGGGCATCGGGCTTAGTGTTCTCAGAACCTGGGCTGTAAGTAATGGTTAGATTGAACCAGGAGAAAAACAGGGCCCACCTTGATTAACATGCTGCTTTAAGATACACCAGATTCTTATGGTCCGTTAGCACCACCACAGACTGAGCTACTCCCTCCAGCCAGTGACGCCACTCCTCCAAGGTGAGTTTTATAGCCACCAATTCTCAGTCCCCAACATCTAATTCTGCTCTGCAGGAGAGAGGAGACGAGAGAAAAAGGCACAGGGATGGGCCTTCC
Organism: Amphilophus citrinellus; assembly: GCA_013435755.1. Classification (NCBI taxonomy): domain Eukaryota; kingdom Metazoa; phylum Chordata; class Actinopteri; order Cichliformes; family Cichlidae; genus Amphilophus; species Amphilophus citrinellus. Next base: position 9,133,110 of record CM024194.1, read on the forward strand.
TATCCTTCTGCTGAGAGAGAACCACCCCAACTCCAGAATCAGAGGCATCCACTTTGACTATAAACTGGTTAGCTAGGTCTGGTTGGATCAAAACTGGCGTGGTAGCGAACAGAGTCTTAATGGTATCAAAAGCTCTTTGTGCAGTATCTGTTCATTTAAAAGAGATCTTAGGTGAAGTGAGTGCAGTGAGTAGCAAGGCAACCTTACTATAGTTTCTGATGAGCCACCGGTAGAAATTAGTGAACCCCAGAAAGTGCTGCAGATGTTTGCCTGAGATGGGGACCGGCCAGTCCACCACGGCTCGTACCTTGCCTGGGTCCGTCGGCAATGATGAACCCTAAGAACGAAACAGTCTTGATGTGAAACTCACGCTTCTCTTCTTTCACATACAGCTTATTCTCCAGGAGGCGTTGGAGGACTTGGCGGATGTGGCACTGATGTTCGGAGAGGGTTCTGGAAAAAATGAGAATGTCATCAAAGTATACAAACACAAGCCGGTTTAGAAAATCATGGAGCTCATCGTTGATGAGAGCTTGAAAGACATCTGGGCATTAGTTAATCCAAAAGGCATTACCAAATACTCATAATATCCCAGATGAGTGTTGAACGCAGTTCTCCATTCATCTCCGTCTCTTATCTGGATCAGGTGATAGGCATTTCGTGAATCTAGTTTAGAGAAGATGGTGGCTCCATGTAACAACTCAAATGCAGATGACAGGAGTGGTAGAGGATGTTTGTTCTTACCAGTGATGTTGTTTAACCCGTGAAAATCAATACAGGATCTGAGGGTCTTGTCTTTCTTTTCCACAAAGAAAATACCTGCACCCAGTGGAGAGGAGGAATAATGCCAGCAGAAAGAGATTTAGCGATGTAAGTTTCCATAGCAGCACACTCAGGCTCGGTTAGACTGTAAAGGCGACTAGAGGGAGAGGAGGTGCCAGGAAAAGGTTCAATAGCACAATCGTAAGGGCGATGAGGAGGCAGAGAGACAGCTAGGTCCTTGCGAAAAACTTCAGCCAGATCATGATAAACCTGTGGAGCAAATGACAGGTCAGGGGAATCAGACTGTGCAGACAGACGTAGCATTCCTGGGGAGTGAGGCTGACTTGAGACAATGTTGGTGACAGATGCTACTCCACGCAGAAACAGAATCATGAAGCCAATCAATATGAGACAGGAACCGACAGGATAGGAACTAATGAAATGACCTTTGGAACCACAATAGTGGCACTCACCAGCCACCAGCCTCCACTGTCGCTCCCGTGGGCTGAGGCATGTCCCTCCTAGCTGGTTGCCAACTCACGCTAAATGTTTTCTGACAGGCCTTTAAGAAAACTCGCCCTCAAGGCGTTCTCTTCCCACCCTGCCTCCGCATCCAAGATCTGAAACTCGATCGAGTAATCTGCGACGCTGCATCTACCTTGACAGAGGCTACTTAGCTTCTGCGCCACTATTTCAGGTTTTGTTCCTTTATCAAATACAGACTTGAAAGACCAAAGAAAATCATCAAAGGACAGATTAGGGTGTCCCCTCAATACCACATGAGCCCATTCAAGTGCTCTGCCCCGCATTAACTGGACCATAAAAGTGATCTTATTGCCATCCGAGGAATAGATGCGGCTCTGCTGTCTGAAAATCAGTTACCACTGGGTCAGAAACCTCCCCACATTTCTCTAACTCACCGGTAAATACTTGGGGGTTGGGAAGCGCTCTTTCTGGTGTTTCTTACGGAGGCTGGGGTGCTGCTGTCAGTGCGGACGGAGGGGGAGCACTGCAGGGGACACAGGTGGTGAAGAGAGTAATCTCCCTAAATCTGCAAGCCTTTGGAGAACCACGTCCATCTGTCCGGAGAAGTGCCTGAGCATGTTTTCATGTCTCTCCAGCTGAGCCTCTTGAAGGGCCAAGGAACGGCCAACCTGAGCTGCGTCTGCTGAGTCCGAATTCTGGCCAGATTGTTCTGTCATGGTGGAGAGAGGACTCAAAAAAGCGGATGGTAGGTAGCACATCAAAGGCTTTATTAACTACAAACTACAAACTAACTACAGAAAGCTTTCCGAATTTGAAGCCTCATAGCGTCACAGTAACACTGCAGTCCGCCCTTACAATGCTTTTATGTGACAGACTAGACCCTCCAAATTGGATTGACATCTCATTTGGCCAATCATGTTATGAAACGGGTTTTCCAGAGCCAGTAATAACCAGACAGTGTCACGTGACTTCTTTGGCCATGTCCCAAGTGCTCTCCAGTCGTTCTGATTGATCAACTCTGACCCAAAATCTAAAACCACAGATGTATAGCATATAAAATTCCTGATACGTGGGTATATGGCATCTTGGGGGTGTGTTTTCACAAGGACCCACAAAGTTGCTACACAATGAGTGTGTATTACGTGCACAAAGTCAAGCCGGACTCGAGAGTGTTTACGGTACTTTTTCTCACTAACAGATTGTATAAATATCTCAAAACAAGCTATATTTCTTCAACGAAGTGACAAAGTGACTCACGAGAGTGGATTATTATTTATTAGAGGACTTTGTCGCTGATTCGACCAGTTTTATCGCTGCAGAATGAACACGAACGAACAGCTGTCAGCTGTTACTCGGAAGGCATTTAGTAAGTCTAAGTTTTTATTCCCAGCTCGTGCTCGTATTATATGCCATTTAGATGTAAATATGTAGTCTTGATGGGCTTACACGGCGGTTACACAATGGCTAAGAGCAATGTTTATCGATATTTGTGATATTCGCTTTGTGGTGGGCTTTGGGTTCCTTTGTGTTTGTGGGGGGGGTGGTCATTGTTTGAGAGGAGGTTGTAGGTTGTATATCAGGACAATTGGGAGGATTCTGTTTTTTTATGTGTATATGTAGTGTTTACATTTACTGTAACTTTTGATCAATATACAATTTATTTATTTTGGGTGTGTGAAGGAATCACTGAAAATAGACTGGGTTTTTTTTGTGACTGAAGGCCAATCATTTTCCTTCTTTTACAAATTAGGGCAACTTCTGATTTATATGTCTATAATTGTAATTAATTTGTACTATCAGTAACTTTGTGTATATCAGAGGATTCCTCAGGGTAGTATCTTTGATTAGAGCCCTAATTGATGACTGTGTGTTGAAGCATTGAGGAGTTACAGCCATTTGAAGTTTGTATATCAAAGGCTGCTCACATGTGCTCTTTGGTGCCTCTTAATGGCACATGTGAGACCACGCCTGGACATCAACACACAAAAACCTTTACGAAACAGTAGGTTTTTGTGCTATCTTGATAAAATTTGAAATACATGTAGACAAGACTTCATTCTACAGCTTCATTATATTTTCCAGTACCTTCTACACTCAGCGTGTAGTTACATGAAAACAAACAAGAAAAATCCAGGCGAGGCGAAAATTGTCTAATTTTTCTGTGTTCCAAATTTAATAGCTACATACTCATTACAGTTACAGCATTTTTGACTGCAAAAATGAAAAATATAGCTTGTCTTCTTCACAAAGAGACCAAGCGTTTGTATGTACTCCAAAGAGTTCAGGAACAGCAGCTGATTTAATTTGGGTATGCCTTGTCAGGCATTTTTGTGGATTTTGGAGTGGCCAGTTAGGTTAAAAAAAAAAAAAAAAAAAACGGTTAAAATTGAACTATTTCTTTAAATATTTATGAGCAATCAAATGTACTAAGATCAAATAGACAGACCTAATGTATAGTGAGGGTATGCTGGGAGCATCTGGCAGAGGCCCTTGTCCATGAGATATTCATTTTCCACCTCCAGCAGAACTTCAACAGCATTCCTCGGGAGGCTGGGTGCCTGTCATGTTGATAATCCCCAAACCAGATGGTGGACACTGGAGGTGAAGGGAGCCATGCAGCTGAAGAAGGATTCCCATCAGGCAGGTTAGCCATGGGGCTTGGAAGGTATTTGAAAGGGAACCACAAAAGAAACAGAATGTGGTTCTGGTTGTAGCTGAAGCAAAACCCAGGTGTGGGAAGAGTTTGGGGAGGTATGAAGCAGAACTCTTGGACAGCCTCATGACAAGTCTGACAAAGTGCCAGGTGACTCAGGAGGGGGAAGTGGTGCTCTACTCACATGGTGTATATTACAGGTGAAGTGATACTGACTTCAACTGAGGATATAGTTGGCAGTGGAAGGAATACTTCAAGGATCTCCTCAATCCCACTGACACTCCTTCCGTAGTGGAAGCAGAGTCTGATGACAAGGAGAATGACTTGTTCATCACTGGGAAGTGATTGATGGCCAGACCCTGATTTGCCCTCAGTTCCTTAAGGCCTTGGATGTTTTAGGGCATGTCATGTGGCGCTCCGGGGTGGTGCTTCTGGATTGGCCGACTAGGGTGGTGGTTCACACTTTTGAGAAGGGGGGATCTGACACTCTGTTCCAATTATAGGAGGATCACACTCCTCATCCTTCCCTTGAAGGACTACACCAGGGTACTGGAGAGGAGAGGGTTTGTTTGTAAAACCTTCTATGCAGGAGGAACAATTCAGGTTTCATCCTGATTGTGGAATGCTGGATCAGCTCTTTTTTGAGTGTGCATGGGAGTTTACCCAACCAGTCCATGTTTTTGATGGACTTAGAGAAAGCATTTTACCTTGTTCATCAGGGGATCTTGTGGGAGGTGCTTCTGGAGTATGTGGTATCTGGCCTGTTGTTACCAGCCCTTTGGTCCCTTTACAATCACAACAAGAGCTTGGTCCACAATCAGTCACACCAGGGGTCTTCAACAGGAAGAAATTGTTGTTAATATAAAGTCAATAAAAAGACAGACTGAACACAGACCAAATTTAATCTAAGTAATTTCCTCTTTTCTGAAGTCCTGCATGCAACACCACAGAAGCAACTTCCTGTTGTTCACTACAGTTAACCTGAAGAAGATGGGGCTGCTCACCACAGTGTGTTCTGGTGTGGCTAATAATAGTGTTCATGCTGTGAGAACATGTTTGCTTTGTGCTTTGTGTTAAAGTGCATCAGTGTGCATCAAAAGAAGATTGCAGCTTTGTGGTCATCTACTTTCTTTTTCACACAAACACACGCCTGTTCTCTCTGGCTGTTTGTTTTTCACAGCAGAGGTGTGTGTGTGTGTGTGTGGGGGGGGGGGGGGGGGGGGGCTACAAGCTACATTACTTTTAGAGTTGTTGTTGTTGAAGTAATTTATGTGTTTTATTGTGCAGAGAGTGATCCAGCTGCAGTCTACTCAGCGGTGAGAACTGAAGATGTCACTTATGGACAAATAACCATCAGACCAAAGGAGTCCAGAGGTACAGCTGCTCTTTAAGTCTGAACACAGCAAACTTAGCTGCAAACATCAACTGTTTCTTTAAAGTGAACGAGTGACAGACTGTAAGGTTGATTATAAATTTGGTTTATTCAGTTCAATTCAAATCAATTCAATTTTATTTATATAGCACCAAATCACAACAAACAGTTGCCTCAAGACGCTTTGTATTGTGGGTAAAGACCCTACAATAATACAGAGAAAACCCAACAGTCAAAACGACCCCCTATAAGCAGCACTTGGCGACAGTGGGAAGGAAAAACTCCCTTTTAACAGGAAGAAACCTCCAGCAGAACCAGGCTCAGGGAGGGGCAGTCATCTGCTGAGACTGGTTGGGCTGAGGGGAGAGAAAAGACATACTGTGGAAGAGATTAATAACAATTAATGATTAAATGCAGAGTGGAGTATAAACAAAGTAAATAAGGTGAATGAAAAGAAACAGTGCATTATGTGAACCCCCGCAGCAGACTAGGCCTATAGTAGCATAACTAAGGGAGGGTTCAGGGTCACCTGATCCAGCCCTAACTATAGGCTTGATCAAAAAGGAAAGTTTTAAGCCTAATCTTAAAAATAGAGAGGGTGTCTGTCTCCTGAATCCAAGCTGGGAGCTGGTTCCACAGAAGAGGCGCCTGAAAGCTGAAGGCTCTGCCTCCCATTCTACTCTTAAGTATCCTAGGAACCACAAGTAAGCCAGCAGTCTGAGAGTGAAGTGCTCTGTTGGGGTGATATGGTACTATGAGGTCTTTAAGATAAGATGGGGCCTGATTTTTCAAGACCTTGTAGGTGAGGAGAAGGATTTTAAATTCTATTCTAGATTTAACAGGGAGCCAATGAAGAGAAGCCAATATGGGAGAAATCTGCTCTCTCTTTCTCGTCCCTGTCAGTACTCTAGCTGCAGCATTTTGGATCAGCTGAAGGCTTTTCAGGGAGCTTTTAGGACAGCCTGATAATAATGAATTACAATACTCCACCCTAGAAGTAATAAATGGATGAATTAGCTTTTCAGCATCACTCTGAGAAAGGATGTTTCTAATTTTAGAAATATTGCGCAAATGCAAAAAAAGCGGTCCTACATATTTGTTTAATATGTGCATTGAAGGACATATCCTGGTCAAAAATGACTCCAAGATTTCTCAGTGTTACTGGAGGCCAAAGTTATGCCATCCAGAGTAAGAATCTGGTTAGACACCATGTTTCTAAGATTTGTGGGGCCGAGAACAAGAACTTCAGTTTGATCTGAATTTAGAAGCAGGAAATTAGAGGTCATCCAGGCCTTAATGTCTTTAAGACATTCCTGCAGTTTAACTAATTGATGTGTGTCATCTGGCTTCATTGATAGGTAAAGCTGAGTATCATCTGTATAACAATGAAAATTGATGCAATGCTTTCTAATAATACTGCCTAAGGGAAGCATGTATAATGTAAATAAAATGAAACGTCCTGCGACCAGAAGTGAAATTATTTAGGTTTCCATTAAAATCTAAATGTTGCCTAATTCGGTTTTTTTCTGGAGATTTTTTTTATTGTCTTGCAACAACATAAAGTCATATGAGAACCTTGTTTTTGCATTAATGGTCACTGTGATATCAGACAAACATGCCAAGTAAACCTGAAATACTACCCAGTACACAAAGTTCTCATTACAGTAGGTGAATATTTGGGTGCAGTCCTAGTTATAAGAACACCATCCAGGAATACACTGTGTGGCTTCTACATGTCAGCCTGTCTAACAGCTCTTCTGTTAGGTTTTAGAGAAGAGAGAGAATTTGGAAGCAGCATCACTTTGATGTTTTGCATTTCATGAGCTGATGCAGAGAGGTGCAGGTTGGAGGTCTTGATTGAACTCCAAAGCTTGTAATCATGTTTCCTGTTGTTTGAACTGTGTGTGTTTGTGTTCAGCCTTTAAACCAGAGCCAGACGTCTTCTACTCTTCACTGAAGTATCCACCAGTCCAACCACTGACGTCCAGCTGCTGCTCTCTGACTGCTCCCCCAGCACCTCACACCACAGACCATCATCATGTTAAGAAGATTTGATGTCTCATGCCCTTTTCTCACTGAATTAGACTTGAACAACTCAACAATAACATCACATTTTTAACTGGAATTTTAAGAGTGTATTTTTTTCTGCAAGAGCAGCAAAGGTCATTTAAATGTGTTAGTATGTTTTATGACAACAGTAACTTTAATCCTATTTAATCTAATCCATTCATGCTCGTTGACTCAGTTGTTGTTTCCACAGCTGTGATCTGGTTTCTTTGCACGACAAATAAACTTTGGTCTGACTTGTTTTCGTCATGTGGTTCTTTTAGTTTCACTGAGGTGTCGGATGGAAAATTTGACTTGTTTGTTTGTGGCGAACTGAAACACGTCTCTGTTCAGGGCAGGAAACCAACACCATACCACAACTGCAGGCTAAAAACAGCTAAAACACTCATGAGATTACTGTTATCAGTAGATTAACACTCTTCAAGCTTACTTTTTAACTAATTTGCACAAAGCATATTTTAATTGTGGCAGCACGGTGGCGTAGTGGTTAGCACTGCTGCCTCACAGTTAGAATACCATCTGGAAGGCCTGGGTTCGATTCCACCTTGGCCCAGGCCTCTCCCTCTCTCTGTGTGGAGTTTGCATGTTCTCCCCGTGCTTGCGTGGGTTTCCTCTGGGTACTCCGGTTTCCTCCCACATTCCAAAGACATGCACTTACTGGGGTTAGGTTAATTGGCTAATCTAAATTGCCCATAGGTGTGACTGAGACCATGAATGTGAGTGTGAAAGGTCGTCTGTCCCTCTGTGTTGGCCCTGCAACAGGCTGGCGACCTGTTCAGGGTGTACCCTGCCTCTCGCCCTATGACAGCTGGGATAGGCTCCAGCCCCCCCGCGACCCTTAACAGGATGTGCGGAAGCGAATGGATGGATGGATGGATATTTCAATTGTTATTCCTCCAAGGAAACATTCATAGTCACAATCAAAAATTAACATGAGAACCATGGATGGATGGATTCAACTTTATTGACATTGTTCAGTACAGTACAGTATTAGAGGTGATAAACCACTTAGAGAAACATGAAATGGCCATGACTCACATTTCATGTCTGCCATCTACTGGTTATACTGGGTATTACATCCAAGTGGTTCAACCCCTTGATTTTCATCACTTTACTATAAAAACAAACTGGGTTAGAGTTAGGTTGGATTTTAGGCACATCCAATAAAGAATTTCAGAAACTTAGAAGATGGCCGACCATCCATCCATCCATCCATCCATCCATCCATTTTCTTCTGCAGCCTAAGCAGAGATACCCAGATCTCCCTCTCCTCAGCCTTCACAACTTTAAGGATGTCACATTTCAAATTAATTCTGTTGAAAAATTTGTATTTGGATCAAAACATAAATGAAAACCTAATATTAAAGGTAAACAGTTCAGTGTAAATATATTGACATGAAGCAGAATTGTGTCTTTTCTTGGTAAATTCAGGGTTAACTCTGGGTTTTTTGTACCACAAAGATGATTCACATCTTACTGGGGTAGATTGCTGTGGTGACTTAGGAGTTACAATTCCTGATCAGTGATGTTGATCGATCAGCTGCTTGGTGACTCATCTCATTATGCCACTCTCTCAGTATATTGGTTTTATAGTTCTCAGGCAATACAAGCTGTGTCTGGCTGGTGTGGCATGGTGTCAGGTTCCCCCCAGTTTCTGCCTTTTGTCAGACGTCTCCATTTGGTTCATAGTCAGAAGTAGACCGTTTCCCTGGATGACACCTCTGTTTAAACAAATAGCACCTTTGGTAGTGGAATGAGGTTTGTTTACTTTATGGTAAAATGTGGAATTTGTTGTTTGGCTTGTGGGTTCAAATGGTAACATCTGTCTAATGTTTACTTTGGTATATTGTATTTTGATTAGTAACTTTCTGTGAAATGTGTTCTGTGAGTTTGCTTTGTGTAAGTTTATGTAACTAATTCTTTCTTCTTTGTGTATTTTAACGTGTTGAAATTGGAATTGAAGATTAAGCACCCGTCAAGACTTGTTATTGATACCAAGGGCAGCTACACTGCTTACCTGTCATTCTTCCTTGCAGACTCATTTGTGCAACCCACCTCCTCCCCTCTTCGCCTCACCCCAGACAATCAGCTCTCCATCCAAGCCTCCATCTTTATCATCACCATTACATTGTCTATAATTTGTAGTTTCCTGCCCTAATTCCTGTCATCACTGGGATTCTGTTCTGCTTAAATGGGCCGTCTGAGTCTAATCGCCAAATAGCTTAATTGAATAATGTATATCAAAAATACTGTTTGACTCTTCCTATTGAGCTCTCTTCATTGAACTATTATTTACTGCATCAAGTGAATCACCACCTTAACACAGTGGAAGGGTTTGTGTGTGTCCAGTGATCCCGGGGGTTATGTTGTCTGGGGGCTTGTCCCTCCCATGTCAAACTGATCATGGACGAGGGGCCAGATGAACAGCAATTCCAACAACCCCTATAGAAGATTAATCACGGAAACTGTTTACCCTGCCTGGGATAGGGTTACCGGGGGCCCGAACCAGGAACCAGGCCTGGGGAGGGAGCTCAAGCGCGAGAGTCTGGTGGCCGGTGTTACGTCTGCAAAGGTGTGTGTGTGTTGTAATATGCTAATTTGTCTGTACAGGTGCCTGGTTGCAATTGGTGGTCGATCGTGATCGATTGGCTGCGTTTGAGGGTCACGCCCTATTTAGGAGGCTGGACGGACAACGCAGAGAGAAGAACATCATTTATGTCCCGAACTTCCAACCAGCCACCATTGTAAAGTGTTTTGATCCAGAGTGGGTAGGGGTGAGCCTCCAGTTTGGTTACTCAGTTTTCTCCTGTGTTGGTTACAGGTAGGGCAGCAAGGCTGTTATTTCTTGTTTCTTTTGGATTTAGGTCAGAGCCCAGATCATGGTAGATTTTACTTCCTGTTTTGCTTATTGTTTTGGCCTTGGCTCACCCTGATGTGAATCACTCTGTTTTGTGTCTGTGTGACCAAATCATTGCTGGTATTTTTACAAGATGATTGTTGTGTGGCTGTTTGGGTCTTGGGGGGGAATGGTGTTCTGCTATTCATGGTGAGCTCTGGGCCCCTAAACGGGTTGTAACACTGGGCATTAGCCTGTGGTGCCAGGCACAGCCAAATAGCAGACATGAGCCCACTACCCGCAGGAGGCGTCATATTGGTCAGAGATCTGGGGTAGTGCCCTGGATTTTCAGACCGGGTAGAGATGGTGGGCCCCATCTTTAAGAAGGGAGACCACAGAGTGTTCTCCAACTATAGGAGATCACACTCCTCAGCCTCCACGGTCTATGTCAGGGTGCATTAAAGGAGGGTCTGTCCGTTAGTCGAACCTTGGATTCAAGAGGAACAATGCAGTTTTCATCCTGGTCACAGAACGCTGGAACAGATCCTGGTGGTTCCAGTTCAGCTCCATAACAGCAGGGTCCCTGGTTTGATTCCTGTGTTTCAGATCATATCTGCCTCTTTCACTGTTCTCAGACAGTATGAGAAATAATGTAATTGTATTAAATCAGTGGTTTTACTGTTTATTAAAAATGTTCTTCTGTCCTTATTTAGCAATTTATACACAACTTTCAACAACAGAGTTTTAATCCAAAGTGATACAAAAAGGCCCTGCAGCTTAAAGTCTGTTTTTCAAATAATGTTATCACTTGTATCTGTAAAGGAAGAGGAAATGTAACCCCCCCCACACACACACACACACACACACACACACACACACACACACACACACACACACACACGCTGCCTCTGCACCAATAGTAAAGCTGGTGCTCAGAGGAAGAGGGCGGGGCTTTACTTGGTGTCAGTGAGAGAAATGAAAAAAAGCTCAAATGAGTGAGAAGGACGATGAAGGAAACATCTGTGCTGTGTCTGCTCTGTAAGTAGAATCTCTGTGTTTGTTTGAATTATTGACCTTTGACTGCTCTCCTGATAACTGATGATGGAGGAGAAGACATGAAAAACTAATCAGGCTGAATTCAAGTTCAAACACCATGAGGACCAACTGCAGGTCTGAACTGACTCTTTATCTTTGCTCAGGAGTCCAGGAAACACAGCAGGCAGTGAAAAGCTCAAATCATTCACTGATTACATGAACACAGCTGCACAGAGGACACATGACTTCATGACTTTACTGTGACAGTTTAGATCTAAAAATGTGTAAATGATATTTAACAGTGTGTCACAGAGGTGCAGTGGTTAGTGTCTGTGTTGTTTCCTCCCACAGTCCAAAGACATGTTGAGTTAACCGGTGGCTCTAAAATGGCTGCAGGTGTGAATGTGAGAGTGAATGGTTGTCTGTCTCTGTGTTAGTTCAAAATAGCGCTGGTGAGGAGCTGGTGGGGTTCAGCAGCTGTCATACCTGCTCCAACACTTTGTCTGTATATATATTAGTTTTAAGCCTCAGTTTTCGATCTTATAATTTTGCCTGCTCTGTGTTATGTCCCGTATGACATCAGTATACATGGCTTTATTCTGAGACCTTTTTCTCCCGACCCGGCTTGGCCCCAGGACATCCTGTGCCAGTGGGCCAGCTCAAACAAAAGAGGGCACGGGGCCCCCAGTTCATGCACAAGTCCCTGAGGGAAAACAAACAGCATAGAGGGCACCAAGCACCACTGTCGAGCATCCTGCTGCTAATGTCCAATCATTGGATAACAAGCTGGAAGAACTCAGGGCTAGGATACAGTTCCATACAGGACTGCAACATCACCAGTCTCACAGAGACACAGCTGACCCCCTCGTAACAGACCATACCGTACAGCCGGGAGTTCTTCAGAGTTCATCGCAGGGACAGAACGAGCGAGTTTGGGAAATCAAGAGGAGGAGGTGTGTGCCTAATGATCAGTATCAACTGGTGTGACAGTAGGAATGTTGTCCCTCTGAAACACTCCTGTTTGCCTAGCCTGGAGCTCCTAACCCTGAAATGCCACCCCCACTACCTGCCCCACGGGTTCAATTTGGTTATCTTCAGCACTATTTATATCCCACCCCAGGCAGACATGGACACTGCACTATCCAAGCTACATGAGGCTATTTCCACCTACCAGGCTAACCAGCGTGATGCAGCTCTCATCGTAGCTTTAACAGTGCAAACTCGATAAAGGTGCAGGTGGAGAAATCAAGGGCAGAAATGGTTGTGGGATTTATTGGGAAAGTTGTTGATGAAAATTCGTTTAGGAGGACCATCAGGACTTTTCCCAACCAGAAGCCGTGGTTGGATAAATCTGTCTGCAACGCTCTGAGGTCCCGCACTGCTGCCTACAGCTCCGGCCTCGCCTCTGGAAACATGGAGGACTACAAGGCTGCATCATGCAACATCTACAGAGCGGTGAAAGAGGCCAAACATCACTACTGCCACAGACTGGAACAACAAAAACTACAACAGTCTGACTCCAGGGGACTGTGGCAGGGACTACGCACCATCACGGACTACAAAGCATCACACACACCCCCTCTGTTGAGAGGCGATGCTTAATGGCTGATAAACTTATCAATGTGCCTCGAGTGTCTCTGTGCTCACGGCTGGAGGGGCGGAGACACTCACTGTGATGGAGCGTGACGTGAGGAGGGCGTTTAGACTCATCAAGACATTCATCACCTCCTCACTGCCCACCACCCTCGACCCACTACACTTTGCATACCAGTGAGACAGATCCACAGACAATGCAATAACTTTCCTCCTCCACACGACCCTTTCCCACGTGGACAGGGGTAAGGGGAACTATGTGAGAGTGCTGTTTGTAGATTAGCTGCTGGACCTGGGCCTGGACCCATCCCTGTGCAGGTGGGTTTACAGCTTCCCAACCAGCAGACCACAGGTGGTACGAGCGGGTCACCTCACCTCATCCTCTCTCACCCTCACCACCGGACCCCCCCCCCAAGGCTGTGTCCTGAGCCCTCTGCTCTACTCGTTGTACACCCACGACTGCATGGACATGTCAGAGTCCAGTGTCATAAAGTTTGCTGACAACACAGCAAAACAAAGGAACTGATCGTGGACTACAGCAGGAAGCAGCAGAGGGACTACCATCCACTTCTCATCAGTGGTGCTGAGGTGGAAAGAGTGGACACTTTCAAATACCTGGGAGTGACCATCTCACAGGACCTGTCCTGGACTCATCACATAAACATCACTGTGGAGAAGGACAGACAGCATCTCTACCTCCTCAGGCTGCTGAGACACTTCAAGCTCCCACTCAAAGGACTCAGGAACTTTTATACCTGTACCATTGAGAGCATCTGTAAGGATGCTCTCAATCAGTTATCACAGCCTGTACCAAAACAATTGTAGTATCTGAAATTTGGCTCTCTGGCCGGCCTTGGATAGCCGAATATCTCATTTTTCTGCTGGATGTTATGTAAACAGGTGCTCTACGCCCGGTCTTCTGACATGTGGGAACTGGTATCCACAGACCAAGCTGCTGATGACCATCCATCTCTCATCAGGAACTGTTAGCTGAGGGGGGAAATGGGTCAGCTCAGGGCTGGACTGGTAATCAGGCGTACCGGGCATTTGCCCGGTGGGCCGACAGTCCTCAAGGGCCGATGCTGTTGGATTTTTTTTTCTTCCCTTTTTTTTTTCTAAGAGATCGGCCCACAATTTAGAGGGGGCGGCCCATTGGCCCATCTTCAGTTTAGACAGTGGACCGAACCAATCAGGATATAGGATGAAAGTGGCCCCACCCTTTCTCTGTATGGTGCCCCCTGCTAGTAGTTTCAGTGTTGAGCGCATATGTTAACAGAGAGACAATATGGAGAATCCGAAGCGGCAGAAAGGGGGTGCAGAGAAGTTACGTGCGATGAAATTGAAGAGTGTCGCTGTAGATGCTACAAAATGTGTAAAAATCACAGCCATGTTCGCTGCTGTAGCCTCCACGTCCTCTCTAAAAGCAATGCTCCAGCAACAGCAGGCTGTAGGCATAGGCGACATATGCGGCTGCATAGGGCCCTCTGACCACCAGGGGGCCCCCAAGCTCAACCACATTTGTCATGAAACTTTTTTGGTTTGTTTTAATTTTTTTACAAATGCCCATTTCCTAAAAGAAAGAAGAGACTATTCTAACTGTCCAGATTTGTACACTTGTAACAACACTAATTTAATGAGTAGGCTACACTCTAATATTTCTGTCTCAGACTGATGCTGAAAAGCTAATTCATGCATTTATTATTTCTAGTCTGGACTATTGTAATTTATTATTATCAGGCTGTCTTAAAAGCTCCCTGAAAAGCCTTCAGCTGATCCAAAATGCTGCAGCTAGAGTACTGACAGGGACTAGAAAGAGAGAGCAGATTTCTCCCGTATTGGCTTCTTTTCATTGTCTCATAGTCCCGTATCACCCCAACAGAGCACTTCGCTCTCAGACTGCTGGCTTACTTGTGGTTCCTAGGATACTTAAGAGTAGAATGGGAGGCAGAGCCTTCAGCTTTCAGGCCCCTCTTCTGTGGAACCAGCTCCCAGTTTGGATTCAGGAGACAGACACCCTCTCTATTTTTAAGATTAGGATGACTGTTGGGTTTTCTCTGTAATTATTGTGGGGTCTTTACCTTACAGTATAAAGTGCCTTGAGGCACCTGTTTGTTGTGAGTTGGCACTGTATAAATAAAATTGAATTGAAAAGGCTGAAACAGTAATGCATCCTAAAAAAAAATTAATAATCAATTTTAACCCTCCAGCATTAATAACGATTAAGTTCAGGGGACAATGAAATGGTATGAAGGGGGCCCCAAATCAAATCTTACTTAGGGCCCCTTCAAGGCTTGGGCAGACTCTGCTGTGAAGACAGCAGCAGTGTGATGAGCAATGGCGATTGATTCATATCAATATTTATTTCCATTTGCATACTTCCCCAAATCTGGCAGCCATGGCACCTTAATCTGATAAAATAGCAAACGGTCAAGGCCGAGAAGTGTTGGATGAGCAGCAAGTGTTCATTTTAGGCTGCATCATAGCATTTTAGATATTTAGGTTAAAGGTGTGTTGAAAGGCTGCACAGTAGTTCGAATTTGTAGCCTCTGTGCTGGTTAAACATGTTTAAAAAACACTCAAACAGGTGAAATAACAGATTTTATAAAGCTAAATGATACGTCAAAGCTTTGCAATTTAAGCATTACTAAAGTAAGTTTAAAAAAAGTATAATAATATTATTAGCAAAAGGTATGCCCACATTGAATAAGAGTAAGACAGTGTCAAATGCTCTGGGTCAGCTCCACTGTAACCCAAACCCACTCGCCTCCGCTGGCTCCCTTCACCCCTGCCCCTCTCCTGACTGCTCAATTCTGAGCCCTGAACGGCACTATTATTGCACAATGTAAATTATTATATCATTCTATGTATAGTGTATGGTATAAATTACTTATTTTTATTCTTCTTATTTATATATATATATATATATATATATATATATATATATATATATATATTTTCTACTACTCATCGGCTGCAGGTGCAAAATATATTTGACTGTGCATTACTGTGTATAACTGTACATGTGACAAATAAGCATTATTTTATCTGATGGACTGATGACCTGTACTCACCTTATAACAGCTGAGAGAGACTTCAGCTCTCCCTGATTATGAGGAGGATAAGTCATTGGGAAGATGGAGGGCTGTATACAACGTCTTCCACCAGCTACCTTTTTAAACATATTTCCAGTTTTCTGTTGTTCAAACTTTATTAAAACTTGTTGCTGCGTCAACTCTAAAATGAGCAGATCTATCAGAGAGAGACGAGTTTGTGGGTCTGTCAGCTGTTTGTGTGGAGTTGTTCTTTGTGTTCACCTCAAACCAACCTGAGTGTCATTTCTCTTTAGTTCTGATCTCACTGCTGAGCTGCACAACAAACCAAGGTCAGTAACCTTCTTCTGTCACAGCTTCAACCTGATACATGCTCACTAATATGACCTGTTTGGCTTCATGTTTCATTGTAACCCTCACAGCTCGTCTGACTGTGAGTCCCAGCAGCTCTCAGTTCTTTGAAGGAGACTTTGTGTCTCTGAGCTGTGAGGAGGACGACAGCTCTGCTGGATGGACTCTGAGGAGGAACAGAAGCAAACCACAGGTGCTTCTGTGTCGAGATCAGATGGCAAAGCCAACAAATTCTTCCTGCGTCAACATTCAATTCTTCACATGGGACAGTGGAGTTTACTGGTGTGAGTCCAGAGAGGGTGCCATCAGTAACATGGTTAATCTCACAGTCTCTGGTAAGCTGAGTGTGTGGAGTTAGTGTTGATGAAGCTGTGTGTAAATGGATGAAATGCTGTAGTTTGTCTCTGTGTTGAGGTGGATCAGTGATCCTGCAGAGTCCTGTCCTCCCTGTGATGGAGGGAGATGACGTCACTCTGAGATGTAAAAATAAGACCACTCCCTCCAACCTCCCAGCTGCTTTCTTCAAAAATGGTGTCTTCATTGACAATGAGCCTACAGGTCACATGACCATCCAGCATGTTTCCAGGTCTGATGAAGGCCTCTACAAGTGTGACATCAGCGGTCATGGAGAGTCTCCATCCAGCTGGATCACTGTCACAGGTGACACACTCACCTGTCTGTGTTTCTGCAGGTTTCAACATTCACAATGTGACCATAACTTAATGACTGTGTTTGCTTTATTTTAGAGAGACACACCACCACACCTCCACCTACATCCACACCTCCACCTACATCCACACCGCCTCCTGGTTCCACCTGCATCACTCTTTCTCCATCACTCTCTCCTCCTGTTCTCTCTGTGATCTCCTCTGTTGGATCAGTCTGTGTTGTGGTTCTACTGGTGTTACTGGTTCTGCTGGTGAGACGATGTGTTCACAGGAAACCTGAAGGTGAGACTCAGACTTCCTGACCTTACAGGCTTCGATTTGCTGAATAAGCTCCATATTTATTATAATTACTTTATTGGATTGAGATTATTTGCTGTTGAAAATTACAAATATTGAAATGATTTTTCAAGCAGTTTTTCTTCAAGTCTAGATTAATTAAATTAAATTTAAATTAATTAACTGCTATCACATTTAAATTATTTCAGCTGAACAAGAACAAGCTGCAAAAGATGATATCACAGATGACATCACAGAGACTGATGTTACATCATCATATCATCAGCAAAATCGAGAAAATCGAGGTAAAAAGGTGATGGTGATGTGCAAGCATAACACAAGGTTAATTTCATAAAATGTGAAAACTTTTGGAAAATATATACATTTTATAATTTGAGTGAATTTGTAAATGTATCTATAAAGACTTTAGCTGAGCCGGTTTCATTAATATTGTTTCAGACTGTTCATATGAAGGATGAGGACATTTTGAATCACATGACTGATGGTTACATGTGTCATCACTTGTGCTGATGTAACAGTAAAAAAAAATTACTTACTTAATGCTTTTGAATTTTACCCAGAAATCACATTTTTTTCATTTTAATAGTTCATGTCTGTAGTTTCTTTAGTACACAGTTTTTATTTGATTGTTTTCCATTGTCCAAACTTTAACAAACTGATTATGTTAATCAGCTGTCATGGCTGTCTTTAAACTCTCACTGCTGACTGAGTGTTGTTGTGTGTGTTTGTGGTCTGTGGTTAACAGAAGCTAACAGCTCTGCAGTCGTCCGGCATCCTGTTTCTGACAAAAAGAAAACGGCAGCTGCAAGTGCTGCATTACAAGGTACATGCTTCAAAAACAGGAAGGAGAGCTTTATAAATGAGATTGTTTGTGTTAATATACTCAGACATTATTTAGTGTATTTAGTCCTTTTCACTCAGCCCCTTACTCCAGTGATTCTGGGAGGACAGAAGAGCTGCAGGAAGGGGCTCGGAGGATTGGAATTGTGCCATCAAAGTATTCCCAATTGAGCATGTCCTGCATTCACCCTGGACTTCCTACTTGGACATGCCTGAAGTAGCTCACCTAGGATGTGTCCAGGAAGCATTCCCAGATGTTTCAGTGACTTCTAATGTAGCCTTTCTGAGCCCATTCTAAAACACCAATCTCTAAGGCTGAGCACTGATGGTTTTTGAAGGAAGCTCATGATTGCCGTTTGTATCCTTGATCTTATATAGTGCTTTTCGACTCTACTTGAGCACTCAAAGCACTTCATACAAAAACAGTGCTTTTTCAGCAATGTTTTCCCCTCCTGAGTTCCCTGACGTTTGCCAGAACTGAACAGACACCCCACACGGTAGAGGGAGAGGCTCCTGCAACGCTCACTGGGAGACCGGAAAGAGCCAGAGGAAGTCACACTGAAACAGTGAGGAAAATAAGTGAGAGAAAATGTAAAGTTAAAAAAAAATGTGTGCAGTTTGTCACACAGTGTGTCTGCTAGCTTAAAGAACAGCTGCTGTATTTTAAGGGAGAGCAAAGAATGAGAGATAACTTCACTCAGATGGAGGAAGATGTAAGAAAGAGGTAGAAACATCCTCCAAGGAGCTACTTTTACTTTCTTATTTTGAGTAGATTTCAGAGCCTGTACTTTTTTACTTTTATTGAGTACAGAAGTTGAACCAGTACTTCAACTTTTACCAGAGTAGTCCGAATGTCAGTACTTTGGCCATCTGTGATTACAACTATGACAGGCACCAACCACCTTGCAGCCACATCTCCGTACAGCAGCCTCAACAATGGAGATGAGGAACATGGTCCACTCAGACTCAATGTCCTCAGCCTTCCATGGAATGCTGTAAAAGTTCTGCCAGAGGTGGGAGTCAAAGATCTTGAGGACTGGGGCCTCTGCCAGGCATTGCCAGAACACCCTCACTATATGTTTAGGTGTGCCGGATCTGTCCATTATTCTCCCCCACCACTTGATCCAACTCACCACCAGGTGGTGATCAGTTGACAGCTCAGCTCAACCCAGCTCACCACCTCTCACCGAGAGCAAGTCCAGACTGTTACAGAGTCCAGCCCCTCTCCGGGAGACTGGTTCTAGAGCCCAGGCCATGCGTTGAGTTGAGCTCAACTATATCTAGCTGGTATTTCTCAACCTTGCACACTAGCTCAGGCTCCTTCCCCACCAGAGAAGTGACATTCCATGTTCCTGAGATGTTTGATTAAACGTAATTTGAATTACCATAATTACACGACCGTTTGTCCTATCAGAAAAATTCTAATGGTTTTTGAAAGCTGAGAAATTGCACTTCACAAACAACATAGGGTTATTACAGTAATTGTTGCCAGAAGTCCACGAACGGCAGACATTTGAAGTATATTCTGTCACTGACAGCAGGTTTGGCAGTAAAGGGTTAACTATTGGTGTAGACCAGGGGTCTTCAACTCCAGGCCTCGAGGTCCGGTGTCCTGCAGGTTTTAGATGTGTCTCTGCTTCGACACACCTGAGTCAAATATAGAAGTCATTAGCAGGACTCTGGAGAACTTGACTGCATACTGAGGAGGTAATTCAGCCATTTGATTCAGGTGTGTTGAATCAGGGACACATCTAAAACCTGCAGGACGCCGGACCTCGAGGCCTGGAGTTGAAGACCCCTGGTGTAGACTCAGCCACAGGTTAACCATGCAGTGGCCCAGATATCAGCTGTGTTGTAACTTTTGGCAGTTCCACAGCTGAACAATATTTTGTTACACACATTTATTAGCAGGATGAATGTGTTGTTAACATGAAGTAAAAATGGATTGAACAGACCAAATATCTTTTATAGTAATGATGCATTTTTGCCTTCTCTAAAGTCCTGCGTGTAAAGAAAAGCAGCAACTTCCTGTTGTTTTCTCTAGTTAACCTGAAACAGAAGAGGCTTCTCACCGCAGCGTGTTCATGTTTGGTTAATAATAGTGTTCACGCTGTAAGAACATGTCCGCTTTGTGGTGAAGTGTAACAGTTTCCATTAAAGAGGATGACAGCTTTGTGGTCGTCCGTCTTCATCTTGCTACACAAACACCCGCCTTCTTCTTTCTGGTCAAATGTTGCTTCACAGCAGAGGTGTTAAGAGGTGGAAAAAATGAAACTTCAAATGCACAGCACTATTAGAGATTGTGTTGTTGAAGTAATTTGTGTTTTATTGTGCAGAGACTGATCCAATTGCAGTCTACTCAGCAGTGCGAAGAGAAGATGTCAGTTATGGACAAATAACCATCAGACCACAGAAGATCAGAGGTACAGCTGCTCTTTAAGTCTGAACACAGCAAACTTAGCTGGTTTTATGCAAAGATAAACTGTTTCCTTCAAGTATATGACTAACAGAATTGAAGCTTTATGAAATGTCCTGTGCAATGCAGGAAGAACTGAGAGTTTTGTGATTTCCATTCAAATTTAGCCACAAAGTATCTAATACTGTATCTAATATTTTTAACTTCAAACAGAGTTGAGCTAGCTGTTTGCGGTCTTTATTCTAAGCTGCGCTAACCACATCCTGACTTGAGCTCATGTTGTAAATTCTTATTAGTTAACCATACTAAGACAGAGCAAATGAAGTAAATTAATGCAAAAGGAGCCATATTTAAACCCCAGTAAACAACTTAATATTTATTAACTCCCTGAAATTAGCCTGCTGCTGGTAGCTAGCTACACCAGCTAAACTGACATTGCCTCCAGAGCTAAAAGGCACTCTTCCTAGAGGTCAAGCTCACAAAGTCACTGACTTCTAAAAACATATTTCCTGTTCTGGTTATTATCTCTTTATGATTTGAGTCTTGTGAATTTCATGGTTAATTCAAGCAACTGCTAAAATGCTAGCAGTATTGGAAAAACCATGTGTACTGTTGATGCTTTACCAGTGTGAACTGGGACTGTGTGATGCAGAGAGGTGCAAGTTGGAGGTCTTGATTGAACTCCAAAGCTTGTAATCATGTTTCCTGTTGTTTGAACTGTGTGTGTTTGTGTTCAGACTTTAAACCAGAGCCAGACGTCGTCTACTCTTCACTGAAGTATCCACCAGTCCAACCACTGACTGCTGCTCTCTGACTGCTCCCCCAGCACCTCACAGATCATCCATATGTTTACATGATTTTTGAATCTGCTGCCTTTTTGTCACTGAATTAGACTGAAATCGATGAATAAACATTTGGCCTCACTTTTTTTTGTCGTGTGGTTTGCTGAGGTGTCAGATGGAAAATAAGTGATAGACACCTCTGCAGGAAACAGATGCTACACTGCAACTGCGGATGAAAAGCAGCAATAACGTCATTCAGTGGCTGTAAAGTTTGCAGAAAACCTTGAGTACAGGATGTGTCTGTTTGAAAGTGAAACACTTTATGTCCTTAGACACTGAGAAACCAACCAGCAGCTGATGCAATAGGTGATTTTCTTTTGATATTGTTTAATTTACTCTAACTGTAAATTTTAACATTCTCTAGTTGTTTAAAACAGTTTATTTTTAGTTTATATTGGATGTTTCTCCCTTGTTTCCTAATGGTTACAAACTCAAAATCTGGGCTTTAACAGCAGATCAGACAAAACTAAAGTGTTTCACTGTGTTAGTTTGGACTAAGGATGGCATGATACCACTTTTTTATGTCCGATACCGATATTTTACATTTGGATATCTGCCGATACCGATACAAATCCGATCCTTTCTTCTTTTTTAATTTTTTTTTTTTTTTTAAATGGCTGGGTACATTTTACATAAGTCAACAGTCTCTCACACAACAAAATCAAAATCTTTTAGTTGTCCCACGTACAAAACTTAGGATCAGGGGGGGCAGACCATTTGAGGCAGTGGCACCAAAGCTCTGGAACTGTTTATCACTCCATCTCCATTTAGCTGACTCTGTGGCATCTTTTAAAAAACAGAAGAAAAAGAAGAAAAGTTTTCTGTTTAACTGGGTTTTCTGTTGACTTTATTTTTATTCTTTTTCTTTTAATATGGTAATGTTATGTTTTAAACATGGTGTTTCATCTGTTTTTTGTTTTTTTTGATATTGTGTTTTAATTATTGTACAGCACTTTGTGACTTTTTGTCTGTGTAAAGCACTAAATAAATAAACTTTACTTACAACAATCACTCTATCACCTGAATCCTGCTGCTCCTATGTGAGAAGGTGATGCTTTGGCTTATGGTATGTTGCAAATTTCATTAGGGCTGCAACTATTAATTATTTTAGTAATCGCGTATTCTATTCATTATTCCATCAATTACCCGAGTAACTGGATAAGAAATACTTGTTTCATATTAACAGTTCATCTGCATATTTTAACTTCTGTACTGCAGTTTTTCCCTGTGTGAAACAAACAGGGTGGATGGAGCAGCTACAAAGTTCTCTTTTCTTCACTTACTGATCAGGTGGTTGATGAAGGACCTCCAGCTGTTTCCCAGTAAAGGTTTAATGGAGGTTACAGGGACGAAAAGCTTCATCTGGAAGCTAGAAAAACATTTCCTTCCGCTCCATCTGAGCTCACCGGCTCCGCCTCTTTGCGCTCGTGTAGACGGACTGCACGTAAAACAGTTGATTGCTGTTGTTGTGTTATCAGTGTTTGTGTTGAAAAACTGGGGATTGTGTGAGCGTAATCTTGTAATGCTTTATATTCACAAGCATTCTCCTAAATACGTTTCTACTGCAGGTCTATATTTAGTCACTAATCAGGGATTAAAGAATAAAAAATATTTTGACGGGGAAGGGGTCCTTCCGGTACCGGATGATCGCTAGTGCTAATAGCTGCGCTCATTGAAGCATGTGACTCCAAACTTATGAACATGTGACTCAGACTGGACTTCTGTTTGCATCATATCTCACGAACAGCACAGAGCCCCTCCTGACAAACAACTTGGAGAAGCATGAAAGTTGAATTTTAGCCACATGCTTACCAAGAGTTTCATAAACTGGAAGATGTCATGTTTCAGACCACTTAGGTGTAAATCTCATATAAAGGGACAGATGAGAAGCTAACCCTAACCTGATGATGATGATGATGATGATGATCTGAGGCCTGAATTATCCAGGTTAACCTTGAGTTTTCTGTATGAAGATGATTCAGCTGACGTCACTGGTTTGAACTGCTTCATTCAGACTGAATCAGCTGACTGGTTCGATTCGACAGGCGGAGCTTTGAAACTTTGGTGCGATGCTCATTGGATTTAAGACGACTGAAACGCCGTTTCATGGCTTCTTGGCTTTAAGAATTTATGACCATTGAGGAAGCGTTCCCAAGTGTGGGAATATTTTGATTTGGTGCCACCAAATAAAGTAAAATAAGTTCAGTGTTTATTCACATATAATACCCATAGTGCCATATCATTCACGAGGTGCTTTCTTACTGACAGCAAGTAAATTTAAAGTAAGATGAAGTATGCAATGAATAAAATGCTGTCATGTTGCAGTGCTTGCTTTGCCCTCAGCAGCTGATGTACAAAACCAACACATCAATATTCCAGAGCCCAACACGCGAACACTCGGCCTTGTGCCATTAATCAAGGGAAGCACTAGCCATGCTTCTAACCTTGATGTAGATAATGAATATGAAGCATTGTAGCACAAACCTGCAGTTTATATCATTCCTAAAATGTGATTAATTTAGGCTATTTATTCTTTTCATCTATTTATTTTATTTATCCACTCTATCCATTCTTATTGACTCCTAGCGAAGGATTCTCAGCCTCTCACTGTGATGGATGATCCTCATTTCAGAGCATTTCTGGCAAAACTGGATCCCACGAACACAGTCCTGGGTAGGAATGCTGTTAAGGCCATGTTGGAGAGGAGATAGGTGGAGAAAAAGGAGAAGGCTGAATTACTGACCACTGACAGACTGTTTAAGAACGTCTGTGTAAAAAAACACGATTCCTGAATAAAAACATGTGAGTTGCATAAGCACAAATTTCCAGTACACCAAATAAAGGGGGCAAAAGAAAACATCAGTCACACAGGTCATTTGAGTAACTGTCTCAGCATACAGTTAAGAAGTTGTATTATACACATGAAATGTGTGTCACATTTGGAGGTTTTTATTTGGCTGTGCAACAACCACTGTTGCCAGTAGATGTCGCCCAAATGCACTGAATGAAACTTTCAGCACTGAACCAATTTTTGACACAGAGGTTCAAAAAGGTTTAAATATTCCATCACTATGAAATGGGACTAGGAAAGCTCAGAGTAAAATCAGAGCCATAAGAGAGCCTGATTACTAACACAACAAGGCAACAACAAATCTGGCAAAAACTGGGTGCTTTGGCTGGTCTTTGAATGCAACAGTTGATAATGCTGTTGAGAACCAGGTGTACAGGCTGAAAATTGGGAAACAGAAACTGAATTGCAATCTCCTAGCTGTCTTAACTGCGTCTCAGGGGCAGTAGCAGTTTTGTTTTTGTTAGTTAAGCCAGTGTACTCCTATAATGGTGGTCCAAATCCTAGGAAAAAGTAGGAGGGTTGCATCAAGAAGGGCATCTCTCATAAAATCAGCCCACAGGAGGGAAGCTTCCCATCTGAAGCTGCTGGTGCTGGGAGAACCACCTTCTGCTTAACGTCAGCAAAACAAAGGAACTGATCGTGGACTTCAGCAGGAAGTAGCAGAGGGACTACCATCCATTTCTCATCAGCGGTGCTGAGGTGGAAAGAGTGGACACTTTCAAATACCTGGGAGTGACCATCTCACAGGACCTGTCCTGGACTCATCACATTAACATCACTGTGAAGAAGGTCAGACAGCGTCTCTACCTCCTCAGGCGGCTGACAGACTTCAAGCTCCCACTCAAAGTGCTCAGGAACTTTTACACCTGTGCCATCAAGAGCATCATGTGTGGGAGCATCACCACCTGGATGGGAAACTGCACTAAGGAGGACTTCATGGCTCTAAAAAGGGTGGTTCGTTCAGCTGAACGGACCATCAGAACCACCCTCCCGAACCTGCAGGACATTTACACCAAGAAGTGCAGGTTGAGGTTCTGTGAAGATCCTTAGAGAGCACAACCACCCCGAACACTCTCTCTTCTCCCTGCTCCCATCAGGCCGGCGTTACCACTGCCTGAGGACTGAGACTGAAAGGCTGAAGAAGAATTTTTACCCACAAGCCATCTGTCTGCTCAACTCTGACCCCTAAAATGTATTATTATGCAGAATGTAAATTATTCTATTATTCTATGTATAGTGTAGAATGTGAATTATTTATTTTTCTTATTATTATTTCAACTTATCTGCTGCAGGTACAAAATACATTTCACTGTGCAGTGTACTGTGTATAACATGTGACATCTTAAGAGAAGATCTTAGCTCATCTTAACTTATCTAAATCTAGGCCAAATCAAACATATTGATAGCAGTATTTCACCACCAGTGGACAGCTGGACATGTTCACTGGAACACCTAACTAGGAAAATTACTTCATTTGGGTGACTCCGGGTCTGATGAGGTTTTTTTGGTTAAGTGTCACAAACGAGTGCCGTTACTCCAACTTCTTTAACGACTAATTCTGGTGTTGGAACAATTGGGGGGAGGAAGTTGGCATTATTTCCACTGAGATGGCAGCTTAACTGCAAATACTTTAAATACTGTGGGTTTGAGCGTGTCTTTGTGTGTGTGCATCCTGGGTTTTAATCAAGGAAATTTGAGTATTTTATGCTGTGGTTGTTAAGCATTGTCAGGTTTTACAGTTGCAGGGTCCCATTTTGTAAATTCTAACCAATTTTGTTTTGTTTCTTTTCTTTTTAGTGCAGGAAGTGGCTGCGGAGGACGAGCCAGTGGCAGTGTGGCCCCCTGCCAAGGTGGTGGGTCCCCCTTTTACTCACGTTTTGTTTATTGTACAGCACTTCGGATACAGTTGCTTTGTCGTGTGTTTATAACTTTCATTTTCCCTTCCTCTTTCTCAGGGTAAGTTTGTCCCAGCTACTTTTTATTTAATATTAATTTGAAGGCCTCAACTGGTAAGCAATTAGTGCTACGACCAAGTCTCCAAGTCTCCAAGTTTTAACTTTTAGTATTTCTCTCATTGGTTGAGACATTTCTCATGTCTGGGTATATATTTGAACCTGTGCAGTCTTTCACTGACTCTGTGTGCATGCCTTCTCACTCTGTATCTGCTGGGGGGTGAAATGGCCCTGAGTGGCATTGTCACAGCTGATTAAGATAACCCTTGACCGCATTGTCCCACAATGCTTTCTTCGATATTATTGGTGGAGAACTTGGAGAAGGTCAAAAAGAGCTTTATTGTATGTTTGGTGAGGTGTGTGGTAGGAGTGACAGAATATTTCAAGGTGGGGGTGGAATTACATCAGGCAGAGGCTCTGAGCCCCTTCTTGTTTGCAGTTGTGATGGATGAGGTCAGGCAGGAGTCTCTGTGGACTGATGTTTGCAGACGACACTGTGATCTGCAGTGAGAGTAGTATACTCTGGAGAGAAGAGAAATGAAGGGTTGGTAGAAGGCAGAATTGTATCGTGACCTATTGAGGTCACCTGAACAAAGGTGTGAATGGCACCTGGGGAGGGAGCTACAGTATGGACAGCCTTGTAAGTGGGAGCAAGTTGGTGATGTAATCCACCTCCTCTGTTCAATGATGGTTGTTCACAGTGGACATAGATGGCTTCTTTTACTCCTCTTTCAAACCATCTGTCTTCTTGGTCCAAAATGTTATCCTCAAAAGAGTGACCTTTGACCTTCAGATGCAGATGTACAGCTGAGTCTTGTCCTGCTGAGGTGGCTCTCCTATGGCACAACATAGAAGAGCCACCTCGAAAGGAAGAATAATCAGTAGAATACTGAACAGCAAAACTGTCACATTCAAAGAAGCTGGAGATTTCTAATAATGTTTCATATTAAGATGATTTAAAATCTGTGGTTCCATCTTTATTAGAGGTGAAGACTTCATGAGACTCACTCCTCGACAAACACAAGGCTGACATCAAAGATCCCTTCAGACCTTTATAGAGCAAACAGTATCAGATTCATGTGATGATTTTAGGAAATGTGGGTAAAAATGAGACTCTCGTATGTTGTAACTTTCTAAGAGCAGCCACATATCCCACAGTCATATGAGCCTTGACAGAGTGCACCAGACACCAACACTGGTTTCAGTTCCTTACATTACAAGATTACTGAAGCTGTGGTATTAATGCTGCTCACAGAAAAGACTGTGTTGCTCATAAACTAGAGCTTGTCTTAGACAGAGGGTGACAGAGGGAGTGGGTGTTGTAAAACTCATTAATTTGGTTGCAGTTCCTAACGAATCACGAGTCACATTCGCAACGCTGTGTTTGGCTGTGCAACAACCAGGTTAATTCTTCCATAACTAGGAATTAAGAATTGGGACTAGGAAAGCTCAGAGTAAATTCAGAGCCATAAGAGAGCCTGATTACTAACACAACAGGCTTGAATTTTGCCTTCATGATAAAGCTTATAGTTAGGGCTGGATCAGATGATACAATATAAAACACCTTGAGGCAGCTGTTGTGATTTGGCATTATATAAATAGAATTGAATTGAAACAATAATCTGGCAAAAACTTACCATAACCAAGAATTCGATGTGTTTGATCACCTGAAGAACCAAAAGCTGTCAGACTATCTGAACAATAGAAGATGAAGATCAGCTCAGTCACAGAGAGGAAGTGTACTCAGTTACTCTGTGATTACAGTCATGTGACATGGCAGTGGGTGCTGCTCGTTGGTTTCCATGTTTCCTCTCTGTATGTGTGCTTGTGCTGCTTCTTCATTCCTCACTGTAAACCAGTGCTTCTCAGTTATTTTCAGTGATGCACCCTAGGAAGAAGAAAACCTTTTACGCCCCCCTACTCTCCGGCGGAGCCCGCTCTAAGCTGTGAGTAGGCAAAAAAACACTTGCACCATAGAGCTATTACTTACTGCGCACACTCTGACAATGAGAGTGCCACTGCCACCTACTTTTGTGGATGTGCAATTACAATTTAATCCAGTACGGCAAAAAAAGCCTGTTCCCTGGGGTCAGATGGGCCCCCCCCCCGGTAGTGCACTGCACCCCACTATTTGAGAAGCACTGCTGTAATCACATGTACTGATGTTTCAGAGGAAAGTCCAAACAGCCTCCCTGTTTCTCCATGAAGAACAAAGATCTGCTCTCTGTGGCTCCAACACAACTTAAAGAGAATCAAAGGAGGACGAAGTTCTCCAGAGTAGCTGTGGTTTGATGGAGGCTACAGCTAAATGCTGCCTCCTCCTAGTGTTGTAGTACTCGAGATCGGTCTTGGTCTCGAGACCGCTTTTTGATTGTTTCGGTCTTGTCATGGACTCGGACCTTGCGGACTCGGGATTTTATTTCAAGACCAGTCGAGACCACAGCTCTGGAAATATCACTAAATTGCCAGAATATTGTCCAATTTATTTGTTAACATCTTTGCTTTTATTGGATACAAAATGTACTGATTCAAATCCAACACAGATTGCGCTCCTCTGCCTCTCAAAGGAGCGCACCTCGCAGACTCTGGCCCGGCTAGGTCGCTGCTATTATCGCTGCTTACGCCTGTATCATTTCACCGCAGTTTGCAATCTACCACAGAGCACGGACAGTTTCATTCACAATGTGCATGTTTGATCTCACTATGGTTATGCGTCTGTTGTATAAATCGAAATAACAACCACATGAACACGAGGAGAAGTAAGAGGGAAAATGAAGATTAAAGGAAAATTTCAGGCTTCCGATTCAACAAAAAAATCCCAGCATGAAAGGTAAATACCAACCTTCATGTATTTGATACACAAACTAAAAATTTAATCCAAATTTTAGGACTGCAATAATTCTTGGAGTAACACAATTCGATTATTAAAAATCCTCGACACAAATTTGTTGCTTTGATGTTTGGTTTCAACTCTGCAGCTCAGGTGTCTCCGTGTAAGCGGAGCATTTCCTCCACATTAGTTCAACATGGCTGTAACAGATTTCCGTCATTTGGAAACAAACAAAAACGACCCTTTAACACGAGTGGATCGCTGAGATGTTTTTCCACGCCCCCACTTCTCTGTGCTGTGAGTGCGCATGTTTGAATGTGCGCGTGTGTTGTTCAGAGGAT
The DNA here is from genome assembly GCA_013435755.1 of Amphilophus citrinellus. Taxonomy (NCBI): domain Eukaryota; kingdom Metazoa; phylum Chordata; class Actinopteri; order Cichliformes; family Cichlidae; genus Amphilophus; species Amphilophus citrinellus. The sequence goes on from CM024194.1 coordinate 9,162,352, forward strand.
GTCAGCTGTTATTTTTTTCTTTACGTCAGCTGTAGCCACCAGAACAGACCTATAACCACAGTGTACTGGGGAAAGGGGGGGGCTGCCATTAGCACTAGCAATCGTTCGGTGCCCCCCCCCCCCCCCCCCCCCCCTTCAGTACAGAGGGGCTCCGTCAAAATATTTTTATCAACCACCTGATCAGAAACATGAAGAACAGAGAACTTTGTAGCTGCTCCATCCACCCTGTTTGTTTCACACAGAGAAACATCTGCAGTACGGAAGTTAAAATATGCTGATGAACTGTTAAAATGAAAAATTATTTCTTATCCCATTACTTGATTAATTGACGGAGTAATCAATTGAATACTTGATTACTAAAATAATTGATAGTTGCAGCCCTACTTGTATTCAGAAAGCCATAGTCAAACATTGGTTTTCAGCACCAGTAGAGCTATGAGAGGCCTTCAAGAATAAAATAACTACGGTTCCCAGCAAGATGATGTCACTTCCTGTTGTTGCATTAAAAACGTGATAGTTTATGCTCACAATATGGTGGCTGATATTCAAATGTAGGAAATGCTTTTAGCAGCTGAGGAATCTGGATTATGTTTTTGTTGTGTATTTTTTTATGTGATTTCTGCAAACACAGTGGAAGGAAACGTCACTCTGGGACACATTAAATGCTTGATATATATATCAAGCATTACTCAATTAACAAGTGGGAGCGGCATTTAGCGGTTAGCATTAGCTTACTAATTAGCATTAGCGTTAGCGCTGGGGTGAGAAATATTTCTTGCTAGAACCCTGAAGTTACCATGGCCACCACCAATGGTAACGGCAGAGAAGTAAGTAAGTTGTTTCTCCGCCATTAGTACATTGAGCTAGTGGTGGGCAGATCGATCCTAATATCGATAATATGGATGCCAACATTGGTATTGGTATTGATCAATATCAGTGTAATGAGATCGATACTTTGGCTTCAGTTTCTCTCCTGTATGCAGTGCTGCGGTTTCATCAAAGATGCAGCTGACTGTCTAAGTGTCGCTCCTGTCACAGCACAGAGCACTTTGCTCCTCCCCTCCCCACAGTGTTTTGTTATACTGGCATGTGACGCATAACATATTTTAATTGGGAAAAAAAAGGATTTTGCTATGAAACATTCAAAGCAAATTTAAATTTAAATTTGTACAGCTTGTTTATTTAAGAAAAAATCTAGAAATTTAGTGAATGAAGGGACATTTTTTATTAAATTTTTTTATTATACTTTCTGAACGATCTACCTGGAAAAAAGTTTGCATTTGTTCTTGAGTGATGATTTTGTACACTTCATTTATGAAAAAAAAAAAATTCCAGACATCAATGTATGGAGGAAAATTGATTTGTTAATGTTCTATTGTTTCAGAACAATAACTTGTATTTTGATAAAGTATTTTCTACTTACATATAAACTTTGGAGGTGGAGTGCTCTCTCCGGCTCAGGAATGAGTTCTTACCCCATGTGGAGGAGTTCAAGTATCTCGGGGTCTTGTTCACGAGTGATGGGAGAAGGGAGCGGGAGATCGACAGACGGATCGGGGCTGCCTCTGCAGTGATGCGGACGCTGCACCGGTCTGTCGTGGTGAAGAGAGAGCTTAGTGTAAAAGCGAAGCTCTCGATTTACTGGTCGATCTACGTTCCTACCCTCACCTATGGTCACGAGCTTTGGGTAGTGACCGAAAGAATAAGATCGCGAATACAAGCGGCAGAAATGAGTTTCCTTCGAAGGGTGGCTGGCCTCTCCCTTAGAGATAAGGTGAGGAGTGCGGCCATCCGGGAGGGGCTCAGAGTAGAGCCGCTGCTCCTCCACATCGAAAGGAGCCAGTTGAGGTGGCTCGGGCATCTGATTAGGATGCCTCCTGACCGCCTCTTAGGTGAGGTGTTCCGGGCATGTCCCACCGGGAAGAGGCCCCGTGGTAGACCCAGGACACGCTGGAGGGATTATATCTCTCGGCTGGCCTGGGAACGCCTTGGGGTCCCTCCGGATGAGCTGGAGGAGGTGGCTGGGGAGAGAGAGGCCTGGGCTTCTTTGCTTAGGCTCCTGCCCCCGCGACCCGGCCCCAGATAAGCGGAAGACAATGGATGGATGGATGGATATAAACTTTGCCCAATTCTATCCTGGGTTTTAACTAATTAATGATCCAAAGGAAAAAAATCTCAAACCAGTTAAACTTCATGGAAATTCTTCATAATTATTAAAAAGTATTGGTATCAGTATCGGTGATAATGGCCCTGTGTTTACTTGGCATAGGATCGATACCAAATCTTGAAGTATCGCAAACAACTACATTGAGCAGCATACACGAAGAGTGATTGACAGTGCTAAGACCCTCCTCCTGGCTCTGATTGGTTGTTTTTGAGCAGTTCAGGGAGGAGGTGGAGGAGCTCCACTTTTTTCGCAGATTATCGGTCTCATACTGTCGTGACATGGTGACAGTTTTAACAAATATGTAAAAACCAGATTTTTTATAAAAGTTACAAACTGTAGCTTTAATCTGTATAAGATTAAAGGCTTTAGTTCTTACTGTCGATGAGTGTTTGCCATTTTTTCAGTTTTACACATTTAGCTATGTGGTTTTGAAAAAGCACCCATTTTTACAAAGATTGTTGGTTTAAAAACAACACAACTTTATGCATTGTTTATGAAAGGCAGAGAAAAGTTAACACTATTGTGATGAACTCTGAATAATTGTTTTACATTCTGTGATAAATGATGGAGGTCACCCAGGAGTATTATTTGAGCTGTGAGTGTTTAATATCCAGGTGTTTTTATGGGAATGTGGATCTTTCAGATCAATTTGAGAAGTGATTTTGATCATGTTTCACATTTTATTGGGTCATGTAGCGTCAGGCACTGGTCTTGGTCTTGTCTTGGTCTCGCCCTTCTTCGGTCTTGGTCTCGACTTGTCTTGGACCCTAAAAGTCTTGGTCTTGTCTCGGTTTCGGGTTAGGTGGTCTTGACTACAACAGCACCTCCTCCATAGTACAATCTACATTTTTATACAGGGAAATCATTTTGAAGTCCTTTGATGATGATGATGCTCTTTAGTATGTAGCTGATGATTGATGATCAGAGAGGTTATGTTGGTGTGGAGATCATTGAAGAACTGAACCTGTTAAACTCTCAGAGCTGCTGCAGAGTCTCCCCTTTAGTTATGACGCACTTCTTTCTGGTTACAGTCCAGCCCACCAACGTCACTCTAACGTGACTTCCTTACATGAGCCGGAAGTGTGGAGTTTGATCGAGTGGCTGAAAAACAAAGTTTCATCTTTCTTTAAGCCTTAAATGTAATCTCCTGCAGTCAGGTTCAAACTGAGGTTCTGTTCTTCAGTGAAAACACCAACAGACTCAGACATTTAGAACAAACTGAGCGTCGATCAGCAGGAAGAAGAACACGGAAATGGCTGCTGTGACCGCGACGCTCTGCTGCACTTTGCTGTTTGTCGGAGTCATCGTGTTTGTTTCTGGAGGTGAGGTTTATAAACCAAACCACACCAGCCTGGTTTGCATGTTACCAACACTTCCCAAACTATTAGTTTCATATTGATTCAGTTTGTCTAGGACGGTGTCACGGAATATGTGGGATCTGTGTGGAATTCCCCACTTAGTCAGCAGTGCAGACTCACCACAGAGAACATCAGCAGTCAGTCTCTTTGTGTTCAGTGTATTCAGACAGCTACATAAATACCTGTGCTGCCATTTCAGTGAGGCCTCTTTCCCACCAACAGGGTTCCGGAGCCTGTGCCGTAATTTGAACCGTTAGGCGGGTTTTCCACCGCCAAAGCACTCGGTGCTCGGCCGAAAAACGGGTTCAATTCCGGCCCTGCAAAGTAGCTGGTCTGGAACCAGGAACCCATGACGAAAGCGGCAGAAGGGCGTGACTCTGCCGTCTCAACATCAAGTTTTCTACCATATTACATGTGTATTACATGAGAAAAGCGAAGCGATTTTCAAGGCTGTGAATTAGGTTGGGCTCTAAGGCTGAACTTGCTGCTTTGTTTCAGTTTATATCACAGATAAAAGTACACAAAGTGCGTACTTGTCGTCTTGCTCTAATCTGTCTGTGTTTCCCTCTGTGCTGCACACAGATGCTGCAGTAGTTTGGTTTGGACCCTAAAACGTATTTGCAGCACAAGAAAGGAGAGCGTGTTCTCCCACGTTTGTGCGCTTCGGCTTCCGTGTCCAGACGAGGACCCGCCCACACTCATACGTAAAGGAGCGGTTCACAGAAACGCAGTGGGAACACGGGCCCGTTCTTAAGCGTTTCGCCGGTTCACTGGGAACAGCACGGGAACTTGCTCCAGCTCCTGAACCTCGGTGGTGGGAAAGTAGCATCAGTGAGGGAAACACATACAAGGTTTCCTTAAGCTGCTTTGATGTCACAGACTAGTTTACAATTAGCAAGTTGTTTTTTATTTATTTTTTAATGTTTTGTACTCTATTACTTAATGCTGAGTGAATATTGGTAATCATAGACGTAGTTATTATAAGGACAGTGTTGCATTCTTGTATCGGTTATATAATAAATCAATAAAGTCTTCCAGAATTTTGGCAGTTTAACTTAATAAATATTCCTGTTCTCTGAAACATTAGAGGTGAACCCTCCATTTATTAATGTCAGATAAGCTTTTCATGAATTCTAAAGGTCTGTACTTAAAGATTTGCTGTATAGTTAATATGAGGGATTGCACTGTGTGCAGTAGCAGTAAATCTCCTGTAAATCTTCAGCAGGTTTGCACACACTGCAGCTGGTATTTTGGCCCATTCCTCCATACAGATCTCCTCTAGAGCAGTGATGTTTTGGGGCTGCTGCTGGGCAACATGGACTTTCAATTCCCTCCACAAATTTTCTATGGGGTTGAGGTCTGGAGACTGGCTAGGCCACTCCATGACCTTGACATCCTTTTTATGGAGCCACTCCTTCATTGTTTGAGCGGTATGTTTGAGATCATTGTCATGCCGGAAGACCCAGCCACGTCCCATCTTCAATGCTCTCACTGATGTAAGGAGTTTTTGGCTTAAAATCTCACGATACATGGCCCCGTTCATTCTTCCCTCAACACGGATCAGTCGTCCTGTCCCCTTTGCAGAAAAACAGCCCCAAAGCATGATGTTCCCACCCCCATGCTTCACAGTTGGTTTGGTGTTCTTGGGCTGCAACTCAGTATTTTTCTTAGTTCAAACACGACGAGTTGAGTTTTTACCAAAAAGTTCTATTATTGTTTCATCTGACCACATGATATTCTCCCTATCTTTTTCTGGATCATCCATATGCTCTCTTCAGACGGGCCTGGACATGTACTGCAGGATTTGAGTTCCTCTCAGCGTAGTGTGTTACTGATGGTAGCCTTTGTTACTTTGGTCCCAGCTCTCTGCAGGCCATTCATCAGGTCCCTGTAGTTTTGGGATTTCTGCTCACTGTTCTCATGATCACTTTGACCCCACAGGATGAGATCACGCGTGGGAACCCAGATCGAGGGAGATTATCAGTGGTCTTGTATGTCTTCCATTTGCTTACAATTGCTCCCACAGTTGATTTGTTCACACCAACCTGCTTGCCTATTGTAGATTCACTCTTCCCAGCCTGGTGCAGGTCCACAGTTTCCTTCCTGGTGTCCTTTGACAGCTCTTTGGTCTTGGCCATGATTGAGTTTGGGGTCTGACAGTTTGAAGCTGTGGACAGGTGTCTTTTATACAGATGACGAGGTCAAACAGGTGCCATTAATGCAGGTAATGAGTGGAGGACAGAAGACCTTCTTAAAGAAGAAATTACAGGTCTGTGAGAGCCAGAAATCTTAGTTGTTTGCTAGTGACCAAATACTTATTTTCCACCATGATTTACAAATAAATTCTTCAACAATCCTACAGTGTGATACCCTGTTTTTTGTTTTCTCATTTTGCCTCTCATAGTTGAAGTGTACCTACGATGGGAATTACAGACCTCTCTCAGCTTTCTGTGTAGAACTAGCACAATCAGTCAATACTTTTTTTTGCCCCACTATAAGTAAATGACTCACAGATCTCTTTAACAGATGTTTGCATGTATATTATGTGATGATGTACTGCACTGTGGTAAACTGTTGCTGTGAAAATGTATCTGCTTTAACCTCTCTGCTCTGTGTTGTTTCCTCTTTCAGGGCAGAAAATAATCACAGCTGATCCTGGACAGGACGTCACTCTGACATGTCGAGCTCCAGACAACAACATAGTTGGAAAGTGGGACAGAGCTGACCTGGGAGATGAACATGTTCTTTTGTACCGAGATGAACAGTTTGTTCCAGATAACCAGCATCCATCTTTCAAGAACCGGGTGGATCTGCAGGACAGACAGATGAAGGATGGAGACGTGTCTCTGATTCTGAAGAACGTGACGACTGCTGATAGTGGAACATATCAGTGTCGTGTTGTCCAGAGAGTCAGAGAACCTATGAAGCTCATCTGCATCATCTACCTGAGAGTTGTTGTTCCTCCAGGTGAGTGAGCAGAGTTCAGTGTGTCTGTGATCAGAGGTGAAGCTGCTTCCTGGTTGTTGATGTTTGTTTCTAAAGATGTTGTTGATGAGACTTTGTAGAAAGCAGCTGGTCTGAGTGATGTGATCAGAGTGCAGTAGATAATGTCTGACAGCAGTTTGAAGAGGAAATGGATTCTGTTCTGTTCTTCACTCATCACCTACCTGACAGCTGACACCTCACACCTGTTTATACCTGCAGGTCCAACAGGAGGAACCACAGAGGATGGAGGGAAGGAGGATGGAGAGAAGGAGGATGGAAGGAAGGAGGATTCAGGGAAGAAGGATGGATCTGTTGGACTGATCGTTGGTCTGTCAGTCTCTCCTCCGCTTCTTGTTGTTGTTGTTGCTGGATTTTTGATCTACAGGAAACACAAACAGAGGCAGGATCCATATCCTCCTTCTGCTGAACTGCACCAAAGTGCTGTACAAATAATCAAAACATGCAATAGTCCTTAAAACACCAATAAATATAATCCAAAATCAAATATTAACTCATTGCAGGTTAATCCTGTAATGAGCTTTTCAGGCTCTGATGATTTATTTCCTTTAGTTTTGTTGCTAATAAAGTTTCACAAACATCAGTCCTGGATGTTTTTCGTCATTTGTTTTGTGGATCTGTGGAAGTTTTTTCCATCAGAAGTTTGTGACCTGATGAACCAGCTGATGCAGATTTGATCTGATCTGGAAAAAGTGCAAACAAACCACTGAACAGGTCTGTGAACTGAACCAACCTCCTGCCTGTAGAACAGAAGGAACCAAGAAGAACTGTCCAATTAAAGCTGATGGAGAAGCTGCTCACTGAGACCGTCTCCCTGCAGCAGAGAGAGATGAAGCTGATCCTGGAACAGGAAACAACAGGATGGAGGATCGTTCACAGAGAGGAAATCTGGTCTGAAGCTGCTGTGAACAAAGTGAGATGATGCTCCTGTTCCTGCATCAATTCACTCTGAATTAAATTCACATGTATTTACAGTAGAAACTGACTTAAGTCAGATTCAAATGACCCATGGAATTTTATCCAGCTTGTTAAAATTCTGTCTTATGTGTAAGTCGGAAAATCCAATTTTTCAACAGTTTGGGGTCTAAAACATGATTTTGCTCATAAGGGCGAGCTTGCTTCCTGGGCTTGCCGTGATTGTCTCTGGGGCAATGAACTGATTCACCCAGTGCAGCCAATCCACACATCGCGTGACTATATAGACACTAATGCAATCTCCAGGTTTTGTTACTGTGTGTAGTTGTGCATGAACGAGCCAATGCATGGAGTTTACATCTGTCGTAGATATTGGAACTGGGTGCGGCAGCAGCTGAGGAGGGCTTTAGCACTAAACTCATCCGACTTATGTGATCACATTTAATTGAAAATGTATTACAAATGGGAGCAGATTTTTCATTTCATTTTCCAACTTGTACGACTTCGACTTAGGCGGCTTGTACTGAACCATACCTGTCAAGTCTCCGGTGTTGGACGGGAAACTACCGTATTTGAAGAAGAAGAAGAAACAGCCTTTATTGTCCCACAGAGGGGAAATTTGGGTGTAACAGCAGTCGCAGTTATTATAAATATAAATATAATAATTTACATTATTAAGAAACCATAATAATAATAACAATAATAAGAATAATAATACTATACACAATATACATGATGTGCCTGTGTTGAACCTTAACAGGCCGGACTATTTACAGTATATTATATATTATCCTACAATGTGTAGGTTATTGTGGTTTTTGTTGGGAGCAGTGATGGTTATAAAGTCTTACAGCTGCTGGGAGGAAGGATCTACGATAACGCTCCTCTGTGCATTTAGGATGCAGCAGTCTGTCACTGAAGGAGCTCTCCAGCTCGGCAACAGCTTCATGCATGGGGTGGGAGACCTTGTCCATCAGTGATGTTATTTTGGTCAGAGTTCTTCTGTCTCCCACCACCTGCACTGAGTCGAGAGGACATCCTAGGACAGAGCTGGCCTTCCTGATGAGCTTGTCTATATGCTTCCTCTCAGCTGTAGTATGCAGTATGTTGCTGCTCCAACATACTGCTGCATAGAAGATGGCTGATGCTACTATAGAGTCGTAGAAGGTCTTCAGGAATGCCCCCCTGCACTCCAAAAGACCTCAGCCTTCTCAGCAGGTAGAGTATGCGCTGACCCTTCCTGTAAAGCGCATCAGTGTTGTGAGTCCAGTCCAGTTTATTGTTCAGGTGAACACCCAGGTACTTATAAGAGTCCACTATCTCAATGTCCACTCCCTGGATGTTCACCGGTGTCCGTGTGGTGGGTCTGCGTCTGGAAATCCACCACCAGCTCCTTGGTTTTAGCAGCGTTGATCAGGAGGTGGTTCCGCTGGCACCGGTCCACAAAGTCCTGAGTCCACTGTCTGTACTCTGAGTCATCCTCAACTGTGATGAGGCCAACTACGGCAGAGTCGTCAGAGAACGTCTGCAGATGGCAGCGTGGGGAGTTGATGGAGAAGTCTGCAGTGTAGAGGGTGAAGAGGAACGGTGCCAGCACAGTTCCCTGTGGGGCCCCCGTACTGCAGACCAGCCTGTCGGAGACAAAGCCCTGTGTCCTCACGTACTGTGGGCGGTCAGTGAGGTAGTCCAGTATCCACTGGGACATGTGGTGGTCCACTGCTGACAGTTCCAGCTTGTCCCTCAGAAGTCCTGGCTGGATGGTGTTAAAAGCACTGGAGAAATCAAAGAACATGATCCTCACAGTGCTTACAGGTTTCTCCAGGTGGGTCAGAGCTTGGTGCAGGAGGTAGATGATGGCATCATCCACCCATCCATCCATATTTAAGCCCTCTGTCCCGCCATCCTCCCGTATTAGTATTTTCCCATAAATTTCCTGCATTATAATATAATAATTTAAAAAAGCATTCTCGTGCCTTGTCAAAATGAATTCTGTCTCTAGCCTAGAGAACTGCCACCTGCAGTAGCCTGGGTGGCAGTTCTTATGAGGTTAGTGCCAACAGGGGAACAAACCTGTAACAACAAATCAAATAAATGGATGGATGGATAACGAGAGAGAAGGCATTCCTGCAAAAAAAGTTAAGACTTTGTTTAAATATGTTGAAAAATGGGACATGTACAGAACCACGGTTGGGCTGGTGGGACAGCTCATGGCAAGGATTTCCCTTATTTTTAAATACAAAACTTGACAGGTATGCTGTACTAGCATTTACATGGAATTTACATGCATAATCAAAATTAGCAAAATATATGTGACCGATGTATTTCTGGTCATATCCCTTTGCTGCTCAATGATCCACTCCGCATCAGTTGGTTATGACAGCAGTTTATTATCTGCACAAAATACCACAGCAAATCAGCTGTTGTGGATAGAGATCATGTGGACACTTAGCATGAGCTCTGTTTTGCCTCATCTCAAGCAGTTCTATGCACTGAGCCCAGCTATACTAACTTAATGCAATACAATATTCCTTCATTAATTATAACATTGCCATATTAATACGACAATAATATTACCAACTTAAATTAGTCTTGTGATCGTATAGTGGAGCAATAAAAATTACTAAATAAAATGCAAAAGCCTATAAAATTATTTTAAAATTGAAACAAAAAAAAGAATAATTTTATCTGTCTGTCACTTTTATACCTTTTCCTTCTTATATTAAACACTATGTGCAACACACATGTGAAAAACAAAAGAACAAGATTCTATCAAAATTATCAGAGAACATTTGCATAACATTCCCAAATTGTACACAGTAACCTGCACAAAATACCACAGCAGTTCAGTTGTTGTGGATAGAGATCGTTAGCTCAGTTGATAAAATCATGGCAGATACAAAGAAATCCAACAATATCTATCAGCAAAGCATGGTGAAAACAAAACAAGGAACATAGTACACAACATAAAATAGTTAGCTTTTAGCTCTCAAGTACTCTGGGATGACTCAAATATTATATTTTGTCCACACGTATTCGCAGCCATGTTACCTCGTCTCGAGCAGTTCTATGCAGTGAGGCCGATCCACGTTCCCACGACTGCTATACAGTGCAGGTACGACTGGCGACAGCAGATGGCGCTGTTTCATTCCCAATTTAGTGGGATTACCAAAAGCTCATTTTACCTATGTTACATACAGAATCTAACTTATTCTGAAATACAGAACACAGTGCTGGAAAAAAATGTTACAATCAAATTGTAACATCACCAATATCTCCAGTTTACAATGAATGCATGGCTTTACTGGGAGCCGCCATCTTAGTTCTGCTGCACACACTGAAGCACCCCCACCCTCCTCACTACAATCCTAGGTCCAAAATATGAAATAAACAGACATCCATCAATTAAAATCATTTCTACAAAGGGAAAATGAAACTAGCTTCTCAAAGGACTCACACAGGTTCCTGCTGTCTGTGCTGAGCAGTACCAGCCATCTGCCTTCACTGCTCATGAACAATGATTGGCAGTCTGGCTAACCAATAGGAACAGACGATGGGCGGGCTTTAACCAACATTACTTCAAGTAAGCTGGGATGTCCAACTATGAGAAGAAAAATAAATCTTCAGTACAAATGGTATATAATCTATATCTTATTTATCTCATCGCACTCTTTCTAAAAGAAATTCCTCTTTAAAACTTTTCAAATAATGTCTCCATATTTCTTTAACATTTTACCATGATTTACCATTTTCAGTGTTTCTACATATTTTAATAAGTTAGTTTAACCTGGTTACATATGTGATAAGAACACAGTAAGATTAATGTTGGTTTACTGCGCCTTTTTTAGCTGCTTAAAAAAAACAAATAAAAATATTTTCCACCTTCTTTTTCTTTGCTAATTAAATATAAAAAAGAGACCAACAACCACCACCTGCAGCTTTGAAAATGTTTCCTTGCATGTTATTCAATGAGAGAGCTGACACTGTGACATTTTTAATATGTTCACAGTTCTCTGGAATACATTTGTGTCATTCTTCAGTTTATTTTAGAAGTATTACAGCTCACTCAGGAAGTACGGTTGAGCCCCTGCAGTTGAATATTTCAGGGTTACGCATTAATGATTAAAAAACATTTAAGTGAAGGTAACCTTTATTCAAGTTATTTAAAATGCAGCTGTATTATGAGATATATAAAAAAAAATGTAATGCTTATTTTTTTCGGTTTGTTTGGTTTTTGTTGTTTTAGCAAAGTGAGGACTATTTATAATCAATCGTCTTCCTCCAGAGGCCAAATACAAACCATGTGGGAGGGTGATATTCATATAAAATGTGAATCATAATGTTCTAGTCAGTTGAATCGCTGCACAGCTGTAGGTGTAATGTTCCAGTTTGACCTCTTGGTGGCAGTGTCAGCTCACTGTTAGGCCTATATCTGCATCTCACAGGAATATAACTACAGTGTCTTAGGAACAATGTTTTTGAGATTTAAAGTAAATTTAGAAGTTAAAATCTCAAAAATTAAAATGAAAAAATCAGCATAAATGATATTTGCTGTTAGTGTACATTTGTTATGCACCTTCATGAGCTTTTAAAATGAAGAGTAATATTTATCAGTGACATGCAGTCATGGGAGGCAGTGCCTCCCCTGTCATAATGACAAGTAAAATACCAGCAATGATAACAGAAAACACATTTGACCAATTGACGTCTATAAAACTGGTTTCTGAATTATTTCAGCACTTTAATGGTTAAAGTTGTGGAATTTACACATTGCCTGTTCAAACACATGAAAGAAATGTGAGGTGAGCCAGTGCAGTGCTGTGTCTCACCTGTAGTGGCGCTGTGTCACATACAATAAATAAAGTAGGCCGTTGGCGGATGCCCATTGTTGTCTCTCTTTATTAGAGATTACGCCACCATTTGGCCTACTGGAAAACTTCGAATGGTTTCTGAAAGCTGAGAAACTGCCCTTCACACTCAACATAGGGTTATTAGAGTAATTGCTGCCAGAAGTCTGCTGTGTCCCCAACAGCACGATTGTCATTAAAGGGTTTAAACAGTGACTAGATGGGTTTTAAATGGGAGGTGTGGAACATACGACTCCTCATATTCTTTGGCGAACAGAGACAGGGTCAATCAGGGTTTCAATTGCAAACTAACCTGTGTATGACAGTTTAGTTTCAGAACGAATGGGCAAGTCCTTGATGGATAACCAGACCTTCTGATTTGGATGGTAAATGGGTGCAGGAACCTGATGAGAGTCTGCCAGACGTTGGTTCTTCTCTTTTCTCATAAGAAGAGCTGCCTGGGTGGATTTCCATAAATGTTGGCAGAGGCATAAATGATCCTGGGTAGATGGCATACACAGCTCACCTTCAATGTCCAGAAACAAGGGATGCTGTAGCCAAGGAAGGTCTAGAAAAGAGAGAGTCCAGTGGCAGTGCAGGTCATGGAATTTTGCACATGCTCAACCCAAGACATCCAGGAGCTCCAGGTGGACTGGTCGAGGGAGTCGACACACCGAAGTGCAGCTTCCAGATCCTGGGGACAGAAAACAGAAGAGAGACTACCCTGAGCTCCAGGTGCCACACAGAACTCTTTCCAAACACAGAAGATAACTGGGGTCCCCAGTCCAACATATTGTCCTCTGATATTCCATGCAGCCTGAAGATGTGATCCGTGAGAAGCTGGACGGTTTCTAAAACAGATGGGAGTTTGGGAAGAACAACAAAATTGACTGCCTCTGTGAAATGATTAACAGTGATGAGTATTACTGTGTTGTTGCCAGCTTATGGAGGAAGACCAGAGATAAAGTCCAAAGCAATGTGGGACCACCGGTGACCAGAAGTTGTAGAGGATTGAGTAGCCTTGCAGGTGGAGAACTTGAAGTCTTATTGTCTACATATACAGAAAAGCCAGAAAGATTCACAGACATCTATTAAAAGAAAAGGCCATGAAAAGAAATCTAGGAAGGTTATGGTTAGGGATGCGCCAATCCGATATTCAGTATCGGTATCGGTCCGATCCTGGCCTAAATTACTGTATCGGATATCAGAAAGAAATAAAAACTGTAATTCGATCCATTAACCCCTTAACTGGCAGCAAAAAAAATCACCTGAAACAACTACATAACACCCTCTGGTTATTATTGGCTCTGAACAACCCATTTCATAGCCTATTAACCGGCTGCGTCTGGTCCGCGGGCCGAATGAAGTGCATTTATATGGCAGGCTAGACCCGCCCATTTTGACTGACACCTCATTCGGCCAATCATGTTAAGAAATGGGTTTCCCAGAGCCAATAATACTCAGAGGGCATCACGTAGCTTTGTCAGGTGATTTGGTGCAGCCAGTTACATGATTGGCCGAATAACGTGTCAATAAAAATGGGAGGGTCTAGCCTGCCATATAAAAGGGACTACAAACGGCCCGTCACCGGGCCCTTGCCAGTTAAGGGGTTAAATAGCTGCCTTACAGTTCTCTGTCGCCATCTTCTTCTTGTGGGTCTGCAGTTAACCAAACCAGTTTAGAGCTGCATTACCACCACCTACTGGAATGGAGTGGGGGATCAGGAGTTAGAACCCCCCCCCCCCCCAGATTCTATAAAGTTCTCCATCGCTGCGATGGATTCACTTTGACACTGAGCGATCATCACTGACACGTTTTTCTGCCTCCACCGCTCTCTGTCATGTTTGTGTGTTGTGCTCGCTGTGCTGAGAATTTCAGTTGTTATTTTTTTCTCTACTTCAGCTCCCGGACATACTGCTAGCGAGCGCCGCTATTAGCACTGGTGATCGTCCGGTACCGGAAGGACCCCTTCGCCGTCAAAATATTTTTGATACTTTAATCCCTGATTAGTGACTAAATATAGACCTGCAGTGGAAACGTATTTAGGAGAATGCTTGTGAATATTAAGCATTCCAACATAAACACTGATAACACAACAACAGCAGTCAGCTGTTTTACATGCAGTCTGTCTGCTCAAGCACAAAGAGGCGGAGCCGATGAGCCCAGATGGAGCGGAAGGAAATGTTTTTCTAGCATCCAGATGAAGCTTTTCCCTCTTTAACCTCCATTAAACCTTTATTGGGAAACAGCTGGAGGTCCTTCATATACCAGCTGATCAGTAAGTGAAGAAAAGAGAACTTTGTAGCTGCTCCATCCGCCCTGTTTGTTTCACACAGGGAAAAACTGCACTACAGAAATTAAAATATGCAGATAAACTGTCAATATGAAAAAAGTACTTCTTACTTGGTTAATCGATGGAATAATCAATGAAAAACTTGATTGCTAAAATAATCGATAATTGCAGCCATAATGAAATTTGCAACATGCCATAAAGCCAATGCATCACCTTCTCACACAGGAGCAACAGGATTCAGGTGATAAAGCAATTGTTGTAAGTAAGTAAAGTTTATTTTTATAGCTCTTTACACAGACAAAAAGTCACAAAGCGCTGTACAATAATTAAAACACAATATAAATAAAGTCAACAGAAAGCCTGGTTAAACAGAAATGTTTTCAACTGTTTTTTAAAAGATGCTACAGAGTCAGCTAAACAGTTCTAGCGCTTTGGCGCCACTGCCTGAAAAGCTCTGCTAGTCCTTACTCTTGTATGTGGGACAACTAAAACATTTTGATTTTGTTGTGTGAGAGACTTTTGACTTATGTAAAATTGATCCAGGCATTTAAAAACAATTTTTAAAAAAAAGATCGGATTTGTATCGGTATCAGCAGATATCCAAATGTAAAATACCGGTATCAGTATCAGACATAAAAAAGTGGTATCGTGCCGTCCCTAGTTATGGTACAATGTTTTCCAAGATAACAGGTGAACCTTGCAGTGAGTGCCCAGTCTATTACCTTGGAAGCAACATAGAAGCAATGTGTTGGATTATTGCTGGGGTCAGGTTCATCTCGCTGATCATCCTGGATCCGAGACTCAATCTCCCAGGTCTCAGTACTGATGACAGAAACAGGGCAGGATTTCCTCCTCTGTGGAAGTCTCTGTGGTGGACAATAAATGGGACAGGAGGTCTGGTTTTACATTGTGGGAACCTGGTCTGTAAATTATGAATATAGCAAAGAATAAAGTCCACCTGGCTTTATGGGCATTTAAATGCTTGGTGGTCTGGAGACAGGCGAGGGTCTTATGGTCGGTCCATATCAATGCTCTGTTTCTCCCATCCAAATTCCCCACATGTCTCTAACTCACCCAAGAAGACTTCAGAGGTCAGCAAATAATTCTCCAGGGGTTTCAGGAGCTGTGAAGTTTGGGGTGGTGCAGAGTCATCATTTGTCACTGATTCAGAAGATTTAATGATACTTTCAGTTCAGTGTGTCACTAGATTATTGTTCTCATTCATTGGGGATATGGCAGAGCATATGCTCATGCCCTCCGAGCTGCTCTTCCAGTATGGAGAAGGTGACGAACTGGGTATGTGTCCACTGAGTCCATTCCTTGGCTGGATCGTTCTGTCTTGGCCATCACTGGGTAGGACTCAAGAGCAGGACTCGAAGTTAAAGTTTAACAGTTTTATTTACAAAGAAGGTTAAAAAAAAACGTCAGCACAGTCTATCAAATGTGAATTTCAATTTCCAGACAAGACGTGTCAATCCAGTTTCATGCTCTACAGTTTCTCTCCCAGAAACCAAAGCCTCTCCTTCTCCAGAATATCTGCACAGAAGGGAAACAACAAGGTATCCACAGCACAGATGGGAGTTTGGGCAGAACAACAATCAGAGCCAGCTTCACAAACTGTGGTTAGCTCAACAATGCAGCAATGACTGAAGAAAAACAACCAGCGTAAACAGCAGCAGCAGATGAGGTCATCAGGAACAGGTGTAACAATGGCTTCCAGCTTGTGGAGTCAAAGGGTGGAGACCCAAAGATGGTCCCACCCTTGAAACACAAAGGTGAGGTTAACACACACACAAAACACACAGAGGAGAGAAAATGGAGAGCGTATACAGGAGACTGAGGGGCCATGACACAAAGTTACAATAATGCTAATACATTAATATCTAAACTATATTAAATACCATTTAACGACATTTCAAACTATTTGGTTCTTTTCTATCAGACAGCCTGAGCTGACCAGATATGTCGGCTCTACTGAGATAACAGACAGAAGGAAAGATGAAGATTCATTAATTTGATAAACAGACTTTGGGCCACTCCTGTTCAGTGCCATGTAGTAGGAAGTCAAATCTGATGAATAATCAGTTCATTAAATCAATGATCAAAACCTTGGGCTTCATGATCGAACGTGACCCAAAGCTGTTCTCAGAGATCCCTTCAGAACCTTTTAGGGAGAACAGTTGAGAACTGAAGTCTCATCTGACCGTGTGTGACCTGTGGCTGCTCAGAACAGCTGTTCAGTATACCCAGAATGCACTGTTCCCACCAACACTTGTTTCTGTTCCTCACAGATTCACATCACTGCAGTTCACTGAAACTGTGACACTGTGATAAAGAGTTTGTGTAGCAGTGACGGTTGGAGCAGGTGGTGTAAACTGGACTGATTTGGTTCTGTGGTGACTTTAAACAGAGTAAGTGTGTCACGACCTTTAACTTTTCTTCTTCACGCGGGAGGGCGGGAGTTACCCCTCTCTACCGCTCCATGCTGCTCCCCACTGGTTGTCGCTGCCGCCCCTGGGGTGTGGGTCCCGGGGTGCGAGGCCAGATGTCTCGGCGTGGTTTTTGACCTGCTCCCTTCGCTGCTGTGGCCTGGGGGTGGCTTGGGGCTCTTTGGCGTGTGGGGGGGCTCTGCCGGGTGTTGGGCTGCTCTCGGGCGCTTGGGGCCTCGGGGGCTGCATGCTCGGCTCGTGCTGGGGGTACCGGCCTGCCGGCGGGGGATGGGCTGCTCGTCGCCTCTGGCTCTCTGGACTCTAACCCTTTGACTGTGGGGGCTCCGTCTGTGGTCTCTCTCCTTCCTCCTCTGGGGAGTGCATAACGTTACCATCGGGATGTGTGGCCTCAGGTCTTCTGAGCTCCTGGGCTGTGGATGGCCTGGGTCCCCTGGGGGCATTGTGGAGCCCACTTCCTTCACATCTCTTTGCATTTGTGGTATTTGTTTGTCAAATGTGCGCACTGACAGCTGACAGATGCAGCATCAAGGATGTGATTGTAAAGGTGTAGCTGTGGGTGTTGATGTCACACAGGTGTGTCTGTGTAAACCAGCTGACCAGCATTTGTCACTTTGACCTTGTTTATAACTCGACCTTCACTGACTCCTCCATTAGAGCAGAAAAAACACACAAAGATTTACATGTCTGTAACAAACTCTCACATCATCATCAGAGTGCTTCCTTATTCATTTTGTCCAATGTTTTCTGATTACACAAATGGAGAAATTTGATGAAGAAGCTGGTGTGAGTGCTTACAGCGAGTTTTCTGCCAAACCTGTTCAGTTTGCTGTTTGTTGTTTTTGTATCTGTTCTTATTTGCTGCCAAGATGTCACTGCTTTGCTTGTTTTTGATCGAATTCCTAGATCTAGACTTAAAATAGAGATAAAGGAGTTTCTGGAATGCCTTTCCATTTCATATAAGAACTGCACGGATGGTTTCTACCAGCAGATCATATGATAGGACACAAACACACAGAGTCTCTCTCTGTGCAAACAAGTCAGTGTTTGACCAGGATGCTGACACACACACACACACACACACACACACACACACACACACACAAAGCTGCTGAGGATCTGATGATTAATTAGATTATTAGTGATCTAATTAATCATCAGAGGTCATAGATCATTTTGAAGTGAGGAACAAGAACCAGTTGTCACCACTTAAAGTTTCATTCTTTGGCACAAATGATCATTTATGAGCTTTCACCTGTTAGATTTCTAATAATAATACAAAGCTATATAATCAGTTTATTATAAATTAGTATGAAAACAAACAGGACAATCAAAGTGAATGAAGTCTGTTTGATGAAGTTGAGTAAATGTTCTGATGAGCTTCATTTTCCTCTTAAATAAATGCTGTATGATGGATCTCAGAGCTACATTACAATAACAATAATCCATAAACCTTGTTAAGTACTGATAGATAATGTTAATAATGAGCTGTTCTGGTTCTGTTGGGCTCTCACAGAGTGAAGCTGAGCTCTGTGAGCTCTGACAGACATGAGCAGCAAACACAATCAGAGATCCTTCTGTTCTCTCTCAGGAATTGTAGCCAAATGTTTCTCATGCTGTAACGTGTCCTGAGCAGCCTCATATCCCACATGGTGATACGGTCAATTATCAGAGGACACATCAAATCCTCTGCATCACAGACATCACACTGCTGCAGGTTAGTGAAGTATGATCGTCCCATCATGCTGATGCTCACACAAGAGATCAAGGATTCAAAGATCTTTGGACACTGCATTAAATTACAGGTGGATTTTCACATTAAACAATAATAAAACCTCTGACACTAAATAAGTGCTAAATCAGATTTTGTTGTCAGACTGTAACAGCTGGAGTGGATTTCCAGCCCCCACCTTTGACAATACTCAGAGTGTTTCTATGTTTTCATTGAGTTATTTGACATAAACAAACAAACTAACACAGAAATAAATAAAACCAGCTGATTCTGAGGGGCAGGATCAGCTGTTCTTTATATCAGATGTAGCACTCAGCTGATAGGTGGAGAAAACAGGAATGTTGTTGATAAGGTGGAGCTGTGGGTGCTGATGTCACACAGGTGTGTTTGTATAAAACAGCTGATACAACTGATGCAGGTCAGTTTGGGCTGTGGCTGTTTGTACAGAGGTCACATTTATATTTAATCTTTGCAGATTGATTTGAAATATTTACTTGGGTGGATTCAGTTTGTCAGCAGAGAGTTTGAGGCTCTCAGAGCTCCTTCATCAACAGTAAGTGTTTAAATGATGTCTTTCAGCCTTTTAGCTCATCTGACTGAAGTCTGTGAGCTTCAGTGGATTAACAGATTGTTCATGTTAATGAAGCAGGATTAAAGCTTCACTTTACTGCTTCCTGTTACACATGAAGCTCAGGTGGAGTTAGTGGAAGCATCTGATTTACTGTTGGCTGCTTTAATCTGTGAAAACACATCAGATTCAATGAATTCAATGTGTTTGATCACCTGAAGAACCAAAAGCTGTCAGACTTTATCTGAACAATAGAAGATCAGCTAAATCACAGAGGAAATGTACTCAGTTACTCTGATTACAGTCATGTGACATGGCAGTGGGTGCTGCTGCTCGTCTGGTTTCCTCTCTGTGTGTTTGTGCTGCTTCTTCGTCCTCTCTATAATCAGATGTACTGAGAACCTCCTGCTCTGATGCTTCAGAGGAAAGTCCAAACAGCCTCCCTGGTTCTCCATGAAGAACAAAGATCTGCTCTCTGTGGCTCCAACACAACTTAAAGAGAATCAAAGGAGGACAAAGTTCTCCAGAATAGCTGTGGTTTGATGGAGGCTACAGGTAAATGCTGCCTCCTCCATAGTACAATCTACATTTTTTATACAGGGAAATCATTCTGAAGCCCTTTGATGATGATGATGATCTTTAGTATGTAGCTGATGATCAATGATCAGAGAGGTTATGTTGGTGTGGAGATCATTGAAGAACTGAACCCTCTCAGAGCTGCTGCAGAGTCTCCACTTTAGTTATGACGCACTTATTTGTGGTTACAGTCCAGCCCACCAACGTCACTCTAACGCGACTTCCTTACATGAGCCGGAAGCGTGGAGTTGGATCGAGCGGCTGAAGGTCAAACCTTTTCATCTTTCTTTAAGCCTTAAATGTAATCTCCTGCAGTCAGGTTCAAACTGAGGTTCTGTTCTTCTGTGAAAACACCAACAGACTCAGACATTTAGAACAAACTGAGCGTCAATCAACAGAAAGAAGAACACAGAAATGGGTACTGAGACCATGTGGCTCTGCTCCACTTTGCTGTTTGTCGGAGTCATCGCGTTTGTTTCTGGAGGTGAGGGTTATAAACCAAAGGGAGTTTCTCTCTGAGAGAAAGAGGAATAAACAGCAGCCTGCGTCACATGTTACCAACACTTCCCAAACTATTATTTTCATGTTGGTTTGGTTTGTGTGTGAAGAAGTCACGAGGCTGTAATCTAGCTCTCACATTAAATTACATCATACTTTTCAATGAGAAATGATGACATTAATTACAGTTTATTAATATCAGCACAAGTAACCTTGTATCAAGGTTTTAAATTTATATTTGTTTTAATGATTATAAATGTAGTTGTTTTGTGATGAAGGTCTCATCAGTATTCAGTGAATCCACCACCTGCGTGTTTGTTGTTTGCTGCTGTCAGACTGATTATTGTGTGTTTTACACTTCATATGATGACAGGAACAAACCACAAAATGTGTAATGAAAACTGTAGCGTGGAAGTTCTTGTTCTCGGCCCCACAAATCATAGAAACATGGTGTCAAACCAGATACCTACTCTGGATGGCATTACTTTGGCCTCCACTCACACTGTGAGAAATCTTGGAGTCATTTTTGACCAGTATTTGTCCTTCAATGTGTAGCACAGATGGAAATGATGGGCCTAGTCAGATCCCGTGCAACATATTTTTTTTTTTCCAGACACTGTGGAAATACAGAGAGGTTTATTTTCGGAGTGCACTTGGTGTAAAGTCTGCCATTACAACTGACTAGCCTCTTTCTTCTGTCCGTCAGCTGCTAATGCGTTAGGCACCAGGCACCCCCTGCTGGCGGAATTATATATCGAACTAAAACACACATTTAGACTATTTGACAATCACAAAAAGACCAACAGTATTTGTCCCAAGGAAATGTGTCCTTTTTATAGTGTAAAAATTAAATAGGGGGCATCCATTTCTCTACCTCCATCTACACCAAGGTGCCACAAATGCACATATTAAACAAATATGTAGGAGCACGTTTTTGCATTTGTGCAATATTTCTAAAATTAGAAACATCCTTTCTCAGACTGATGCTGAAAAGTTAATTCATGCATTTATTACTTCTAGGCTGGACTATTGTAATTCATTATTATCAGGCTGTCCTAAAAGCTCCCTGAAAAGCTTTCAGCTGATCCAAAATGCTGCAGCTAGAGTGCTGACAGGGACTAGAAAGAGAGAGCAGATTTAAGATAGAAGCATCAATAATTGGAAAGACTTCTTTGAACAGTCTAGTAGGAATGGGATCTAATTGGAGGGACATCTACATCTGTTCCTCCAATTTTAATAGCACTGCAGTTTTCACACAACCATACACACTCTTCTTAGTACATAGACTCACATCTCCCCCCACACGCGAGTGGGAGGAGGGGCGGGCGGGTCTTCTCACACCCCAGTTTCATGCACCCCGCCTGGGATGGGGAATGGTCGTTGGTCGGGGCTGGGTTGGCTGCTTCCCTGGGTTGCCGCTGGCTTTGTGCTGGTACCCGCTCTACAGTACCCTACTAGGTGTCCATGTGTGTTAAATGTGTGTGAGCATGAGTGTGTGACTGGTGCATGTGGATGTGCGTGCGTGTGTGTCCGTGGCCGGATGTCTCGGCATGGTTTTTGACCTGCTCCCTTGGTGGCTGTGGCCTGGGGGTGGCTTGGGCCTCTTTGGCGTGTGGGCGGGGTTCTGCCGGGTGTCGGGCTGCTCTCGGGCGCTTGGGCCTCGGGGGCCGCGTGCTCGGCTCGTGCTGGTGGTGCTGGCCTGCTGGGCGAGGCGGTGAGCTGTTCGTCGCCTCTGGCTCTCTGAACTCTTGCCCTTTGACCGTGGGGGCTCCGTCTGTGGTCTCCCTCCTTCCTCCTCTGGGGAGTGCACACGGTTGCCATCAGGATGTGTGGCCTCAGGTCTTCTGAGCTCCTGGGCTGTGGGTGGCCTGAGTCCTGTGGGTCCTTCCCTATTTGCCTCTGGGTCACGGGGGACATGGTTGCAGTTTTTTGCCCTCATTATTGAGTACATTGCATGACAGAGGCACATACATACACATTACTACAAACAATAAAATTGTGTGTGTGTATGTATGTGCATGTGGATGTGTGTATGGATGTGAGTGTGAATATATCTACTTTTCTTTAATTTCTTTCTTTTTCTTTCTTTTGTTTTTCTTTCTTCCTTCTTTCCGGATCATCATTCTGATTGTGAAAATGCCAGACATGACAGGCTAAAAAAAAAAAAAAAAAGGAATGGGATCTAATAAACATGTTGCTGGTTTGGAGGAAGTAACTATTGAAGTTAACTCTGAAAGATCAACTGGAGCAAAAGAGTCTAAACAAATACCAGCAGTGCTGAAAGCAGCCGAACATGAAGAATAATCTTTGAGATGGTTATGAATAATTTTTTCTCTAATGTCTAAAATTTTATTTGTAAAGAAATCCATGAAGTCACTACTAGTTAAAGTGAAAGGAATACTCAGCTCTACAGAGCTCTGACTCTTTGTCAGCCTGGCTACAGTGCTGAAAACAAACCTGGGGTTGTTCTTATTTTCTTCAATTAATGATGAGTAGTAAGATGTCCTAGCTTTACGGAGGGCTTTTTTATACAGCAACAAACTCTTTTTCCAGGCTAAATGAGCATCTTCTAATTTAGTGAGACGCCATTCCCTCTCCAGCTTTCGGGTTATCTGCTTTAAGCTGTGCGTTTGTGAATTATACCACGGAGTCAGGCACTTCTGATTTGAAGCTTTCCTTTTCAGAGGAGCCACAGTATCCAAAGTCGTACGCAGTGAGGATGTAAAACTATTGACGAGATAATCGACCTCACTGGGAGCAGAGTTTAGGTAGCTGCTCTGTAACAATGAAGAAATTAGATCCTTAAACTTAGTTACAGCACTTTCAGAAAGACTTCTACTGTAATAAAACTTATTCCCCACTGCTGTGTAATCCATTAAAGTAAATGTAAATGTTACTAAGAAATGATCAGACAGGAGGGGGCTTTCAGGGAATACTGTTAAGTCTTCAGTTTCTATGCCATATGTCAAGACAAGATCCAGAGTATGATTAAAGTGGTGGGTGGGCTCCTTTACATTTTGAGAGAAGCCAATTGAATCTAACAATAGATTAAATGCAGTGTTGAGGCTGTCATTCTCAGCATCTACATGGATGTTAAAATCACCCACTATAATGATTTTATCTGAACTGAGCACTAAATCAGATAAAAAGTCTGAGAAATCAGACAGAAACTCTGAGTAAGGACCAGGTGGAGGATAGATAATAACAAATAAAACAGGTTTTTGAATTTCCCAATTAGGGTGGACAAGACTAAGAGTCAGGCTTTCAAAAGAATGAAAACTTTGTCTGCGTCTTTTATTAATTAATAAGCTGGAATTGAAGATTGCAGCTACTCCTCCTCCTCGACCTGTGCTTCGAGCATTCTGACAGTTACTGTGACTCGGGGGTGTTGATTCATTTAAACTAACATATTCATCCTGCTGTAACCAGGTTTCTGTAAGGCAGAATAAATCAATACATTGATCAATTATTAAATCATTTACTAATAGGGACTTGGAAGAGAGAGACCTAATGTTTAACAATCCACATTTAATTGTTTTATTCTTTGGTGCAGTTGATGAAGCTGTATTATTTATTGTTTTTGAATTTTTATGCTTAAATAGCTTTTTGCTGATTTTAGCTTTGTTTTTTGGTGGTCTGGGAGCAGCACCGACTCTATGGGGATGGGGTTTTGGGGGGGATGGCAGGAGGAGAGAAGCTGCAGAGAGGCGTGCAAGACTGCAACTCTGCTTCCTGGTCTCAACCCTGGGTAGTCAGGTTTTAGGGTTAATAAATTTGGCCATATTTCTAGAAATGAGAGCTGCTCCATCCAAAGTGGGATGGATGCCGTCTCTCCTAACAAGACCAGGTTTTCCCCAGAAACTTTGCCAATTATCTATGAAGCCCACGTCGTTTTTTGGACACCACTCAGACAGACAGCGATTCAAGGAGAACATGCGGCTAAACATGTGGCTCCTGGTCTGATTGGGGAGGGGCCCAGAGAAAACTACAGAAACTGCATATTGGCTTCTCTTCATTGGCTCCCTGTTAAATCTAGAATAGAATTTAAAATCCTTCTCCTCACATACAAGGTCCTGAATAATCAGACCCCATCTTATCTCAAAGACCTCATAGTCCCATATCACCCCAACAGAGCACTTCTCTCTCAGACTGCTGGCTTACTTGTGGTTCCTAGGATACTTCAGAGTAGAATGGGAGGCAGAGCCTTCAGCTTTCAGGCCCCTCTTCTGCGGAACCAGCTTCCAGCTTGGATTCATGTTAGTAAAAAGTATGTGTCTGTGTTCTTCACTCTAATTGGCTGCTGTAGAAGTGAACAGTTGAACTTTCACCTTTAACCTCTCTGCTCTGTGTCGTTTCCTCTTTCAGACCAAAGAATCATCAGGACTGAGTCTGGACAGAACGTCACTCTGACATGTCGAGCTCCAAACAACAACATCATAGTTGTGAAGTGGAGCAGAGCTGACCTGGGAGACGAATATGTGCTTTTATATCGAGATGAACAGTTTGCTCCAGAAGAGCAGCATCCATCTTTCAAGAACCGGGTGGATCTGAAGGACAGACAGATGAAGGATGGAGACGTGTCTTTGATTCTGCATAACGTGACGGTTAATGACGCTGGAACATACGAATGTCGTGTGTTCTCGAGAGGAACAAACCACAAGAACCATAGACCCATCACCAGTGTTAGTCTGAGAGTTGTTGCTCCTTCAGGTGAGTGAGCAGAGTTCAGTGTGTCTGTGATCAGAGGTGAAGCTGCTTCCTGGTTGTTGATGTTTGTTTATCTGAACCCCTCACACCTGTTTCTCACCTGCAGGTCCATCAGGAAGATCCACTGGACTGATCGTTGGTCTCTCAGTTCCTGCTGTGCTTCTTGTTGCTGCTATTTTTGGTTTTGTAATCTACAGAAAGCCTGGAGTGATACCAGCCTCATGTTTGTTTGTTTTTAAACTTTTGAACTGTAGCAGTAAAATATAGGACAAATAGACTGCCAGTAATCAGGTTTATTTCTGCATATTTTTTATAGTGTGTGCAGTTTTTTTTTTGACCTCAAATTCAGTAAAAACACTAAAGATATACTATAAAAAAGTGTATGTGCAGAAAGTTGAAGTCACTCAAAACAATCTTCATTTCTGCTTTTTTTTTATTTCTGCAGAAATATAAATAATTTTCACTCAATTTTAAGTGACTTTAACTTTCTGCACATACACTTTTTACAGTGTAAGCAGAAGTTCAGTCACAGATAGAAAAACATTCAGGCTTTATGTTGAGTGCTAACTGTAGACATACATATGTTAAAAATTTAGCCATAATTTAAAACCGAGTACATTGTAACAAGTACATTTACTCCTCACTACATTTCTATTCACTGACACCATAATACTAGCTGAGCTTGAACCCAAATCAGTGATCTCTGTTTAGATAAGTACTGGCATACAGCGGTGTGCAGGTGTACAAATCACTCTTCCCACAGTTACAACACACAGAGTCAAATGTTCAACTGACTATGAATAGATCATAAAATAATTTGTTTCTATCAGTCTCAGCCTTATCTCTGCTGTCTCGTCATCTTCGTCAGACACTACATGTCATTTCTTAATATTAATCACATATTTGATCCTCTCTCATTATCTCATGTGCTTATTGTCTGCTGTAATGAAATAACACTTGAATTGTAATAACCCAGAGTTTTTCTTGTAGAGATCAGTTTGTTTTCCTTCAAATGTTTCACAATAAAAGCCTGGCTAATGCATAAAGGGTTTCTGTTCACAGAAACATTGGGGGCTTTTAATTTGAAATGAATACAGGCAGTGTTGGGTTTTGCATACGCATGGGATTAACACTTTTATTATGATCGTGTGATGAGAAAACAGCAACAATAATGTCACCTGATTTTCATCAGTGTTGGTTTACATTCAATTTGATCTTTTTAAATGCTTCAAACAAACAAATAAATACATGCATAAATAAAAGACTGAATTGACTGCAGTGCTGTGACATACAGTAAGCTGACAACGTGGGTCATGAAACACACCTTAAAGCTGAGTTGCTGCACATTAGCTTTGCTGGTGTTGTGCTGATCAATAAACTACAGACTGAAAGCAGGAAGTGCTTTTGACTGATGACTGCGCTTATTAAAAATATTCACTGTCCTCTAGAATAAATGAGTGCTATTGGAGTTCATATTAGTTTATATTAGAAGTGTCTAATCAGGAAGCCGACAGAGTTTCATTATTTTCATCATCATCCTAAGCACATATTTAAGGGAAGATAATCTTTATCAGCTATCAAATAAAAAAAAAACATACGTTATTAGGAACAGCACATGCTCATCATGGTAATTATTTCTAACAAACTACAGACGCAGCCACTTAAAATGGCTGCTCAGCCAGTTCCCAGCTGCTGCGTGTCTTTCCACTACCAACACCTCCCTTTGACTAAGCTGCAGATTGTCACCAGCAGATGGCGCCTTTGTCACAAAAACTTGGAGTTGTACAGCTTAACCGTTTCATGCATGAATTATGAGAACCTCAGTCAAGATTTGTTTTTTCTCAATGTTTTTATTTCTCTTTAGCCAAATAAAAAATGCAATTAAATTTTTTTTTTTTTATGAACCTATTTTTCATGGAGTTACAAATATGTCAACTTGGATGGACACATGCATTTGACTTTTCAACCAGAGAAATACGTATTTAACACACCAGTAACAGAAAATGATATTGCATATTGCTCCCCAGATGCACAGGCTGGGGCTGCAGTGCAGGGTACATCTGTGCACGAGAGGCACGTGGCCATGTGGCCCTCGGATCTCTCCAGTGTGTTCTAGGTCTGTCCTGGGGCCTCCTCAAGGTAGGAAATGCCCGGATCTCCAGCTCAGGGACGAGTTCCTGCCTCAGATGGAGGAGTTCAAGTATCTCGGGGTCTTGTTCGACAGACAGATTGGGGTTGTGTCTGCAGTGATGCGGACGCTGCACTGGTCTGTAAGTGGTGAAGAGGGAGCTTAGTGTAAAAGTGAAGCTGTCGATTTTCTGGTCGATCTACATCCCTACCCTCACCTATGGTCATGAGCTTTGGGTAGTGACCGAAAGAATAAGATCGCGAATACAAGCAGGAGAAATGAGTTTCTTTCGAAGGGTGGCTGGCCTCTCCCTTAGAGATAAGGTGAGGAATGCGGCCATTCGGGAGGGGATCAGAGCAGGGCCACTTTTCCTCCACATCGAGAGGAGCCAGCTGAAGTGCATCTGACTAGGATGCCTCCTGCGCACCTCGTGGGTGAGGTGTTCTGGGCATGTCCCAGCAGGAGGAGGCCCCGGGTTAGACCCAGGACGCGCTGGAGAGATTATATCTCTCAGCTGGCCTGGGATGGATGGATGAATTTACCATGTATACCATTAGAATGTGAAAAATATCAAAGTCTGTCTCTGTGGTCACACAGAGCCTCTACCACCCACCAGGGGGAGCTGTAGCACCCTCAGCTTCACTGCTGCCCACAGCCTTCACTACAAGTGTGTTAAAATCCCCTGAATGCAGAGCCGGCCCGAGGCATAGGCAACATGTGCGGCTGCATAGGGCCCCCTCACCAGGGGACCCCCAAGGTCACCCACATTTGTAATGATGCTTTATTCTTTTTTTTTTTTTTTTTAACATGCCAGTGTCCTAAAGAAAAGAAGAAACTATCCCACCTCCTCATATTTGTACAGTTGTAACAACACTAATTTAATGAGTAGGCCACTTGCTGACTGACTGTGTGTCAGCGTGAATTCAGGTAGTTTGGGCAGGCATGCACATCAGCAGTGCTCCAGGTGACCTGATGCTCCATCAGTTTCGGTCATTTTTGGATGAAGCTACGAAACAGAAATTTGACAGAAAGGAGCTGTCCCTGTGAGGCAGAGAGGAGGGGAAGGAGAAGATTGGAGGAAGAAAAAGACAAAGGTATGTTTTTCACTTTCTATTTAATCCTGTTTCAGTTCTCAGCCTAAAGACAAAGGTATGTTTTTCACTTTCTATTTAATCCTGTTTCAGTTCTCAGCCTTCCTGTGTTCTCAGTTCTGTTTGGTGTTTCATTGTTTCTGGTTTGTTCTCCTGTTGAGTGGATTTTAGTCCTGGTCTCTGTTCCTTGTGCTGTAGTTTAAGTCCTCCTCTTGTGTCTAGTTATGATCTTGTTGCTCTAGTGTAGGTGTTGTAGTCCCTCAGTGTGTCTGCTTCCCTGTGTCCTCAAGGCAGCATTTGTTTCCATGTCTACTTCCTGTTTTACTTTGTATCATATTCAGTTTTACTCCCCTTGTCTTGTTCTGCTCCCTGGTGTGTCCTCTCTCCCTGATCACCTCGTGTGTGTATTGTCTGTGTCCTCCTGTTTGTCACATCATCTCACTCAGGTGTGTTTCCTGGTTCACAGTGTCCCTGAGTATTCCTAGTTGTTGATCTATTAGCTCCAGGTGAGCTTTCTAGTTTCCTTGTACCTGATGTGCATCCAGAAACAAAGTTGTGGGACATGCTAAATTTGCATATCTTGGTTTTATTCATGCATGTTCACACAGAACTGCATTTGTGAGCTGTGGTGGTTTATCCTGCTTCATCACTGTTCCTGTGGTGACAGTGTTTTGTTGTTTTCACACTGTGGTCAGGTTGCATGGATAGACTATTGGACCTCACTTTTATGTCCCATTTGTGATCTTGGAGTGCCACCATGCCATTTTGTGGTATAGCAGCATAATAACATTTACAGTACTGGGCCCAATTGTTGACCAATTGTGTTTGATATTATTCTATTGATGCTCAGCAAATCTGTGTGCTGCATAATTATTATTTATATATTACAAATGGCATATTTATTAGTCTGTAATTAGGTGCATTTGCACAGTTATGCACAAATCTCCATCTTTTGGATGAAAAGAGTCCAAAATGTCCAAAAGCAGGTCAAACACCTTAAATCACATATTTCCTAAAAAGTCTACGCCCTCTAGATCAGATATGGAATGCATTCAACTATGTCATGGACATAGTTTTACAATGTGTATCATATTGACATACATTGTTTTTCAATGGGCTGAGACTGAAAAAATTAATATTCAACTTCAACCTTGCAGCATTAATAACGGTTTGGCTCAGGAGACAATGAAGTGGTATGAGGGGGGCCCCCAAATCAAATTTTGCTTAGGGCCCCTTCAAGGCTTGGGCCGGCTCTGCCTGAATGGAACACACCTCCTGATATACTGTTTCCCACAGACAGTTTCCAGAGTTTAGTCCCTGTCAGCACAGAGACAGGAAGTGAACATTTAATGCTTCCTCTTGGTCACTCCTAGTTCCTCTTTTGTCTGCTGTTTAATGGAGTGTCCTGCTGTCTTTATAGTCATATTTCTGTCTCTGTGATCGTCTAAGTGAAGGAATAAGAACCATGAAAGGAAGCCAAGCTGTACATTCAAGAAAGCTGAAGGTATGAAATCTGTTTGTTTGGTTTGGATCTTTAAAAATCACATGAAGATGACGATGATCATAGTTACTGATGGATCCTGTAACTTCAACCTATGTAGCAAAACATTATAATTTATATCTGAGCTCTCTGCATGTTCAGTTTGTGAAGAACAGAAAGTTCATCAAGTCATTAAAAATAAATGAGTGTGAAACATAAAAGTACTTTTCAGTGGTACTTTGGAGAATTTTACTTGAGTAAATGTACTCAGTTACTGATGAGCTTCACTTGTCTTTGCTACCACAAAGTGGTAAACAGTGTGTGCTGGATCTCAGAGCTACACCATGATAACACAAAAACCAGCTGAGGACCAAATGACTGAATAATGTTCATCCTCAGATGTTTCAGACTGTCTGCATTCATTAGACAGGCTGAGCTAACCACAGCTGTGTCAGCTCTAATAAGAAGCTCTGACATCAAATCACTGCACAGTCACACATTTCATGGACTCACAACAAGAACAGGAAGGACACAAACAGTCACGTCTGTTTTAGATAAATACAAGTTTACTGTACCAACAACAAACACTGCTGAACCAGTTTGACCAGGATATTAACACACAAGTTATGAAGGAACAAAATACTGAAAAATAATGATTTCTTTTTTTGATGGTTGAGTCTGGGATCAGCTGATTTATGACGTCTGCTTTTCATCTTTAATTTGAGGCATATTTTGGAATAATTTCTCACACTGGGTTGTTTTGATGTAGCTTGTGTTGCATTAACTGTAATCTGTTCTTATTGGACCCAAACATGTTGTAAAGGACATCATGACCTTTGACTTTTATTGATCAGACCGAGTTGAGCTGAACTCTCAGACAGTGGAGGGGAAGTTGTGTGTCTGTTGTGTTCAAACAGCTCCCTCCTCTCACTGTCACTTCTCTGTGACTTTGTGTGTGTTTGCATATGTGACCAGTTTACTTAGAAGGAGGAAGTGTGTTTGCTAAGGTGTTGCTGTTACAGTGATGTCACACAGGTGAAGGTGTGTTGTATAAAACAGGATGACACACGGATGTGCAGCCTGGTTTGGTACAGAGGTCACTTCACCCACACACTTTTAACTTGTTCTGTTTTACATTTTTCATTTTGGAGCTTTTTGCTTTTTAAACTTTTTGTTTTTGTGAGGAATAAAACTTCAGGATGTTCCTGCTGAAAATCAGGAACGTTGTACCAACCACACACTTCTTCTTTTTCCTGTCAGTGGATCATTTTCCTCCTGATGATCAGCAGAGTGTTTGAGGCTCTCAGAGCTCCTTCACATCAACAGTAAGTGTTTAAAATGACCTCTTTCAGCCTTTTAGCTGATCTGACTGAAGTCTGTGAGCTTCAGTGGATTAACAGATTGTTCATGTTAATGAAGCAGGATTAAAGCTTCACTTTACTGCTTCCTGTTACACATGAAGCTCAGGTGGAGTTAGTGGAAGCATCTGATTTACTGTTGGCTGCTTTAATCTGTGAAAACACATCAGATTTAATGAATTCAATGTGTTTGATCATCTGAAGAACCAAAAGCTGTCAGATCTCAGAGGAAAGTCCAAACAGCCTCCCTGGTTCTCCATGAAGAACAAAGATCTGCTCTCTGTGGCTCCAACACAACTTAAAGAGAATCAAAGGAGGACAAAGTTCTCCAGAATAGCTGTTGTTTGATGGAGGCTACAGCTAAATGCTGCCTCCTCCATAGTACAATCTACATTTTTATACAGGGAAATCATTCTGAAGACCTTTGATGATGATGATGATGATGATGCTCTTTAGTATGTAGCTGATGATTGATGATCAGAGAGGTTATGTTGGTGTGGAGATCATTCAAGAACTGAACTTGTTAAACTCTCAGAGCTGCTGCAGAGTCTCCGCTTTAGTGATGACGCACTTTATAATCGTGCTACAGTCCAACCCACCAACGTCACTCTAACGCGACTTCCTTACATGAGCCGGAAGTGTGCAGTTTGATCGAGCGGCTGAAAAACAAACTTTCGTCTTTCTTTAAGCCTTAAATGTAATCTCCTGCAGTCAGGATCAAACTGAGGTTCTGTTCTTCAGTGCAAACACCAATAGACTCAAACATTTAGAACAAACTGAGCGTCGATCAGCAGAAAGAAGAACACGGAAATGGCTGCTGTGACCATGTGGCTCTGCTGCACTTTGCTGTTTGTCGGAGTCATCGTGTTTGTTTCTGGAGGTGAGGGTTATGAACCAAAGGCTGTTTCCCTCTGAGAGAAAGAGGAATAAGCCTGGGAGCATGTTACAACACTTCCCAAAATATTAATTTCATAATGGTTTGGATTGTGTGTGATGGCGACACGAGGCTGGGTGGCGTTAACGTCTGTTAACGTCCTTACTTTAAACTGAGAAGTGATGACTAGTGATGATAAATGTAGTTGTTTGTGATGAAGGTCTCATAAGTATTCAGTGAATCCACCACCTGCATGTTTGTTGTTTGCTGCTGTCAGACTGATTATTGTGTGTGCTACACTTTGTATGATGACAGGAACAAAGCACAGATTGTGTAATGAAGTGTGGGATGTTCTCACGTTCTCCTCTCAGGAAACAGTAGCAGGCTGTCACTCAATATGGTGCTATGGTAACCACAAAAGATGAATAAATGAAACACCTGAGACCCTCAGCATCAGTAACTGTAATGTAATACTTTATGGTAGCAAAAAGTACATGTGTCTATTCATCACTCTGATTGGCTGCTGTAGAGGTGAACCATTGTACTTTGACCTTTAACCTCTCTGCTCTGTGTTGTTTCCTCTTTCAGAGCAGAAAAACATCACAGCTGAGTCTGGACAGAACATCACTCTGACATGTGGAGCTCCAAACAACAACATCTTAGGTGTGAAGTGGAGCAGAGCTGACCTGGGGTCAGAATATGTCCTTTTATATCGGGATGAACAGTTTGCTCCAGAAGACCAGCATCCATCCTTCAAGAACCGGGTGGATCTGCAGGACAGACAGATGAAGGATGGAGACGTGTCTGTGATCCTGAAGAACGTGACGATTAATGATGAGGGAACATACAAGTGTGGTGTCATCCAGAGAGTCAGAGAACCTTTGAGGCTCCTCAGCATCATCTACCTGAGAGTTGTTGCTCCTCCTCCAGGTGAGTGAGCAGAGTTCAGTGTGTCTGTGATCAGAGGTGAAGCTGCTTCCTGGTTGTTGATGTTTGTTTCTAAAGATGTTGTTGATGAGACTTTGTAGAAAGCAGCTGGTCTGAGTGATGTGATCAGAGTGCAGTAGATAATGTCTGACAGCAGTTTGAAGAGGAAATGGATTCTGTTCTGTTCTTCACTCATCACCTACCTGACAGCTGACACCTCACACCTGTTTCTACCTGCAGGTCATGGAGGAGGAACCACAGAGGATGGAGGGAAGGAGGATGGAGGGAAGGAGGATGGAGGGAAGGAGGAAGATGGATTTCTTGGTCTGATCGTTGGTCTGTCAGTCTCTGCTCTTCTTATTGTTGTTTGTGTTGTTGGTTTTCTGATCTACAGAAAACATAAAAACAAACCAGATGAAGCCTCATACCAGCCTCCTCCTGAACAGCAGCAGGCTGAAGTGTCTCAGAGCTTTTTAGACAACAACAAGCCCCACAATGGTTGAATACCAACAAAAAGCACAGACACCAAGAGACAAAGAAGAAAACAGGTGGATGGCAGAGAGCAGCTCATCTGTCAGCAGAGACAGACCGTTATTAAAAACATATTCCTCTGTGTCTGTGGGAGTGTGTCAGGAAACTAGAGTCAGTGATGAGACCAAGTAAAGATAAAGTTAATAAGATGCTGCCTATTAGAACATGTTTAAAATGTTAAAGCTTACATAATCTCAGTGTTTTTGTTACTTTGATGTAGATTAATACTTTGTTGTTTTGCATTTTTGGTCATTTGGAAAATTGCAAATATTATTATTAGGAGTAAAACACAGTAATACAGTAGTAGCAGTAGTACTATTCCATTTAACACTGCTGTAAGCCTTGTTTAAACTCTCAGAAAAACCTGGAAGCTTTTTTAATGTTCATCAAACCACGTCATTATTGATTTATTGATTTCTAGTGAGGTGTCAAATATGGTCTTCATGCAGACAGAGTTACAGATGTCTGTTAAATTTATTAAGACAGCCTCGTTAGTTCACCTGTTCTGAGGCAGCTCATAGAGTTTGAACACACTGAGGAGGAAATATTTAATTCAGTTCTTTTCAGTCAGGTTATACTCTGTTATGGACACAGACAGCCCCCCTGATGGGGGCGCATGTGTAGCTGCTGCTTTGAGTCCATGTGGTCACAGAGAAACCAGGACAGCATGCAGACGTCTGCACAGCCCGTCATGTTCTCCCTCTGATGGTGGGATTCAGAGCTGGCAGACTCGTGGATGCTGAAAGGATCTTTGCTGCTTCAGCTGCCTCTGAGCTTCATCAATCACTTTGTTTATGGTTTGTTTCTCACTGTTCATGAGCTCAGTGTGTGTTACAGCATCAGGATCAGTGTGTGTTTATCTTTGTGTGTTCAGTGATCAGCTGTAACTCAATGACACTCAATGACAATGACACAGCACAGAGAGAAATCATCTCCATGTATCTGCAGAAATGTTTCCTCTGATCTGTGAAGCTTTACTCAACTTTTCCTTCATGAAGGAGACGCTTCAGTCTGTTTGTTACTTTAAATCTTCCAGCAGCTCTTCACATATCGTTGCTTTATTTTTAGTTTTTGTCATTTAATTTAATAAAGTTTTACATGCATGAGTACTAAATGTGTTCTTGATTCAGTTTTTAATTCCTTCATTTTTGCTGTAATGTGTTCCTGACATGTTGAACCAGTAAATGTGTCGATGCTTTTGATGCTGAGCTGGAATCAGTCTGATGGGACCAAGAAGCAGTCCAACAGCAGATGATGGGTTTCTCTCTGAGTGGTCCTGGTGGCTTCATCCAACGTTAACCTTCAGCAGTTGGTGATGCAGTTGTTTGCAGGCTGGTGTGAGAGCTGACACTGCTGAGTCCAAATCCATGATGTTCTTTTAGAACCAAAGGTTCCTGTATTTGGACTAGAGGGTCAACGGCTAATTTATCAGCTAACACGAGCTAAATAACCCCAGACAGGAAGTCCAGCTGGACTCCACACAGCCACAGTCTGTTTAATGACTATTCTGAACACATTCGAATGAAGATGATCTTTATTAGGAACTGTACATGCTCAGTATATTATTTTATCATTGTTATTTCTAATAACCATGGAAGCATCACTGATGAGCTGCTTGTATCCATGCAGTGTTTAACCTCCTGGGAACCCAGAAAAATAAGCATCATCAAATTTGCTTTTCTTTCTAATTTCCTACATGCTCAGAGTCAAAGAAACATCTCACAATTTAGACTTTTTCAAATTTATTTTTTTCAGCATGTTCACTGTAGTGGACGACAGGACGACAACAGCTGAACTGAACAATTTAACTAATTATGATCATTAACCAATAATTCAAAGTAAAAACAAAAACACTCCACTGGGCAACAGGATGCGTGATCTCTTATTGTGAACCCCCAACAAAACATGCAGATTCTTCTTTAAGACAATCCAGCTCACACAGCCACACCCCCACAGCTTATCCATAACACAGCTGGGCTGGTGTGAAGTTACTGATAGTTTAATGGGAATGTGTCTCTGAGTGGACTTAAAACAAAAGAGTCTCTCATTCAAAGAATTAAGGTACAACATAACCATATGTTCTTTATCTCTCCACCTAGTTACATATTCCATATGTACGGGGTAACTCTTTGAGACACCCTGAGTGGAGATGGTGCAACTCAATATCCTAACCACCAGAGCTTAAGTACATGAGCTATGCACAAATGTACATATTTACATGCCAACCAGGTCAGGACCCTACAAGACGTGAATGCCAAACCTTGAAGAGGAGCTATTAGTCTGCAAAATGAAAGACTGGCACCAAGATGAGCCTGCAAAGATGAAGAGGGAAGGCTGTAATGGTGCTGTGATTGGTCCACAAGCTGCTAGATCGACCATGGAGACAATGCCTAGTTGGCTACCACTGAGATGCACTCAGCATCTGATCTCCAAAGGAGGGACTGTCTCCCACATCAAGATGGTAGAATCTGGAAACCATGGACTCACATGACCATGCTGCAGCTGTACAAATGGCACTCCACAAGGTCCAAGAGTTCCCAAAAATGTATACTTTGGTGAACAGAGTCTACAACACAATGGGACAGCCTGGGCTTTGACTGTCTGGGCCTGTTGAAGACCCCAGAGTTAAAGCAGACAAAAAGCTGGTCCATCTGTGTGCACATGATAGACTCTGTCAAGATCCAGTCAGGGCCCAGAGCAGCCTGGTACAGAGCTACCTCCTGATCTAAGCCACTAGAGGGACGTGACTGTAGCTCGACAGACTGGGACAGGAGGACTTGGATAGAGCCTCTGGTACAAATGTAAGGTTAGGTTGAAGGATACCCCTGAGCCTTCTGACAAAAATATGCAGAATAACTGTGAAACCTCCTGGCAAATGTTATGGTTATCAGAAAAGCTGTTTTAAGGGAAAGGCATTTAAAATGAGCTTTGTTGAGGGGACCAAGGGGGGATGCTGAAGAGTGCCAGAGACTATGGGGGTTCCATGGGGGAGCCAAGGGTCCAGACATGTGAACTGTAAGCCTGTGGGCACCTTTAAGAAACTGGGAGATCAGAGATGATTCATCCAGAGTAAACATTGAGTAGCCATCATAAACTGCTTGAACTGCTGCCACCATACCACACAAGTAAACTGCATCAGGACCATCTTTATGGTCTTTGATATTTAATCCCTGTAGGTAACAGCACTGAGGCAGATTCTGTACAAGATAGTACAAAAGTACAAGACTTTGCACCATCCACTAGGGCTGGCTGCATGCTGGCTGCTGACTGTTTGCCTCCTGGTGTGCAGTCCACCAGATCGACCCCTATGAGGCCACAGCCAGGATATCTGGAGGCAGCTATTACAATTTACATTTGTTCAAAAGCCATTATTTCAAAATAAAATTATTTAACTCTGTTTAAAACTGAAAATACTGTTCCTGAAATCTTTCCAAACAAAATAATATATGATAACTAAGATTAAAGCAACAAAAAAGTAACAATATTTGATTTATTTTTCAATTTTCATAAAAGTGTGCTTCCTGCAAAACCAGCCATTTTGGACTGGGAATAAAATAAAGTTTCCAACATGCCAGCCTGTCCTATGACATATCCCCAGTAAGCCCAGGACGTCCTCTTTAGAGTACAACAGGATTTATTTGGATTTCTTTAAAAAATTAAAATTTACAAATATTACACACTTTTTGTGTGTTCTCCAAACTTTATTGACACTTGTTGCTGCATCAACTCTAAAATGAGCAGATCTATCAGAGAGACACGAGTTTGTGGGTCTGTCAGCTGTTTGTGTGGACTTGTTCTTTGTGTTCACCTCAAACCAACCTGAGTGTCATTTCTCTTTAGTTCTGATCTCACTGCTGAGCTGCACAACAAACCAAGGTCAGTAACCTTCTTCTGTCACAGCTTCAACCTGATAAATGCTCACTAATATGACCTGTTTGGCTTCATGTTTCATTGTAACCCTCACAGCTCGTCTGACTGTGAGTCCCAGCAGCTCTCAATTCTTTCTTCGAGACTTTGTGTCTCTGAGCTGTGAGGAGGACGACAGCTTTGCTGGATGGACTCTGAGGAGAAACACAAGCAGAGAGACCAGAGCTGAGTGTGGAGCTGACTGGGGGAGCTCAGCTGGTTCTTCCTGCATCATCAGTCACATCATCTCACTGGACAGTGGAGTTTACTGGTGTGAGTCCAGAGAGGGTGCCATCAGTAACATGGTTAAGCTCACAGTCTCTGGTAAGCTGAGTGTGTGGAGTTAGTGTTGATGAAGCTGTGTGTAAATGGATGAAATGCTGTAGTTTGTCTCTGTGTTGAGGTGGATCAGTGATCCTGCAGAGTCCTGTCCTCCCTGTGATGGAGGGAGATGACGTCACTCTGCTCTGTCAAACAAAGACCACTCCCTCCAACCTCCCAGCTGCTTTCTATAAAGATGGCTCCCTCATCAGGAAGCAGCCTACAGGTCACATGACCATCCAGCATGTTTCCAGGTCTGATGAAGGCCTCTACAAGTGTGACATCAGCGGTCATGGAGAGTCTCCATCCAGCTGGATCACTGTCACAGGTGACACACTCACCTGTCTGTGTTTCTGCAGGTTTCAACATTCACAATGTGACCATAACTTAATGACTGTGTTTGCTTTATTTTAGAGAGACACACCACCACACCTCCACCTACATCCACACCTCCACCAAGATCCACCTCTCCTGCTCTTCTCTCTGTGTTGTCATTTGTTGGATCAGTCTGTGTTGTGGTTCTACTTGTGTTACTGGTTCTGCAGGTGAGACGATGCGTTCACAGGAAACCTGAAGGTGAGACTCAGACCTTGGAATTTTATAGGCTTTAGTTTGTTGAATATTAATATGAATTATATCTGCTGAACTAGAACAGGCTGCAAATGTGAATGTCACTGATAACATCACGTATTGTGACCTCAAACTATCACATTGTCAGTCAAAGCAAATCAAATCAGTGTGAGGACGGTGATTGTAAAAACATCCATCCATCCATCCATCCATTTTCTTCCGCTTATCCGGGGCCGGGTCGCGGGGGCAGGAGCCTAAGCAGAGAAGCCCAGGCCTCCCTCTCCCCAGCCACCTCCTCTAGCTCATCCGGGGGGACCCCAAGACGTTCCCAGGCCAGCCGAGAGATATAATCTCTCCAGCGTGTCCTGGGTCTGCCGCGGGGCCTCCTCCCGGTGGGACATGCCCGGAACACCTCACCCAAGAGGCGGCCAGGAGGCATCCTAATCAGATGCCCGAGCCACCTCAACTGGCTCCTTTCGATGTGGAGGAGCAGCGGCTCTACTCTGAGCCCCTCCTGGATGGCCGCACTCCTCACCCTATCTCTAAGGGAGAGACCAGCCACCCTTCGAAGGAAACTCATTTCTGCCGCTTGTATTCGCGATCTTATTCTTTCGGTCACTACCCAAAGCTCGTGACCATAGGTGAGGGTAGGAACGTAGATCGACCAGTAAATCGAGAGCTTCGCTTTTACACTAAGCTCCCTCTTCACCACGACAGACCGGTGCAGCGTCCGCATTACTGCAGAAGCAGCCCCGATCCGTCTGTCGATCTCCCGCTCCCTTCTCCCATCACTCGTGAACAAGACCCCGAGATACTTGAACTCCTCCACTTGGGGCAAGAACTCGTTCCTGAGCCGGAGAGGGTACTCCACCCTTTTCCGGCTGAGGACCATGGCCTCAGACTTAGAGGTGCTGATTCTCATGCCGGCCGCGTCACACTCGGCTGCGAACCGTTCCACTGCGAGCTGGAGGCCCCCCCCTGATGAAGCCAACAGGACCGCATCATCTGCAAAGAGCAGAGATGAGACTCTGAGGCCACCAAGGAAGAAGCCTTCCGCCACCTGGCTACGCCTAGAAATTCTGTCCATAAAAATTATGAACAGAATCGGTGACAAAGGGCAGCCCTGACGGAGTCCAACACCCACAGGAAACGAATCCGACTTATTACCGGCTATACGGACCAAGCTCTCACTGCGGTTGTACAGAGACTGAATGGCCCGCAACAACGGGCCAGACACTCCATACTCCCGCAGGACCTCCCAGAGGATACCCCGAGGGACACGGTCGAATGCCTTCTCCAAGTCCACAAAGCACATGTAGACTGGTTGGGCAAACTCCCATGCGCACTCGAATATCCTTGAGAGGATAAAGAGCTGGTCCAGCGTTCCGCGGCCAGGACGAAAACCGCATTGTTCCTCCTGGATCTGAGGTTCGACTAACAGACGGACCCTCCTTTCCAGCACCCTGGCATAGAACTTACCGGGGAGGCTGAGGAGTGTGATCCCCCGAAACTTGGAGCATACCCTCCGGTCTCCCTTCTTAAAGATGGGGACCACCACCCCGGTCTGCCAATCCAATGGCACTGCCCCAGATCTCCACGCGATATTGCAGAGGCGTGTCAACCAAGACAGCCCTACAACATCCAGAGCCTTCAGGAACTCAGGGCGAATCTCGTCCACCCCAGGGGCCTTGCCACCAAGGAGTTGTTTAACTGCCTCAGTGACCTCACCCCCAGTGATGGCCAGGTCATCCCCCTCGTCCCCAGACTCTGCTTCCACTACAGAAGGCGTGTCAGTGGGATTCAGGAGGTCCCCGAAGTATTCCTTCCACCGCCCGACTATAGCCTCAGTTGAGGTCAGCAGCACCCCACCCGCACTATAAACCGTGTGAGTGGAGCACTGCTTTCCCCTCCTGAGTCGCCTGACGGTTTGCCAGAATCTCTTCGATGCCGTCCGAAAGTCTTGTTCCATAGCCTCACCGAACTCCTCCCACACCCGAGTTTTTGCATTGGCCACTGCCCGAGCTGCATTCCGCTTGGCCTGTCGATACCTGTCAGCTGCCTCCGGAGTCCCACAGGCTAACCAAGCCCGATAGGACTCTTTCTTCAGCTTGATGGCTCCCTTCACCTCCGGTGACCACCATCTGGTTCGGGGGTTACCACCACGACAGGCACCAACCACCTTGCAGCCACAGCTCTGAGCAGCAGCCTCAACAATGGAGGTGCGGAACATGGTCCATTCGGACTCAATGTCCTCAGCCTCCCTCGGAATGCTGTCGAAGTTCTGCCGGAGGTGGTAGTTGAAGATCTCCCGGACTGGGGCTTCTGCCAGGCGTTCCCAGCGCACCCTCACAATACGTTTAGGTGCACCAGGTCTGTCCAGCTTCTTCCCCCGCCACCTGATCCAACTCACCACCAGGTGGTGATCAGTTGACAGCTCAGCTCCTCTCTTCACCCGAGTGTCCAAAACATACGGCCGCAGATCTGATGATACGATTACAAAATCGATCATCGACCTGCGACCTAGGGTGTCCTGGTGCCATGTGCACTTATGGACATCCTTATGTTCGAACATGGTGTTTGTTATGGACAAACTGTGGTTTGCACAGAAGTCCAATAACAAGACACCATTCGGGTTCAGATCGGGCAGGCCGTTCCTCCCAATCACGCCCCTCCAGGTCTCACTGTCATTGCCCACGTGAGCGTTGAAGTCTCCCAGCAAGACTATGGGGTCACCAGATGGAGCACTCTCCAGCACCCCGCCCAGTGACTCCAAAAAGGGTGGGTACTCTGAACTGTCATTCGGCGCATAAGCGCAAACAACAGTCAGGACCCGTTCCCCGGCCCGAAGGCGCAGGGAAACTACCCTCTTGTCCACCGGTGAAAACTCCGACGTACAGGCAGCAAGCCGGGGGGATACAAGAATACCCACCCCAGCTCGCCACCTCTCACCGAGGGCAACTCCAGACTGGAACAGAGTCCAGCCCTTCTCCAGGAGACTGGTTCCAGAGCCCAGGCCATGCGTTGAGGTGAGCCCAACTATATCTAGCTGGTATCTCTCAACCTCACGCACTAGCTCAGGCTCCTTCCCCACCAGAGAGGTGACATTCCATGTCCCAATAGCCAGTTTCGATAGCCGGGGATCGGTCCGCCAGGGCCTCCGCCCTCGGCCACCGCCCGACACACACTGCACCCGACCCCTACGACACCTCCTGCGGGTGGTGGGCCTACAGGAGGGCGGGCCCATGTAACCTCTTCGGGCTGCGCCCGGCCGAGCACCACGGGTTAATGCCCGGCCACCAGACGCTCTCCCTCGAGCTCCCTCCCCAGGCCTGGCTCCAGGGTGGGGCCCCGGTAACCCTATCCCGGGCAGGGTAAACTGTTCCCTTGCTTTTATAGACATTGGGGTCTTCTGAACCGCTCTTTGTCTGGACCCTCACCCAGGACCAATTTGCCATGGGAGACCCTACCAGGGGGACAAGCCCCCGGGCAACATAGCTCCTGGGATCACTGGGACACACAAACCCCTCCACCACGATAAGGTGGCGATTCACGGAGGAGAAAAACATTTTATCCAAAAACAAAACTAATTGTCACGTCCGGCCGCTGCGTAGGCAGGAAGGAGGACCCCAAAATGCAGACTGCATGAAGGGTGTAATAGCTCACACATTTATTTACAAAAATATTTAATACAAACACACTATAGACCAAACATGAGCTCTCCCTGGAGTACACCAGACGGGGGAGAGCCGTGAAACAGACCAGACTTCACTCACTAACATGACTAAGCAAAGGACAGCGGACAACAACCAATGACGTGACCACAAGCACAGAAATCACAAGACTTAAATACAAAGAAGGTAATGAACAAATGGAAAACAGCTGGGAGGGAAGTACAGGAAATAAACTAAACCCAAAGCACACAGACCAAGAACCTACCAAAATAAAACAGGAAGTAACTTGACACCTGACATAGTACATCCAGATTAAACACCTAAGGACAGGAAGACAAAACAGAACTAAACAAGAACATGAAACACTGGGCCACCGGCCCAGGACCATGACACTAATGTCATAAAATGAGAACACACAAAACTGCAGACTGACTAGACTTTGATCAACTTCTGTATTTTGTTTCAGACTATATTTATATGAGTGATTATAAGGACATTATCAAGCATGTGAGTGAATTTGCATTAAGTTAGAAATATAAAAATTTTAACCATAATATGTATAATAAATAATTTGTAACCATTTCCCCAGAAGGCATAATTACCTTTTTAACAGTTTACATTTATACTTTGATCTTTTTAAATAGAAATATTTGTTTCCTTCACCTTTCAGAATTGAATCTTCTGATCATCTTAATCAAATGTCACCTCTGTCTTTAAACTTTCACCCTGAGCTTTCTGAACGTTGTTGTTTGCTGGACTTTGTGTTTGTGGTCTGTGGTTAACTGAAGCTAACAGCTCTGCAGTCATCCAGCATCCTGTTAGACACACACACACACGAACATGCACGATGGGGTATACTTTAAAAAAGAAATAACAGACCTTTTAAAGTTAA
Organism: Amphilophus citrinellus; assembly: GCA_013435755.1. Classification (NCBI taxonomy): domain Eukaryota; kingdom Metazoa; phylum Chordata; class Actinopteri; order Cichliformes; family Cichlidae; genus Amphilophus; species Amphilophus citrinellus. Next base: position 9,205,209 of record CM024194.1, read on the forward strand.
TTTGTTTCTTTATATTTAACCTTTTAATGTTCAGCTTCTCGGTGTCATAGGTGCTGCTGCAGTGATGTCATCTGTGTGTGTTTTAATGTGCAGACAGAGATTCAGCTGCAGTCGACTCAGCAGTGAGAACTGAAGACGTCACTTACAGTCAAATTATCAAAGACAAGAAAACCAAAGCAAAGATGAGAGGTACAGCTGCTCTTCTTTGTCTCCATCATGTTTCAGTTCTGCACACTGAGGCTTTGCTTTAAGCTGCATGCTAACATTAGAATGCTAACAGACTGATATTTAAGAAGTGTAATGTGAATTATGTTCATCATTTTCATAGGTAACGTTTCCTTTGAGCTTTGGTCATTTTTGTGTTGGTTGTTTATAAAAAAGTAACAAATTCTCAAAAAGCCCAATCGTTCCCTTTTTGGTGTAACACTGACCAAGCAGTAACTTGGAGGAAGACTTTTGGCAGCACCAAAACTGAACAATAAGCTCCAAAGCAGTCCAGATTAGGCCCAGATGTGTCTGCTATCTGGCTTTGGTGCCACACGTTTATTAGCACAATTAATTTGTTGTTATTATAAGTTGTATAAAACAAATAACTGCACAGATTAAATGTCCTTAAATGTAACGATTCATTTACTTCTTCAGAGTCTTGCATGTAAAACCAAAGCACCGACTTCCTGTTTTTTACTACAGTTAACATGAAGCACATGAGGCTTCTCAGTGTGTTCTGGTTTGGCTTCAGTTTATCTGCTCCCCTTAAAGTGTAATCAGTGTGCATTAAGAAAAAAAGAGAAGATAACACCTTCATGGCCGTCTGACTTGTTTCTCACAGAAACAACAACCAGTTCTTTCAGGCCAGCTGTTTCACAGCAGAGGTGCTAACAACAGAATGGAAATAAAGCTGTGAAAGCCTAAACTGAGTTTCCATAGCTGTAGTGTTATAACAGTATAGCAGTGTCACAGAGTTGTACAGAGAGTGATGCAGTTACAGTCTACTCAGCAGTGAGTACCAAAGAAAAACCATCAGACCAAAGAAGACCAGAGGTACTTCTGCCTTTTGTCTTTAACTCTGAACAGAGTCTCAAGAAATGTCCTGCAGAACTTTAAGTTCTCAGGGGTCCATTTAAAGTTTGCCACAAAATATCTACAGCTAACATTTTTAGCCTTGAACAGAGTCAAGACAGCTGTTTCCAGTCTTTGGTTAAGCTAACCATGTCCTGACTCGAGGTCAAAATATTCACTTCACTTCACTTCACTTCACTTCACTTCACTTCACTTCACTTCACTTCACTTCACTTCACTTCACTTCACTTCACTTCACCTCAACTCAACTCAACTCAATTTTATATATATATATCACCAAATCACAACAAACAGTCACCTCAAGGCGCTTTGTATTGTGGGTAAAGACCCTACAATAATACAGAGAAAACCCAACAGTCTAAACGACTCCCTATGAGCAGCACTTGGTGACAGTGGGAAGGAAAAACTCCCTTTAACAGGAAGAAACCTCCATCAGAACCAGGCTCAGGGAGGGGGGGGGTCATCTGCTGAGACCGGCAGATGACTGCTGGTTTTTATTTCTCTTACAAAGAAAGCTGTATTTCCTTTAAAATTGAACTATTTTTTTAAAGTTTTATGAGCAATAAAATGTACTAAGATCAGACAGACAGGCCTAACATATAGTGAGGTATGCTGGGAGCATCTGGCAGAGGCCTCGGTCCATGAGATATTCAATTCAATTCAATTCAATTTTATTTATATAGCGCCAAATCACAACAAACAGTCGCCTCAAGGTGCTTCATTTCCCACCTCCAGCAGAACTTCAACAGCATTCCTCGGGAGGCTGGGTGCCTGTCATGTTGATAATCCCCAAACCAGATGGTGGACACTGGAGGTGAAGGGAGCCATGCAGCTGAAGAAGGATTCCCATCAGGCAGGTTAGCCATGGGGCTTGGAAGGCAGTTGAAAAGGAGCAGCAGAAGAAACAGATGTAGCTGCAGCTGAAGCAAAACCCAGGTTTGGGAAGAGTTTGGGGAGGCATGAAGCAGAACTCTTGGACAGCCCCATGACAAGTCTGAGAAAGTGCCAGGTGACTCAGGAGGGGGAAGTGGTGCTCTACTCACATGGTGTATATTACAGGTGGAGTGCTGTTGACTTCAGATGAGGATATAGTTTGGCAGTGGAAGGAGTTACTTCGGGGATCTCCTCAATCCCACTGACACTCCTTCCATAGTGGAAGCAGAGTCTGATGACAAGGAGAATGACTTGTTCATTACTGGGAAGTGATTGATGGCCAGACCCTAATTTGCCCTCAGTTCCTTAAGGCCTTGGATGTTTCAGGGCATGTCATGTGGAGCCCTGGGGTGGTGCTTCTGGATTGGCAGACTAGGGTGGTGATTCACTCATTGGAGAAGGGGGGTTCTGACAGTGTGTTCCAATTACAGGAGCATCACACTCCTCAGCCTTGCCTGGACGGACTACACCAGGGTACTGCAGAGGAGAGGGTTTGTTAGTAGAAACTTGTATGCAGGAGGTACTAGCCAAACAAATCAGAGCCAGGCCGGGGGCTGGGCAAATGACCGGGCCCTTTATACCCAAATAATAAAGCTTATCATAACATCATTTTACAACATACACATGCCCAGAACAGCGGGAATGTGTATGTTATGAAGTGCCACTCATGTTAGCTTAGTCCGTAAAAATGCTCCACTTAAGGCCTTTAAGGCCGTTTCACACCGGATGCGTTGCGTAAAAACGACATGAAATTTCGAATCTTTCGGATGTGAACCTGTCGTGTCACCTACATACACACCGGACGCGCTGTGTGTTTGCGAATAAATCGCCCTCATAAAACGCACTGTGAAAGAAAGGAAGCTGACATCAAACGATGATGTAATGAGGTTGTGATGTTTCTAAACAAGAGAAGGAAGAAAGAGAGTTTATGGGTTCATCCAGTTCATAACAAAGCGGCAGCAGGGAGAGTTTCATGGTTTGATCCCGGAGTTGAGGCTGCATCACGGATGCTTTCGCCCATACTTCATATCATCAGTGGGCAGTTGTTGTTGACAGAGTTGGGATCACATGTGAGGAGGCAGAGAATAATTTCAGAGAGCCGACTGAAGGCCCTTTCACACCGTACGCGTTGCGTTTTTGCGACTAAATCCTCCCTATATAACGCACGGAAGGAAAAAATTGCAGTCGACATCAAGCGGTGATGTAATGAGGTTGTGATGTTTCTAAACAAGAGAAGGAAGAAACAGATTCTGGGTTCATCCAGCTCATAAGAAAGCAGCACCAGGGAGAGTTTCATGGTTTGATCTCGGAGTTGAAGCTGCATCACGGATGCTTTGACGCATATTTCAGGATGTCAGTGGGACAGTTTGAGCTCTTGTTGGCAGAGTTGGGATCACATGTGAGGAGGCAGAGAATAATATTAGAGAGCTGACTGACCCGGAGCAGCGTGTAGCTGTGTGTCTGAGGTAAAATATTATGATTTTATTGTTCCCACATCACTGTATATTCAGTACATCGGTGCGCGTTTTGAGCTATGACCTCACATGCTGCTAAATGCAGCGCTCTGATTGGTCAGACCAGTTTGTTCGCTTGCGAAAGTCAGAAAAATCGAACTTGATCTGAAAATAAATAATATATAAATAATAAATAATAAATAAATGCTGCAAATTCGTCCTGTGAAATGACGAGGTTGGTGTGAACGGCTGCATTAAGAAAAGGAGAGTCCGAAAAATATTTTTAATGCACGAAACATTCGCACGGAATTTATGCGTCCGGTCCTTTACACACTGGACGCACCGGTCTCACAAACAGATCTGACCAATCAGAGCGCTGCATTTAGCAACATGTGAGTTCATAGCTCAAAACGCGCACCGATGTACTGAATATAAAGCTGGGAACAGTAAACTCGGACTATTTTAACTCAGACACACAGCTACACGCTGTTCTAATCCAGTCGGCTCTCTGAAATTATTCTCTGCCTCCTCACATGGTCCCAACTCTGCCAACAACAACTGCCCACTGACATCCTGAAGTATGCGCCAAAGCAGCCGTGATGCAGCTTCAACTCCGGGATCAAACCATGAAACTCTCCCTGGTGCTGCTTTCTGATGAGTTGGATGAACCCAGAATCTGTTTCTTCCTTCTCTTGTTTAGAAACATCACAACCTCATTACATCATCGTTTGATGTCGACTTCCTTTCTTTCACAGTGCGTTTTATGAGGGCGATTTATTTGCAAAAACGCAGCGTCCGGTGTGTATATAGGTTACACGACAAGTTCACATCCGAAAGATTTGGAATTTCATGTCATTTTTACGCAACCCGTCCAGTGTGAAACGGCCTTTAGAGTGAAAATAAAGCCAGTCATGCAGTCCAACATCTTATTCAATATTTTACACCTACTACATCACTGAAGTCAGTCAGTCTTGTAAAGTTTTGAGCAACCGTGACTCAGTCCTGACTGTGGCAACCTTTAAAACCCCCGTGTAAAACATGAATGATGGGTGATGTATAGTGGGTTGTATACTGTGCACACTGAGCCATGCATATTGCGATATAATCAAGACAGGGCCCTCCTTCTCCACCTCGCCTCGGACGTGACAGAGGCCTGGCTACCTGAAATCCTCTCCTCTCTCCCATCCGGGCCCGGGGGCGTGCCGCCCTCCCAGCCCCTGCAGAAGCTCCGCCCCTGGCAGGAGGAACAATTCAGGTTTCATCCTGATTGTGGAGTGCTGGATCAGCTCTATTTTGAGTGTGCATGTGAGTTTGCCCAACTGGTCTGCTTCTAGAGCATGTGGTGTCTGGCCTGTTGTTTCCAGCCATTTGGTCCCTTCAAAATCACAACAAGAGCTTGGTCCACAATCAGACTTATTTCCAGTGGGTATTGAACAGAGTCAGGGCTGCCCTGTGTCACCAGTTCTGTGTATAGTTATTACAGAAAGAATATCTAGGCCTAGCCAATTGCCCTCAGGATTGTGTGTGCTTTTTGTGGATGATGTGGTTCTATTGGCTTCATCAGATTCCTGCCTCATTACAGTGGTTCCCAGCCGCGTGTGAAGCCAGACTGGCAGAGAGTCAGAGCTCTGTTGGGTCAAGTATTTAACCGGAAGCAGTAATGACTTCATCAATTTTTGCAAAAAAAAAAAAAAAATCATAACCATCTTACAGATGTATGATTATGTACAGCTACTTTCAATACTAATGATATTTATTATGATTTGGTGAAATATAAATAAAACTGAACTGGATTGAACTGAGCTCAGACCCTTTATTAGGATGCCTCCTGGGCGAGGTGTTATGAGCATATCCTACCAGTAGGAGGCACCAGTATGTAAAACCAAAGCAGCATTGTTTAGTTCAAATAATACATATCTCACACATGCACAGTCTGGGCAAATTCCAGTGCTTCTTGTGCTTTTCTTGTGTTTTTGCCATTTTGTAATTCAGCGTTGTGTGCAGCAGTGATCCAACCTGGTCCACACAAAACCTCTCACATTGGCCATTTTGTAAATCATGAACAATTTGCTGCGCTTCCTACTGTGTCCGTCCACGCATGCGCGTCTTGCATAAACAAACTTTGCAAAAACAAAAACAAGGCTAACTTGTGGCCTGGCATGGGAACTACATCGTTTTCACCGTTTCATGCGTCTCCATGTAAACACAGATCGTTTCGGAAATGCCACCATGTAAACGGAAAGCTGAAACACATCAAAACAACACTGTTTCCAGTGCAAATGGCATCATGTAAATGGAGTCTCAGCCACACTTTCATAATATCTAAATGTCAAGTGAGTTCCAACTGTTGGCAGTGCTGTAAGTGAACAGTAAGTTCTAAGGGAGTCCAGATTAGATCCATTTGTTTTGGTGAACACATTTATTAGCAGGATGAAATTGTTAATGTAAAGTGAATAAAAAGACAGACTGAACACAGAACAAATTTAATTAATTTTCTCTTCTCTAAAGTCCTGCATGCAAAACCAAAGAAGCAACTTCCTGTTGTTCAGTAAAGTTAACCTGAAGAAGATGGGGCTGCTCACCCCAGTGTGTTCTGGTGTGGCTAATAATAGTGTTCATGCAGTGAGAACATGTTTTGTGCTTTGTGTTAAAGTGCATCAGTGTGCATCAATAGAAGTTTGCAGCTTTGTGGTCATCTGCTTTCATTTCACACCAAAACCTGCCTGTTCTCTCTGGCTGTTTGTTTTTTCACAGCAGAGGTGGTAGGAGGTGTGTGTGTGTGTGTGTGTGTGTGTGTGTGTGTGTGTGTGTGTGTGTGTGTGTGTGTGTGTGTGGGGGGGGGGGGGGGGGGGGGGGGGTGCTTCAAGCTACACTACTTTTAGAGTTGTTGTTGTTGGAGTAATTTATGTGTTTTATTGTGCAGAGAGGGATCCAGCTGCAGTCTACTCAGCGGTGAGAACTGAAGACGTCACTTATGGACAAATAACCATCAGACCAAAGGAGTCCAGAGGTACAGCTGCTCTTTAAGACTGAACACAGCAAACTTAGCTGCAAAGATCAACTGTTTCTTTAAAGTGAACGAGTGACAGACTGTAAGATTGATTATAAATTTTTTTTATCAAACATCCTGCGACCAGAAGTGAAATTATGTAGTTTTCCATTAAAATCTAAATGTTGCCTAATTCTGTTTTTTTCTGGGGATTTTTTTTTTTTTAATTGTTTTGCAACAGCATAAAGTCATGTGAGAACATTGTTTTTGCACGGTCAGGCAAACATGCCAAATAAACCCTTATAACTAGGGTGCAGTCCTTGTTATAAGAACACCATCCAGGAATGCACTTTGTGGCTTCTACATGTCAGCCCGTCTAACAGCTCTTCTGTTAGATTTTAGAGAAAAGAGAGAATTTGGAAGCAGCATCACTTTGATGTTTTGCATTTCATGAGCTAATTGTTACAGATCTGTGGGTTCCAGGTTTGAGTCTTGTGAATTTCATGGTTGATCATCCATTCTCTTCCGCTTATCCGGGGCCGGGTCGCGGGGGCAGGAGCCTAAGCAGAGAAGCCCAGGTTTCCCTCTCCCCAGTCACCTCCTCCAGCTCATCCAGAGGGACCCCAAGGCATTCCCAGGCCAGCTGAGAGATATAATCTCTCCAGCGTGTCCTGGGTCTAATATGGGGCTTCCTCCCGGTGGGACATGCCCAGAACACCTCACCCAAGAAGCGGCTAGGAGGCATCCTAATCAGATGCCCGAGCCACCTCAACTGGCTGCTTTCGATGTGGAGGAGCAGCGGCTCTACTCTGAGCCCCTCCCGGATGGCCGCACTCCTCACCTTATCTCTAAGGGAGAGGCCAGCCACCCTTCGAAGGAAACTCATTTCTGCCACTTGTGTTCGCGATCTTATTCTTTCGGTCACTACCCAAAGCTTGTGACCATAGGTGAGGGTAGAAACGTAGATCGACCGGTAAATCGAGAGCTTCACTTTTACACTAAGCTCCCTCTTCACCACGACAGACTGGTGCAGCGTCCGCATCACTGGAGAAGCAGCCCCGATACGTCTGTCGATCTCCCGCTCCCTTCTCCCGTCACTCGTGAACAAGACCCTGAGATACTTGAACTCCTCCACTTGGGGCAACAACTCGTTCCTGAGCCGGAGAGGGCACTCCACCCTTTTACGGCTGAGGACCATGGCCTAAGACTTAGAGGTGGTGATTCTCATGCCGGGCGCTTCACACTTGACTGCGAACCGTTCCACTGCGAGCTGGAGGCCACCCCCTGATGAAGCGAACAGGACCACATCATCAGCAAAGAGCAGAGATGAGACTCCGAGGCCCCCAAGGAAGAAGCCTTCCGCCACCTGGCTATGCATAGAAATTCTGTCCATAAAAATTATGAACAGAATTAGTAACAACGGGCAGCCCTGACGGAGTCCAACACCCACAGGAAACGAATCCGACTTAGGGAAAAGCTCTCACTGCGGTTGTACAGAGATTGAATGACCTGCAACAATGGGCCAGACACCCCATACTCCCGCAGGACCTCCAAAAGGATACCTTGAGGGACACAGTTGAATGCCTTCTCAAAGTCCACAAAGCACATGGAGACTGGTTGGGAAAACTCCAACGCACACTCATATATCCTTGAGAGGATAAAGAGCTGGTCCAGCGTTCTGCGACCAGGACGAAAACCGCATTGTTCCTCCTGGATCCGAGGTTTGACTAAAGGGCGGACCCTCCTTTCCAGCATCCTGGCATAGACCTTACCGGGGAGGCTGAGGAGTGTGATCCCCGAAAGTTGGAGCACACCCTCCGGTCTCCCTTCTTAAAGATGGGGACCACCACCCGGGTCTGCCAATCCAATGGCACTACCCCAGATCTCCACGTGATGTTGCAGAGGCGTATCAACCAAGACAGCCCTACAACATCCAGAGGCTTCAGGAACTTGACGAATGTCGTCCACCCCAGGGGCCCTGCCACCAAGGAGTTGTTTAACTGACCCAGTGACCTCACCCCCAGTGATGTTCAAGTCATCTCCCTTGTCCCCAGACTCTGCCTCCACTACAGAAGGCGTGTCAGTGGGATTCAGGAGGTATTCCTTCCACCGTCTGATTATAGCCTCAGTTGAAGTCAGCAGCACCCCACCCGCACTATAAACCGTGTGAGTGGAGCACTGCTTTCCCCTCCTGAGTCACCTGAAGGTTTGCCAGAATCTCTTTGATTTCGTCCGAAAGTCTTTTTCCATAGTCTCACCGAACTCCTCCCACACCCGAGTTTGTGCCTCGGCCACTGCCCAAGTTGCATTCTGCTCAGCCTGCCGATACCTGTCAGCTGCCTCCAGAGTCCCACAGGCTAACCAAGCCCGATAGGACTCTTTCTTCAGCTTGATGGCTCCCTTCACCTCCGGTGACCACCATCTGGTTGGGGGGTTACCACCACGACAGGCATCAACCACCTTGCAGCCACAGCTCTGAGCAGCAGCCTCAACAATGGAGGTGCGGAACATGGTCCATTCGGACTCAATGTCCTCAACCTCCCTCGGAATGCTGTCGACGTTCTGCCGGAGGTGGGAGTTGAAGATCTCCCGGACTGGGGCTTCTGCCAGGCGTTCCCAGCACGCCCTCACAATACATTCAGGTGCGCCAGGTGTGTCCAGCATCTTTCCCGGCCACCTGATCCAACTCAGCACCAGGTGGTGATCAGTTGACAGCTCAGCTCCTCTCTTCCCCCGAGTGTCCAGAACACACGGCCACAGATCTGATGATATGATTACAAAATTGATCATGGACCTGCGACCTAGGGTGTCCTGGTGCCATGTGCACTTATGGACGTCTTTATGTTCGAACATGGTGTTTGTTATGGACAAACTGTGGTTTGCACACAAGTCCAACAACAAAACAAAATCCGGGTTTAGATCGGGCAGGCCGTTCCTCCCAGTCACGCCCCTCCAGGTCTCACTGTCATTGCCCACATGAGTGTTGAAGTCTCCCAGCAAGACTATGGAGTGACCAGATGGAGCACTTTCCAGCACCCGGCCAGCGACTCCAAAAACAGTGGGTACTCTGAACGTAAGTGCAAACAACAGTCACGACCCGTTCCCCAGCTCGAAGGCACAGGAAAACTACCCTCTCATCCACTGGTGAAAACTCAGACATACAGGCAGCAAGCCGGGGGGGATACAAGAATACCCACCCCAGCTCGCTGCCTCTCACTGAGGGCAACTCCAGACTGGAACAGAGTCCAGCCCTTCTCCAGGAGACTGGTTCCAGAGCCCAGGCCATGTGTTGAGGTAAGCCCAACTATATCTAGCTGGTATCTCTCCACCTCATGCACTAGCTCAGGCTCCTTCCCCACCAGAGAGGTAACATTCCATGTCCCAATAGCCAGTTTCGATAGCCGGGGATCGGTTCGCCAGGGCCTCCGCCCTCGGCCACCGCCCGACACACACTGCACCCGACGCCTCCTGCAGGTGGTGGGCCTACAGGAGGGCGGGCCCATGTAACCTCTTCAGGATGTGCCCGGCCGAGCACCATGGGCTAATGCCCGGCCACCAGACGCTCTCCCTCGAGCTCCCTCCCCAGGCCTGGCTCCAGGGTGGGGCCTCGGACCCTATCCCGGGCAGGGGAAACTGTTCCCTTGCTGTTACAAACATAGGGGTCTTCTGAACCGCTCTTTGTCTGGACCCTCACCCAGGACCAGTTTGCCATGGGAGACCCTACCAGGGGGACAAGCCCCAAGGGCAACATAGCTCCTGGGATCACTGGGGCACACAAACCCCTCCACCACGATTAGGTGGTGATACACGGAGGAGATGGCTGATTTTGACACAGCTAAAGTCTTAGCAGTATTTGAAGAAAGCTATTTGTGAACCTGATTCCCAGTACAATGAAGCTTTACCAGTCTGAACTAAACTGGGACTGTGTGATGCAGAGAGGTGCAGGTTGGAGGTCTTGATTGAACTCCAAAGCTTGTAATCATGTTTCCTGTTGTTTGAACTGTGTGTGTTTGTGTCAGCCTTTAAACCAGAGCCAGACGTCTTCTACTCTTCACTGAAGTAGTCCACCAGTCCAACCACTGATGTCCAGCTGCTGCTCTCTGACTGCTCTCCCAGCACCTCAGAGACCATCCATGTGTTACAAAGATTTTAGATTTCCTGCTTTTTTCTGGATGAATTAAACTTGAACAACTTAACAATCATCACGTTTTTAACTGGAATTTTATGAGTGTTTGTTTCTGCCAGAGCAGCAAAGGTCATTTAAATGTGTTGGTATGTTTTATGACAACAGTAACTTTAATCCTATTTAATCTAATCCATTCATGGTTGTTGACTCAGTTGTTGTTTCCACAGCTGTGGTCTGGTTTCTTTGCAGGATTAATAAACTTTGGTCTGACTTGTTTTTGTCATGTGGTTCTTTTAGTTTCACTGAGGTGTCGGATGGAAAATTTGACTTGTTTGTTTGTGGAGAACTGAAACACATCTCTCTTTAGGGCAGAAAACCAACACTACACCACAACTGCAGACTAAAAACAGCTAAAACACTCATGAGATTACTGTTATCAGTAGATTAACACTCATTGACATTCTTACTTCTTAATTAATTTGCACAAAGCATATTTTAATTGTTATTCCTCCAAGGAAACATTCATAGTCACACTCAGAACCTAACATGAGAACCATGGATGGATGGATGGATTCAACTTTATTGACATTAATCAGTACAGTACGGTGTTAGGGGTGATAAGCCACTTAGAGAAACATGAAATGGCCATGACTCACATTTCACTTCTGCCATCTACTGGTTACACTGGGTATTACATCCAAGCGGTTCAACCCCTTGATGTTCACCAGTTTACTATAAAACCAAACTGGGTTAGAGTTAGGTTGGATTTTAGGCACATTCAATAAAGAATTTCAGAAACTTAGAAGATGGCCGACCATCCATCCATCCATCCATCCATCCATTTTCATCCGCAGCCTAAGCAGAGATACCCAGATCTCTCACTGCTCAGCCTTCACAGCTTTAAGGATGTCACATTTCAAATTAATTGTGTTGAAAAATTTGCATTTGGATGAAAACGTAAATGAACACCTAATATTAAAGGTAAACAGTTCTGTATAAATATATTAGCAGTACCTGAAGCAGAATTTTGTCTTTTCTTGGTAAATTCAGGGTTAACCCTGGGTTTTTTGTACCACAAAGATGATTCACGTCATGTTGGGGTAGACTGCTGTGGTGACTTAGGAGTTACAATTCCTGATCAGTGATGTTCATCGATCAGCTGCTTGATGACTCATCTCAGTTTGCAACTCTCTCAGTACAGTGGTTTTATAGTTCTCAGACAATACAAGCTGTGTCTTATTTGATGTCTTCCTGTGAAGAATGCCATCATCATCAATATGAAATCTTTCCCGTTCATACCGTACACACTTGCTTTCCATCATATCCTGATAGCTTTTCATTCCTCATTTTTTACTCCATTACTGAGCCAATGGTTTCATCATCTTGTCTATTTACATGCAGCTGTACTAAGCATGTGACTTGGCAGGACATAGGTAAGGGGATTTTTGTCAGTGAACACAGTAAAAGTAGGCACATAATAGATAGAGTCTTAATGTCTGTGACTGCTCACTTTAGAGAGAGAAAAATTCCAGTTCTCAAGACTGCAGGTGGGAATTCCATTCAGGAACAGCTGCTGTCCAGGAATGGTAAGCTACCACACTGGGTTTTTCATACTGTTGTTGGCACAGAATTGATCCAAGGCCTTGGCTTGAGGAACTGGTGTAGAGCAGGGGTGTCCAAACATGGCCTGAGCCTGGATTTTTTATGGCCTGTGTGTCTCGTGTATAAATGTGTTTTGGAACTCATGGAGGCAATGTTGTGTAACAGATGTCTGCCAACTGCTTCAAAACCTCGAAAAGAAGAAGATTGAATGATTACCCAATCACAGTCCATGCTGTGTGATGCTGTACAGCTTGGGTAGAGGTCTGAAGTGACTTTTTTTCCCCCTAACTATGTTCCTCACTCGGATGAAGAGAACACATCTACCACTGCTCTGGAGCCACACCTGCCCTGTGTACCTGTGTGCGCTCCACATCAGTGTCAGTAGCTCACCTGCTGCTCTGTTATCAGAATTACACAGTGTTATTTTACAGTTTCTCTATGTGATAAATTTCAGTTGGAAATTGAGAGCTTTATGCTTTATATTTAGTTACTTCATGTGCATGGAAATTAAAGTATTAAACAACAATATTTATATGCATCTTTTATTCTTTAAAATAATGTCATCAGGGACTGTTGGCCCTCAGACTCTTTCATATTGTCAAATCTGGCCCTCCTTGAAAAAAGTTTGGACACCTTTTTTTTGGAGGATAAATGATTTAGAAGAGTCTGAAAACCCAAGGACTGGTGGCTCAATAAGACAATCTATTGGCTCCTCCAAAATGCATTGATGTTTTTCAGTCCACACAGTGGATCTGTGTGAGGGCACGACTTTACTCTGTCCTGTAGCTCATCTTGTATTCACTTCTCTGTCTCTTTTCCTGGGTATTTAGATGCTAGTTTATTTTCCTCATCACTTCTGCTTCCCCATGCTGTCAAACTCAGAGTTGAAATCACTGCTCTACTCCAATAATCCCTCTGCCCACCTTCTTCAAGCCAGTCAGTCCCCACTCTGCACACTTTAAATCTCACTGCTTGTAGCTGACGCTGAATTATCTCTGAGCAGTCACTAGATGGCAGTGCACTTGTAGAGGGAAGGAATGCCAAGAGAAGAAGAAATTAGGCTTTTTAGACTTCACCTACCTTCAATACAGGATTGAATCAGTGTTGAAAAGTCTGCTTATTATAAGCGACTTTGTGCTTGTTTTTTTCTAGAGTCACTTGCAAATCTCGTGAGTCGCGGGTTGCGGTTTTTTGGGCTTGTTTTTGAACGTGGAGTTGCTTATTTGGGTTTGACTTTCTTTCCGAGTGAAACTCCTTGAATATCTCTCGCAAAAGCAAAAGACGAGTGGTAGGTAGTTTGTCCCTTCCAAGCCCCCGTTTCCTGTTTATTGCTCCTGCCCAAGTTGACCGGGCGTACACCCAAACAAACACTCATAACAGCCCAGAGTGAGGAGGCAGTGTAAGAATGAGCTCCAGTAAGTGGGGAAAATATAGAAAAAAATATATATATAATAAAGAGTGGGAGAAAGAGAGCGCACTTACAGAATGGATCCGAGCTCAGATGTGAGACAGTGGCGCTAAAAGTGGGTCTGCACTATATGCAATGCAAAGGGGCGCCGCACAAGAGGGGGCGCCAAAACTATGCGACGAAATTATTTCTCTAGTCGCATTTTCTGTATTTAACAGCTGTGCATATGAAATGATCAGTAACAGAGGAACGTGCTCCTTCACATATCCTCCTCCAAAAAAAATTTGTCCACATACACCTCTAAAAATTTAAGCATTCCCTAGATTTTGCAAGTGTGAAATATGTGCTCAGTGCTCACCATGCTGATTTAGTTCAACATGCTAATACAGAGAAGCACACACACAAACACACACACACACACAAAAAAAACTGTGCACCCTTTTCTATGAGGCTAAGAAGAACCATGGGTTTTACTGCTCCAAAACACAATGAGACAAAACAAAGAAGTGAGCTATACTACTATAGAGATATACTGTTTAAAAGCGGCCTCAGTTTTACACAATGTTGTGTGTTGCCAGTTGGGCTTCTTTTGGGCTTGTTTTCATAGAGCTGGTTGCTTGTTTCTGTCGTGAGATCTGGCAACACTGGATTGAATTTCTTTTGTTTGGCTGGTGCGGCATGGTGTCAGGTTCCCCCCAGTTTCTGCCTTTTGTCAGACGTCTCCATTTTGTTCATAGTCAGAAGTAGACCGTTTTCCCGGATGACACCTCTGTTTAAACAAATAGCACCTTTGGTAGTGGAATGAGGCGAATCATGTTAAAAAAATGGGTTTCCCAGAGCCAATAATACTCAGAGGGCGTCACGTAGCTTTGTCAGGTGATTTGGTGCAGCCAGTTACATGAATGGCCGAATGACGTGTCAATTAAAAATGGGAGGGTCTAGCCTGCCATATAAAAGGGACTACAAACGGCCCGTCAAGGGGCCCTGGCCAGTTAAGGGGTTAATTGAATCCTGTATATCAAAAATACTGTTCGACTCTTCCTATTGAGCTCTCCTTATTGAAATATTATTCACTGCATCAAGTGAATTGCCACCTTAACATGGTGGAAGGGTTTGTGTGTGTCCAGTGATCCCGGGGGTTATGTTGTCTGGGGGCTTGTCCCTCCCATGTCAAACTGATCATGGACGAGGGGCCAGATGAACAGCAATTCCAACAACCCCTATAGAAGATTAATTACAGTAACTGTTTACCCTGCCTGGGATAGGGTTACTGGGGGCCCCACCCAGGAACCAGGCCGGGGGAGGGAGCTCAAGTGCAAGAGTCTGGTGGCCGGTGTTACGTCTGCAAGGGTGTGTGTGCTGTAATATGCTAATTTGTCTGTACAGGTGCCTGGTTGCAATTGGTGGTCGATCGTGGTCGACTGGATGCAGGTTAAGGGTCGCGCCCTATTTAGGAGGCTGGACGGACAACGCAGAGAGAAGAACATCATTTGTGTCCTGAACTTCCAACCAGCCACCATTGTAAACAAGTGTTCTGATCCAGAGTGGGTAGGGGTGAGCCTCCAGTTTGGTTACTCAGTTTTCTCCTGTGTTGGTTGCAGGTAGGGCAGCAAGGCTGTTATTTCTTGTTTCTTTTTGACTAAGGTCAGAGCCCAGATCATGGTAGATTTTACTTCCTGTTTTGTTTATTGTTTTGGCCTTGGCCCACCCTGATGTGAATCACTCTGTTTTGTGTCTGTGTGAACAAATCATTGCTGGTATTTTTACAAGACGATTGTTGTGTGGCTGTTTGGGTCTTGGGGGGGAATGGTGTTCTGCTATTCATGGTGAGCTCTGGGCCCCTAAACAGGTTGTAGCACCGGGCATTAGCCTGTGGTGCCAGGCACAGCCAAATAGCAGACATGAGCCCACTACCCGCAGGAGGCGTCATATTGGTCAGAGATCTGGGGTAGTGCCCTGGATTTTCAGACCGGGTAGAGATGGTGGGCCCCATCTTTAAGAAGGGAGACCACAGAGTGTTCTCCAACTATAGGAGATCACACTCCTCAGCCTCCACGGTCTATGTCAGGGTGCATTAAAGGAGGGTCTGTCCGTTAGTCGAACCTTGGATTCAAGAGGAACAATGCAGTTTTCATCCTGGTCACAGAACGCTGGAACAGATCCTGGTGGTTCCAGTTCAGCTCCATAACAGCAGGGTCCCTGGTTTGATTCCTGTGTTTCAGATCATATCTGCCTCTTTCACTGTTCTCAGACAGTATGAGAAATAATGTAATTGTATTAAATCAGTGGTTTTACTCTTTATTAAAAATGTTCTTCTTTCCTTATTTATCAATTTATACACAACTTTCAACAACAGAGTTTTAATCCAAAGTGATTTAAGACAAAAAGGCCCTGCAGCTTAAAGTCTATGTTTTTCAAATAATGTTATCGCTTGTATCTCTAAAGGAAGAGGGAATGTAACTCTCCTCCCCCCAGCCTCTGCACCAATAGTAAAGCTGGTGCTCAGAGGAAGAGGGCGGGGCTTTACTTGGTGTCAGTGAGAGAAATGAAAAAAAGCTCAAATGAGTGAGAAGGACGATGAAGGAAACATCTGTGCTGTGTCTGCTCTGTAAGTAGAATCTCTGTGTTTGTTTGAATTATTGACCTTTGACTGTCTGCTCTCCTGATAACTGATGATGGAGGAGAAGACATGAAAAACTAATCAGGCTGAATTCAAGTTCAAACACCATGAGGACCAACTGCAGGTCTGAGGAGGAAGTGTAACAATGTTACTGATGAATCTAACAGTGAGAAGCTTCAATCAAATGTTGCTGATTGTGTGAACAGAACAGTGCAGTGGACACACACCAGTTAAAGTGGGATTGTGTAAATCCTCCTGTCATAATGATACTGTAACTTTAAGCGTTTCCTGGTTCAGCAGGAACTCCATTAGTGGAGCATGAAGTCCAAAATGTTGTGATCAGTTTGATTTTATAATTGTGTCACTGTGAGGATGAAAAGTTCAATCCTGGAGCCTCTGTTGGACTACGGGCACCATTTTCTGACCTGCTTTGGCTCTCTGCTCCTCTCAGAGGGAAGCATCACTGTAAATCAATACAAAGTTGTTCTGAGTGATCACCTTTGTGTGTTCACCTCAAACCAACCTGAGTGTCATTTCTCTTTAGTTCTGATCTCACTGCTGAGCTGCACAACAAACCAAGGTCAGTAACCTTCTTCTGTCACAGCTTCAACCTGATAAATGCTCACTAATATGACCTGTTTGGCTTCATGTTTCATTGTAACCCTCACAGCTCGTCTGACTGTGAGTCCCAGCAGCTCTCAGTTCTTTGAAGGAGACTTTGTGTCTCTGAGCTGTGAGGAGGACGACAGCTCTGCTGGATGGACTCTGAGGACCAAAAATAAGATCACTCAGTGTGGAGATGGGTGGGGAAGATGGTCTGGTTCTTCCTGTAACATCAGTATAACCACCCCTCATGACAGTGGAGTTTACTGGTGTGAGTCCAGAGAGGGTGCTGCAGTCTTCAGGAACCTGAAATTGTAAGATCTTTTTTTACACATGACACAGGTGAAAATCTCATATTGTCCTTGCACCTGATGGTGAATTCAGCCAAGTCACAGAGATCCTCCAATTTGTTGCAGTAACCTCTGAACATCCACCAGATCTCCAGTGAAGGGTTTCAGTTGTAGCTGTATTGTCTTAGTTCTCATCTAATCCTTTTTTGGAGGGATGGCAGGAGGAGAGAAGCTGCAGAGAGGCGTGTAAGACTGCATCATATCAGACCCCCAAATGAAAATCTCCACTACATGAGATGGTGATTATCACCACAACAATATCACCTACTTATTTTAAATATGGTCACAGTTCTCTGGAATACATTTGTGTTCTTCAGTTTAGACTAGAAGTATTACAGCTCAGACAGGAAGTACAGTTGAGCCCCACACAGTAATGTCTAATCAACGTGATTAGTCTGAACACATCTGTAAGTGAAGTTAATCTTTATCCATATCTCATTAAAATGTAGCCATTTTATGAGGAATGTAAATTTTTTTTTTTTTTCTTTAGCAAACTGAGGAAGCTCATTGATGATCTTCTGGCATCTCTGCAATATTTACAATCAAACATCTCCCCCTAGTGGCCACATTTGAACCATGGGGGAGCATGGTATTAATCTAAAAAGTCTCTGCACAGCTGTAGTTGTAATGTTCCAGTTTGACCTCATGGAGGCGGTGTTGTTTCACTTTTATTGTTTATCGAGGCTAATGAGAAATGTAATGCTACTGTTGGTAGTGGGGAAAAAAAAAGTGATTGAAAACGCTTTTTACAGTGTATTATGAAAATGAAGATTCTTCTAGACACCTGGATCATCTGTATTTTTGTCCTCCACAACATACAGAACAATTTTAACCTGTTTCCTTCAACATATCAGAGTTTCATCATTTTTAATCTTAACAACTGGACTGAAAACTCAAGACAGTGTTTGTGAATCCAGTGAGCTGGAGTGATTTGTACTGAAGAGGTCATAAATAATCAGACATGTTTCTGCTGAAAAAAAAATCCTGTTTTGTATTTGTTTTTAACTCAAACATCCACTGTGTGCTCTTATAGTGAAACATTTAACTTCCTTAGCTCTTTATTTTTCCTGAAATAAATCTTTGTTTTCCAAAGTTTTTTGTGAAGAATCATTTTCACTGACAGTTTGTTAGAGAATTATCTTTAATTATCTTATTTCAGTGTTCCAGTTTGACCTCTTGGTGGCAGTGTTGTCTCACTGTTAGGCCTTCTTCTGGCTCAGCAGAATTTAATTCTGTCATACGTGTTACATACTATAGTGTCTTAGAATCAACACATGAGCCTTAACATAAATTTAGCAGTTAAACTCTTAACACCAACATGAAAATATCTACATAAATGATATTTGCTGTTAGGTGTAGATTAGTTGTGCTTATTTTCATACATGATTAGAAGAACAATATTCCTTAATTGTCATTATACAGTCTGTATAATGACAAAGTACAAAACAAAGTGAAGACGAATCATAATATTAATTTTACATAATCATATAGGCACCTCAGTGTTTGGGCACTAACTTTATAGATAATAAAACAGCAATGACCAGCACTGACAGCACAGATAGAAGCTGCTCAATTGCAAAGACTCACTATTTTTGAAACCACATTTATTCAAAAACAGATGATCGGGGTCCTATTCCAGGAAGCAGGTTTAGCTACAACTCTGCACCTGAACCACCTGTCTGACCCCCCCCCCCCCCCCCCCCGCATTCATTTCCTCCTTCATAAAGTGGCTGTCAGAGCGTCAGAGGAGCGAATTCATCTGCAGACGTTTATGTTTCTACGATCACTGAAATCCCAGTTAGACGTTAGTTTGTTATTTTGTAACATGAAGCTTTTACAGTCGTTCACTCGTCAACAGGCTGTAATGACGGAGACAGTGATGATGTCACGCATTTATAATGAGGCAGCTGCAGCTGTCAGACTGTCAGTCAGTTCCTCTGAAACATTTACTGTAGTTACTGTAGCATCACTGTTACATCACACTGATCTGGATGAAGCTGCTGACACAGAACACACTGATCAATGATCAATGATCGATCATTGGTCGTGTTGGAAAAGCTCAGTCATGGAAAAATGCCTGGATTCTGGAGATGATGTGAATGTTTGAATGAAGATGAGGCTGAAACAATTTGAAGACTTCAAAACTGAACTAAACAGTTTGTTTTAAAATATATCATTTCTTTTATAATCTCTGCTGTCATCATTTACACAACTTGAATCTCCAGGTCATGTTTGTGAACTGGTTCTCAAACATTTTATCTGGTAAAATGAAGGTATAAAAAAATCAATTTAAAGTGCCAGAAGTCTTGAAAGTTACGCTGTATGAATCTCAACATATTTTCCACTGAAAATCATCTTAATTCAATTCAATTCAATTCAATTTTATTTATATAGCGCCAAATCACAACAAACAGTCGCCTCAAGGCGCTTTGTATTGTGGGTAAAGACCCTACAATAATACAGAGAAAACCCAACAGTCAAAACGACCCCCTATGAGCAGCACTTGGCGACAGTGGAAAGGAAAAACTCCCTTTTAACAGGAAGAAACCTCCATCAGAACCAGGCTCAGGGAGGGGCAGTCATCTGCCGCGACCGGTTGGGCTGAGGGGAGAGAAAAGACATGCTGTGGAAGAGAGCCAGAGATTAATATCAATTAATGATTAAATGCAGAGTGGAGTATAAACAAAGTAAATAAGGTGAATGAAAAGAAACAGTGCATTATGTGAACCCCCCCAGCAGACTAGGCCTATAGCAGCATAACTAAGGGATGGTTCAGGGTCACCTGATCCAGCCCTAACTATAAGCTTGATCAAAAAGGAAAGTTTTAAGCCTAATCTTAAAAATAGAGAGGGTGTCTGTCTCCCGAATCCAAGCTGGGAGCTGGTTCCACAGAAGAGGGGCCTGAAAGCTGAAGGCTCTGCCTCCCATTCTACTCTTAAGTATCCTAGGAACCACAAGTAAGCCAGCAGTCTGAGAGCGAAGTGCTCTATTGGGGTGATATGGTACTATAAGGTCTTTAAGATAAGATGGGGCCTGATTATTCAAGACCTTGTATATGAGGAGAAGAATTTTAAATTCTATTCTAGATTTAACAGGGAGCCAATGAAGAGAAGCCAATATGGGAGAAATCTGCTCTCTCTTTCTAGTCCCTGTCAGTACTCTAGCTGCAGCATTTTGGATCAGCTGAAGGCTTTTCAGGGAGCTTTTAGGACAGCCTGATAATAATGAATTACAATAGTCCAGCCTAGAAGTAATAAATGCATGAATTAGCTTTTCAGCATCACTCTGAGAAAGGATGTTTCTAATTTTAGAAATATTGCGCAAATGCAAAAAAGCGGTCCTACATATTTGTTTAATATGTGCATTGAAGGACATGTCCTGGTCAAAAATGACTCCAAGATTTCTCACAGTGTTACTGGAGGCCAAAGTAATGCCATCCAGAGTAAGTATCTGGTTAGACACCATGTTTCTAAGATTTGTGGGGCCGAGAACAAGAATTTCAGTTTTATCTGAATTTAGAAGCAGGAAATTAGAGGTCATCCAGGCCTTAATGTCTTTAAGACATTCCTGCAGTTTAACTAATTGATGTGTGTCATCTGGCTTCATTGATAGGTAAAGCTGAGTATCATCTGCATAACAATGAAAATTGATGCAGTGCTTTCTAATAATACTGCCTAAGGGAAGCATGTATAATGTAAATAAAATTGGTCCTAGCACAGAACCCTGTGGAACTCCATAATTAACCTTACTGTCTGAAGAAGACTCCCCATTTACATGAACAAATTGGAGTCTATGAGATAAATATGATTCAAACCACTGCAGTGCAGTACCTTTAATACCTATAGTATGCTCTAATCTCTGTAATAAAATGTTATGGTCAACAGTATCAAAAGCTATAAATCTGTGATCATCGGCTCTATAATGGATCAGCAAACCGTGTCTGAGTCCACAGCAGGAGGATCCAAATGGATCAGACTCAGGGATTCAGACCGGATAAGGTCCAGATCCAGTTCACGCTCCAGTCATTTCTCCAGTCCTGATTCTCACAAACCTGCACTCACATATTAAAAACCTATAAAGCTGAGGCATTTCTGAGAACATGAATCTATGACTGACCTCTGACCTTTAACAGTAACTCAGTGAAACATCTCTGCTGTGGCTGTCAGAGAGCCGTCATCTATCAGTGAAGCTGATCTTAGATCAGATTAAAATAAAACTGTAAACATTAAAGCAGTTTTTCTGTAAATCTCATTTTTATCCAGTAACGGCAGAAATACTGAAATGAAAAATGAATAAAGTGAGGCTGATATTCCATTAATAGATTCCATTTTTACTGAATAATTATTTATACAATTAAATGGCCATAAACTTTAATAAATCAACTGTAAAATCAGGATTCATCTTCATCTGATGGAGATTCAAGTTGTCTAAATGATGACAGCAGAAATTATATATTTTAAAGCAAACTGTTCTGTGGGTCAGGCTGATTTAAGTGACTCGTCATGCTCCACACTGACACATGTGATCCTCCATCCATCAGATTATGGAGGCTCCGCCCTTTATTTACCCGTTGCCAGACTGTTCCAGTCTGTAGTTATCCTCGGTGAGAGGCAGTGAGCTGAGGTTGGTATTCTTGTATGCCCCCAGCTTGCCGCCTGTATGTAGGAGTTTTCAACAGTAGACGAGAGGGTTGCGTCCCTGCGCTTTGGGCCATGCTACTGCAGCACCTCCCACATGATACCCCGAGGGACGTGGTCGAATGCCTCATCAAAGTTCATAAAACACATTTAGACTGGATCGGCAAATTTCCACACACACTCAAATATCCTTGAGAGGATGAAGAGCTTGTCCAGCTGGTCCAGGACAAAAACCGCATTGTTCCTCTTGAAGGTTCAACTAACTGACCCTGACCCTGATGGTTTGCCAGAATCGCTTAGAGGTCATTTTCCTGGGCCTCACCGAACACGGTCCATTCAGACTCATTGTCTTCAGCCTCCCTCTGAATGGATTCTCCAAGTTCTGCCGGAGGTGGGAGTTGAAGATCTCAAGAACTGGGGCCTCTGCCCGGCGTTTCAGGAAACCCTCACAACACGTTTAGGTGCCCCGGATCTGTCCAACTTCCTCACCTGCCACCTGACCCAAATCACCACCAGGTGGTGATCAGTTGACAGCTCAGCTCCTCTCTTCACCTGAGTGTCCAGACCATAAGGCCGCAGATCTGATGATATGATTTCAAAATCAATCATCGACCTGCGACGTAGTGTGTCCTGGTGCCATGCGCACTTATGGACATTCTTATGTTTAACCATTATATTCATTATGGACAAACTGTGATTTCCACAGACGTTCAATAATAAAACCCCATTCAGATTCAGATCAGGCAGGCTTTTCCTCCCAGTGACGCCCCTCCAAGTCTCACTGTCATTGCCCAGGTGAGTGTTGAAGTCTTCCAGTAGGGCGATAGAGTCACCAGATGGAGCAACCTGCCCAGCAACTCCAAGAAGGGGTACTCTGAACTGTCATTTGGTGCATAAGCGCAAACAACAGTCAGGACCCGTTCCCCAGCCCAAAGGAGCAGGGATGTAACCCTCTTGTCTATTGGTGAAAACTCCAACGTGCAGGCAGCAGTCTGGGGGGATACAAGAATATCCACCCCAGCTCGCCGCCTCTCACCGAGGGCAACTCCAGACTGGAACAGAGTCCAGTCCCTCTCCAGGAGACTGGTTCCAGAGCCCAGGCCATGCGTTGAGGTGAGCTTGACTATATCTAGCCGGTATCTTTCAACCTCACGCAGTAGCTCAGGCTCCTTCCCCACCAGAGAGGTGACATTCCATGTCCCAATAGCCAGTCTCAATAGCCGTGGATCGGTTCACCAGGGTTCCCACCCAACACACACTGCACAGCTTCTATTTGGGCTGCACCTGACCAGGCACCATGGGTTAATGTCAGGTCACCAGTCACTCTCTCGAGCTCCTCTTCAGGCCTGGCTCCAGGGTGGGGCCCCAGTAACAATATCCCAGGCAGGGTAAGCAGTTCCATTGGTGACTCT
This sequence comes from Amphilophus citrinellus, assembly GCA_013435755.1. Classification (NCBI taxonomy): domain Eukaryota; kingdom Metazoa; phylum Chordata; class Actinopteri; order Cichliformes; family Cichlidae; genus Amphilophus; species Amphilophus citrinellus. The sequence goes on from CM024194.1 coordinate 9,228,423, forward strand.
CCCATAGGGGCCTGTTGGATTGCTCTTTTTCTGGCCTCTCATCCAGGACCAATTTGCCATAGGAGACCCTACCAGGGGGACAAGCCCCCTGACAACATGGCTCCTGGAATCACTGGGACACACAAACCCTCGGTTTTCTCTGTGATCATGCAGAACCTCTAACATCTGAGAAGTGGTGTTGTAGCACACTGAGCCTCACTGCTTCCCCTGAATCCAACACACCTTCAGTTTTATTTCCCATCAATAATTTTAAACAGGTTACTGACTGATGGCTGCAAACTTTGTGTGTGTTCTCTTATTGACAGCAAAGAGACAGGAAGTGAAAATTTAATGGTTCCCGTTGGTCCCACTTTGCTCCACCTTTCTTCTCATTTTCAGTTTAATCCAACTGTTTTTATTTCATTGTCACTGCTCTCACCTCAGTGATCAAACAATAAACAGGAAAGAAGCAAAACTACATTCGAAGGTAAAAGTATGAAATCTGTTCTTGTTTGTATCTTTAAAAATTTCACTCAGATGAAAATGGCAGGAGTTACTGATGAAATTTGTGTCTTTAACCTTTTAGTTTTATCCTATAAAGCAAAACAAATTCATATGAGCTCTTTGAATGTGGAGTTTTTACAGAACCCAAGGATGGCAAAAGTATATAAAAGTACTTTTCAGTAGTAAATGTACTCAGTTCCTGATGAGCTTCACTTGTCTTTGCTACCACAAAGTGGTAAACAGTGTGTGCTGGATCTCAGAGCTACACAATGATAACACAAAAACCAGCTGAGGACCAAATGACTGAATAATGTTCATCCTCAGATGTTTCATACTGTCTGCATTCATTAGACAGGCTGAGCTAACCACAGCTGTTTCAGCTCTAATAAGAAGCTCTGACATCAAATCACTGCACAGTCACACATTTCATGGACTCACAACAAGAACAGGAAGGACACAAACAGTCACGTCTGTTTTAGATAAATACAAGTTTACTGTACCAACGACAAACACTGCTGAACCAGTTTGACCAGGATATTAACACACACACACACACACGCACGCACACACACACACACACACAGAGATCCTTGTGTTTTCAGTAAATGTATCAGAGTCGGAGCTTTCATGTGATCTAACTTCCTCTAACAGATCAAAGATCCAGGGTACTCAAACTTGTTCCTGTTCCTCTGCATCACACTGGTGCAGTTTATTGAGCTGTCATATGTCCCATCATACTGACGCTCACAGTCGGTCATAGAAAAGATGGAGATGATCATGAAGCAGATTTTGTCTTCAGACAGAGACACTTGGAACAACTAATGATTTCTACTTTTGATGGTTGAGTCTAGGATCAGCTGATTTATGACGTCTGCTTTTCATCTTTAATTTGAGGCGTATTTTGGAATAATATCTCACACTGGGTTGTTTTGATGTAGTTTGTGTTGCATTAACTGTAATCTGTTCTTATTGGACCCAAACATGTTGTAAAGGACATCATGACCTTTGACTTTTATTGATCAGACCGAGTTGAGCTGAACTCTCACACAGTGGAGGGGAAGTTGTGTGTCTGTTGTGTTCAAACAGCTCCCTCCTCTCACTGTCACTTCTCTGTGACTTTGTGTGTGTTTGCATATGTGAGCAGTTTACTTAGAAGGAGGAAGTGTGTTTGCTAAGGTGTTGCTGTTACAGTGATGTCACACAGGTGAAGGTGTGTTGTATAAAACAGGATGACACACGGATGTGCAGCCTGGTTTGGTACAGAGGTCACTTCACCCACACACTTTTAACTTGTTCTGTTTTACATTTTTAACTTTGGAACTTTTTGCTTTTTAAACTTTTTGTTTTTGTGAGGAATAAAACTTCAGGATGTTCCTGCTGAAAATCAGGAACGTTGTACCAACCACACACTTCTTCTTTTTCCTGTCAGTGGATCATTTTCCTCCTGATGATCAGCAGAGTGTTTGAGGCTCTCAGAGCTCCTTCATCAACAGTAAGTGTTTAAAATGACCTCTTTCAGCCTTTTAGCTGATCTGACTGAAGTCTGTGAGCTTCAGTGGATTAACAGATTGTTCATGTTAATGAAGCAGGATTAAAGCTTCACTTTACAGCTTCCTGTTACACATGAAGCTCAGGTGGAGTTAGTGGAAGCATCTGATTTACTGTTGGCTGCTTTAATCTGTGAAAACACATCAGATTCAATGAATTCAATGTGTTTGATCACCTGAAGAACCTCAGAGGAAAGTCCAAACAGCCTCCCTGGTTCTCCATGAAGAACAAAGATCTGCTCTCTGTGACTCCAACACAACTTAAAGAGAATCAAAGGAGGACAAAGTTCTCCAGAATAGCTGTGGTTTGATGGAGGCTACAGCTAAATGCTGCCTCCTCCATAGTACAACCTACATTTTTATACAGGGAACTCATTCTGAAGACCTTCGATGATGATGATGATCTTTAGTATGTAGCTGATGATTGATGATCAGAGAGGTTATGTTGGTGTGGAGATCATTCAAGAACTGAACCTGTTAAACTCTCAGAGCTGCTGCAGAGTCTCCGCTTTAGTGATGACGCACTTCTTTCTGGTTACAGTCCGACGTCACTCTAACGCGACTTCCTTACATAGAATCGAAAGTGTGGAGTTTGATCGAGCGACTGAAAAACAAACTTTCATCTTTCTTTAAGCCTTAAATGTAATCTCCTGCAGTCAGGTTCAAACTGAGGTTCTGTTCTTCAGTGAAAACACCAACAGACTCAGACATTTAGAACAAACTGAGCGTCGATCAGCAGAAAGAAGAACACGGAAATGGCTGCTGTGACCGCGACGCTCTGCTGCACTTTGCTGTTTGCCGGAGTCATCGAGTTTGTTTCTGCAGGTGAAGGTTATGAACCAAAGGGAGTTTCACTCTGAGAGAAAGAGGAATCATCAGCAGCCTGGGTTACATGTTACCAACACTTCCCAAACTATTAGTTTCATATTGGTTTGGTTTGTGTGTGAAGAAGTCACGGGATTAGGTGGAGTCTGTGTGGAGTCAGTGCAGACTGACCACAGACACAAAGAAGTTTAATGTGTGTGTCACTGTGATGTGTTGTATATGACGAGCTCCTTATTTACTGTAAATTACATCCTGAGCAGGACTGATTGAACCCTGAGGATCTGCAATAACTGTGTGTTCAGAATATGAGAATTTGGTATTTTGTAGTCCTCTGGGTTCAGGCTGATGATGACTGATGTTGGTGTCAGCAGGAGTAGATCAGAGTCAGACCTCCTGTGATGATCACAGCTGGAACAAACACTTTATTTTCTGCTCTGTTTTCCACGGAGCTCACGCTCTGCAGCACCATCATGTTATCCCATAATAAACACATTAATGATTAAGAACCACAAACAGGAAGTCCTGCAACAGGCTGCCACTCAACATGGCGCTATGGTAACCAGAAACAGACAGAAAAGCACCTGCATCCAGGTGTGCAGCTTCCTCATTCTGTCACAGACTTCAACAGCAAGTCAGGTTCTTTAAATAATGATTATTATGCAGTGATGTACTATTCTGACCTATATTATACTATAATATATTGAAATTTATTCTGGTAGTAAAACTGTGTGTAAACAGTTGTACTTTGACCTTTAACCTCTCTGCTCTGTGCTGTTTCCTCTTTCAGAGCAGAAAAACATCACAGCTGAGTCTGGACAGAACGTCACTCTGACATGTCGAGCTCCAAACAACAACATAATTTTAGGTGCAGAGTGGAGCAGAGCTGACCTGGGAGAAGAATATGTCCTGTTTTACCGGGATGGACGGTTAGATCCAGGAAACCAGCATCCATCTTTTAAGAACCGGGTCGATCTGCAGGACAGACAGATGAAGGATGGAGACGTGTCTGTGATTCTGAAGAATGTGATGATTAATGACTCTGGAACATACGAGTGTCGTGTCGTCCAGACAGGAACAAAACGTAGGAGGCGAGCCATTTTAGAGACTGTCCCCATCAGCATCATCTACCTGAGTGTTGCTCCTCCTCCAGGTGAGTGAGCAGAGTTCAGTGTGTCTGTGATCAGAGGTGAAGCTGCTTCCTGGTTGTTGATGTTTGTTTCTAAAGATGTTGTTGATGAGACTTTGTAGAAAGCAGCTGGTCTGAGTGATGTGATCAGAGTGCAGTAGATAATGTCTGACAGCAGTTTGAAGAGGAAATGGATTCTGTTCTGTTCTTCACTCATCACCTACCTGACAGCTGACACCTCACACCTGTTTCTACCTGCAGGTCCAGGAGGAGCTGTTGGAGTGATCGTCGGCCTGTCAGTTTCTGCTCTGCTTCTTATTCTTCTTGTCGCTGTTGTTGGTTTTATGATCCACAGAAAACATAAACATCAACAGAATCAAAACCTATACCAGTCTCCTTCTGCGCAGCAGGATGTTTAAAATGTGTCTGAGCTTTTTAAATGACAACAAGCCCCACAATGGTTGAATACCAGCAAAAAGCACAGACACCAAGAGACAAAGAAGAAAACAGGTGGATGGCAGAGAGCAGCTCATCTGTCAGCAGAGACAGACCGTTATTAAAAACATATTCCTCTGTGTCTGTGGGAGTGTGTCAGGAAACTAGAGTCAGTGATGAGACCAAGTAAAGATAAAGTTAATAAGATGCTGCCTATTAGAATATGTTTACAATGTTAAAGTTTACATAATCTCAGTGTTTTTGTTACTTTGATGTAGATTAATACTTTGTTGTTTTGCATTTTTGGTCATTTGGAAAATTGCAAATATTATTATTAGGAGTAAAACACAGTAGTAGCAGTAGTACTATTCCATTTAACACTGCTGTAAGCCTTGTTTCTCTGTTACAGATCAAACTGACTCTGGATCAGTTACAGTTATTAGATCTACTCTTGGAAAAACCTGGAAGCTTTTCTAATGTTCATCAAACCACGTTGTTGTTGATTTATTGATTTCTAGTGAGGTGTCAGATATGGTCTTCATGCAGACAGAGTTACAGATGTCTGTTAAATTTATTAAGACAGCCTCGTTAGTTCACCTGTTCTGAGGCAGCTCATAGAGTTTGAACACACTGAGGAGGAAATATTTAATTCAGTCATTTTCAGTCAGGTTATACTCTGTTATGGACACAGACAGCCCCCCTGATGGGGGCGCATATGTAGCTGCTGCATTGAGTCCATGTGGTCACAGAGAAACCAGGACAGCATGCAGACGTCTGCACAGCCCGTCATGTTCTCCCTCTGATGGTGGAATTCAGAGCTGGCAGACTCGTGGATGCTGAAAGGATCTTTGCTGCTTCAGCTGCCTCTGAGCTTCATCAATCACTTTGTTTATGGTTTGTTTCTCACTGTTCATGAGCTCAGTGTGTGTTACAGCATCAGGATCAGTGTGTGTTTATCTTTGTGTGTTCAGTGATCAGCTGTAACTCAGTGACACATTGTTGTGATAGTATCATGAAGCACAGAGAGAAATCATCTCCATGTATCTGCAGAGATGTTTCCTCTGATCTGTGAAGCTTTACTCAACTTTTCCTTCATGAAGGAGACGCTTCAGTCTGTTTGTTACTTTAAATCAGTGGTGGACAAACTATGGCTCGTGGGCCACACCCGGCCCGTTGGTCTTTTTAATCCAGCCCACCAAAGATTGGCACACAATTGCCCAAATCAAATCATATCATAATTATGACTGATGTTGAGTATTCTGAGAATTGCTACAGCAAAACTAACACCAGATTTCATGCACTGGCAAAAACAACACTGTTCCCACTAAAAGTAAATGTAAGTATTAACACTGTAATGCCTTTTTTATGTTTATGTTTGCTATGTCTGCATCTGGTGCTGGCCCAGCCCAGCTGTCAAATTTCAAAAAGAAAATGTGGCCCCAGTGCCAGACAGTTTGCCCACCCATGCTTTGAATTTTCCAATAGCTGTTCACATTGTTGCTTTATTTCATTTATTATGTAAGTTTATTTATTCATTGTTAATAAAGTTGTACATGTATGAGTACTAAGTCATTTCTTGATTCAATTTTTATTTCATTATTTTTGCCCTAATTTCTTTTTTAGCAATTGTTTTCTGACATATTGAACCAGTAAAAGTCTTGATATCTTTGATGCTGATCTAAAATCAGACTAATGCAACAATCCACCACGCTGCATATTCAGGGGCGGAGTCATGTTCCTTCTTTTTCCTGATGATGTTGTCCTGGTGGCGTCATCGAGTGATGACCTTCAACACTTGGTGATGGAACAATTTGCAGGCTGGCATGAAAGCTGGCACCTTTGAGTCCGAATCCATGTTGTTCTTTTTAGAGCCAAAGGTTCCTGTATTTGGACAAGACAGTCAGTGGCTAATTAATAAGCTAACACTAGCTAAATAATCCCAGCCAGGAGACACAGCTGAAGTCCACTCAATCACAGTCTGTGTAATGACTATTCTGAACACATTCAAATGAAGATAATCTTTATCGGGAACTGTACATTCTCGGTATGTAAATGTTATTGTTATATTTTAATAACCATGGAAACATCACTGATTATCTGCTTGTATCCATGTAGTGTTTACAGTCCAGCAGCTCCCTCTAGTGTCCATATCTAAAGCCTGTGGGAGGATGGTGTTAATCTAAAATGTGAATCATAGTGTTCCAGTCAGTCATCAGTGTGTCTCTGCACAGCTGTCATTAAAATGTGTTCAGAGGGCCTCAGTGTGTGAATGGTTCCAGTTCAGCTCCATAACAGCAGCGTCCCTGGTTTGATTCCTGTGTTTCAGCTCATATCTGCCTCTCTCACTGAGGGGGACGTCCACTACATGGAAATGGATTTGATCAGGAACCAAACTACAGCTCACTGACACCAGAGGATGGATCAGTTTTATGTGTATTATTACTTGTACTAACTTCCATTTTTAGACAAAGAAAAAAGTGATCCCCCCCCCCGCACACACACACACACACACACACACACACACACACACACACACACACACACACACACACACACACACTGCCTCTGCACCAATAATAAAGCTTTTAGCTTTTAGCTCTTCTTTCTTCTTAAGATCCAATATTGCAAAATGCACTATTACACTGGTCTTAAGATTTGATCAGGAGTATAGCTCTGACATATCCTGGAGGTATGTTCAGGGTCATTGTCCTGTTGAAAAACTAATGGTGGTCCCACTAAGCTCAAACCAGGTGGGATGACATGTCACTGCAGAATGCTGTGGTAGCCATGCTGGTTTAGTGTGCCTTGGATTTTGAATAAATCACCAACAGTGTCACCAGCAAAGAACCCCCATACCATCATACTTTCACCTCCATACTTCACAATGGAAACTACACATGTACCTTTTCTGCATCTTACAAAGACATGGTGTTTGGAACCAAAAATCTCAAATTTGGACTCATCAGACAAAAGGACAGATTTCCACTGGTTTAATGTCCATTCCATGTGTTCCTCGGTCCAAGCCATTCTCTTCCTGTTAATGTTCTTCCATTGATGTGGCTTCATTGCAACAATTTGACCATAAAATCCAAATTCACACAGTCTTCTCTGAACAGTTGATGTTGAGATGTGTGTGTGACTATGTAAGAATAGATAAACGTTTAACTGTTTTTCTATATGTCACAATGTGTTGGAAGTGTTCATCATAAACATGCACATGACAATCGGATTGTAAGGACAAAACATACTCGTACATACCCAAATCCTCCAGGTGAGGAAAGCAGGTAACGCCTGTTTCCTGACGTCACACACACATACACACACCCACACACACACACGTGATGCTAAAATAAAAGAGCCAAGCAGGAAGAAGGAGGTCAGACCAGGGGCGCAGCTACGTACTTTCTTAGGCGTATGCGGACACATTTTTAGGCGCCCCCCTATTTTTCGTACTAACAATTCATCTGCACATTTTAACTTCCATACTGCAGTTTTTCTCTATGTCACGTGTGTCAGACTCAAGGCCTGCGGGACACTTCCGGCCCACGATCTAATTGATTATTTCATATAGCTATTATTAATAGTCCGCGGGTAAATGTGCTCCCACCACTTATACTACAAATCCCACAATGCACTGCAACAGCTGCCGGAAGGCCAAGAACTGTGCGCTTACCCGTTTTCCGTATTGCCAATTGATCAGTGATCAGCGGATAAAACATCGGTCAGCACCTTTTACAGTGACATTTAAGCTGCCTGACTCCCCAAAAATGACCAAAGGAAAAGTGGAAAACAGGGATTTTCCAAACAGGTGGGAGGCAAAAGACCTGAACGCTGACATCGGAGGTGAACCATCTGTCTCTTTTCCTCACTCGCGATGCGGGGAAAAGAGCGGATTGGTGGGACAGATACGGAGACCTGCACAGGTGAGCTGACAGTGCATCACTGCGTCACACAGCAGGAAACGCTGCAGCAAAGTCCTGAAGACAGAACGCGTCATAAACACCGAAACACAGACAGTGAACTTTATAAGAGGTTTAAATCACAGCAGTTTCAGTCTTTTCTGCAGTAAATAGCTTCTGAATTTGGTGACGCGCCTTATTACACACACTCAAAAAAGTGAAATAGGTGGGTTGTGCACTTTATATTATTTTGATGTTTTCAGTTTACTTAAAATACATGTCTTTGTTAAGTTGAAATATTTTTTTCTAATAAAGTCCATGTAATTTTGTCTTTCGTTGTGAGTACAAAATAATTACGTGCTGGTTAATCACAAACCATTTAATTAAAATGAATTATGATTGCAATACTTGCTACACCCGGAAGGTGGCAGTAAGAAGAGGATTGAAGTGCTTCAGACTACGCATGTGCAAACTCTCTCTTTTTCGCTGCTTTTTGGCGATTAAGCATGCGGTGAAGTTGCTAAGTGCTAACGGTATTCATTTTCCGACTTGAGAGAGGTAAGAGGACATTTTTCATCCATACCTGTTGTAGTAATTTCATATTGACCAAGATTAAATTTTGTGTTTGTGATACAACACTTCTATATTTCCAAAGTATTTGTGTTTCAGAGAGCAGCGAACAAGTGCACAATAACGAGCACCCCCCCCCCCCCCCCCATCCCCTAAACACGTTAACAGGGTTTTCCTTTTTTGTTTGTGTTTGATATACGCTATATTAGCTCTGAAAACTGCTTTAACTAGGTCAGTGTGGTTTGTTGAGTCATTTTACTGTCGTATTCTATCCATGGATATTTTAAGAGAACGATTCTATCCTGTCTGAGATGTCAAGCGTTATTTCACCAGCGATTTATCCCATACCTGGCTGCTTCAAGTTTTCCATTGGCAGACTAGTGGGGGAGAATGGCACTCATCAGTTTCGTGGCAGTACAACAGGACTGATCCACTTTTTGATGAATTTGAAAGTTTACTTTGTATATTTATGTACACTATAAAATCTTTCGGGGTGCTTTTAGCCAAATCTGTAAAGTGTTGTTTCGTTATATATATTTTTTCATTGAATTGAGTGCATGAAAGCCATGTTGATGACTGACATGGAAGTAGATTTAAAGTAAATATCTGTTGTAGGACCCTGTACATAGCACACTAACGATTAATCTGTGAACCTGTTTATATATTTTTTTCTCTTTCTCTCTTTTTGTAATAATCCTGTTGCAATTTTTCAGGTCCTGATTTGATTTGAGTGAGTCCTGATTCTTGCTTCCACCTGCCTGCTCATTGCACTGTATAACAGGTATGATCACAACGAGCTACTTTAATTACTGTGAATTGAATTGCCAGAATTTTTATTTTAAGAAACATTTATCAGGTGACAGATTAATTTTCTTGCCCTCAATCTGAATGTGTGTTTTATTTTGTATTACATTAATTTATGGATCCTTTAAACGTGATGAATTTCAGATCCTGGGTGTGACAGCTGTTTCCTAACTCATTGATGTGGTGTAGACGGCACTGCTGAGCTTGCCCGTGGTATGTTAACAGTCAGACTTTTCTTTCTTAAAACCATTCTATAAATTGAGTTTCCTTTACCAATACATTCTTTGTGAGTTTTTTGTTTGTTTTTTTTTGTTTGTTGTCAGTTGGTTTCTTTCTAATTTGAATGCTTTTAATCTATACATATTTAATTACTTTATATGTGCGTTTTCATCTTCTCCAGACTGACGCATTTGGATGATGGCTGCACCAGTAAAACTGCGGATTATCCTTGGTTCCAACAATGCTGAAAAACTGACCATAGAATCAGGCTTGCCAGCATCTGTTGAGGATCTTACAAATGAGATCAAACGTCAGTTTGATATAGAGGGGGACATTAGACTCCAGTACATGGACAGTGACTTTGACAACGAGTTTGTTAACCTTAACCAAATTTGTGACATTCAAGACAAGAGCACAGTGAAAATCATTCACTTGTCAGATGCTCTAGACCTCAGCCAAGGCAGCATGAATCAGAGTGGAGAAGAAGCATCGTTCTCATCTTCTGACACAATAATACTCTCCTCTGATTCAGAATCTCCTCGATCATCACATTGGCCGACAGAATTCCAAATTCCAAAGTTTTCATATGACGTAGAGATGCAACTTCGAAGTGCAAACCAGGACTTCATATCAAATGGAGTTCTTCTGACACCCGGTCATAAACTTAAATCAGACATCTTGGAAAGTCTGGCTCAGGAAATCATCAAGTTCAAGGCATATCCCTCAAACTTGGAAATTGAATCTGTTGCTGAAGCTTTGATCAAAGCACATCCATGTTTGAGAGAACAGGGATCCTTCAGTGGTTTCTACGGCTGGAAAATAAGCCTTAAGTATAAGATGGCAAACTACAGGACAAAACTTAGTAAGTTGGGGTGCCCAGAACTGAGCATCAATTCCCTCAAGCACAAACCTGCAGATAGATGTCAGCCTGCCTACGATGTCAAAAAACCGAGGAAAGCCGAAGTAAATTTTTGTCCTCCCTATCCTGCTGGAGAGACCCAGGACAGCCTTGAAGGGGAAAGATTGGCGTTGTTATCTGAGGTCAAGAAGAGACATAATGATAAAGTTATCAAAGAAAAGATGGCTAAGACGTTCGCATACAGAAGGCAGGAGGTTGTCAGAGACAAGCCCATGATGGCAGAGTTCAAGATCAGATGGCCAGGACTGTTCACTGTGGCAGAGGTATGAAATGCTTTTTAAATCAGCTATAGTCAACAATTTTTTTTCAATTATGCTTTAATGGATAGTGACAGTGTAGAGACAGGGAGGTCAGGGGAGAGAGTTGTTATGGCTTCCAGTTACATGGGAATGTTAATCATTTTATGTAAAAATAACACGGGAAATGCTATTGCAGCACAGCCTGTTTTTTTGTACATTTTTGTGAGAGTATTTCTGTTTTAAATGTTAAATGTTTTATGGTTTTGTGGACATTATGTTTTCAGGTGGAAGCAGAATTTGTGAGGATCACTACTGCCCCCCTTGTCTCAAGGTTCCATGCACAGCTTGACCAACACACTGCCCAGCTCATCAAAGTGTTCAAGAAGAAAGGAGGCTTTGCAGGGACTAACATTAGCAGGATTTTGATCCCAATCACACAGGTATGTTTTGCTATTGGTAGTGAACAATATGGAATTATAAACTGATGTTGACTAGTCAGTTTTGACAAGTATGCTGACAAGTTAACAGTCAGAATAATATTTCTGTGTTTTTTTCTCTCTTTAGAATGAAAGTATTGAAAAGAGGAGGGAGTGCATCCTGAGGGCGCTTTGTATCTACCTCAACGAAGACCCGAACATCCTCTTCAAAGAATACCTGGTTTGTAATTTTAAGTTTATTTTCTACCTGTAATAAATCAATTTTAATCTCTGTGGGGGTGTTCCCAAGACCACTGATGTTGGTGCCTTGGGTGCGGCTTCGTTAGTGCTTCATTCTTTTATAACGACTGCCAACACTAAGATATCTATATTAGATGAAATAACTCAGTTGACAGATTCATGCTAACCACTCTAAAATTTTGATGGAATCACTCAGCGCTGCTTTATCTTATTTTTACACAAATAGCGCTTTTTGAAGTATCATGCTGTTTTCATTCAAAGGAAACCTGAAAGGCAAAAGTTGTTCTTTGGAATTCTACAAAATCTGTGATTTCATAGATTGATTGTCTTTTCTTTCTCCCCTATGTAAAGGATACTGATGGTACGGCTGTAGAGAGAGGCCTTGAGCAGCTTACCCTGGGCATCTACATCATCAAAGTCGAGGGAGGTGATGCCACCACTCCTTCAGCTGATGTTGGAATTGTCATTGAGGGTGTTGAAGTTCTACATGACCTGGGAGACGTCGCCTCTGCATGTGCACTCTTAATGGGTGCAATATATGCAATGAACCTCAGTTATCCTAAGGAACTGAGGTACTTCTTTGAAGTACTTCAAAAGCTCTTCCTTCAACTGGATGCTGTCAAACTTTCACCCAAGGTACAGATGCTCAAGAACAAACTGTTTGAATGAACCAAACATTGATTTGAATGCTCTGGTAAAAAGAAAAAGTTTATACAATTTTTTTTCGCCTCCTCACTACTAAATTAAAGCATGTGTGTTGTTATAGTTTGACCATTATGCTGTCTCCAAAAAAAAAAGAACTACAAGCTTCTTATATTGTTATATAATAGTACTGGCAAATTGGATGTTTTGTAGGATGTTACATTTGTTTATGCTGCATCAAGGTGGTTTATAATTGTTAATATTGGGTAACAATGCTGCAACACAAGTTGACATGTTTGGTAACATAATTACATTTCAAGATAGTCCCTCCACAATATTAAAATGAAAGTTGACAACATGTGTTGTTATGGTTGATATGGTTAGATTATTATGTTGTTACAAAAAAGAGAACTGCCTGTACAAAGCCTGTTCTATTGTTGGAATGCACAGAGGTGGCAAAAGTACTGACATTCTGTACTTAAGTAGAAGTACAAGTACTTGTGTTAAAAAATACTTTGGTAAAAGTCGAAGTACTGGTTCAACTTCTCTACTTAAGTAAAAGTAAAAAAGTACAGGCTCTGAAATGTACTCAAAGTAAGAAAGTAAAAGTAGTTCTTTGGAGGACGTTTCTACCTGCTATTTTTGTGTAAAACTAACCGAACCTCATTATATATTACTGTAATATAAAGTAATATTACATGAGAATACAACCGTTATTCAAATCTAAATTTTAATTCTAATGAATGCTCTCAGCTTGAATCTGTTATGTAGGACACAAACTGTGAAAGGGAATTTAAACACAGCTCTGTTCTCTGTGTCCTCCATAGTAGAGGGTGACTGTGCCTCCACCTGAACACAAACATGAGGTGTGTTTGCTGATATTTGTTGAGCATTTAGAAACGTTGCATTTACCTGCCACACGTTACTCCCTTTATGCTCGCTGCTTTTCAGTAGCGCTAGCTAAGCTGTTTATGTGCCGCAGCGCAACTTACGGACTCGGTCCGGCCCGCTGTAACCGCTGATTATAGCGCTATAAATGATACATTAATTATATGGGTTTGCGTATTTAATCCCTTTGTACGAGATAAGCCCCGGTGATGGAGGATACGCCACTACGATTGTCTCTTATGTGGGTTATTATTCCTCCGTTTAGGCTCAGATCGTTTGATGTTTGAGTGCGCACTGACCGGAAATAAAAACTTCTCCCTGACGTGTTAAAAAGTAACGAGTCTGTTTTGAAAATGTAAGAAGTAGAAAGTACAGATACTTGTGTAAACATGTAAGGAGTAAAAGTAAAAAGTAGTCAGAAAAATAAATACTTAAGTAAAGTACAGATACCTGAAAAATCTACTTAAGTACAGTAACGAAGTATTTGTACTTCGTTACTTCCCACCTCTGGAATGCATAAATGCTGTTTACAACTGTTGGTGTCGAACCGCTGCACCCTAATGTCTGCTAAGGATTATATTTTGGACCAAGTGGCAGCAAAATGTTAAATTAATATTAGTGAATAAAGGAAATAACAAAATATGTTGGTTGTATGAAATTCATTTATGTGGAACCTGTTGACAAACTAGAATTAGGTCAAACCAATTAGTATAAAATAAATTGGATGGAAACGTATTTTAATTAATTGAACTTAAATTTATTATTTTACTGCTATGAATACAATATATGTTTGAAGGACAAATGTAAAATATGTAGCCTGTAAATATATTGTTTATGTCCATGTAACATAACTAAATTTGATTGGATAAACTTAAATAATTCTTGTTAAACAAAAGTAATTTTATCTAGGTGGTACAATTCACATTGTGTTAATGTAATACAAGTTCATAAAGTTAGATTACCTTAACATTTTTGCTTTTAACTAACATAATACACTTTCGTGGAACCTGTTGACAAAATAAATTTAATTAAAGCCAATGTTTCAATTTTTTGAGTGCAGGTGCGATGAGCTGCCTGAGGAAATCTGTCAGCTCATAGAAAGTGAAGGAAACGGCACCAAACAATCGCACAAACCAAACCACAATAGTGTGATTACCACCAGACTGTAGTTATAGTGATCGTGCTGGTGGCTACAGCTGATGTAAGGAAAAAAATAACAGCTGACATTCTCTGCACAGGGAGTAAAAACACACAGACAATGGAGGCGTGGAAAAAAACTTGTCAGCGATGACCCACTCCTGAATCATGCCTTAAATTTTCATTTGATCTTCGTTTTTCTTCTTACTTCTCCTCATTCATGCCGGTTGTCATTTCGATTTCTGTAGCTGCAAAATCAAGTGCGCGCATGACTTTAGCGACATCAAACGTGCACATTGTGAACTTTCCCTGCGCTGTGGTAGATTGTCAATTGCAGTGAAATAATACAGGCGCAAGCAGCGATCTAGCCTGTGCGGAGTCCGCGAGGCTCCTGTTTGCTAAATGCAGAGACAGCAGAGCTCCGAAAGTTAAGGTGAAATCCTCAGCCTGACTAGAGGGCGTCTCAGACCGGCGCGGCGCCTTGCAATCAACCGCTACCTAGAACACTACACACACACACACACACACACACACACATACACAATGCACCATCTGCATCCTCTCAACATTTACTATGTTCGTTCATGTGTGCAGATCACTTATTCATGGACTTATAAAATACAAGACTTCTATGACATAACTTACCGACTGTCTTTAAACGGGGACAGGAGGAGGGGAGGTGAAGGAGCGCAGGGGCGCCTAATCAGCGCCGCACCTCTGTTATTGATCATGTCATATGTACAGCTGTTAAATACAGAAAATGCAACTACAGAAATATTTTCCCACATCGTTTTGGCGCCCCCCTCTTGTGAGGCGCCCCTATTCATTGCATATAGTGCATACCCCCTTTTTGCGCCACTGGGTCAGACTCTCTCTGAGACACACACACGTGTGGTGGCTGACGGAGACTCTCCCTGCAGGTGAAAAGATCAACTACGGGTTTCTGTGTCTTCCTTTATTTAACGGTGGTCTGAACCTAACAGACTAGAACTCTGTGAAGTATTTAGGTGGGTCTTATAAAGGAAGCTGTTAACTTGCAGTGTCTGAGGCTGTAACTCTAATAAACTTATCCTGTGCATCACTGTTCCTGTTTTATTTCCAATACCTAATTCAAAGTGTTTAATGATGACTATTTGATGACCATGAATAGTTTATTTTCTTGTGTTCATTCACTGCCACCACACAGAGCTCTGAAGGCATCACTGATGACCTGCTTGTATCCATGTAGTGTTTCCAGTCCAGCAGCTCCCTCTAGTGGACATATCTAAAGACTGTGGGAGGATGGTGTTAATCTAAAATGTGAATCATAGTGTTCCAGTCAGTCATCAGTGTGTCTCTGCACAGCTGTCATTAAAATGTGTTCAGAGGGCCTCAGTGTGTGAATGGTTCCAGTTCAGCTCCATAACAGCAGCGTCCCTGGTTTGATTCCTGTGTTTCAGATCATATCTGCCTCTCTCACTGAGGGGGACGTCCACTACATGGAAATGGATTTGGATGTCTGTTTGTATAAAGTGACACCCCCACCCCCCAAATTCTGTCTGCACCAATAGTAAAGCTGGTGCTCAGAGGAAGAGGGCGGGGCTTTACTTGGTGTCAGTGAGAGAAATGAAAAAAAGCTCAAATGAGTGAGAAGGACGATGAAGGAAACATCTGTGCTGTGTCTGCTCTGTAAGTAGAATCTCTGTGTTTGTTTGAATTATTGACCTTTGACTGTCTGCTCTCCTGATAACTGATGATGGAGGAGAAGACATGAAAAACTAATCAGGCTGAATTCAAGTTCAAACACCATGAGGACCAACTGCAGGTCTGAACTGACTCTTTATCTTTGCTCAGGAGTCCAGGAAACACAGCAGGCAGTGAAAAGCTCAAATCATTCACTGATTACATGAACACAGCTGCACAGAGGACACATGACTTTACTGTGACACTGAACAGGAGAGACTGTTGTCCAAACTTTATTGAAACTTGTTGCTGCATCAACTCTAAAATGGGCAGATCTATCAGAGAGAGACGAGTTTGTGGGTCTGTCAGCTGTTTGTGTGGAGTTGTTCTTTGTGTTCACCTCAAACCAACCTGAGTGTCATTTCTCTTTAGTTCTGATCTCACTGCTGAGCTGCACAACAAACCAAGGTCAGTAACCTTCTTCTGTCACAGCTTCAACCTGATAAATGCTCACTAATATGACCTGTTTGGCTTCATGTTTCATTGTAACCCTCACAGCTCGTCTGACTGTGAGTCCCAGCAGCTCTCAGTTCTTTAAAGGAGACTTTGTGTCTCTGAGCTGTGAGGAGGACGACAGCTCTGCTGGATGGACTCTGAGGAGGAACGCAAGCAGAGAACAGAGGACTCAGTGTGGAGATGTGTGGGGAAGATGGTCTGGATCTACCTGTAGCATCAGTATAGCAGCACCTCATGACAGTGGAGTTTACTGGTGTGAGTCCAGAGAGGGTGCCATCAGTAACATGGTTAAGCTCACAGTCTCTGGTAAGCTGAGTGTGTGGAGTTAGTGTTGATGAAGCTGTGTGTAAATGGATGAAATGCTGTAGTTTGTCTCTGTGTTGAGGTGGATCAGTGATCCTGCAGAGTCCTGTCCTCCCTGTGATGGAGGGAGATGACGTCACTCTGCTCTGTCAAACAAAGACCCCTCCCTCCAACCTCCCAGCTGCTTTCTATAAAGATGGCTCCCTCATCAGGAAGCAGCCTACAGGTCACATGACCATCCAGCATGTTTCCAGGTCTGATGAAGGCCTCTACAAGTGTGACATCAGCAGTCATGGAGAGTCTCCATCCAGCTGGATCACTGTCACAGGTGACACACTCACCTGTCTGTGTTTCTGCAGGTTTCAACATTCACAATGTGACCAGAACTTAATGACTGTGTTTGCTTTATTTTAGAGAGACACACCACCACACCTCCACCTACATCCACACCTCCACCTGGTTCCACCTCCATCACTCTTTCTCCATCACTCTCTCCTCCTGTTCTCTCTGTGATCTCCTCTGTTGGATCAGCCTGTGTTGTGGTTCTACTGGTGTTACTGGTTCTGCTGGTGAGACGATGTGTTCACAGGAAACCTGAAGGTGAGACTCAGACTTCTGGATTTTAGACATGTGGTTTTTGTTTTAGTGAATAATCTACACAGTTATTATGATGAGATTTGTTTTACATTTACACTTCAAGTCTCTACAAGTTGTACAGTTTGTTGTTTGTCACATAGTAAATATAGAAATACTTCCACAGTTTTCCTAAAAGTTCATTTCTCATTGTAAATTATTTTGCTGTTAAATCTCAATAATTTCAGCTGAACAAATTGAAGCTGCAGAAGATGACATCACAAATGACATCACATACAGTGATGTCAAAATATTGCATGTCACAAACAACCAATCAAACAAAGTCTACTTAAGTTTTTTGTTTGTTTGCTTGTTTGTTTGGAGGGGGTGGAATCATAAAATGAAAATACTAACAGTCAAATGCAGTCTTAGAATTTCACACACCAAAACTAGCACAAATGTCTCGGACAGTCTGTTAGTACAATTAACCACCCAGCAGTCATATTGTTTATTAGATAATTCCATATGCCTCTGTACCTTGATAGAATTATATCAGAATGTTCCAAGTTCCTTAGAACTCTGAAAGAAATCTGATGAACTCTAAAGAAGAAGAAGAAGAAGAAAGAGCCTTTATTGTCCCACAGAGGGGAAATTTGGGTGTAACAGCAGCCGCAGTTATTATAAATATAAATATAATAATTTACACTATTAAGAATATATATATAAATATATAAAATCAACAAACAAGATTAACCTTAATACTACTAATAATAACAATACTAATAATAATAATAACACTATATACAATGTACATGATGTGCCTGTGTGTTGAACCTTAACAGGCCGGACTATTTACAGTATATTATATAATATCCT
The DNA here is from genome assembly GCA_013435755.1 of Amphilophus citrinellus. NCBI lineage: Eukaryota > Metazoa > Chordata > Actinopteri > Cichliformes > Cichlidae > Amphilophus > Amphilophus citrinellus. Next base: position 9,246,763 of record CM024194.1, read on the forward strand.
ACACTGTGTAGTTTATTGTGGTTTTTGTTGGGAGCAGTGATGGTTATAAAGTCTTACAGCTGCTGGGAGGAAGGATCTGCGGTAACGCTCCTCTGTGCATTTAGGATGCAGCAGTCTGTCACTGAAGGAGCTCTCCAGCTCGGCAACAGCTTCATGCATGGGGTGGGAGACCTTGTCCATCAGTGATGTTATTTTGGTCAGAGTTCTTCTGTCTCCCACCACCTGCACTGAGTCGAGAGGACATCCTAGGACAGAGCTGGCTTTCCTGATGAGCTTGTCTATCCACTGATGAGCTTGTCTATATAAACACGTAAATATAGCAACAAAAAAAAATCCTGCTGTAAAATATCATTTCTAATTTAGTTTTAAAGGTTACAAAAAGCTATTTTAAACAATGTCTGACCATTTAGCACTGCTGCGTCACAGTTAGACTAACATCTAGAAGGCCTGGGTTCGATTTCCACCTTTGCCCGGGCCTCTTTGTTTCGAGTTTCATGTTCTCCCCGTGTCTGTGTGGGTTTTCTCCCACAGTCCAAAGACATGCACTTACTGGGGTTAGGTTAATTGGCCACTTTAAATCTTTTTAAAGTATCTCCTCAAGACTGTGAGGACACATTCACTGACTTTCAGCTCTTCCAGAGGCTGATTGGTTTTAGTGTGATGCTAATTGTTTCTGACTGTGATTATGGCGATTATGGTTTATAAATATACAATGCTCAAAAAAATAAAGGGAGCACTCAAATACATCCTAGATCTGAATGAATGAAATATTCTCATTGAATACTTTGTTCTGTACAAAGTTGAATGTGCTGACAACAAAATCACACAAAAATCATCAATGGAAATCAAATTTATTAACCAATGGAGGCCTGGATTTGGAGTCACACACAAAGTTAAAGTGGAAAAACACACTACAGGCTGATCCAACTTTGATGTAATGTCCTTAAAACAAGTCAAAATGAGGCTCAGTATTGTGTGTGGCCTCCACGTGCCTGTATGACCTCCCTACAACGCCTGGGCATGCTCCTGATGAGGTGGTGGATGGTCTCCTGAGGGATCTCCTCCCAGACCTGGACTAAAGCATCTGCCAACTCCTGGACAGTCTGTGGTGCAACGTGACGTTGGTGGATGGAGCGAGACATGATGTCCCAGATGTGCTCAGTCGGATTCAAGTCTAGGGAACGGGCGGGCCAGTCCATAGCTTCAATGCCTTCATCTTGCAGGAACTGCTGACACACTCCAGCCACATGAGGTCTAGCATTGTCCTGCATTAGGAGGAACCCAGGGCCAACCGCACCAGCATATGGTCTCACAAGGGGTCTGAGGATCTCATCTCGGTACCTAATGACAGTCATGCTACCTCTGGCGAGCACATGGAGGGCTGTGCGGCCCTCCAAAGAAATGCCACCCCACACCATTACTGACCCACTGCCAAACTGGTCATGCTGAAGGATGTTGCAGGCAGCAGATTGCTCTCCACGGCGACTCCAGACTCTGTCACATCTGTCACATGTGCTCAGTGTGAACCTGCTTTCATCTGTGAAGAGCACAGGGCGCCAGTGGTGAATTTGCCAATCCTGGTGTTCTCTGGCAAATGCCAAGCGTCCTGCATGGTGTTGGGCTGTGAAAACAACCCCCATCTGTGGACGTCGGGCCCTCATACCATCCTCATGGAGTCGGTTTCTAACCGTTTGTGCAGACACATGCACATTTGTGGCCTGCTGGAGGTCATTTTGCAGGGCTCTGGCAGTGCTCCTCCTGTTCCTCCTTGCACAAAGGCAGAGGTAGTGGTCCTGCTGCTGGGTTGTTGCCCTCCTACGGCCTCCTCCACGTCTCCTGGTGTACTGGCCTGTCTCCTCCAGCCTCTGGACACTACGCTGACAGACACAGCAAACCTTCTTGCCACAGCTCGCATTGATGTGCCATCCTGGATGAGCTGCACTACCTGAGCCACTTGTGTGGGTTGTAGAGTCCGTCTCATGCTACCACGAGTGTGAAAGCACCACCAACATTCAAAAGTGACCAAAACATCAGCCAGAAAGCATAGGTACTGAGAAGTGGTCTGTGGTCCCCACCTGCAGAACCACTCCTTTATTGAGTGTGTCTTGCTAGTTTCCAATAATTTCCACCTGTTGTCTATTCTATTTGCACAACAGCAGGTGAAATTGATTGTCAATCAGTGTTGCTTCCTAAGTGGACAGTTAGATATAATAGGAGTTTGATTTACTTGGAGTTATATTGTGTTTTTTATGTGTTCCCTTTATTTTTTTGAGCAGTGTATAATGGTTTATACAATTATATAATGCTGGGGACATTGTGCAGAAATGTGTGTTGTTTTATGTTAGTTTAACCCTGAATTACAGTTATTATTTTTATAGTACTTCTGTTCATATTTTACACTTTTATTTTTTCATTTGCTTGTTTTTCCAAATTTAAAAACTCAGAGTTTGTTGTTGTGTTCTTTGTGTGTTGGACTGTGTGTTTGTTGTCTGTGGTTAGCAGAAGCTCACAGCTCTGCAGTCCAGCATCCTGTTTGTGATGGAAAAACAAACACAGCTGTGGGTTTTGCACACAGAGGTGTTAGATTTAAAAACAGAACAAGAAATTATTAACAACTGCATTAAGTCCAATTACTCAAATTAGTGATTATATTGTAGTTTGTGCAGCATCCTGATAGGTCACGTTATCAAAAGAAATTTAAGTTCATTTTAAGTTTTTAAAATGTGAAAACAATTTAAATACTAAATGAAAAATATCTATTTTTGTGTGAAGATTTCTCCAGCAAAAGCAAGATTGATATGATCACCTGAGCTATCAGCTGTTTGTCCTGCACTGATGTCCTGTGTGTGTGTGTGTGTGTGTGTGTGTGTGTGTGTGTGTGTGTGTGTGTGTGTGTGTGTGTGTGTGTGTGTGTGTGTGTGTTTTATTGTGCAGAACCAGCTGCAGTCAAGTCAGCAGTGAGGACTGAAGACATCAGTTATGAACCAATCATCATCACAGAGAGGCAAAAACAACCAAAGACGAGAGGTACGGCTGCTCTTCTTTGTCTAGATCATGGTTCACTTTTTTAAGCTACATGCTAACAATGCTAACGCACTGATGATGGTGAGTAGTTTCACTAATTATGTTCACCATGTTAGTAGCAAGCTAAGATTTACTAATTAGCAAAAGCCTAAAATAGAACTTTCAAATATTAATTTGAAAATTCTATTTTTGTTTTTGGTTTCTTTAAGAAAGTCACACAAATTCTGGAATTTATAATTAACAAGCTGATTATTTTCAGAGCATGGGTAATAATCTGTCCCTAAAAATAATAAGATGACAGCTGAGAATGGCTTGAAAATGATCTTTGAGAGAAAAACATGGTCCAGTGGAAACATCCTGCTTCAAACTGAAGGAATCAGTGATGTTATGGAAATCAGAGGCTGATGGGATTCATCAGTGTGCAGATTACAATTAATTCAAACTCTCATTCAATCACTGAGGCTGAAAAGTTGTTGAACTCATTTAAAAGCAGTTCTGTTGGAGCAGGAAACACAATAAAACACTTTACTGACCCAAAGAATGAATCAAGGATTCAGTGGTAACAAACTAGCAGGTTAAAACCTCATCCTCACAGACCTCCTAAAATGAATATATATAAATGAGGACTAAACTATCTCAGCATTGTTGGGTTTAAATATGAAACCATTTTCTTTGGTCCACATTACTGGCACAGACTCAGTCACAGGTCTTCATTCCATGGCTCAGGTTTCAGGTGTGATGTGATGTTTGGCAGTGCCAAGAGCAGCCCTGATGTGTCTGGTTATGGAGCTCATACAGTATAAGTTGTTAGCAGGTTGACATGAGATGTCTAAAGAAACAGGCTGAAGACACCAAATGTCCTTTAATGCAGTGGAGCATGTTCTGCATGTGCAACCACAGCAGCTACTTCCTGTTGATTCGAGTCTGAAGCTGCTGAGACTTTTCACCACAGAGAGCTCTGGTTTGGCCAATGGCAGCGTTCATGTTGTGAGAACTTGTTTGCTTGGTGCTCTGTGGTGAAGTGTGTCAGACTGCACTGAAAGAAGGTGGCATCTCTGTGGTCGTGTACCACCTTCTTCACACAAACATCTGCCAGTTCTGTGCAGTCGGTTGGTGTTTCTCAGCAGAGGTACAAAGAGGAGGAAAAAAGTGTGAAAACCTTCTGCCTGTTGCAACAGCTGTAACTTAATCTCTGCATGATCAAAGTTAATAAATGTTTAGCTGCAGCTATAGTGTTGTTGTATCACTGTGCTGTAATTTGTGTGTGTTTGGTTCTGCAGAGAGTCACACAGCTGTAATCTACTCAGCAGTGAGAAATGAAGACATCACTTATGGACAAATAGCCGTCACACCAAAGAGGAAAAGAGGTACACCTGCTCTTTGTTTTTAACTTCAGACAGAGGCGTGTTTCCAGTCTTTGTGCTAAGCTAAGCTAACCACATCATGACTCACAATAGCAAAATTATTGTTGCATTATTCCTTTAAAGTATAAAATAAACTCAGGAAGGAAATATAAATATAAATCTTACACTGTTGGAAAGCCTGTTTGGCACAGCCCACAGACTGAACTCTGCTGCTATACCCACAAATTCATTTTTCTTACAAATGTGGCTCCATTTAAGGGGAAATAAGCAGACTTTCTAATGGTGTATGATTTATTGCCAAGAAGCATTGTTACAGCAAAGAATCAACTAAAAACAGATTTCCTCACTCTGGGGTACAGAGTCGAGGAAGGTCAAAGGGGGTTAAACTCAGGTATTCAGAAAATCCCTGAGTACATCATTGTCTCGAGCCTGGAAGACTGCAGGGTGGTGGTGTGTTGAATGCCGTTTTCAATTTGTCTCCCTCTCCGGACCAAGTGGTTGGTCCATTGCAAAGTCCATATTTATAAAGATGACAGTTCCCTGCAGATTCAGTCCCCCTGATTCAGGCAATACACGAAGATGGTTTCACGATCCCTGCTGTCAGAGACTCCTGAGTATGCTTCTCCAGGAACTCCTGCTCTGGGCTGCATTGTCAGCTGGTGGGCAGGGGTGCCCCCAGAGGGGGTAGTTACTGGACTCTGTCTTTGCTGAATACCATTTGTAGGTCGTGGTATTCCGTAGGCAGTGACTGAGGTGAGGTTTAAAGGGTGTAGAGGTATTTTTAATTGCTTTGCCAACTCGCCATCTAGGAGACTCTGTTCTGCGCAGAGTCCAGTAGAGCCTGGAGCGGCAAAGAGTCCTGATTAACACATATAGGAAAGGCCTGACCATTCCTTTCTTAGACTCGGGGGACGAACACACTCCAAAACACCATTACCAGCAAAGACTATGACACAAATATGTTTTTCTGCAGAGTGGATGCAGCCAGTTTCCCATCGAGGTGTAATGAAAATTATCAACAAATAAATTAATGAAGCCAATAACAATGTGTCTGATAGTTTAAGACACATTAGGTGACATAAATCTGCTGTTTTTGTGTTGCTGTTGTTGTGTTGGAGTATGGATGCGTTCTTTTGCACAGAACTGCAGTTTTTGACTCAACAGAAGCTTTTTGGTGACCACAGATAACATCTCATCATCTACAGTTCATAACTACCTGTGGTGTACCACAAGGTTCAATTTTAGGTCCTTTATAGATATTTATATATACAGTTAACTGGATCAAATTTAATACACCCACACCTCAGTTCACTGCTACACCACCGCTGAGCACACAGTACTCTCTGAAGAGAGGGAGAAAGAGGGAGAAAGAGAACTCTCTTCTGCCAGGAGAAAAAAACAGTCGTACTAATCAGTGTGATATTTGTTTAGCTAGGCCCATCAATTCATCCATTTTTTTATCTCTTTATTCAGTTCAGCCATGCTGGAGCTGGAGGTCACCACTCTATCACAGGGTGTTTTGCTGGACATGAAATGTGGCTAAATCTTGCACAGGAAGCTGGAACTGAATGTAGTAGATGTAAATGTTTCAGCTCTGTGTGTTCAAGTTTGACTCTTGGGAATTTCAAGAAGCAGCGCCACAGTAGAGTGGGTGGAAGTGGAAGTTCTGTGGTTTGTATCTGAAGTGTATCTGAACTGTGTGATGCAGAGAGGTGCAGATTGGAGGTCTTGATTGAACTCCAAAGCTTGTAATCATGTTTGAACTGTGTGTGTTTGTGTTCAGCCTTTAAACCAGAGCCAGAAGTCGTCTACTCTTCACTGAAGTAGTCCACCAGTCCAACCATTGACATCCAGCTGCTGCTCTCAGACCAGCACCTCAGACCAGAGACCATCCACATGTTAAGAAGATTTTACATTTTAATTCTTTTTCTCACTTCTTCAGACTCATATCATTAAAAAAACTCAGATATTATTTTTTTGAGCTTAAAAGTGTATTTTCATGCTAAATTAGCAACAACAATCTAAATATATTCATACTGTTTCATAAATGTTATTTATGGTTGTTGGCTTTTGCCCCCCATGGTAGGGATCTGATTTCTCTGCCAGATTAATAAACTTGTGTCCTCATTTGTTTTCCCCGTGTGGTTCTGTGGCTTTCACTGAGGTGTTAGATGGAAAATTTGACTTATTCCGGTTTGGTTGTGGTTAACCGACGCACACCTCATTTCACTGCAGAAAGCAAAGAATAAGCTTTAAACCACAAGAGCTGCATTCAGTGAATGCAAACTGCACAGAAAAGCTTCTGTGCTGAGTGTGTGTGAAGAGTTTAGAGGGCTTCACACAGAAACCAGAAAATTTAATTTTCCGTAGTTAAATGTTATAAGAATCAAAAAATTATTCTCTGGTAGCAACTGACACTTGTCTGCTGGTCAGATGAAGCAGAACAACCTCAACCAGTAAACTCGGACGTCAGACAATGATCACACTTACTTTACAGCTAAAATTCCCAGGCGGGTGTAAACCTGGTTCTGTCAGTAAACGATCATGGTGGGAAACATTCATAGCTCCAAACCCAGACTTCGACATGAAAACAGAGAGCTGAAATGTTTTAGTAGAGAGACTACAAATTCATGAACATGTCATTCAGATTGGTTCATATCTCGTGATCCAGCATAGAAGAGTCCCATCTCTGGGTTTAAATTGCTTTAAAACTTGAAATGATCCTGAAACACGCTCGAAATCTGCTGCCATCTACTGGTGAAACTGTGAAGCTACAGCAGCGCAGATGTTCTTTAAATAACTGCAGTTTCATGGTACAGTGTGGAAATTTCACCACTAGATGTCAGTAGATGGCCGTCAATTCAATTGAATACTGTTGAATTCTGTTTATCTACTCCTCCCTTCATGTGTCAAGATATTGAATAGAATAGAATAGAATAGAATAGAATAGAATAGAATAGAATGCCTTTGTTGCCCTTATAACGTAAATACAGAGACCCCCTCCCCTGCTCTTACCGGAGTCCTTGGTCCGATCTCCGCGTAGCAGAGTGCGGCCTGCTAGCTGCACGCTAGCATCGGGAATGTGGGGGTTTAGCCAGGTCTCGGTGATAATCATTACACAGCAGTCACGAACATAGCGATTTACAGCCAGCTCTAACTCTAGGTTGTCCGTTTTATTAACCATGGACCTGGCGTTGGAGAGATACAGGCTCGGCAGAGGAGGCCTGTGTGGTTGGCATTTCAGCTTCAGCATAAAGCCGGACCTGCAGCCCCGCTTCTGCTTCCTCTCCCTCCGCCGTCGGCGGCGCCTTCCAGACCCGATAACAATCCACGGAGCCCCCGGCGGTCTCGCTATGTCGTCTGGGATGTTATGAGTGTAGTGAAAATCACTCGATACTGATATCTTGTGCCGGTAGCCAATGTCCACAAGATCCTGGCGTGTGTAGCAGTTGTTTGCAGAGACAAATGCACCAAAACTAACAAATATGAAATACAAAAAGTACAAAAAAGAGCCAGAACAAACAGACTCAGGAACAGTTTCTTCGCCAGAGCAATCACCACCCTGAACTCACACACTCACCCACTGTAACTGTGCAACACCCACATCTCTGTGCAATATTATATTATTCATACTGAACAATATCTATCACTCCTATATTGTGTAATATCCAGTATTCATTCACTAGTGCAATATTCATTCACCAAGTGCAATATTCATCATCTTCATTATTATATGTATACACGCATTTACTTTCTTACAATGTACAGATGCACAAATGTAGGTATGTATGTATATATTTTTATACATTCTATTTTTTGTATATTTTACACATTGTTTATTTTCTGTATATCTCTCGATCATATTGATTATACTAGATTATAATATTTTTATAATATTTTTATTTTCATTTTAGAGAGTTTGATTTTCTGTTACATGGCACTGAACAGGAGTGGCCCTCCAATCTCATTGTACATCCTGTATAATAGAATAGAATAGAATAGAATAGAATAGAATAGAATGCCTTTATTGTCATTATACAGGATGTACAATGAGATTGGAGGGCCACTCCTGTTCAGTGTCATGTAGTAGAAAGTCAAACATTATAAAATATAAAATATAAATTAGAACTTCTAAAAATATACAAAAAATAAAACAGTATGTATAAAATATACAGAAAATAAGAATGTTTAAAAATATATATGTTGTAAAAAATAAAATAAGTGTATACATATAATAATGAAGTAATAATGAATGATAATAATGAATGGTGTGTTTTGCACATGGTGAATGAATATTGCACTAGTGAATGAATGAATTACCTGTCATAAAGCAGGCAACTTCAGCACCACTGTTTTCATACCCCACAGACTGGAGCAGCCCAAAATCAAACCACCAACCTTCCAGTTAGTAGATGAGCTACTCTACCAACGCTGCCTCCACCTATTGCAATATGGAATAATTCTTCAGTTTATATATTAACCTGATGAAAAACCACACAAGTACTCGCAGTCTGTTTTACCACTATTGTGAACACATATTTAAGTGAAGGTAATGTTGATACAATGTAGCCATTTTATTCGGAGAGGTCTTAGCTCTTGCTGCAATGTGCTTTTTATTTTTCTTTGTTACATTAATAACATGAGGAACTGATGAGGGCTTGTATTCATTTACACTCAAATATCTCCCTCTTGTGGTCTTGGTGTGCTCAGTCAGTGTGCTCTGCACAGCAATACATGTAATATTCCGGTTTGACCTCATGGTGGCACTGTTGTCACCATCATCCATCACTCTATCATCTGACTATTCAAGACCTTGTGTAGTACCAGTCAAAAGTTTGGACACACCTCCTCATTAAATGTTTCCTGGGGTTAGGGGAGGGTTGAGGCTGTTGACCATAGTGTCAGCACGAGATGAGCTCCAGGTGATGGTTGTGTGAAGCTTTATCACGTACGAGGCGGGTGTGACTCCTCCCCCTGGCCCTCTCCTCGGTTGCTCTGCCTTTTGATGGTCTCTTACTTTCATCTCATTCTTGATCTGTTCTTAGAAGTACCTTGCCCTTTGTGCCGTCAGCCCAGTCCCCTCGCTATGGTTTCTGCCCCTCTGGGGATCCCTGGGGCCCTGCCACCGTCGATCTGCAGGGGGCCTCAGGGGGTTGGGCCTTCCCCGGGTCTGGGGGTGGGATTGCGGGGGTGAGGAGTTGGTGGGTAGGTGGGTGTCTCTGCCTTTGCCCTCTGTTCTCCACCGGGATCGGATTAGCCTCACTTGTCACTCTTCTTTTAATGCACAGCACTAGCTTAGCACACACACATAAGATTCATAATAATTTTTATGTGGAGCACTACATATCTCACTGCAGGTGTTGGTAGCAGGCTGGACTGGTAGTGGGAGGTCACATAGAGGGTCAGGCCATCTACAGGAATGTGGATTGTCCCCCCTGCTTCAATCTTCCCTACTTCAGCTGCCATCCATTTTAACGCATCTCACCAGTCACTTTACATGGGTAGGTGGGGCTCACACTTAAAAAGAAATAAAATTCCAATCAGGCAATTAGAAAATGCATAAATTATAATAATTTATAGACTCTCCCTAAACAGGAAATTGGGGAATATACTTAAAACATAAATACATAGACTCCATATATTATGTATGACAAAGAAATGAAAAATAAATAAAAAATATTATTTACATATGAATAATAATAATTTAATTTAATATTTGGTAGGAGTTGAGTGGCAGGTGGGCTGATAAGTGATGAGGTTCGAGGGGGATTTTGCGGTGTCTTCAGCCCCCTGCATCTCTCTTTCCTCCCCCCGGCTGTTTTGCGCCTCTCCCCGGTGCTGGTGGGGTCCGGTACTTGTCCCTCCGGGGGGGTCATGTTAATAGTGTGGGGACTCCATGGGGTGGGGTGGGTGTGATATGGGCATTGGGGGTCGTGCTGGTGGGGGATGTGTGGGTCCCTCTCACCTTTCCCTTCCCCCTACCCTGCACTGTGCATACACATTTGGTCCGTGCTCGCTGTCTGCCCTGTGGTTCTGGTGCACTGCCTCTGTGCCTGGTTCTCTGGGGCTGGGTGGGAGCCCTTTGCTCTGTCGGGGGGGGGGGGGGGGGGGGGGGGGGGGGGGGGGTCAGTGGCGGTGGGGGGGCTCGGGTGGGCGTCCTGTGGGCCAGGTTGTCCTGAGCTGCTGGGGCTGTGCCTGGGTTCCTGGATTGTACTGGCTGGTGTCCTTCCTGGGCTTTGGGTCTGTTCATCGTCCCTTGGCTCATGTGGTGCTTTGGGCTTCTTTTCTGGGTGCCCGTGCTGCCTGGGCAGGACTGGGCTGTGCTCTCAGCCTCTGTTGGTCTTGGCAAGGGCCCCAGGCGCTGGTAGAGACCTTACTGCATGTTTCTGTCTTGGCACAGGTGTTTCCCCTGCTTCTCTGCTTTTGATGCAGGTTGCAGACACTTGGGTTCTTGTTGCCATCCTGTGTTGTGATGTTTGGATTAAACACACTGCCTGGTTTGGTTTCTGATACTCTCTTTGTCCTTGTTTAGGGGTCTGGATGCTGGCGTTCCCTGAGGTGCTTTTATTCTTGGTTACCTTTTTGTGAACGAAAAGAAAATTCTCGTGTGATGAGTTGGGCTCACCACGTTGGATTTGACGGGATCGTGTGCATGTCTTCACTTGTGAATATGGGCAGGTATGCTGACACATACATGCACACACCAAAAAAAAGGTGCTGAGCACTTGTTGACTGCTTTGCCTTCACTCCTCGTTCCAATTCCTCCCACACCATCTCAGTTGGGTTTAGATCAGGTGATTGGGAAGACCAGAGGCCAGATCATCTGACGCAACACTCCATAACTCTCTTTCTTGGTCATATAGCTCTGACATATCCTGGAGGTATGTTCAGGGTCATTGTCCTGTTGAAAAATTAATGATGGTCCCACTAAGCTCAAACCAGGTGGGATGACATGTCACTGCAGAATGCTGTGGTAACCATGCTGGTTTAGTGTGCCTTGGATTTTGAATAAATCACCAACAGTGTCACCAGCAAAGAACCCCCATACCATCACACTTTCTCCTCCATACTTCACAATGGAAACTATGCATGTACCTGTTCTGCATCTTACAAAGACATGGTGTTTGGAACCAAAAATCTCAAATTTGGACTCAGAGAAAAGGAAGGATTTCCACTGGTCTAATGTCCATTCCATGTGTTCCTCGGTCCAAGCCATTCTCTTCCTGTTCTTCCTCTGAAGTGGTTTCATTGCAGCAATTTATAAAGTTCAGATTCACACAGTCTTCTCTGAACAGTCTATTTTGAGATGTCTGTGCAACTAGAACTCTGTGAAATATTTAGGTGGGCTCTTATCAAGGAAGCTGTTACCTTGGAGTTTCTGAGGCTGTAACTCTAATGAACTCATCCTGTGCATCACTGTTTCTGTTTTATTTCCAATTCAATTTCTAATTCAAGTGTTTAATGATGACTATTTGATGACCATGAATAGTTTATTTTCTTGTGTTTATTCACTGCAACCACACAGAGTTCTGAAGACATCATTGATGACCTGCTTGTATCCATGCAGTGTTTCCAGTCCAGCAGCTCCCTCTAGTGGCCATATCTAAAGCCTGTGGGAGGATGGTGTTAATCTAAAATGTGAATCATAGTGTTCCAGTCAGTCATCAGTGTGTCTCTGCACAGCTGTCATTAAAATGTGTTCAGAGGGCCTCAGTGTGTGAATGGTTCCAGTTCAGCTCCATAACAGCAGCGTCCCTGGTTTGATTCCTGTTTCAGCTCATATCTGCCTCTCTCACTGAGGGGGACGTCCACTACATGGAAATGGATTTGGGTGTCTGTTTATATAAAGTGACACCCCCCACCCCCCAAATTCTGTCTGCACCAATAGTAAAGCTGGTGCTCAGAGGAAGAGGGCGGGGCTTTACTTGGTGTCAGTGAGAGAAATGAAAAAAAGCTCAAATGAGTAAGAAGGACGATGAAGGAAACATCTGTGCTGTGTCTGCTCTGTAAGTAGAATCTCTGTGTTTGTTTGAATTATTGACCTTTGACTGTCTGCTCTCCTGATAACTGATGATGGAGGAGAAGACATGAAAAACTAATCAGGCTGAATTCAAGTTCAAACACCATGAGGACCAACTGCAGGTCTGAACTGACTCTTTATCTTTGCTCAGGAGTCCAGGAAACACAGCAGGCAGTGAAAAGCTCAAACCATTCACTGATTACATGAACACAGCTGCACAGAGGACACATGACTTTACTGTGAGATTTAGAAGTACTTGATATTTTTCCTGTATAATCAGACTAGAATTACAGAATATAATCACAATGATTGTTTTAAGACCTGATTTTCAAATTAAAACAGCAATAGAAGCATGAGGAGTCCAAGTTGTTCTGAGATCATCCAACAGTTATTTTTTAGCTTTTCATCATTTTAATGAAAGGACAAAAGGATTTCTTGAAGTACTGCTTTTTGGAAAAAAATTCAAGATGGGTTAGAGGAGCATCAAGAGCCTGTCTGAATATTTGCAAGATCGTCCATGAGCCGTTTCAGCGTTACGCAACCTTCTCGGTCTGTCGTTGTCCAAACTTTATTGAAACTTGTTGCTGCATCAACTCTAAAATGAGCAGATCTATCAGAGAGAGACGAGTTTGTGGGTCTGTCATCTGTTTGTGTGGAGTTGTTCTTTGTGTTCACCTCAAACCAACCTGAGTGTCATTTCTCTGTAGTTGTGATCTCACTGCTGAGCTGCACAACAAACCAAGGTCAGTAACCTTCTTCACTCTAAAAGGTAATACCTATTCTTACTTAAATTACGTTTGTGTGCTTTACTTAAGTCTCACTATACTGTTGAGTTAACTCAAGCAATGTGAGTAATGTACACGTTTAGCCTGAGAAAGGTACAAGACTAAGTTCTAGTGTGTAAACTGGACTTGAATATTTTTATTACTGGAGTGAATGCTGGGGTGAGTTCAGCAGTGCACATGCGCAGTACAGAAGTGCGGGAAGCTTCCAGAAACCCTGTGGACTTACACACTGGAAGAAGCTGATCTTCTCTAAAGGTGAGCTGTTCATCTTCATTATATTTTCATGTGTCATGTATGACTTTATTATTCAATGTATTGTTACAGGCTAGTTTTGCATGATGATGCATAAACGTATTTGCAGACTAATGCTAATGTTAATGTTAGCATGGGCTTATGGGGCCAATATTAGCTAAAACTGCCATGTACTGTATTTTACTTGAGAGCCTTTAATGTTTTGTCCATGATAAGAGCTCTTAACACTGATTACCTGTATTTCAAATGCAGCACGTTAGCATGTTTGTAAGCGTAAACCAGGCCTGCTAACATTCATGTAGCCTTAATTTCACTCGGTCGTGGAGGGTAATGTGACGTTCAGGAACAAGCCTCGAGTGGAAAAACTGCTGAACGGTTCAAATACTGGCACCAGAACCCCGTCGGTGGAAAAGCGGCCAGTGAGAGCCGTTCTTTGTTTTTTTTTACGACTTTGCTTGCTTATAATGCTCTGGACATGGAAGCATGGAAGAAAAAAATACAATGCATTCCACTAAATAAGTGCTCTCAACGAGCTGAACAATTATTTTGTATCACTTATTGTGAAGAATGTGATTCATTTTCTTCAGAAGATGCTTTTGCTTACTTTTATTGTTTTTCCCTTCTTGTAGACCAGTGATGTTGTTGCCATGAGGACTGCTGTCCTGCGATGTCTTGGTTTTCCTCGGGGGGGTGATGAAAGAGACTTCTACAATGCCTCTTTTGTACGTATTGCAATTTGGTTTGTTAGAGGTTCTGCACTTGGAAATCAAGATTTTCACCCCATTCTTTTTTTCTCTTTTTTTTTTCTTAATATCCACAGGATTCAGATGCCATGGCAGACTTCACCCAGGTTCCTGTGGGATTATTGCCTGTTATTCCTGAAGTCAGTCAGCAACCAGGTCCGAATGCTGTTCACATCCAGCATGTTATCATTCTGGAAGGTACAATTGTCATGGTTGACACTGAACGCCACCATCAAGCTGTTTGTCTCATATTTGGGCTGATCTATGCCCTTCATATTTGGACTGATCTATGCCCTCCATCCTGACAGTCCTAAAAAGCACCTTTGACTTCATTCACAGGCTGATGCTCAGTCTGGTTTCTTTTTTTATGCCATTACTTGTATTTCTATGTTTTTTCATATTGTGTATTCATTTAATATATTTTTTTAACTTACTATCATATTTTAATTAGATTTTTTTTTTCGCACTGTATTATCAAATAAGTTGGTAAAGTTCTTATTTTGTATTTGTTGGATGCAATGTTTGGCACATGAATTACTTCAAGCTATTTATTTATTTCTGTTTATTGCCAAGTATGTCAGAATCTGTCCTCCATATATAACTACTTAAATCACTTTTTTAAAAAATGTTACAGTGCTAGAGTGCCTACTTGTTACAGTTCAAAATAAACTGTTTCAGTTGCTGCTCATTCAGCCTGTAAGCTTACTTAAGCATCTTTCTGGTATTACTGTTATTGAGCCCTGTGGAAGGGTAAAAACGTGATTAGTTTTGTATTTGTTCATGTGTGGCCACATTGGCCTTTTGTTAAGAAGCTAAGGATAGTATTTTGTTAAAAATAAAACACTGAACCTTGTGAACTTACCATGTTTTGTTGTAGTTACTTCATTCATTTAAGGCAATCGGTTTCCTCGAGTCTACTAAGTAAACTGTACTGTTCATGTAAGTTGGACTAACTTGATGTAGCTAAGTTAAGAACAGGTCAATTTACTTGCTATTTCTGAGTTGAAACAACTTCACTAAACTAAGTTAATTTAACTTAACACGATTAAGTTGACACAACAAGGTCTTAAGTACACTGAACAAGTATATGTTAAGTAAACAAACATAAGACTTAATAGTTATACTTAGTTACATTTTTCAGGGCAATCGGTTTCCAAGATTTTCTTAAGTAAGGTCAACTTGTCAAATTTTACAGTGTTCTGTCACAGCTTCAACCTGATAAATTCAATTCAATTCAATTCAATTCAATTCAATTCAATTCAATTCAATTCAATTCAATTTTATTTAAATAGCGCCAAATCCCAACAATTAGTTGCCTCAAGGTGCTTTGTATTGTGGGTAAAGAACCTATAATAATACAGAGAAAACCCCACAGTCAACATGACTATTGGGAGCTGGTTCCACAGAAGAGGGGCCTGAAAGCTGAAGGCTCTGCCTCCCATTCTACTCTTAAGTATCCTAGGAACCACAAGTAAGCCAGCAGTCTGAGAGTGAAGTGCTCTGTTGGGGTGATATGGGACTATGAGGTCTTTGAGATAAGATGGGGCCTGATTATTCAAGACCTTGTAGGTGAGCAGAAGAATTTTAAATTCTATTCTAGATTTAACAGGGAGCCAATGAAGAGAAGCCAATATGGGAGAAATCTGCTCTCTCTTTCTAGTCCCTGTCAGTACTCTAGCTGCAGCATTTTGGATCAGCTGAAGGCTTTTCAGGGAGCTTTTAGGACAGCCTGATAATAATGAATTACAATAGTCCAGCCTAGAAGTAATAAATGCATGAATTAGCTTTTCAGCATCACTCTGAGAAAGGATGTTTCTAATTTTAGAAATATTGTGCAAATGCAAAAAAGCAGTCCTACATATTTGTTTAATATGTGCATTGAAGGACAAATCCTGGTCAAAAATGACTCCAAGATTTCTCACAGTGTTACTGGAGGCCAAAGTAATGCCATCCAGAGTAAGTATCTGGTTTGACACCATGTTTCTAAGATTTGTGGGGCCGATAACAAGAATTTCAGTTTTATCTGAATTTAGAAGCAGGAAATTAGAGGTCATCCAGGCCTTAATATCTTTAAGACATTCCTGCAGTTTAACTAATTGATGTGTGTCATCTGGCTTCATTGATAGGTAAAGCTGAGTATCATCTGCATAACAATGAAAATTGATGCAGTGCTTTCTAATAATACTGCCTAAGGGAAGCATGTATAATGTAAATAAAATTGGTCCTAGCACAGAACCCTGTGGAACTCCATAATTAACCTTAGTGTGTGAAGAAGACTCCCCATTTACATGAACAAATTGGAGTCTATTAGATAAATATGATTCAAACCACTGCAGTGCAGTACCTTTAATACCTATAGTATGCTCTAATCTCTGTAATAAAATGTTATGGTCAACAGTATCAAAAGCTGCACTGAGGTCCAACAGGACAAGAACAGAGATGAGTCCACTGTCAGAGGCTGTAAGAAGATCATTTGTAACCTTCACTAATGCTGTTTCTGTACTGTGATGAATTCTGAAACCTGACTGAAACTCTTCAAATAAACCGTTCCTCTGCAGATGATCAGTTAGCTGTTTTACAACTACTCTTTCAGGATTTTTTTTTTCTTAAATGCTCACTAATATGACCTGTTTGGCTTCATGTTTCATTGTAACCCTCACAGCTCGTCTGACTGTGAGTCCCAGCAGCTCTCAGTTCTTTGAAAGAGACTTTGTGACTCTGAGCTGTGAGGAGAACGACAGCTCTGCTGGATGGACTCTGTGGACCAAAAATAAGACCACTCAGTGTGGAGATGGGTGGGGAAGGCCAGCTGGTTCTTCCTGTAATATCACTGTTTTCCGATCAGACAGTGGAGTTTACTGGTGTGAGTCCAGAGAGGGTGCCATCAGTAACATGGTTAAGCTCACAGTCTCTGGTAAGCTGAGTGTGTGGAGTTAGTGTTGATGAAGCTGTGTGTAAATGGATGAAATGCTGTAGTTTGTCTCTGTGTTGAGGTGGATCAGTGATCCTGCAGAGTCCTGTCCTCCCTGTGATGGAGGGAGATGACGTCACTCTGCTCTGTCAAACAAAGACCCCTCCCTCCAACCTCCCAGCTGCTTTCTATAAAGATGGCTCCCTCATCAGGAAGCGGCCTACAGGTCACATGACCATCCAGCATGTTTCCAGGTCTGATGAAGGCCTCTACAAGTGTGACATCAGCGGTCATGGAGAGTCTCCATCCAGCTGGATCACTGTCACAGGTGACACACTCACCTGTCTGTGTTTCTGCAGGTTTCAACATTCACAATGTGACCATAACTTAATGACTGTGTTTGCTTTATTTTAGAGAGACCCACCACCACACCTCCACCTACATCCACACCTCCACCTACATCCATCTCCATCACTCTTTCTCCATCACTTTCTCCTGCTGTTCTCTCTGTGATGTCATCTATTGGATCAGTCTGTGTTGTGGTTCTACTGGTGTTACTGGTTCTGCTGGTGAGACGATGTGTTCACAGGAAACCTGAAGGTGAGACTTCTGAACTTCCTGATCTTTTATCTTTGAGTTTTTTTTAAAGGTTCAGGTAATAATTTGAACTGCTTCATAATTTGGTTTGATTTGTATTTAAACTGCAAGCTGGTACAAGTTACTCCAGTTTGATACACATTACATGTGTACAGCATTCGCAAAAAGCAGATGAGATGCTGAGGCCACCGAAGAGGAAGACTTCTGACATTTGACCTATACCTAGAAATTCTATCCCTAAGACAGAATCTGTAATAAAGTGCAGACCTGACTAAATCCAATAGCTACCAGAAATTTATTGCCATCAGTGCAGATCATGTTCTTGTACTGACCAAATGAGCCATGCCATTGGGTTCCACTGGCTAACCAAGCCCGATAGGACTCCTTCTTCAGCTTGATGGCCCCCTTCAACTTCCATGTCCATCATCTAGTTTTTGTACCATCATGACATGCACCAACCACCTTGTAGCTGCAGTTCTGTGCTACAGTTTCAACAATGTCGGAACATGGTCCAGTCAGACGAAGGACCTGGCCCATGTAGACCGGGTCCTTCTCAGCCCACGAAGATCGCAAAGGTCGAAAGTGAGCAGCTGTGAAATTGGACGGTCTTGCCTTAATATCTGTCACCTACCCTCACCTCAGCATAACTCACGTCACCGAGCAATCGTGACAGTGTGAAACACAGCTGTGGAAAAGAAGCTGATATAATGGAACCAAACTTTTCCTCCTTTAAAAAAATTATGTCAGCTTTTAATTGAAAATAAGCTGTCAAAACTCCAAATTTCCACATCAAGGAACACTGATGGGTGAATGATTAATTTCCAAATATATTAACAGCTCTCTAGTGAGAGATTAATGTTGAATATAACTATCCAGTTATGATGATTAACTTTAGTTTCAGCCAAACTGAAACAAATACAAGCAAATATTTTATGTTTATACTTCATTTTAGCTTTGCCAGAAAACATCTTAAAAGTTTATTTTGTATCACAGAAACAGTCATATTTCAAACTTCTTAACCGCTCTCCTCCACCATTGCTGCATTGGAGTTTTGATGTGGAATAAATCATGGGATATGGTAGGCGACGAAGGATACACCAGACCTATCCTTCAAATTCGGGGGAAAAGAAGGACACATTAACTGACTGCATTTGGAGGAGCCTTCAAATTTGGACAGTCTCGCTGTGACATAATCAGCCTTCAAATGTGGCCTTCGAAGGATGCGGCCACTGAATTTGGACACAGCTGTAGTCCTCAGCCTCCCTCAGACTGCTGTAGAAGCTCTACTGGAATTGGGAGTTGTTGAAGATCTCATGGACTGGGGCCTCTGCCAGGTGTTCCCAGCCCCCCCACTATGCATCGCCCCAGGTCCTTCATCCCCCCTCCACCTCATCCAACTCACCCAGTTGACAGATCACCTCCTCTCTTCACCTGAGTTTCCAGAATATATGACCGCAGACCTGATGAGACAATAACAAAATCAATCATCAATCTGCACCCTAGTGTGGACATCCTTATATGCAAACTTTAAAAGTTCACAAAGAGTGGAGCACAGACCTCTTGGGTGGTCTGTTAGTAAAATTAATTACACAGAAGCCAAATTATTTGTAAGCTAATTGCATTAAAAAGCAAAAACAGGGTCCAGAGGTCGAGTTCAGGAGCTTCAATTAGCTGAGGTGAAACCAAGCAGACAGCTCGCAGTTTCAGCCGCCTGTGTCGCCATCCACCTGTCACTCATAGAGTCATGCCTCTAATAATGAAAACTTTAAACCTAGTTTCAGAAACATTTAAGCCCTTTACAGTTGTTACGACGGAGTAAATTAGTTATAGAGACTGAAACATTTTTTGCAACAGAAAGTAAACGTGTAAAGTTGGACATTTAACATGAGAGTCTCTGGGGACTGACTCACATTTACAGCAAGCCTCATGTGGACGTTAGAGGAACTGCAGTCTTGGCATTTCTGCTTATTCTACGACCCCTGAAGCCGATAATTGGGTTATTCTGCACTCTAGTGTCAGAAACCAGAGACGCTAATCATGTAGTTTTTTTTCATAGTTTTGTACTATAGTATTTATTATAACTTGCAGAAGAAAAAAAAAACTTTTCAAATGTATTTTTGGGGAACAGGCCCCAAAGTTATCTCTGTCCCTCCATCCGTTTAGACTTTGGCTTCAAAATAACTGTTCCAGAGACGTAATTTGTGGTCTGTGGTAAACAGAAGTTCTGCAGTCGCCCAACATCATGTATCTGATTAAAAAAAAAGTTTTAACAAAAAAAAGGCGCTGACATTGAGTGCATTAACTGCGCTCAATGAAATTATTTGAATAATTCATTATTTAATGGTCTTTGTGACATCCTGATCAGATACTGTACAGCCACTCTGCTGATGAGCAGTCATGATAACAAAGGACTTAACCACTAAATGAAAACAATCAATGATCCAAAATGTTTTTGTGTGAAGATTTCCACAGTCGCAGCGATGTTTATGTGATCAGCTCTGCTATCAGCTGTTCTGCCTGCACTAACGTCCTCTGTGTGTGTTTTATTGTGCAGACAGTGACGCAGCTGAGGTCGACTCAGCAGTGACAACTGAACACGTCACTTATGAACAAATCATCATTCAAGAGAAGAAAACGAAGTCGAAGAGGAGAGGTGCGGCTGCTGTTCTTGGCCTCCATCAGGGTTCACGCCTGCAGACACGAACTGAGGCTTTGGTTTATGCTACATGCTAACATGAAAATGCTAATGTACTGATGTTCACCATGTTACTAGCAGCAATCAAAGCTGATTTTAATATTAAGTTCTATTATTTTTGGTGGCTTTAAGAAAGTCGCTCAAATTATAATCAACAAGCTGACAATTTAGTGCACACAAGTTAATAATCTGCCCCTAGAAATGATCTGTCCAGGCTGTACCTCCCTCTCAGCCTGCGAGAGCTGTGAAAGGCTAAAAAATGATCTTTGAGAGACAAACAGGGTCCAGTGTTTGAGCACGCCCGTTAGAGGAGGCGGAAAGATGCTTCAAACCGAAGGAATCAGTGATATTATGGAAATCTGTGGCTGGGCAGCTGGTGCAATTCAATTTCCAACTATATTCTTTTTTTTTTTTAATTGAAGTTTATTTATTTATTAAATTTAGTGATGGAGCAAGTGGTCTATAAATTAAACACAATGAAACAGTTGTAGCCAACCAGAATATTTAGGAGTTAATTCATAAGAATTAAAGGATTCTGCACTAAAACACTGGCAGGTAAACTATGCATTTCAGATAATCAACATAAATACCAGTACATGCACATTCTTTGGATTACATTTGGCTTGAACTGAGTGGCATAAAGTCACAGATGTCAGGTGTGTTGTGACTTTTGGCAGTGCTGAAACTGAGCAACAAATCCAAAAAGAGTCCAGATGAGGCCCAGATGTGTCTGCTGGTTTTGGCACACACATCCAGTAGGTTGTTTGCAGGGTGAATGTGTTGCTAATATGAGATGTCTAAAGAACCAGGTGTCCTTTAATGCAGTGAAACAAGTCCTGCATGTAAACCCACAGCAGCTACTTCCTGTTGTTGATTCTGAGAGTTCTGCTTCAGCCAATGGCAGCATTCATGTTGTGAGACCTTGTTTGCTCGGTGCTCTGTGGTGAGGTGTGTCAGTCTGCACCAAACAAAGGTGGCATCTCTGCGGTCGTGCAGCGTCTTCTTCACACAAACATCTGCCAGTTTTATGCAATCAGTTCTTTCTCAGCAGAGGTGTGAAGAGGTGGAAATAAAGTGTGAAAACCAGCTGCTGGCTGCAAAAGCTATAACTCAATCTCTGCATGGTCAAAATTTAAAAAAAATGTTTTGCCAAGAATGTTGTATAACATAACTGTGCTGTAATTTGTGCGTGTTTGGTTCTACAGAGACTGATACAGCTGTGATCTACTCAGCAGTGAGAACAGAAGATTATGGACAAACAGCCGTCACAGCAAAGAGGAGCACAGGTACAGCTGCTCTTTGGCTTTGGACAGAGACGAGTGTTTCTGGTCTCCATGCTAAGCTAAGCTAACCACATCATGACTCAAACTCAGGATATCAAACTCCTTGTTATCAAGTCAGTTTGGATGTTGGGTTTCGAAGAATCCATAGGTCCAAAGACCATAGCATTACCACTACATCATTCCAGCTGCACTCCATGAGCGCCTGGCAGCCCATATGAACCAGCTGCTAGAGGCTAAGACACACCCAGAATGGCTGACTGAAGGCCGGATGGTCCTGATCCCCAAAGACACCCAGAAGGGACCACACCCATCCAACTACCGGCCAATAACCTGCCTCAGTGCAACATGTAAACTCCTGTCAGGCATCATAGCAGCTAAGATGAGCAGGCATGTGGCACAATACATGAGCGAGGCCCAGAAAGGGATAGGCAGAGAGACCAGGGGAGCAAAACACCAGCTACTAGTAGATAGAGCAGTCACTCGAGACTGTAAGACCCGACTGACCAACCTGTGCACCGCCTGGATTGGCCTCAGTTTGCTCATCCAAGTTTGCAGCAGAGAACTCTTTCTCTGCTGCCAGGACACATTCTTACTAAGCATTTCTCTGGCCTTTTAATAGACTGACGGCCTTTGCTATGCCATCAGTCTCTTAATTGTCTGAACTGCTTATACAGTTCAGTCATGTGGGAACTGGAGGTTGGCACTCTATCACAGGGTGCTTTTGCTGGTATAAAGTGTACCTATATCTTGCAACCAAGACACAATTCACAGACAAGACTACAAGAACCGAATACACACAGCAGTCCTACTTATAAAA
This sequence comes from Amphilophus citrinellus, assembly GCA_013435755.1. NCBI lineage: Eukaryota > Metazoa > Chordata > Actinopteri > Cichliformes > Cichlidae > Amphilophus > Amphilophus citrinellus. Next base: position 9,269,254 of record CM024194.1, read on the forward strand.
ACCCCACCAGTAATGTACAGAATGAATACTTCATGATTTAAGTGTCACTGCTCAGCCTGAGGAATGGAAGCAACAAATGTGAACGTCACTGAATGCAGTAGATTCAAAGCTTTCAGCCCTGTGGCTTCCAGGTTTGACTCTTGTGAATGTCAAGAAGCAGCTAAAGTGTGGGCGTTATGGAAGCTCTGTGATTTGTATCTGAAGTGGTTCCCAGTAAAGTCTGAACTGTGTGATGCAGAGAGGTGCATAATCATGTTTCCTGTTGTTTGAACTGTGTGTGTTTGTGTTCAGCCTTTAAACCAGAGCCAGACGTCGTCTACTCTTCACTGAAGTAGTCCACCAGTCCAACCACTGACGTCCAGGTGCTGCTCTCTGACTGCTCCCCAGAGTCCATCCATGTGTTGGTTTTTATATGTTTTGTGTCTTTTTCTCACTTCCAGTTACAATCACATAACTTAAAAACCACATCTTACATTTTAGGACTGTACTTTCATGCAAAACCAACAGCAGTAATGTAAAAATATTCATATGGTTCATGTTTTCATACTTTTACTGTTGTATTAAGGTTGTTTATGTTTATGTTTTGCTCCCATGGTGCTGATCTGGCTTCTCTGCAGATTAATAAACTCGTGTCCTCATCTGTTCTCCTCGTGTGGTTCTGTGGTTTTCACCGAGGTGTCAGATGGAAAATTTGACTCCTTCCGGTTTGGTTGTGGTTATCCGATACACACTTCATTTCACTGCAGAACACAAAGAATAAGCCTTAAACCACAACAGCTACAACACGCAGTGAAATGAACTGTAGAGAAAGCTTCAGTGCTGAGTGTGTGTGATGAGTTTACTTCCTCAGTCACCTGGAAACCTGCCAGCAGCTCGTGGCAAATATTAAAATTTTCATTGATGAATTATTTAATTGTAAGAAGGTAACAGCCTCTTTTTTTATTTATTTATTTTTACAAACTCAGAGTTTGGGGACTGGTCTGCTGGTCAGATGAAACAAAACAACGATGCTTTACAGGAAGTGGTTACAGTTGCAGCGGAAGCTCTACATGCATGAAGAGACGATACTGTAAGGAAGCTGTTACTTCCTGTGCTGCTTAGCCTGCTCAGCATCTCCAGCTGCTGCTACTTCACCACCACCTGCTCCCTATGCATGGCAGCCAGTGGTGTCACCATCTCCACCAGTGCCTGCACAGCTGCATCGGCTGTGGGTCTGACATGCTGGAGATAGTTGGGTGCCAGTGTGGCACATCTGCACAATTGTTTATTTCACACAGTTGTTGCACTGTTCACTGCTTTGTGTATAATTGCCAGCTTCAGTCTCCTTCTTCTCTCTCTCAGCACAGTGAGCTCCTGCACATATGTAGGGAAAGACATGATGAGTTAATTCTGGCCCGCTGAGTCAGCCAGCCCCCCCTCACACCGTCCCTCTGAACCCCCTGCACCACCTCGCCCCCTGCAGCCACACCTCCAACCACACACTACCACCACCAGTCTTTACATACACAAACACTCTTAGGCGGAACAGCGAAGTCCACCTCGGCCCCTGTATCCAAGATGGTGGGGGCAACATGGCAACTGCCGCAGTGCCTGCAGTAAATGTATTTTTAATGGAATAATTCTGAGTTCATGAGAATGCATCACTTTGTTGGAAGGTGTAATTAAATACTGATCAATGTATATTCATGAATACAATATCCTTTTTTTCTATTAAATAACCTAAAAATTACTGACTGGACCTTTAACCTTTAAACATTCACCAGTTGTCCATCAGATTGATTTGAGGATCTGGGTGGAATTTACACACTTCCTATCTTCAGAAACTAGAAGTTGGATGAAAATCTCTTATAAAGAAATAGATGAGAACCCTATACTTAAATATTGGAGATCTGGTGGATGTTCAGAGGTTCCTCCCATAAACTGGAGGATCTCCTCTGGCTTGGCTGTGAACATCTCAGGACCCACCCACCCCCTCCAGAAGGAGCTGGAAAATGTTGCAGAAAGAGGCGTCTGAAACCCTGTGGTGCTGCAGCACCCCCTGGAGGAAAAAAGAGGACACTAACAAAACGGATTCTCAGTTGTTCCTTCTTTCTAACCAGACAGATTGATTTACTTTAAGTATAACTGACTCTGTTTCATAATGTGATCATCAAGTGTTCACTGAGCAGTGCGCATTAAATGTAGATATTTAAAAACAGCTGAAACAGGCCGAGTGCAGAATCCTGTCCTCACTCCTCACTAACTTCGAGCAGTGAGTCTCATTGGCTAACAGTGCCGGCCTGCATTGCTGTTTTTTTCACATGATTTGAGATGGTTTAAAGTGCATCACATGAACTCAGGTCAGACACGAGGAGCTGCTGATGTTTACAGGAACAGTCCTACCATCAGCTCTCAGACTGGTGACCAGGGGCAGGCTGGTAATCAGGCATGCCTTTCCCATGGAAAGGTTAGACTTTTAATTTGACATTGATACAGTAAGTGAAGCTCTTTCTATCTGCAGGAATATGAAAACTGAACAAAAAAGGCTGTCACAGTGAGAGAAAAAATGAAATATGAAAAGAGCTGTGTTACCCTATTAGTATTCATTTACATTTTTATCTGTTTATTTTATCGGCTTCTCACCTGTAGTAGTTATGTTTAGGCCAGATTCAAGAAAAAAAATAATACTTATTTTTCTCCTATGCTATTATTTAACTACAGACTACCAAAAAAAAAAATTGACAGTGCCTCAAATACAACCAACAAAATCAACTTCTGAGGTGGGATGATTTTCCCTCACTGCAGAAAAGGGCCCTAAAGAAGGAGGCGGGACTCTTTATTGTTCATTGGCTCAGTCGTAGGCTGTGTGTTCCACCAATCAGCTTCAGGTGGGGTGATAGGGGATATTACAGCTAAGTGGGAGGGGTGTGGCCTGGAGTCACTAAGTTTGACTGCATCATGTTGCTGTTACAATATCAGAATGGGGGCCATAGTTATCTGTTCATTATCCTTTTCTGTGTTGAACATATGTATCAAGTTTGATGTACCTCGTGCTTCTTACAGAGCCACACACACTGTTAACGCCAATAAAGAGACTGAGAGGAAAGTGACTGAGTTTATTATCTGATCCATCAGTTAAGATAAGTGAAGTGTCAGTTCTGATCAGACGCCCTGGAGTCATTCAGTCTTCCACACCAGCAAAGTTTGTCTCCTGACGCTATTTTAAAATGACCCCAAACAAACTCACCATGTTACATTTTTTAATAAAGAAGCATCACTGATGTTGTAAGATTAATGTTCTGGTTTGACCTCTTGGTGGCGGTGTTGATCACTGTTAGAGTCCCAGGACTAAAGGAATCACATGTTCTTCAGCACTAAAGTGAATTAATTTCATTGGGGACGTGGTTCATGTTGGTGTGCTGTGGACACTCTCAACACCAGCATGAGGAAGATCTACATGAATGATATTTACTGTTAAATGCTCAGTGGTTATACATACTTTCATATTTGATTATGGCCCTTTAAAAGGCAAAGACACAAAAATTCAATATCTTTGTAAGGTGATCGGGTAAGAAAATATATGATGAAAATAAGCTACACATATCTGAACACTTGTATAACAACAGTTATACAACAGCAGGGCCCTGTACTATGAAGGGACTTTAACATATATCTTTCTGTTATCTGGATTCTCTACTCTGACATTATAAACAGTCACATGAAGCTGATTATCAACTCTCTAAGTTAACGCAGGGTTTCCCTTTAACAGGAAAAGGGCGGCATTCTGAAAGAAGTGTTTCATGGATCATATGACTTTTCTTTCCCACATAATGATGCCGATGCCACCAACACCAGAGACGTTATTAAATGGTGATTAAAAATCTACAAAAATATTAAACTATAATGTAAATACTGAAAACATGCTGTAAATAAAATAATCAGTGAAGTTGTGGCACTTCCATATAATTTTAAGCTGAAACTCTGAACATGACCTGCTCCTGATAGTTTCAGACTCGCTGCTGTGTAAGGGTTCGAGACTATGCACAAAGTTGTACAGTGTAGGTGTCCTGTTTAAGCATCAGATATGAACGTCTACAGAACAATAAAACTGATGCTAAATTGTTTGCTGCCAACAGAAAAAAATATCAATGAATAAAGCTGTCTCTAAGAATCTATAGTTATTATTGATGCTCATCAGAGAAACACAAAGACTTCAGATAATAATCCTGCTCTCCCGTCAGAGGTCTGGGGAATCTTCCAGGAATAGTGATGCTGTTTTCTGATTGGTCAGTATGAAAGACTTAGAATTAATCAAAAATATCATTAATGTCTGAAAACAATACCAGACACAACAATGCAAAACCTTCAGATTCAGTTTTAATTCTCTTTCAGTTCATGCACAACCTCTAACGTCCACCAGGGGGACCTGAAGCACACTCAGAATCCCTCCTTTTCTCAGCCTTGATTCCAGTCGGGTTTAAATCCTCGAATCCATCAATATTTCTGTTTCATGCGCACTGATGGACACAAACAGTTTCTCTTCTGGTGCTCACTCACAAAGAACCGAAGCAAACACCTTCATCTGGCTCCTCCTCTGAGACTCATCTCATTTATCCCACTGCGTTTTAAGTATTGGGAAAAAATCACGATTATCACAGTAATTCCTGATAAACTTTGTTATAATTAAATATTTGAGCTCTTCACATGTTTAGTTTGTGTAGTCATTAAATTCCAGATAAGCATGAAACCAACACTGCAGTAAAATAAAAAACCATTAGGCTGAACTTCAGCGAGTTTTAATCAAACTCAGTTAATGATAATCTTCACTTTTCCTTTTTTAAAGAAATGAGCGGTGGATCGAGATGTTTCACAGTCCTGTATTTCACTTTCTAACACAGATGGTGTCAACATGCAGACAACACCCATCTGAACGCTGAACACGGTTTAGACGTCATAACTGTCAGCGTGGGAACAGTGATCACTGACAGTTTTATTCTAGTCTAAGCTTTTCTGCTGCCCGGTTCATCTGGTGGATTACTTCCTGTTTCAGTGGCTGCCGTAGAAATAACACGCGGGGAGAAAGTTTCTGTTCTCACAGTCAGCGACTTTAAGCTTTACTTACCGTTGTTATTACCCAGGTAACTCATGCACTCAGGTTCTCTTATTCACAGCAAATCCCGACATCCTCGGACATTTATGACAGCATAAGTGTTGGATCATAACACGGAAATGTTGGCAGCACTCTGCTGTTTCCTGTTTGTCTTCGCCTCTGCAGGTGAGAGTTAACTGTTAGACACTAAACTGTGAGATAGAGAAACATAGAAGCGTGCATAGATGGATGATCGATGGATGATGGATGGATGGATGGATGAATGATGGGCATCACCCTGGTTTTATGTTGATGAGCCTCGTGTGTGAAGGCGGGAGGTTTGGGGCTTTTATTGCAGTAAAACTGTGTGCGGAGTTAACATGTGTCACTGTGATCCAGATGTGCACAGAAGCGCAGTGCGCGTGTGTCCAGGTGAGATTTATTAAGTTATATAAAGGTGTTTATTGCGCGCTCCCGCGCACTCTCAGTGTACGCAGTTACATGTGTTTGTTGGCAGGTATATGAGCCTCTGCTTCGGCTCTAATCCACCAGTATGATGCTGATGCGCACTTCCTTCACTCCCTCTCCTGATCCTCGTTATGACTTTTCTGTAACTCCTCAGTAAGTCATGTGATCAGAACCTGACTTTGGATCCGCTGCTTCATTCCCTCAGCATCAAAGCGCGGCAGCGCTGCTGGTTAAACTCCTTCCACTGGGGATGGTAGTGTGCGCGTGGCTGCTGAGTTCCGGTGGAAGGTGTAGTGAACACCTGCTGGAGGTGGGCGGGCCGATCGAAATACCGATAGTATCGGTACCAGCTCCGGTACTGGTAACGGATGGTTGCTCGCGTGATAGGATTGACTCTTCTGTTTGTCTCGTGTTCAGACACGTCTGTCCAAAAACCTGCTCTCCTGCAGGCACCGTTTGCTCCGCCCCTTCTCACTGCTCTGCTGTGAGTCATGCAGTCGTGCTCTACGAAATGCTGCAGGTAGTGAGGAAGAGGAGCACATGTAGAGGTGCTTTACAGCTGTAAATGAAAACACTGCAAACCTTGATGGTGGGAGGAAATTCCCACCTGTGACACAGACACGAGAGACCAGGAAAACAAAAGAGCTTCATCCCAGAATGAGCCGGAGGAAGGAAATCCCTCACAGAGCCAGGCTGCATCAGGCGGCTCTGCTGGCTGACCTGCCAAATGTTACACATCAAATAAAATGAATGATGTGAGGCTGGTGGAAGTTATAATGTATTCGAGTTATTTTTGATCAGCTTGAATCACCACCATCTTGTTTTTTCTCCTCCTCCTCTTCTTTCTTTTCTCACTCCCAGAACAGAGACTCTCGATGTCTTTGGGTGTATCAATCAGTTTGTTTAAGCAGAGCCGTGCAGGCCTCTCATAATGGAGCGGAGTCAGTGGTACAGATGTGGTCAGTGGGTGTTGTTTGAGCTGCAGAGAGAGTGAAGTTACACAAAGAGCTGAAGTGAAACTGACTGTTAGAAACAATAAAAGTTTCCACTGTGGCCGCCGTCTGTACTTTCATACTGTAGTTTTTCTGGTATTCCTGGTGAAATCTGCTGTCTCGCTCTTCCATGTTCGGGCCCACATGTCAGCCAATCAGCATTTGACCTCCACGCAGCATCCTCCATCCTCCTGGCATGCTGGGAGCACGGCTGCAGGCTCGTTGAAGGTCTGCTAACAGACACAAATGTGGTAAATTAGGCACAATGGGATCAGTTGTCTCAGTGATGTCACTTCCCACTGCTGTAGCTTAAAGTTTGTCAGCTCCCCTTCCACCAGCCTCAAGCACCCAGCAGTTGCCTGCCTTGCCTCATGGCATGTGGCACCACTGCCTGTGACGTGCTGCAGTCAGAGAGGCCACTCTATCACAGGGTGATAGAGTGGCAGTCAGGAGCACGGTTTGGAGGCTTTGCTGTTGTGATGGGCTGAGAGAGAAGAGCACTCTGTGACGCATCATCTCTGGCCTGACTCTAATTCACTGCATCGCCTGCAGTCCACGAAGCTCGACACACATTTATGGACTCCAAAGGTTTGCTGCTGATCTCAGAAACATGCAGCAGGGTCACTTCCTGTCCTCAGATCTGCAGATGTGGGTAAACTCAGCAGCTGTTGCTGAATATCATTTTGTGCTGCTGCAGTTTGGGATTTGTTTCATACTAAATGTTTACAGGCAGAGCTGCCTCTGCATGTTAGAGTCTCATCTTTAATAACCAGAGTCTGCATGAGACTGAGATTACTGCTTAATATGAGTTCAGTTTAACAAATGTTCAAATCTTCTTGTAACCAGTGTAGTTATACACGTATTGAAGTTCTGAACATGTTTAATTGAAGTACTGAATATTTCTATAATAACACACTGAATGGCTTCTTCTTTCAGAGCAGGAAACCATCACAGCTGAGTCTGGACAGAACGTCACTCTGACATGTCGAGCTCCAAACAGCAACAACATCAACACCATGGAGTGGCACAGACCTGACCTGGAGCCGGTGTATGTGCTTTTGTTCCGGGATGGACACGTTGATCTGGATAACCAGCATCCATCCTTTAAGGACCGGGTGGATCTGCAGGACAGACAGATGAAGGATGGAGACGTGTCTCTGATTCTCAAGAACGTGATGGTTAATGACACTGGGACATGCGATAGGAGCAAAGCAAGGGAAGCTCCTCAGAGGCATCACCCTGAGTGTTGCTCCTCCAGGTGAGTGAGCAGGGTTCAGTGTGTCTGTGATCAGAGGTGAAGCTGCTTCCTGGTTGTTGATGTTTGTTTCTAAAGATGTTGTTGATGAGACTTTGTAGAAAGCAGCTGGTCTGAGTGATGTGATCAGAGTGCAGTAGATAATGTCTGACAGCAGTTTGAAGAGGAAATGGATTCTGTTCTGTTCTTCACTCATCACCTACCTGACAGCTGACACCTCACACCTGTTTCTACCTGCAGGTTCAGGAGGAGCACCTGTTGGTTTGATCGTCAGTCTGCCAGATTTCGTTCTTCTTCTTGTTCTTGTTGCTGTTGGATTTGTGGTCTAGAGAAGAACAGAGTCGGGGTCCAGACGAGCGTCCTGCTGCAGAGATCCAGCAAACAGCCATCAGATTCATCCTGATACGTCTGATTATCATCAAACCTGCATTAATGTGTCAAATCTGATCCTGTGAACTACAACTTCAATGTTTCATGGAGGAAGTTTACAAGAACAAAAAACTGCTTCAGATCAACTGATGGACATTTTTGGCTTGTAGGTGTGAAACATCCAGAACAAACATAAACAGGAGTTTAAAAATGTTTTTTATAATTTTTTTTAGATCTAAAACATATTTTTGTATAAAAGCAATAAAGATCCGTTTTTCCCCCAAACTTTGCTGAGCAGGTGATTCATGTTGATGAAAGGATCATATAAAGTGTTTGCAGTACTGGAGGATTAACCACAGACAGAGAACTGAAAATCAGATTTGTAGCTTCTGTTTTTCTGCTCTGTCGGCCATCTTGGATTATGAACCACTGGGTTGCTCGGTTACATGCATTACCAGAAGGAGCAGGGTCAGCAGCCAGATGCAGGCTGTTGTTTGAGCCATAAAATAAACAGATCACAATTCACCAAGAGCTCAGATTGTTTCAGGGAGAGCTGCTGTTTAACAGCTGTGACTGTACTGAACTGTTAGAGCTACTCAGTGAATGCATCATCAGACGTGTGCAGGGTCGGAGTTAGAGCTCGACGCCGCTTCCTCTCTAACATCAGCTGATGCACTGAATACAGCCATAAGAAGCTGCTGCTCGTAGTGTCAGAGTGGATTTAATCTTTAGGCTCTTAAAGAACAGACTGCAGGGAAATATTGTTTTATTATTTTTTCAGGCTGATAACACGTCAAAGCTGCTGCACTACTGCATACAGGAGAGACCTTCTTTTCTCTGGTAGTGATGGGCCTTTCAGTTCCACGTTCATGTCACTGCACTGCCATAAAACAACAAAACTATTTCATTAAAAAAGGACTTTATTGATTTAGCTGTTACTTTTACCAAAACAGAGAACAAAGAAAACAAAGATTTATTTCAGGAAAAATAAGCTGAGGAATTTAAATGCTTCACAATAATAGCGTGCAGTTAATGTTGGAGGTAAAGAAGTTTTGTTGTTTTTTAACTGATCCAAGTCTGATCATTTGTGACCTCTAATTATTCAAATTATTCAAACTCACTGGGTTCACAAACACAGTCTTTGAAATCTACAAAACTTTACAAACCAGCTGTGATTGATCAGCAGGCTGGTGTCTGTGGACAGGACCAAAGACATGCTGTGGAAGAGAGACAGATTAATAATAACTAATGATTAAATGTAGAGTGGAGTATAAACAATGAAAATAGGTGAAATACTCAGGGGTCACGGGTCTGCAAATCCAGTGGCCTGCCCCAGATCTCTACTCGATGTTGTAGCGGCGTGTCAACCAAGATACCCAACAACATCCAGAGCCTTCAGAAACACCCCAGGGGCCCTGCCACCAAGGATTTGTTTAACTACCTCAGTGACCTCACCCCCAGTGATGGCAGAGTCTTCCCCCTCATCCTCAGACTCTGCTTTCACTACAGTAGGCATGTCAGTGGGATTACGGAGGTCCTAGAAGTATTCCTTCCACAGCCCGACTATAGCCTCAGTTGAAGTCAGCAGCACCCGACCAGCACTATAGACCGTGTGAGTGGAGCACTGCTTTCCCCTCCTGAGTCACCTGACGGTTTGCCAGAATCGCTTCAATGCCGTCCAAAAGTCTTTTTCAATGGCCTCACCAAACTCCTCCCACACCCGAGTTTTTGCTTCGGCCACTGCCCGAGCTGCATTCCGCTTGGCCTGCAGATACCTGTCAGCTGCGTCCAACCAAGCCTGATAGGACTCTTTCTTCAGCTTGATGGCTCCCTTCACCTCCGGTGACCACATCTGGTTCTGGGACTACCACCACAACAGGCACCAACTACCTTACAGCCACAGCTCTGAGCAGCAGCCTCAAGAATGGAGGTGCGAAAAACATGGTCCATTTGAACTCAGTGTCCTCAGCCTCCCTCAGAATGCTTTCAAAGTTGAGCTAGAGGTGGGAGTTGAAGATCTCGCAGACTGAGGCCTCTGCCAGGTGTTCCGAGTGCATCTTCGAGATACATTTAGGTGCGTCGGGTCTATCCAGCTTCCTCCCCCGCTACTTGATGCAACTCACCACCAGGTGGGGATCAGTTGACAGCTCAGCTCCTCTCTTCATCTGAGTGTCCAGAACATACGGCCTCAGATCTGATGATATGATTACAAAAATCGATCATTGAACTGCAACCTAGAGTGTCCTGGTGCCATGTGAACTTATGGACATCCTTATGTTCAAACATGGTGTTAATTATGAACAAACTGTGATTCGCACAGAAGTCCAATAACAAAACACCACTCAGATTCCTTCCAACCACGCCCCTCCAAATTTCATGTCATTGCCCAGGTGAGCATTGAGTTTCCAAGAAAGACAAAAGCCGAGGGGAGACAAGAACACCCACCAGAGCTCAGCGCCTTTCACTGGGGGCAACTGTTTATATTTACATTGTTAAAATAATTTTAAATTTTAATTGAAAAAATTAAGAATTTTGAAAATAATTTTATCATGAAGTATGTCTTTTTACAATGAAAAAAGACCCCCCCCCCAATGTTTCAATGTAAAGTGTTGCAGGGAGGAAAAATCACTGAAGGTTGTTTTCAGATGTACAGTTTATAAACGGTATTACTTCTGTATGTCACAAGAAGAGAAAAAAAGTGACCCCCCCCCCCCCCCCCCCACTGCCTCTGCACCAATAGTAAAGCTGGTGCTCAGAGGAAGAGGGCGGGGCTTTACTTGGTGTCAGTGAGAGAAATGAAAAAAAGCTCAAATGAGTGAGAAGGACGATGAAGGAAACATCTGTGCTGTGTCTGCTCTGTAAGTAGAATCTCTGTGTTTGTTTGAGTTATTGACCTTTGACTGTCTGCTCTCCTGATAATACTTTTATTTCAGTAAATAAATATCATCTAGAAAACATGGTATCAAATGTTTTTAGTGTGTGATATTAACTGGTTATTCTAAGTAGGAAGGATATGAAACCTCTGACTTGTCCAGTTTCAGTCTTGCCCAATGATATCTGAGAAAGGCTCCAACTCTCCTCAACAACTTTCTCAGGTTTTTGTTGTTCAAACTTTCTTGAAACTTGTTGCTGCATCAACTCTAAAATTAACAGATCTATCAGAGAGAGACGAGTTTGTGGGTCTGTCAGCTGTTTGTGTGGAGTTGTTCTTTGTGTTCACCTCAAACCAACCTGAGTGTCATTTCTCTTTAGTTCTGATCTCACTGCTGAACTGCACAACAAACCAAGGTCAGTAACCTTCTTCTGTCACAGCTTCAACCTGATAAATGCTCACTAATATGACCTGTTTGGCTTCATGTTTCATTGTAACCCTCACAGCTCGTCTGACTGTGAGTCCCAGCAGCTCTCAGTTCTTTGAATATGACTTTGTGACTCTGAGCTGTGAGGAGGACGACAGCTCTGCTGGATGGACTCTGAGGAGAAACACAAGCAAAAGACAGAGGACTCAGTGTGGAGATGGGTGGGGAAAACCAGCTGGTTCTTCCTGTAACATCACTGTTTTCCCATTGGACAGTGCAGTTTACTGGTGTGAGTCCAGAGAGGGTGCCATCAGTAACATGGTTAAGCTCACAGTCTCTGGTAAGCTGAGTGTGTGGAGTTAGTGTTGATGAAGCTGTGTGTAAATGGATGAAATGCTGTAGTTTGTCTCTGTGTTGAGGTGGATCAGTGATCCTGCAGAGTCCTGTCCTCCCTGTGATGGAGGGAGATGACCTCACTCTGCTCTGTCAAACAAAGACCACTCCCTCCAACCTCCCAGCTGCTTTCTATAAAGATGGCTCCCTCATCAGGAAGCAGCCTACAGGTCACATGACCATCCGGCATGTTTCCAGGTCTGATGAAGGCCTCTACAAGTGTGACATCAGCGGTCATGGAGAGTCTCCATCCAGCTGGATCACTGTCACAGGTGACACACTCACCTGTCTGTGTTTCTGCAGGTTTCAACATTCACAATGTGACCATAACTTAATGACTGTGTTTGCTTTATTTTAGAGAGACACACCACCACACCTCCACCTACATCCACACCTCCACCTACATCCACACCTCCTGTTCTCTCTGTGATCTCCTCTGTTGGATCAGTCTGTGTTGTGGTTCTACTGGTGTTACTGGTTCTGCTGGTGAGACGATGTGTTCACAGGAAACCTGAAGGTTGTATAGATTTCTTTTGCTGAATAATCTGAACATCTGTCCCCATGGAAGTGACTCCAATTTGTTTTGCATTATAAATATATTGCTGTTGAATTTGGATTATTTCAGCTGAACGAGAGGCTGCAGAAAATGAAGCCCTGTACAGTGAAGTGATGACAGCAAATTATCAACAACCGATCAAACAAAAAGGAGGTAAATATGCTTTGAAAGTGTGGTAGGTTAAGATCTGTAAATATAGTTTATAATAGTTTTCCTGCTCCTGCATCTAAAGAGCCAATCATCAGCTGAAACTGGAAACAAATGAACCAGTCATGTTATTGCACTGATGCATTTAGAGGTTTTTATGGATTAATGTGTTCATATTTGGAGGATGGGCCCATGTCTCCTCTTCAGGCTGTGCCCAGCTGGGCACCATGGTTTAATGCCGAGCCACCAGATGCTCTCCCCAGGCCTCACTCCAGGGTGGGTTCCTGGTAACCCTGGCAGGGTAAACAGTTCTGTTTGTGACTCTTCTGTAGGGGTCACTGGAATCGCTCTTTGTGTGGACCCTCACCAATGACAATCTGTCTTGGGAGACCCTATCAGGGGTACAAGCCCCCTGACAACATATTTCCTGGAATACAGAAACCCCTCCACCGCAATAAGGTGGTGATTCATGAAGGATCGGATGCAAATGGAAGAAATGAGCTTCCTCCAAAGGGTGGCTGGCTTCTCCCTTAGAGGTGGAGTGCAGCCATCTGACTAAGATGCCGCCTGGGTGCTGCTTGGGTGAGGTTTCCGGGAATGTCCTACTAGGAGGAGGCTCTGGGCAGACCAGGACAGGCTGGAGAGATTATATCTTTCAGCTGGACCTTGAATACCTCAGGGTCCCCCTGAATAAGCTAGAGTGGGTGGCTATAGAGGGAGGTCTGGGCTTCTCTGCTTAGGCTGCTGCCTCCACCACCCAGGCCCAGATCAGTGGAAGAAGATGGATGGATGGATGGATGGATGGATGGATGGATGGATGGATGGATGGATGGATGGATGGATGGACAGCACTGTGCTGGTTTTTGGGGACAGTAGTAACAATATTTGGAAAGGAGAACAGAATGCTGCATCATCAATACATGCTAGCTACCTTTGTTATCAAGCTGCATCCATAGAGTGTATGGCTGCTTCACACAGACACCGATACCTGCTAATTAGTAACATTAAAAAAACTAGCGCACAGATGGCCTTCCTTTTTTGGCTGCTCCCTTTAGCAGTCACCACAGTGGATCATCTGCCTCCATATCACCTTATTCCAACATCCTCTTCTGTCACACCAACCATCAGTATGTCTTCCTTCATTACATCCATGAATCTTCCCTGTGGTCTTCCTGTTTCCACCTGCTCTTGTTCATCTTGGTCACTTCCAATGAAACTTTTAGCATCTTCAACTGTGCCACCTCCAGCTGAGCCTCCATCTCCAAACTAGGGATGAACCGATCCGGCATTCAGTATCGATTCGATCCTGGTCTAAATTACTGGCTCAAATATCAGGAATTAATCCATTAAATAGCGTTTCGCCTGCATTAGCTGCATTACAGTTCTGTCGTCGTCTTCTTCTTCTTGCAGGTTTGTGGTTGACCAAACCAGCTTAGAGCTGCATTACCGCCACCTACTGGAATGGCGTGGAGATGAGGAGTTAGAAAAAACCCCTCAGATTCTAAAAAGTTTTCCGGAGCTGCGACGGATTCCCTTTGACACTGAGTGGATCATCGCTGACATGTTTTCCCACGCCTCCAACGCTCTCTGCGTGTTTGTGTGTTGTGCTCGCTGTGCTGAGAATTTCGGCTGTTATTTTTTTCTCTACTTCAGCTCCCAGAATGGATCGCTATAACCACAGACATACTGCTAGCGAGCGTCGCCATTAGTGCTAGCAATCATCCGGTACTGGAAGGACCCATTCCCTATCAAACTTTTTTTATACTTTAATCCCTGATTAGTGACTAAATATAGACCTGTAGTAGAAACAACTCACCAACTGGTGAGTTATATAAAATTAGTCCTCATCAGGGATGTCACAATACCAGAAATGTAGTAGTTGGTACCAAAATAAAATCATTGTCCTACATCATCAAACACAAACTCTGTTATTAAAAGAATATTTCAAAACTCTGACAGGGGGCAAATAATTTATTTAAAATGTTAGGATCATGTTTTGTTGACAGAAAACAGACTTAAATGTTATGAAGTTTGCAGAGTAGCCTCCTAATGTTACACGTATGTTAGCATGTGGGCTTGGTGAGCTGCAGGAGAAGAGAAGCTGCATTTCCATGTGAGAGGCAATTATGGACTAATCTATTGAAGCTTGTTTCCACCACTGGGAAAAAAAAGTTTTTTGAGATCCATAACTAGAAATTTCAACTTATCTTCTGAAAATTTTGACTTAATTTCTCAAAATTTTGACTTAATTTCTCAAAATTTTGACTTATGTATCTCAAATTTTCATGTTAATGAGTCCAAATTTTGAGTTATCTCTGCCAATCACGAAGCTCCATGAAAGAGGTCATTTCCTTGTTACCTGGAAACAGATAATGCCAACGCGTGCACTCAGGTAGTGACAGTTTCAGTTAGCCAGCAGTGTGTAATAAACATGATTAAATTGCTGTCGAGTTTTTTACCTTTGGACACTTTGTAGCAAATAAGAGCTTCATAAAAGGAAATCAGCGTTTTCATGTTGAACTGATGCCTTCAGCTTCCTGTTCCCGGCTAACAAGTCCACCTCAAGGTTCATTCAGCAGGCAGGAACTGAGGCTTTGGTTTAGTGGGTCTGTTAATTATGCTCAACGTGTTAACATTTCCTAATTAGCATGAGGCTAAGGATGAGCTCACAACGTTGTGAGTTTAATTGGTTATATTAAAGTTGATTGGTTGCTTTAAGAAAATCAAATTCTGGAAATAATAATAAAGAAGCTAATTGTGGGTGAGGCGTCAGTAGCGCAATGGTCACAGGTGTGTCGTTTTAGGTTGTGTAACCTGAAGGTGTTTGAATCAAAGCTCTCTACAGTTCACTGAACAGTGGGTCAGACGTTGTAGACGCAGCCACAGGCCCACCTTACCTGGGCCAGGTGTGCTCTAGTTTTTGGCTGTGCTGTAACTGATCAATAACATTTCAAAGCAGCTCGAATCAGTCCCAGAAGAGTCTGAACAGCACAGAAACCTCTCGCCTGTTAACACGGGGACTTCTGGCTTCTGTAAAATTGTGTGTAAAAACCGCTGCAGCGACTTCCTGTTGCTGATTCCAGATGAGTGTACTCTGATGTAACGCTTCTCACCACAGCCTGGACTGATCTGGCTAACAGCAGTGTTCATTGTGTGAGCGTGTATTGTTTGTGCTCTGTGGTGAGATGTCGGTCTGCACCTAGAGAAGCTGATACAATCCGACATCCACCTTCCTCTTCACACAAAACCCCCTAGTTTTATGCGGAAAATCGTTCTTTCACAGCAGAAGTGGGAAAAACTTTGAGAAGCTGCTATTTATAAAAGTTATTAGCTCGTCTCTAATAATAGAAATGAGTGCAGTAAAATAACAGCAGGTGTTTTTGTGCAGAGCGCGATCCAGCTGCAGCAGTGACAACAGACGAGATCAGATATGTTCAAATAGCCGTCACACCGACGGGGCCCAGCGGTACGGCTGCTCTTCATCTCTGTACAGAGCCCAGCTGACCAGGCTCAGTATATCGAACCTCTCCTTTGTCTCAGAGAGAAGAATTTAATGTTGTTTGAACTGTGTGTGTTTGTGTTCAGACTTTAAACCAGAGCCAGACGTCGTCTACGCTACAGTCCACAAGACCAACCACCGACGTCCAGCTGCTGCTCTCTGACGGCTCCCCCAGCACCTCAGACCAGAGACCGTCCACATGTTCACAAGATTTTTGTTTTTTATCTCTTTTTTCTCACTGAATTAGAGTTTAAAATGGGTTTTTACTCCTGCAGAATCAAGTGTTAAAATGTCCTCAGTAACTTTGCTGTTATTCATATTTTATTTATGATTGTTGGTTCTTGTTTGTGTTCCTACTGCAGCCGTTTAGTTTCTCTGCAGGATTAATAAACTTTGTTCTCATGTGTTTTTCTGTCGTTATTGTGAGATTAAAAATATCAAATGGAAGACTTGATTTATTTGGTTGTGGCTCCCCTTTGAGACATTTTTTTGTTTATTTTTAATTGAATAATTGTTTGATTAAAATAAATCTAAACATTTAACATTCTGTTGGCAGTTTCTCAGCAAAGCGCTGAACTGTGTTAGTGTCTGGGATCATTTGCCCTCACAAACAGACTCTCGGTTCACACAGACAGAACTTGTGTTGAAACCTGCAGAAACACAGACAGGTGAACAGAAGTGCACAATAAAACAAGCAAAATATTTCAGATTTGTTTGGATTATTTTTGCTGCTGCTATGATCCCCCCTTTAATCTGAACAGGGATTTATAAATTACAGAATTAACTGCCAATTAACTGTCAGTTTATCACATTACAGATTGTGTATCACATACATTTATTTAATTCTTTTTGTATATTTTTTGTATTAATCCACATGATTAGCACCACATTAAACAGGAGGTTTGGGGACATTTTGAGAGTCAGTCATTTGCTGCATTCTGGTGAATTTTTATGCACCAGTTTGTAGCTTTTAGCTGCATAATCCACACTGAAAATGTCTTCATCTATTTAAAGTAAATGGCAACAATAAGGCAAAAGATAATAATCCAACATAAACTGTAGAAAAATGCAGCAATGCTCTCAGTCATACTGTATCACTTTGAAATAACTTCTCATTCAGCATCTTTCCTGCAGTCACTTTGTGTTTTTGTGTTTTGTCATATTTTCATGTTATTTTGAGGTTGTAGAGCCCAGACAGGAGAGGAGCTCCTCCTGCAGCAAACATTGGTGGAGATCCGAAATAATAAATATCCTTTCTCATATTCATATTTTCCAAATATCATACTTCTATCTTTCTTTGTAAAATTAGCTGCTCTGCTGTCAGTACAGTTATCCAGGCTTCTGATTGGTCAGATGCTGCTAGCCCCGCCCCTTTCATGTGTATGTGCAGAGGAATACCTGAGTTAACTCAAAGAGCTGATAACCAGTTTTGTGTGACTGTTTGTCCTGATTACCAGATGAAGCTCAGGTGGAGTTAGTGGAAGCATCTGATTTACTGTTGGCTGCTTTAATCAGTGAAAACACATCAGATTCAATGAATTCAATGTGTTTGATGATCTGAAGAACCTCAGAGGAAAGTCCTAACAGCCTCCCTGGTTCTCCGTGAAGAACAAAGATCTGCTCTCTGTGGCTCCAACACAACTTAAAGAGAATCAAAGGAGGACAAAGTTCTCCAGAATAGCTGTGGTTTGATGGAGGCTACAGCTAAATGCTGCCTCCTCCATAGTACAACTGTGGTTTTATGCACAGGCGTGAAAACACTGTGATTGGCCTCAAGGCATCTCTCTCTCTCTCTCTCTTTCCCTCTCTCTCTCTCTCTCTCTCTCTCTCTCTCTCTCTCTCTCTCTCTCACACACACACACACACACACACACACACACAGTGTAAGTGCAAATAAAATGGCATATATCAATAATCAATGATAAACCAAAGTCAGTAATCATCCCAGCTTTTGATCAGCACCATGGACAGCAGCCACAGTCAGAGGTCACTGGAGTGGACACGTTTATAAACTCACAGCATCTTCTTCAATGAGGCTAAACACAGATTCAGCCTCATTAATGTAACATAAAGACAGCTGTAATGTCCGTGAGCATGCAGCAAAGAGAGAAGCTCATTAACTACAGTCCTTCACACCACTGTGCTCACAAGCTACTCGATAAGACACTTTCTGAAAAACAAAAATTGTTGCATAGTTGTAGCTAGTGGGTTCATTGACATTTTGCACACATGCCAGGGAGCAAAGTAGGAAGTGCAAGTAATATATGTCCCAGCATGCACCTCTGTCATCACACCTTCTCAAAAAAAAATGCCTGTCATTTGCCTCTCATCCCATCTCAACATCTCTCCTCTGTCACACCAACTCTTCACTACATCCATGAATCCTCTCTGAGATCTTCCTCTTTTCCTCCTGCCTGGGAGCTCCATATTCAATCTATCCATCTTCTTCACTCTCTATGAAGATCAAGCTACTGTCTTTGTCTCAGAGACTGTGTCTCCAAATTTTAAGAAGCACAAGTAGAGCTAAGAGGGATCCATTGGTAGCAGATTTTTAGGTTGAATGCTGAATGGTGAATTAACTTTGTTGGTGTTGTGTTATGCAAAGTTCAGACTGTAAGCAGGAAGTACTTTTCCCCCCTAAAAATGTTCATTGTGTGTGGAGTTTTTCTTCAGGTTATAATAAGGCTGTTCAAAAAAACCCACAAACTCTTACAAACATTTACAGTCAGTTTATTATTTTTTTTAACAGTTTATTTAAAAACAACCATGAACACATGATAAGTTACAGTAACGTTTAACAACAGTTAAATAAAATTAAACCATTTTAATAGTAAATACCATATGTTCAGCATATTGATGCTACTGATGACCTGCTTATAGTCATGTAGTGTTAACAGTCCAACAGCGCCCTCTCGTGTAAAGCATGTAGGTGGATGCTGTTCCAGTCATGGAAATGGATTTGATCAGCTCACTGACAAGAAAGGATGGCTGATTTTCAGATTTCTGCTCATCTCTGTGATGACTGTCAGGAGCATGAGAGGTTAAATGTTCTATAATTTCATTAAAGTGTGTTAAAGCATTAATAATTTAAATATTTGACACAGCTTTTTGTGTATTCTTGTGTTTTCAGTGTCTTGCATGTCAATGTAGCAAAATGTGTTTTGATCTAAAGTGTTGCAGGGAGGAAAAATCACTGAAGTTGTTTTCAGATGTACAGTTTATAAACTGTATTACTTCTGTATGTCACAAGAAGAGAAAAAAGTGATCCCCTACCCCACCCCCCCACTGCCTCTGCATCAATAGTAAAGCTGGTGCTCAGAGGAAGAGGGCGGGGCTTTACTTGGTGTCAGTGAGAGAAATGAAAAAAAGCTCAAATGAGTGAGAAGGACGATGAAGGAAACATCTGTGCTGTGTCTGCTCTGTAAGTAGAATCTCTGTGTTTGTTTGAATTATTGACCTTTGACTGTCTGCTCTCCTGATAACTGATGAAGGAGGAGAAGACATGAAAAACTAATCAGGCTCAATTCAAGTTCAAACACCATGAGGACCAACTGCAGGTCTGAACTGACTCTTTATCTTTGCTCAGGAGTCTTTGCTTTTATAGTCCACTCTTTATCACAGCAGACGGTACAGCATTTGCATCACTGCAGACGCAGGCCTGATCCATCTGTCAATCTCTCGTTCTCTTCTCCCGTCACTCGTGAATACGAACCTGAGATACTTAAACTCCTCCACCTGAGGCAGCAGCTTGTCCCAGAGCCAAAGAGGGCACTCCACCCTTTTCCGGCTGAGGACCATGGCCTCAGATTTAGAGGTGCAAATTCTCATGTCAGCCACTTCACATTTGGCTGCAAACCGTTCCACTACGAGCTGGAGGCCACCACCTGATGAAGCCAACATGACCAGATCATCCACAGAAAACAGAGATGGGATTCTGAGGCCGCCAAGGTGGAAGTCTTTTACCACTTGGCTACACCTAGAAATTCTGTCCATAAAATTTATGAACAGAATCGGTGACAAAGGGCAGTGCTAGCGAAGTCCAACACCCACAGGAAATGAGTCAGTCTTGTAGCCGGCAACAATGACCAAGCTCTCTCTGTGGTTGTACAGAGACTCAATGACAGGCAACAACAAGTCACACAGCCCGTACTGGAGCAGCACATCCCACAGGATACACATAAGGATACATCTTCTCCAAGTCCACAAACACATGTAGACTGGATGGGCAAACTCTAACGCACACTCGAATGTCCTCGAGAGGATAAAGAGCTGGTCCAATATTCTGTGAAAGTTAAAGACAGCATTGTTCCTCTTGAATCTGGGGTTCAACTAACAGATGGACCTGTCTTTCCAGCACCCTGGAATTGAATGTCCAAAAGTCTTTCCATGGCTTCGTTGAATTCCATGTTTTTGGTTCGACCACCACCTGAAGCGCACTCTGCTTGGCTGGCTGGCACGTGTTAGCTGCCTCCGGAGTGCTAGCTGCTTAGGAATCAGCACTACAACAGGCACCAACCACACTGTGGTGGCAGCAGCCTCAACAATGGAGGTGTGGAACATGGTTCATTTGGACTCATAGTCCTCAGTCTGCCTTTGAATGTTGATGAAGTTCTGCCTGGAGGTGGGACTTGTAGATCTTGTGGACTGTGCCAGCTCAGTGTCTTTCACCAAGAGACGACCCCTTCCTGAGGGACGTGTCCAAACTGTTAATTATTCTGAGATTTTCCACCAGCTATTTTTCTGCTTTTTGTTGTCCAAACTTTATTGAAACTTGTTGCTGCATCAACTCTAAATTGAGCAGATCTATCAGAGCGAGACGAGTTTGTGGGACTGTCAGCTGTTTGTGTGGAGTTGTTCTTTGTGTTCACCTCAAACCAACCTGAGTGTCATTTCTCTTTAGTTCTGATCTCACTGCTGAGCTGCACAACAAACCAAGGTCAGTAACCTTCTTCTGTCACAGCTTCAACCTGATAAATGCTCACTAATATGACCTGTTTGGCTTCATGTTTCATTGTAACCCTCACAGCTCGTCTGACTGTGAGTCCCAGCAGCTCTCAGTTCTTTAAAGGAGACTTTGTGTCTCTGAGCTGTGAGGAGGACGACAGCTCTGCTGGATGGACTCTGAGGAGAAACACAAGCAACCTACAGAGGACTCAGTGTGGAACAGATGGATTTGGAAAACCAGCTGGTTCTTCCTGTAACATTATTGTTTTCCCATGGGACAGTGGAGTTTACTGGTGTGAGTCCAGAGAGGGTGCCATCAGTAACATGATTAAGCTCACAGTCTCTGGTAAGCTGAGTGTGTGGAGTTAGTGTTGATGAAGCTGTGTGTAAATGGATGAAATGTTGTAGTTTGTCTCTGTGTTGAGGTGGATCAGTGATCCTGCAGAGTCCTGTCCTCCCTGTGATGGAGGGAGATGACGTCACTCTGCTCTGTCAAACAAAGACCACTCCCTCCAACCTCCCAGCTGCTTTCTATAAAGATGGCTCCCTCATCAGGAAGCAGCCTACAGGTCACATGACCATCCAGCATGTTTCCAGGTCTGATGAAGGCCTCTACAAGTGTGACATCAGCGGTCATGGAGAGTATCCATCCAGCTGGATCAGTGTCACAGGTGAGGAGCTTTATTCTGATTTCACCTGTTATTTCATCCATCTATTCACCTGAACAGGTGGGGGTCTCTGTGTAGGTAGATCTACAACCGCAGCCCAACCCACCACCACATCTCCACCTACATCCACACCTCCACCTACATCCACACCTCCTCCTGTTCTCTCTGTGATCTCCTCTGTTGGATCAGTCTGTGTTGTGGTTCTACTGGTGTTACTGGTTCTGCTGGTGAGACGATGTGTTCACAGGAAACCTGAAGGTGAGACTCTGACTTCCTGATCTTTCATTTGTTTGTTTAGTAGAATAAAGTTAATTCATTATGATCACAGTAACTGTCTTGCATGTTATCTCTTTTTATTATCTAACTTTATTGATCTAATTCATGATCATTTTGGATCATTTCAGCAGATCAAGAAGAACCTGGCGATGATGACATCATCACTGAGATCATGCACAGTGCCATCAGAATATTGAATCATCAAGAGCCAATCAGACAACACAGAGGTAGTGTCGAGTTTTCTTTATGTTGTGCTGGCAGTCATCACCGTGGTACGTGAGGTCAAAGGTCTTTGTCCTCCAAGCTTGGGTACTCTACCTGTGGTAATTAGTGACTCCCAAACTGGCAGAATGGTTGAACCCGTTATTTGGCCAAGCACCGAGTGCGTTCGTGTTTGAAAAAAACACTGAAAGGTTCAAATACTGGCACCGCCACCCAGTTGGTGGTAAAAGGGCCAGTGACCGCCCACAAGGTGAAGTGTGATTTTTTATTATGCTATTTTCTATAGTAGTAGAAGTTTTTATATATGCAGTATATTCAATTGTACAAAATATGCTGTGTATACCCTTTGTAGTTTTCTCTGGACTCAGCCTCAGGTCCAGATGTCAGGGCTGTTTCTGCTGTCTGGTTTTTGCTGCACATGAACTTATTGTCACTATGAGACGCATAAAGAAACAGAGTGAAGGACAAAATTTTCTTTGTTTCAATAAATGGACTTTATCAAAGTCGTGCATGTAAAACCACAGCAGCAACTTCCTGTTGTTGATCACAGTTGATCTGAAACAGCTGAACGTTCTCACCACAGTGTTACTGCTTTGGCCAACAACAGTGTTCATGCTGTGAGAGCGTGTTTGCTTTGTGCGCTGTGGTGAAGAGTGTGAGTCTGCGCTGCAGAAAGATGGCAGCTTTGTGGTCGTCCACCTGCCTTTTTCTCAGAAACAGGCCCCAGTTCTTTGTGGTCAGTCAGTGTTTCTCAGCAGAGGCGTTAAGAGGAGCAAAAGCTGTGAAAGCTGCTGCGGTTTATCAAGCAGGACATCAGTGATACTAAACTAATGAGAATTAAAATCCACTGAGGAGTCGAGGAGACTCACAACCAGTCACATCCACAGACATTCATCTGGTTTCACTGAAATCACATCAACACTCTGAGAGCAGCAATTCTTCTGAATTATGGAGGAACAGATGACCAAAGACTCCATGAGCCAAAAGTCATCATTTACTCTCTTCATGATGCAACATTATAAACAGAACAAATGTTTTGTCTCATTTAGCTGCAGTGTAATGATACAGCTGTACTGCTGCAGTTGTTGTACCTGCAGTAATTTAAATGTGTTTTATTCTGCAGACACTGATTCAGCTGCAGTCTACTCAGCAGTGACAACTGAAGACGTCAGTTATGGACCAACAACCATCAGATCAAGGAGGCCCAGGTACAGCTGCTCTGTGACAGAGCCAAGCTAGCTGCTGTTTGCAGCCATCATGCTAAGCTAACCAAACCACATCCTGACTCAAGCTCACTCCCAGTTCATATTTACCAGTACAGACATATGTGCTAAAAATACTCTGGTAAAAGTTGAAGTACCGAATCAACTTCTTTATTCAAGTAAAAGTAAAAAAGTACAGGTAAGTAGCTCTCTGGAGGACACTTCTACCAGCTTTTTTAGTGTAAAACTAGCTGAACCTTACATAAGAATACAAATTTTATTTTAATCCAAATTCTAATTCTAATGAATGCACTCAGCTAGAACAAATGAGCAGAGAACCTTTTTTTTAAAAGCTCTATTTATTGTAAATAACATTGCAGAGGGTGGCTTTGCCTCACCTGAACAGGAAAATTAGTATATTCAGCAGATCCAGTGGGATTCAACTGGTGGGGGATGCAAAGATCAGTTGTAGAGCCCCATGAATGAATTGATCATTTTTATTGTGATCTTCATCATCTGACAAGCCGCTGCGGCTGCTCTGAGGTTTACTGCTCTTTGTGGATGAACTGAATCCACTAAGATGTAACCCAGTATTTCACAGCTATCTTGGCTGATTTTCCAGTATGCTGTTTATACTGTCTTAATACTGACAGTATGCAATTGGTATAAAGACTGAATTCAATTCAATTCAATTCAATTCAATTTTATTTATATAGCGCCAAATCACAACAAACAGTCGCCTCAAGGCGCTTTGTATTGTGGGTAAAGACCCTACAATAATACAGAGAAAACCCAACAGTCAAAACGACCCCCTATGAGCAGCACTTGGCGACGGTGGAAAGGAAAAACTCCCTTTTAACAGGAAGAAACCTCCAGCAGAACCAGGCTCAGGGAGGGGCAGTCATCTGCCACGACCGGTTGGGCTGAGGGGAGAGAAAAGACCTGATGTGGAAGAGAGCCAGAGATTAATATCAATTAACGATTAAATGCAGAGTGGAGTATAAACAAAGTAACTAAGGTGAATGAGAAGAAACAGTGCATTATGTGAACCCCCCAGCAGACTAGGCCTATAGCAGCATAACTAAGGGGTGGTTCAGGGTCACCTGATCCAGCCCTAACTATAAGCTTGATCATAAAGGAAAGTTTTAAGCCTAATCTTAAAAATAGAGAGGGTGTCTGTCTGTCTCCCGAATCCAAGCTGGAAGCTGGTTCCACAGAAGAGGCGCCTGAAAGCTGAAGGCTCTGCCTCCCATTCTACTCTTAAGTATCCGAGGAACCACAAGCAGTCTGAGAGCGAAGTGCTCTGTTGGGGTGATATGGGACTATGAGGTCTTTGAGATAAGATGGGGCCTGATTATTCAGGACCTTGTATGTGAGGAGAAGAATTTTAAATTCTATTCTAGATATAACAGGGAGCCAATGAAGAGAAGCCAGTATGGGAGAAATATGCTCTCTCTTTCTAGTCCCTGTCAGTACTCTAGCTGCAGCATTTTGGATCAGCTGAAGGCTTTCCAGGGAGCTTTTAGGACAGCCTGATAATAATGAATTACAGTAGTCCACCCTAGAAGTAATAAATGCATGAATTAGCTTTTCAGCATCACTCTGAGAAAGGATGTTTCTAATTTTAGAAATATTGCGCAAATGCAAAAAAGCGGTCCTACATATTTGTTTAATATGTGCATTGAAGGACATATCCTGGTCAAAAATGACTCCAAGATTTCTCACAGTGTTACTGGAGGCCAAAGTAATGCCATCCAGAGTAAGTATCTGGTTTGACACCATGTTTCTAAGATTTGTGGGGCCGAGAACAAGAACTTCAGTTTGATCTGAATTTAGAAGCAGGAAATTAGAGGTCATCCAGGCCTTAATGTCTTTAAGACATTCCTGCAGTTTAATTAATTGATGTGTGTCATCTGGCTTCATTGATAGGTAAAGCTGAGTATCATCTGCATAACAATGAAAATTGATGCAGTGTTTTCTAATAATACTGCCTAAGGGAAGCATGTATAATGTAAATAGAATTGGTCCTAGCACAGAACCCTGTGGAACTCCATAATTAACCTTAGTGTGTGAAGAAGACTCCACATTTACATGAACAAATTGGAGTCTATGAGATAGATATGATTCAAACCACTGCAGTGCAGTACCTTTAATACCTATAGTATGCTCTAATCTCTGTAATAAAATGTTATGGTCAACAGTATCAAAAGCTGCACTGAGGTCCAACAGGACAAGAACAGAGATGAGTCCACTGTCAGAGGCTGTAAGAAGATCATTTGTAACCTTCACTAATGCTGTTTCTGTACTGTGATGAATTCTGAAACCTGACTGAAGCTCTTCAAATAAACCGTTCCTCTGCAGATGATCAGTTAGCTGTTTTACAACTACTCTTTCAAGGATCTTTGAGAGAAAAGGAAGGTTGGAGATTGGCCTATAATTAGCTAGGACAGCTGGGTCAAGTGATGGCTTTTTAAGTAGTGGTTTAATAACAGCGACCTTGAAGGTCTGTGGTACATAGCCAACTAATAAAGACTGATTGATCATTTTTAAGATTGAAGCATCAATAAATGGAAAGACTTCTTTGAACAGTCTAGTAGGAATGGGATCTAATAAACATGTTGCTGGTTTGGAGGAAGTAACTATTGAAGTTAACTCTGAAAGATCAACTGGAGCCAAAGAGTCTAGACAAATACCAGCAGTGCTGAAAGCAGCCGAACATGAAGAATAATCTTTGAGATGGTTATGAATAATTTTTTCTCTAATGTCTAAAATTTTATTTGTAAAGAAATCCATGAAGTCACTACTAGTTAAAGTGAAAGGAATACTCGGCTCTACAGAGCTCTGACTGCATTCAATGCAGTGAATGAATCTCAGCATCATCTCTGCTACACTGATATAACCTGTAACCCTGACCACAAACACCACAGCTGCTCTGCTCCAGTCCAACAAGAGCTTCACTGTAAACTCACCACAGTACAGCAAACTGACCTGTTTATCTCTCTGTAGTCCTCGCTAGATGCTGAAGTACCACAATTTATGGCCATCTGGTTCATTTTAACCCCTGAGTGTAGTGCTATACATGAAGCATTAATTATATGGTTTTAGTGCTTTCATCTCTTTGTATGTGCTAAGCTGATGATTGGTGTTTGTGTGTTATTGTTCCTCCAGTTAGTCTGAGATCAGTTTGATGTATGAAGGAGCAGTGATGGGAAATAAAAGCGTCCCTCAGATGTTAAAACCCAGTGATGTCAGAAGCATGTTACTCTAATCTGACCACATTTTTTGGTAACAAGTAATCTAATGCAGTACTATTTGCAATCCAGTAATCAGATTGAAGTAAGTCATCCAAGTCGCTGTAAAAGGGAGTGACGTCTGGCTGATGCAACAATTAAGTCATGTTTTCAGCATGAGGACAATAATACCACACACACACACACACACACACACACACACACACACACACACACACACACACACACACACACACACACACACACACACACACACACACACACACACACAGCGTAAGTGCAAAAATAACCCATCAATGATAAACCAAGGTCAGTAATCATCCCAGATTTTGATCAGCACCATGGACAGCAGCCACAGTCAGAGGTCAATGAGGCTAAACACAGATTCAGCCTCATTAATGGAACATAATGTCTGTGAGCATGCAACAAAGCAAGAAGCTCATTAACTGCAGTACTTCACACCACTGTGCTCACAGCTTCTGAAAAAACAAAACAAATTGTTGCAAGTAAACAATGGAGGGAGGAGAGAGATGTGCATTTTCTAGCTGCCATAAAGTGATTCTGATATTTCTGTGTGCTTTTATGTGTAATGTCTTTGCTTATATTGGTAAATATCAGCATGATTTATGAAGGGCTTATATATAAAATGAAGAAATAATTTACACCTGGTAAAATGCAATCATTTTCTGGCAAACACCAAAAATCACTTTTTGGCATAACACCGAGAGCTAATGAATGTAACTAATAAAGTAACTTGTAATCTAACTTAGTTACTTCCAAAATTAAGTAGTCAGTAGTGTTTTACTTTTTGAAAGAGTAATCAGTAATTAGATTACTTTTTCAAGGTAAACATGCCATCAATGGTTAAATCTAACGTAATTAATCTGTTTTGAAAATATAAGGAGTAGAAAGTACAGATATATCTGTAAAAATTTAGTCAGAAAAATACTCAAGTAAAGCACAGATACCTAAAAGTTCTGATTAAGTACAGTAACAAATTATTTGTACTTTGTTACAAAGCTTGTAATCATGTTTCCTGTTGTTTGAACTGTGTGTGTTTGTGTTCAGACTTTAAACCAGAGCCAGACGTCATCTACTCTTCACTGAAGTATCCACCAGTCCAACCACTGACGTCCAGCTGCTGCTCTCTGACTGCTCCCCCAGCACCTCACACCACAGACCATCCATGTGTTAAACATAGTTTTGTACGTTTTATGCTTTTTGTATATCTAACTCAAAAATATATCCTATTGTAACATTTATTATTTTGCATTTTGTAGCAAAATCAGCAATGAGACATATTGTATGAATGTTTGGGTTACAGTTAGGAAGCAGCTTCCTCACATGCTGTCTTCAGAACCTACTAGTTATAATATTTCAACTCAGACACACAGATGAAAAATCTCACACAGAGGAACAGATGAGAACCTGACCCTAAACTTCTGGAGATCTGGTAGATGTCTGCCACATTCTGATCCATTAATGCTCGCCTTTAAGGCTCAGGTATCTGCTGCAGTTTTCTCCTGAATGAGAGGTGGTGTCACCGCTCAGATAAAACCTCGACATCAGCACTGGTATAAGAGGAGAAGTCAAAACCAGAAGTCACCACAAAGTCTCATCTTTTATTCTTTTGCAACATCCTTTAGACAGCTGTAAAACCCAACATGATCGTACACCTGTGCAAAAGCATCGGCACAACGGGCCATTTTACACAAAGTGAGATGTTCAAGATTAGCTAAATGCTTGTTTACATACAGCAGGTGTGACATCAATTTGACATTAACTTTTTCATGTGCTGTCGTTCCCAAGATTCCACATGGTGAGTGTGCGACCGTCTCTCTGATGGAGACGGTCGCATTCTATCGCTCTCCCTGCCCTCCCCATCTCTCCTGCTTGCTGCTTGCTGTAAGAGCGTCTCTCACACACTGTCTGAATAAGAATAAGATTATCATGTATCTGGCAAACTGGGCCCTAAACACTGTTGATCGAATTTTATCCACTATGAGATCGGGGAAAGGGGAGCCTGCATGTCCGAGTAGAACAGACCCAGTTGGATATGTCATCGATTCTTGGAGTTCGTGGAGACCTGTGTGCTTCTCAGCTCTGGAGAATGAGGACGTGGAAGAGGTCTACATATTTGGTAGCGGTATCTCTTCTGTTTGGGCTCGGAGGATACCTGATTTACCGGGAAATTAAGAAAATCTGGGCAGCAGTTCGACATTTGCCGAGGCTGCAGACCCAGGTGGATGGGCTGTGTAGAGCCGTACAGACTCAGACTCAAAGCCTGTTGGACCTGAGCTGTAAGCGGACAGGTAGTCCAGCTGAGAACGTGCTCGGAGGCGAGAGGGGTTCGATCTTGAGATAAGGTTTGTTTCTGCACGGTGAGGACGGTAACTAATGAATTTGGAATATTGGATTTACTGAATGGGTTCCCCAGTGAGACTGAAGGCTGTTGGAAAAAAACAAGCAGCCTGTTCCAAAACAACATCTGCATTATCAGGAATTCGGCTCCCTAGCCGGCCTTGGGCTGGTAATCATATCTCTCCGGGACAATGTGTGATGGTCGCTCTTCCCCTCAGCCCTCTCTGTGATTTGTGAAGCTGGATCTGGTGTACCACGGCCGCTGATGAACTTCCATCACTATCAGCAAACTGTTTTGGCTAGGAGCTGGCATCTGGCTCCACAATGCCCCCACCCTCTCGCCTCCGTTTGCATCCCCTCCTACCCCTCCCTTACCCACCATATTGCTATCCTGGCTTTAAATGTGCAAATATGCTTTGCTAAGGTGGTTTTTTTGGACCCTGGTATGGTGCTCATCTTGAGCACCGTACCAGATGACTTTTTTTTAACCTAACTACCCCATGATGTGTGTTTGTTTCCTTTTTCTGGGGACTGATTGTAGCAGCGGCGTCAGTGACAGCAGCGGCTGCAGACACTCATCTCCCCCTATGTTAGTCTTGTCTGTTCTTCTCTGGATGGCTGTTCCGAACGCAATTTCGTTATATTATGATGGAATGTCATTATATAACTTGTTGTATAATGATCAATTTTGTTATATGTATAATGACAATAAAGTTCTATTCTATTCTAAAGGCCCTGTTAACTTTTTGGAGGCTGTAATGTTGACTGTACTTTGTACCATCTCCTGCCGACTTCTCACTGCTTAATGCATAAAGAATTAGAAAATGCTCATCACCATTACCATCCAAAAAAACAAAGTCATGTTTCCCACCTTCTTTTCTTTGCTGGTTAACTAGAAAAAAGAGGCTGAACTCACAGTCATTCATTGTCCTCATGTCTGAGGACAATCAGCAGCTGCCGCTCTGAATGTGGAAAGTTTCCTGACACGTTATTCAGTGTGAGGGCTGACACTGTGAAGTATTAAACATATTTTGTTCAGCGTTCTCTGGAATACATTTGTGGTCCTCCTCAGTTTAAATTTAAAGTATTACAGCTCAGACAGGAAGTACAGATGAGCCCCTACAGTTGACTATTTTGTGATTATTTTGATCTTTGCACTGTTTACACTCAAACTGCTCCCTCTGGTGGTCATGTATAAACTATGTATGAGGATAGTTTTCATATGTGAATCAGAGTTCCAGTCAGTCATGAGTGTGTCTGCACAGCTGTAAGTGTAATTTTCCAGTGTGACCTCATGGGGCAGTGGGGCATTGAAGTGAATGAATTCATAACATTCCCTGTGTGTCATACAGTAAAACAATTTTTTTTTTCAGTTCTCAAATATTCTAAAAACAAATTTTCATTTTCTTAAATTTTTTTCTGTAACAATTTGTTAGAGAAAAATTATCTCATGCAGTGTTCAGGTTTGACCTCATGGTGGCAGTGTTATTCAACTGTTATCATTCGTACACCTCAGTGGAATATAATAATAGTGTTTTACAAACATGTGTTTGAGCTTTGAAATGAGTTTAATTTAACCTACAAACAGATCATGTTTCAAGTGGGGTTGAAGTGGAAGTTACACTTTCAACACTTTCCCAGCTGACATAGGGTGAGAGGCAGGTGTTGAGGATTCGACCTCTGTTGCTGGGTACCAGATTAACTGACCACTGCAGGGCTCCGGTCAGAGAGCACAGACTCATCAGAGGGATTTAAACATTTAATGGTGAACTGAAGCAGCCTTGATACATGGCAGTTTATCGTCAGTGACTGCTGTACTGCTGCTAGTATGACAAGCGAAGCTGAACACACACCGGAAACAGGAAATGAACTAGGCACTTTCAAAATAAACGGGTGTTTCAGAATAAAGGTCTAACTGTATGAACGTCTCTACTTGAAGAATTCTTAACAGCCGCCCCCACATTTGCCTTGTAAATGTGTAAGACAGAAATTCTTCAAGTGTCTTTATTGTCTTCCTGAAGGACAGGAAGTTCTACAAGCCGAGCAACTGGTCGTGTGTAGACTCTGTCTTTGACTTTGACTTCTGCCGTTCTAATACACCCATCCTGGCTAGCGATGGTCTTGATGACTTGCCCGATGGGCCATTGAGCTCTTGGCAGTGATGGGTCTACGATCAGGACAATGGAGTCCACAGCAATGCTCTTCGATGACCTTTGCCATTTGTACCGGGTTTGGAGATTTGGCAAGTAGTTCCTTGTGAACTGGAGCCAAAACTGATCGACTAATGTCTGACAATGGCGCCATCTACGTCTCCCCATGCCTGCTGGAGCATAGACTACTTGAGGCAAAGCAGCGTCGCGCTGCCCCATAAGGAGGATGTTTGGAGTGATGGGGTCTGGATCGGCCACATCAGCTGACACGTAGCCTAGCGGTTTCGAGTTTAGAATCCCTTCCACTTCTACCAGAGTTGTGTACAGGACGTCTTCTGGAATGGACTGACTGCCTACTGAGACTTGAAGGCCTGCTTTGATCGACCGCACCTCTCTCTCCCATGCCCCACCAAAGTGGGGAGAATTCGGTGGATTGAACTTGAAATCAATCTGGTATTCTGCCAGCTGTTCCTTTACTTGAGGTTCCATGGCTGCGAAGGCTTCTCGGAGTTCTCGCTCTGCACCACGAAAGTTGGTACCACAGTCTGATAACATCTCCCTTGGCCGACCACGCCGGGCGATGAAACGACGTAGTGCAAGGAGGAAGGCATCCACATCCATGGATGTCAGGAGCTCTATGTGTACTGCCCACATTATGAGGCACTTAAAGATCACACCCCATTGCTTCTCTGTTCTCCTACCTATCTCCACTAGGTAAGGCTCGAATCAGTCAACTCCAATTGAGTAGAATGGGAGACAGAGTAGTCTGAGGTGTTGTGGTAGCAGGTCTGACATCTGTGGTACCTTTGGCTGAGCTCTCCAGCGTTGGCAGGTTGGGCAATTGAGTTGATTGTGTCGGATGGCTTGTCGTCCCCGCAAGATCCAATACTGTCGCCGTAATTCAGCATAGACGCGTTCTGTGCCTGGGTGCAGCAAGCGTTCATCCATGTCTTTGATCAGAAGTTTCACTGCAGGATGCTTTGGATCCAGCACAATGGGGTGAACCTCTCCGATGCTTGGGTTCTGTAGTCTCCGTACCCTTCCCCCTACACGTATGAGACCGGTTTCAGCGTCCCATTCTGGGGCAAGGGTGAGCAGACGACTGTGATTTGTCACAGGTTTCTGTGCTTTAAGGGCAGCAACTTCTTCTGGGAAGCTATGAACTTGACACCCTCTCAACAGCAAGATTTCGGCATCCCTGTGGCTGAAGAGCTGACTGTGTTCTGGGCTTGTGGCCGCCCGTGACCTTGTCGTGTGGCCTCAATTAGTTCCTTCCATGAGTTATACTGCGTTGCATCAGGAATGACATCATCGGTGTCCACTGCTGTATAGCAGCAAAAGGCGATACTTTTCAGTTCCGACGAGCTTGCTGTCATAGTGTGCTCGGGCTTCTTCGGCCAATGTTCGGGGCTTCGTTTGAGGAGTGGGGGCCCTTGGCTCCAGCGACCAGGTCCTGCTAGGTCTGACAATGACATTCCCCTCGTTATGTCATCAGCCGGGTTGTTTGGACTGTCGATGTACCGCCAAGCTTGTCGGTCAGTCGGTTCTTGTATCTCTGATACACGTGTCCCGACAAACACCTTATATCGACAGGAATCTGATTGGAGCCACTCCAAAACTGTGGTGGAGTCAGACCACAGAACTGTTTGTCGGATAGGGAGTGTCATCTCGGTCTCTAGGAGTTTAGCAAGTTGAGCCCCAGCTAGTGCTGCGCAGAGTTCTAAGCGGGGTATAGACTGTTGTCTTTTGGGAGCTACTCTTGACCTAGCCATCACGAAGGAGGTGTAGATGGCATCTCCTGTATGGACTGTCAGGTAGGCCACTGCTCCATAGGCTCGCTCCGAAGCATCGCAGAAGATGTGAAGATCAAACTTGACATCTTGACCTTCCACAGGGTTTGGTGAATAACAACGAGGAATAGATACCTTGTTAAGGTGTTTCAGTTCACTCTCCCAGGCTTCCCAGGATTCTCGGAGGGCAGGCGGTAAATCTGGATCATCCCAGCCTCTTTGCTTGGACCAGAACTGCTGGATTAGAACCTTGGCGCGGGTTGTGAATGGTACCATGAATCCTAAAGGGTCGTACTGGCTAGCCAGCACTTGGTAGGCTGTCCTCATGGGCAGTGTGGAGTGTTCAATAATTCGATACCAATAGCCTAGGGTATCGGCTGCACAGTTCCATCGCAGGCCTAAGGTGGGTTCAAGTGGATCAGTACAGCTCTGGCTCAGCAACTGGTCTGCGGCTAAAGATCTTGTGTCAGTGGGAAGATGAGCTATCACTGATGGTTGATTACTGGCCCACTGCCTGAGATCGAACCCTCCCTCCGCCAGTAGAGTGCGCAGCTGGTCAACTCTTTCTTTGGCTGCAGATCCGGTGGGAAAACTTTCAAGGCAGTTATCGACATAGAAGCTCCGAAGCACAGACTGTAGCACTTCCGGATGGCTTTCTTCATAGTTGCGAGCATGGTGCTGCAGTGCAAAGATGGCACAGCATGGGCTGCTTGTTGTGCCAAATGGCAACACCTGCCATTCATACACATCTGGGGTGTTCTCACAGTGCATGTTTCTCCAGATGAACCGCAGGAGTGGTCTGTCCTCGGGTAGAAGGCGGATTTGATGAAACATCGCACGGATGTCACCACTTACTGCTACTTGGTGTTGCCTGAATCGGATGAGGACACCCACCAGCGATGGACCTAGCATTGGCCCAGGTAGGAGTTGCTCATTCAGGGAGACATCTTGATGCCGAAAAGAGCAATCAAAAACCAGACGTGGTTTGTTTGACATACAAGATGGTGGGGGAGATACCAGGCTTCTGCTGACTGCTCCGCTTCACTGGGCTGAAGCTTCTTAACATAGCCCGTCTTTATGAGTTTGTCTATCTCAACTGAGTAGATTGCTGCTCTTTCGGGTTCTCTCTTGAGCCGTTTCTCTGCATTCCTCAGGTGAGCCATGACTGAGTGGATCGAGCTGTTAAGCTTGGGTGCTCCTGGTTTTCTAAGGAGGGGGGTTGCATACCGGTGGACTCCTTCAACTTCCAGGCGCACTGTTTTTGTTTCTAGGAGGTTGATGGCATCTTGGTCCTCACGAGAGCAGACAATCAGTTTGTCATTTCGGAAAGGCAAAACGTCGAGTTGCCATAATCTTTCAACATTCCAGAACAGTTGCTCGTCTGGATTAGCAACTGAGGTGAAAAGGCACTGCTGCACCGAGGGCTGCCCTGGCAAACACCTTTCCGCACCTTGTAGGGCCCATCCGAGGGCTGTGTGGATGGCTATGGGTCCGCCATTAAATCCTCTGCGGGTTGGCTTAGTGGCGGTAATAAGATGTGCATGGTCTGAGCCGAGCAACACCAGTGGCCGTACTTTGTAGAATGATGCTAGCGGTATTCCTCGCAAGCGGGAGTGTCGTCTTTGCAACATCTGCACGGGGTAGGTCTGCTCCACCAGATCTAGACCTGCTGCTGTAAATGCTCCCTGTATCTTGTACCGCTTCCGTGGGTTTTCTTTGGGGGAGATCTCGAAGTTAACCTTTGACCCTTGCAGGTGCGTGACGTCCGTCCGTATAGTGCGTAGGGCAAGAGTCTCAGACTCCCCGTTCAGCTGGAGCTGTTGAACTGCTAGCGGCAAGATCATTGTCCATTGTGCTCCATCATCTAAGACAGCGAAGGTCTCTAGTGTATTGGAATTGTTGTGCAACAAGACCGGAACCACCTTCAGGAGAACTTTACTGGACGCTATACTCGGTGTCAAGTATACCTGACTCTCTAAGGCTCTTGACTCTTGGTTGTTGGAACGGCGCTGGGCAACATTGTGGAGCACTTGGAGGTGGATGTCACCGCAATCGCTGCAGGGTTTCTTGAGGGTGCAGCACTCAGGTGTATGGTTACGCGCACATTTCCAGCAGCGCTTGGTCTCTGTTAGCCATCTGTCCAGTTTTACAGCTGATTGCTCTTTGATGCTGGGACAGCGACTGATGTAATGCTCTTTACTGTCACAGAAGATGCAATGTACTTTAAACATCTTCCCTTTGCCAGGTGGCCTGAAGGTGCTTAGTTGACTGGGTTCTGCACCATGGTAGACTGCTACACTCCGACCTTTGCCCTTAAATGGGATTTGCTCCTTCCCCCTACTAGCAGGTTTCTCTGATTGATAGCGTTGTGCTAATCTGTTTGACATGCGTTGCTGTTGAGCTTTACTTTGTAGCCAGCCATTCAGGTCTTGCAGGTTGTAAGGGTTGAGGCTTGTGGTGTTAAGCTTCCCATGTAGCTGGAGGTATTCAATGAACCCATCCCTGTGATATTTGGGCAGCTTACTGAGTAGGCGGTCAACATGGGAGCAGCAGTTGAGTTCCATTCCCCGAGGTCCCTCTAAGGAAAGCAGCATGCTCACTAAGAGATGGACTCTGAGAGCGAAGTTCTGGAAGGTGTGTGCATCTCCAGACTTTACATCAGGGATTGTCAGAATAGCTGCTATTTCGCTCTGTGCTAGCTGGTGTGGCTGGCCGTACTGAAGTTGTAATGCTTGCATGGTTGCTGTGTATGGGAATGGATCATGCCGACATGCCTGGCCAATCATCTGTGCTTCAGGAAGTTTTAGGTGTTCAAGTAACACATGGTATTTGTATTTCTCAGTCAGTTCAGAATGGGGTTTGAGTAGGTTGTCTAAAGCTAACTTTAGGTTAGCAAACTCCCTTTCACTATCTGCTGTGAAGTCTGGGATTTTAGGTTTAGGCACACCATATATGGAGCATGGCTGCGGACCAAAGTTGTATGGATTCATAGCTTGGCCTGTAGGAATCTGTGACTGAGCAGCTGGGAAGCTGTTACTCACCGCTGGGAAAGGTGGCAGAGCCTGGTGTGAAACTGTTGGTGGTTGCACAGGAGCGCAGTGGTGCGGACTGTAGGTTGAGAGATCCTGAGATAAGGTGTAGTTTGGGCCCATTTGTGGTCCATGATAATCCGCTGTGGGCTTATAGGGCACACCTGTGGTCGTCAATAGCTGCTGTACCTGGGGCTGGTGCCTGGAGATGAACACCTCTTCACCGGAATACGGGCCTGTCACTTGGGACGGTGAGGGAACTGTTGTTATGGGATGCTGGTGAGTTGGAGTTGGTGTCACCATACCGGATGAGATGTCTGAATAGGGGAAGTTGGAGTGTCTTGTAGGTGCTGGACATACTGGTGTGAATGCAGAGTTAGCCCTTTCACTGCCAGCTGCAAAGGTGTGGTCTCTCGGTTCCACCTCTCCTTCCAATGTTGGAATCACTCTCGTTGGTGTATGTCTTTCAGTGCGAGGCTCTCTATCGCATACCTGCTTCTCTGTGGACGGGGAGCAGTTTGTAGAGTCGACACAGGTAGGGGGGCAAAGTGGTGCCTGCGTTTGTGTGTGAGTGGGTGTGGTATCTTTCACACGGTGACACTCTTCATTCTCCTCTTCTTCCTGCAGGAATGATGTAATATGCTCTAACAGTTCTTGACGACGACGTTGTCTGCATTCATATTGGCGCAGTTTGTTGGTGACTTGAGCTATTTCTGCTCTTTCTTCCTCCTCACTCCTAGATATAGAGTCAATGAGTTGTTTGAGTGACGCTGTGCTCAGTGGGTCGCCTGTATTTGACCTACGTGAGGTTCCTTTGGTGCCTAGAAGAAACGCTGCATCTGCCTGTCCGCTGTTCACAATGGCTGCTGCTCCTCGTGCCCTCCTTCATTGGGGTGGGAGGAAAAGGCAGGCTTATGTGGATTGTAGGCAAGGATGTATTCTTCTAGGTGCTTGGGCGTGCGGTGCTGTCTCACATGTCGCTCCATCACATCTGTGTGAGGGAGGGATGCTCAATGTTCCTCTGATGACATATTCTACAGCAGTCAATTATCCGGCTCGAAGGACCTTTGTTGAGGATTCGACCTCTGTTGCTGGGTACCAGATTAACTAACCACTGCAAGGCTCCGGTCAGAGAGCACAGACTCATCAGAGGGATTTAAACATTTAATGGTGAACTGAAGCAGCCTTGATACATGGCAGT
Organism: Amphilophus citrinellus; assembly: GCA_013435755.1. Lineage (NCBI taxonomy): Eukaryota > Metazoa > Chordata > Actinopteri > Cichliformes > Cichlidae > Amphilophus > Amphilophus citrinellus. Next base: position 9,306,394 of record CM024194.1, read on the forward strand.
TTATCGTCAGTGACTGCTGTAGTGCTGCTAGTATGACAAGCGAAGCTGAACACACACCGGAAACAGGAAATGAACTAGGCACTTTCAAAATAAACGGGTGTTTCAGAATAAAGGTCTAACTGTATGAACGTCTCTACTTGAAGAATTCTTAACAGCAGGGTACACCTGTACAGGTCGCCAGCCTGTCACAGGGCCAACACAGAGAGACAGACAACCATTCACACTCACATTCACACCTATGGGCAATTTAGAGTGGCCAGTTAACCTAACCCCAGTAAGTGGACTGTGGGAGGAAACCGGAGTACCCAGAGGAAACGGACACAAACACGGGGAGAACATTCAAACTCCACATAGAAAGACCTGGGCCAAGGCAGAATTGAGCCCAGACCTTCTAGATGTCATTGTAGCTGTGAGGCAGCAGTGCTATCATACTGATCAGAAGTTCACAAACTCTGGTGACAAGTCTTTCACCAATGAATTTGAGGTAGGTGTGGTTGCTTTTGTCTGGGGTGGAACAGTCCTTTAAAACCTCTGGATAAACTTCAGAGTTTACCCAGAATGCACTTTTCCTACCACTTGTTTGTGTTCCTCATCACTGCAGTTTATTGAAACTGTGACACTGTGATAAAGAGTTTGTGTAGCAGTGACGGTTGGAGCAGGTGGTGTAAACTGGACTGATTTGGTTCTGTGGCGACTTTAAACAGAATAAGTGTGTTTAAGAAACCTTTGAACTTTGAGTTTGGATCAGACAACAACAATTTATAAAGTCTGTTTATTAGTGTGAACATGTTGGACAGGAGGTCACGACCTTTAACTTTTCTTCTTCAGACCAAGTTGATGTAAATCCACAGTCATGGTGGAGTGGGACGTCGTCTCTACACATTTACCTGTGTTACTCAAACTACTTCACTTCCTTCATGTCTCTGTCACTTTGCATTTGTGGTATTTGTTTGTCAAATGTGCGCACTCACAGCTGACAGATGGAGCATCAAGGATGTGATTGTAAAGGTGTAGCTGTGGGTGTTGATGTCACACAGGTGTGTCTGTGTAAACCAGCTGACCAGGAAATACAGGACAGTTTAATGTTTGTCACTTTGACCTTGTTTATAACTCGACCCTCAATGACTCCTCCATTAGAGCAGGAAAAATACACAAAACTTTCCAACATTAGGAAGCTGAGGGAGCCGGTCTGTTTCTGTCTTTAATAAACTCTCACATCATCATCAGAGTGCTTCTTTATTCATTTTGTCCATTGTGTAATCATATTATGAAGTAGCATGAAAATAAACACTAAAGAAAAACTGAAGTTTGAACTTTAGTGAAGTTTAAACTGTTTGGATCTGTTAGTCTGAGCGACCTGCTGCTCTGTGAGCTCTGATAAGAAACTAAAAACCAGACAAGAGAAAAAATGCAGATTAAACTGCACAAACACACAAACACACACTGAGGCTGCACATACCAGCAGATCATATGATAGGACACACACACAGAGTGTCTCTGTGCAAACAAGTCAGTGTTTGACCAGTGTGTGTGTGTGTGTGTGTTAAGTACTGATAGATAATGTTAATAATGAGCTGTTCTGGTTCTGTTGGGCTCTCACAGAGTGAAGCTGAGCTCTGTGAGCTCTGACAGACATGAGCAGCAAACACAATCAGAGATCCTTCTGTTCTCTCTCAGGAATTGTAGCCAAATGTTTCTCATGCTGTAACGTGTCCTGAGCAGCTTCATATCCCACATGGTGATAGTCAATTATCAGAGGACACATCAAATCCTCTGCATCACAGACATTATACTGCTGCAGGTCATTGACGTATGATCGTCCCATCATGCTGATGCTCACAGAAGAGATCAAGGATTCAAGGATCCTTGGACACTGCATTAAATTACAGGTGGATTTTCACATTAAACAATAATAAAACAGTGACCTCTGACACTTAATTAGAGCTAAATCAGACTTTGTTGCCAGACTGTGACAGCTGGAGTGGATTTCCAGCCCCCACCTTTGACAATACTCAGAGTGTTTCTATGTTTTCACTGAGTTATTTGACATAAACAAACAAAGTAAAACATTAATAAATAAAGCAGCTGATTCTGAGGGGCAGGATCAGCTGTTCTTTATATCAAATGTAGCACTCAGCTGATAGGTGGAGAAAACAGGAATGTTGTTGATAAGGTGGAGCTGTGGGTGCTGATGTCACACAGGTGTGTTTGTATAAAACAGCTGATACAAGGAAATGCAGGTCAGTTTGGGCTGTGGCTGTTTGTACAGAGGTCACATTTATATTTAATCTTTGCAGCTTGATTTGAAATATTTACTTGGGTGGATTCAGTTTGTCAGCAAAGAGTTTGAGGCTCTCAGAGCTCCTTCAACAACAGTAAGTGTTTAAATAACATCTTTCAGCCTTTTAGCTGATCTGACTGACGTTACTCTCTACTCACAGATGTGTGCATTGATTGTGTTTTCATATGTGATTATGGTTCTTACACTAAGTCATAGACTAAAAAAAATACAGTATTTCCTATGAAAATGGTGGTGGTCTCCAGCTCACAGTGGAGCAGTTTACAGCTGAGTGTGAGACGGCCGGCATGAGAATCAACACCTCTAAGTCTGAGGCCATGGTCCTCAGCCAGAAAAGAGAGGAGTGCGCACTCCGGTGCAGGGCTGAGTTCCTGCCCCTAGTGGAGGAGTTTAAGTATCTCAGGTCTTGTTCATGAGTGATGGGAGAGTGGAACAGGAGATCAACAGACAGATCGGGGTTGTGTCTGCAGTGATATGGATGCTGCACATGTCTGTTTTGGTGAAGAGGGAGCTTAGTGTAAAAGCAAAGCTCTCGCTTTACCGGTCGATCTATGTTCCTACCCTCACCTATGGTTGTGAGCTTTGGGTAGTGACCGAAAGAATAAGATCGTGAATACAAGCGGCAGAAAGGAGCTTCCTCCAAAGGGTGGCTGGGACCTCCCTTTGGGATAGGGTGAGGAGTGCAGCCATTCGTGAGGGGATCAGAGTAGAGCCCCTATTTCTCCACATTGAGAGGAGCCAGTTGAGGTGGTTTGGGTATCTGACTAGGATGCTGCCTGGGCCCCTCTTGTATGAGGTGTTCCGGGCATGTCCCACCGGGAGGAGGCCCCGGGGCAGACCCAGGATATGCTGGAGAGATTATATCTCTCGGCTGGCCTGGGAACACCTTGGGGTCCCTCCGGATGAGCTGGAGGAGGTAGCTGGGGAGAGGGAGGCCTGGGCTTCCCTGCTTAGGCTGCTGCCCCCACGACCCGGCCCCAAATAGGCAGAAGAAAATGGATGGATGGATGGATGGATGGATGGATGGATGGATGGATGGATGGATGGATGGATGGATGGAACATGTTAAAGTTTTCAGTTATGATTGTGTTTATGAATTCATCAAAACACTGAATTTCATATGATAGAATAATTATAGGAGATTTACAAGAATCATTTTTTTTTCAATCTTTTAGTTTATTTTATTGTCTCTATCATTAAATTAATGATAAAATAATGATAACTCAGACTCAGCTCTCCACAACCACAAAGCTGTTTTCAGAGCAAACAGTAACACATCCATCAGCTGTTTTTTGAGGAAATGGGAGACTTTCAGACATGTTAACTTGTCCCACATGGTCATATGAGCCTTCAGAATTTACCCAGAATGCACTTTTCCCACAGACACCTGTTTCTGTTCCTCTGAGACTTCAGATTGCTGCAGTTTATTGAAACTGTGACCTTATGATAAAGATGTAGACAGTTGGAGCAGGTGGTGTAAAATAGATCCTGAATGTGTTTTTCAGCCTTGAGGATTTCTTGTGGAAATCTGCTGAACATACATAGAAAATCCAACAGTGTCCAGTAAAGTAAACAGTGCCCACAGAGGGAGCTGCTGTGGAGGAACTTTGACCCTCATGTGAGGCTTTTGTGTTGTGTGTATGATTAAGTAAAAATAGTGTTTCTTTTATTTATGCCTAAACATGTTGTACAGCTTTGGCTTTATGTGAAGTGACAGAGTGGAAAGTCACCTATGTGCTCACTCCCTGTTACTGTCACAGTTTTGCATGCATACTGTTTGTTTGTCAAATATCTGAGCTCAGCTACAGAAAACAGGAATGTGGTTTCTCTTCTGTGCTGTCAGGGTGTGTCTGAGTGAAACAGCTGATACAAGGAAACAAAGGTCAGTTCTTTCTGTTTGGCACAGAGGACACTTGTTATATTTCAGGTTTAGCATTTTATTTGGAATTTTACTCGTGTGGATTCTATTTTTCTCCCTCCTGATGATCAGCAGAGTGTTTGAGGCTCTCAGAGCTCCTTCATCAACAGTAAGTGTTTAAAATGACCTCTTTCAGCCTTTTAGCTGATCTGACTGAAGTCTGTGAGCTTCAGTGGATTAACAGATTGTTCATGTTAATTAAAGCTTCACTTTACTGCTTCCTGTTACACATGAAGCTCAGGTGGAGTTAGTGGAAGCATCTGATTTACTGTTGGCTGCTTTAATCTGTGAAAACTCATCAGATTCAATGAATTCACAGAGTTTGATCACCACTGTTTATTCCTTAGCAAATAACATAAATTATATATGTGGTATTGTAGCAGACTGTAACTCTTTATTTTAAACTCTGGTTTGTTTGAGGAGACTTAGCAATGTTTCAGTTCACTTCATGGTAGCAGTGTTGTCTCATTTGAAGTCTACAGAGGAATATAAAATGTTTTAGAGGTTTAAAACATGTTTATAATTATTCAAATAAATTAACTTTAAACATTAACTTTGTTTATGTCCAAGATTTATAAAAAATACATTATTTCCAATGAAGGAGTATTCCCATAAGAAGATATCTAGAACATATTATCTATACTTTTTATAGCATTTGGACACTGCATTAAAGTACAGGTGGATTTTCACATTAAACAATAATAAAACACTGACCTCTGACACTAAGAATAATGTTAATAACAATAATAATAATAATAATCGACTAATATCACTTACTGAAGTCAAGAAACATGATCAGAATGTGAAAAATACTTTATAATAATATTTAATACGTCTAGGTGGTCACGCATTGTCTCTAACATCCACCAGGGGGTGCTGCAGCGCCCTCAGTGTCCCCACTTCTCACAACTTTCAATGCAAAAGAGTTCTTATTTCCAGACTGATTCAAAGACCACAAACAGTTTCATATCTCGTGTTCACTCACTGCCAGCTCAGCCAAAGGAAGGTAATATTTAATGGTTCCTCTTTGTTTACGCAGTTTCATCACGTGTCCTTTCATTAAGTAATCATGCTGGGAAAATTTCTCCCTGTCTCACCTCAGAGGAGGAACAAAAAACAGGAAAAGACACAAAGCTTTACATTAAAATCATGATTATCAAAGTAGCTACTGATTAATCTTCTGTCCATTAATCATTTAGTCCTTTAGAAGAAAACATCATGACATCTGTAGGTGTTCTGTCTTCGTGCAAAGACATGCATGTTAGGGTGGTTGGAATAACTAGTTACTCTAAATTTACATGACAGCTGAAAAAAGCTCCACACACACCCCTCCAATTCAATTCAATTCAATTTTATTTATATAGCGCCAAATCACAACAAACAGTCGCCTCAAGGCGCTTTGTATTGTGGGTAAAGACCCTACAATAATACAGAGAAAACCCAACAGTCAGAACGACCCCCTATGAGCAGCACTTGGTGACAGTGGGAAGGAAAAACTCCCTTTAACAGGAAGAAACCTCCAGCAGAACCAGGCTCAGGGAGGGGGGGTCATCTGCTGTGACCCTCAAGTTTGATAAGCAGAGATGGATGGATGGATGGATGATGAGGAAGGGACATTAAGTTTAGAGAATTTTTTTTACATCTGGTTGGATCTGTTAGTTTAAGCTATGCTAGTTCTAACAGGAAGATTGGAAATCACTTTAACAAAAGACAAGAACTAATGAAGGTCCTTAAACTGCAAATACCAGCAGAAACCCTGATATGATATACACACTGTAAACCCGGATAAGTTGAATCTACTTAAAAAAACGAAGGTAACTCGTTGCCTTAAATTTTTTAAGTAATGAAACAGTTCATTTAACTCAGCCTGTTAAGTAAGCACTACTCCATTTCCAGTTGAACTAAATTGCATGTTCTAATTGACCAAACTTATCTTTTATAGTTCATGAAAAAATAAAATGTCTTTTGATCAATCAATTCCCCCTATCCTTTTCATGGTTGTGTGGGGGTGGTGGGGGCTGGAGCCTATCCCAGCTGACAAGGCAGTAAGATGCAGGGTACACCCCATACAGGTCACCAGCCTGTTGCAGGGCTGACACAGACAACCATTCACACCTGTGGGTAATTTAGACAGACCAATTAACCTAACTCCAGTAACTGCATGTCTTCAGATTGTGGGAGGAAACCCACACAGACACAGGGAGAACATACAAACTCCACACAGAAAGAGTCCCAGGCTAAGGTGGAATTGATCCCAGACTATCAGATAGCTAGTAATGTTCACATTCTAGGCAATTTTAAGTAATATGAACTCAATATTTTTAAGTGGAATCAAAATCTGGGTTTACAGTGCAGACTCACAAACTGTCTCTGAACATATCAGCAGATCATATGATAAACACAGTCTGTCTATGCAAACAACAAACACTCACTGCTAAACAGGTTTGAATACAACCAGGATACTGGCACGTATGCACAAACACACACACACATGCGCGCGCGTGCACACATACATACACACCCACTTATTCATGTCATAAATTTCTAAAATCTCAAACCTCACGATCAGTATTGCTGTCTCTGGAATGCTTTATTTAAATTATTTTATTACAATACGGGAAATTTACAGGAAAGAGGTGTAAAATTCGGGAGTTTCACGGCCAAAATGGGAAACTTGGCAGGTTTGATTGTCGTGTTCCTCCAACAGGAAATAGTGAAAAGCCAGAATCCAGTTTATATGCTGTTTATTTGGAATGTACACAGGCTAATGTGGGTCACAGCCAACAACAAAACTACAGAACTGCTACCTGAATACACACAGCACACACAGCAGGACCTGTACTTTAAGTACAGTAACTAAGTATTTGTACATCACATATCTAGTCACTAATGAATCTTATGTGAAAGCTCCAGTTTGCTCTTTAATCCCATCTTAAAGCTCATGGATCCAAACTTGTATTAAGTGCATGTACATGTGCAGAGAGGCAGAAATCAGCTGATCTATTCTAAATAATCAATCAGCTCTGAATCCCAGCACAGACAAAGACACGTCAGACTGGATGATCTAAGAGTAATGGTCACATGTAATCACAGAACAGGATGTTAGAAAGTGGGCGGGTCAAATGACTTTACTGTCACAATAGTTTCATTACCTCATATTTTTTATCGCTTGCTTTTTGGACATAGTAACAGGCTACTTAATGTCTTTGCTAACTAGCTAACAAAAATAATTTATCATTCAGCTCAGCAAACCCAATTTTAACTACCACAAAACCACTGGAACAATCATCAGATGATTGAGGACAGTTAGCACAGAGTACTGTGAAAATCTTAGTTTGATAGTTCAGTTATTGAAAGCTAGCTTTGCCTTCTCCCAGCGTCCTCCCCTCAGTGCTCTGACTTAATCTGCAACAGTGAGGATTGTTAGTTATTCATAAAGGTAATCTATTACACTTTACTCGTATTTGTCTTAAAAGTAATGCAATAATGTTACTTAATTACTCGTCATTCAAAGTAATATTTGTTCACTACTCGTTACATTGCTTTTTCTGTAACATGGCCTGAAACACATCATGATTACAGTTAATAAAAACCTCAGGCTACAGTCACACAGACACACACGTCCATCATGATGAGGACACACATATAATTTTTCTTTCAGTGTTTATGAACGAACACAAAACCAACTCAGAGACTTCAGGTAGAAATGGAGGCTACAGTGCTTCAAGCCTCAGTGTTCACAGTATTACAGAATAATGTAATGTGATTACATGAACGTGTTACTCTGGAACGCCTTACAGCCAGCAGTGATCTGCACTTCATAAACAGAGAAATTAGAGAAAGAGAAAAGTTTCTCTGTGACTTTCAATCAAAGCTCTCAGCAGTTATTCCAAATATTTCTCTGGTGCACTTTTGTTTTTTATTGAAAGCAGTAAAACTGTTTAAAATGTGCCACAAACCGAGGAAGAAAACTGTTCACCTTCAAAGTAAAAGTTGTGACTCAGCGCTTCAACCAACATGAGTCAGGGGGTACCAGTTTTATTTTGAAGGAAATCTGTTTCCAGTTTGTGTTACACTTTTCAGTTTGACTACAGCACGAAGAGAAACTCCGTAAAGTTTGTACACAAATCCATCAGTTCAACTACAGAAACATGCTAGCAAACCAGGCCTGTGTGACTGGGTCTTAGCACTTGATCCTACATTATCAAAGATAATCGTTACATGTAAAATTAATGATCAGTTATGCCACTTGGGGAGGGGTCACATGTGCAAACACATCATTTCCGTGTTAGCTTGGATGCTAAACACGGAAATGGCTTCGGTAACATGCGCTCCGCTCCGCTCGACTTTGCTGTTTGTGGGCGTCTTCATGTTTGTCTCTGCAGGTGAGGTTCCCTCTGACATAAACAGGAACATAACGTAAAAGTTATACTGTAAGCAGATTTTTCCGTGACCCAGTAATGAAAAGTACGGTACGTAATTCAGCGACCACAAGCCACCACGGAAAGTTGGTCAAGCCGTGACTTCATAATCCAAGATGGCAGCAGTGCTTTAAAAATTAGCAGTACTTGTAGAAAGTAGCAGTGTTAGGAAAATGTAGCAGTATTAGGGAACGAAAACGTAGATTTATAATCTTGTTGCGCTGTTTTGACGTCGGAGGATGGAGCTGGAAGTGACGTCACTCAGCAGCTGCAATCGGAAAAGAGGAAAACATTTCTTTTGCTCACCCTAACAAGGTGGAGTCCATGGATGGGAGTCCGTGGACTCCACCTTGTTAGGATGGGGTCAGTCTGGAGCCTGTCCCTGCTACTGTCACAGGACAGAAGGCGGGTCACCCAACGGACAGATCAGCAATCTGTTCTTCTGCTAATTAAAATCCTGTTTAACTAATGAGACACAGTCAGCTCAGGGGGACCTCAGTCCCAGCTCCAATAACAGAAAAAACACAAACCCAAGTCAGTGCTCACAGCTGGCTGTGGCACCCCCAGATGCCACAACCTGCAGGGGGCGTAGCAACCATGTCCCTGTGACTTCATGTGAGGGGTGCAGGGGCCTCTTTTCAGGACACTCATCTACACACCTTTGCTCAGTACTGCTAAAACAGAACAAAGAAAGTTGTTACTAAGTATCACAAATTGAAGGCTATGTGTCAAAGTTTATCAGTGTGCTGTCTCATGTCAGGTATATGTAATTAAATATTTATATGCTCAAACCCACAGATCAACTACCTAACAGGAGGTGGAAGAGGTTTAATATTCAGAATGAAGAGTAATATAAATGAGAGGGAAAAATAGGAGACAGTGTAGCTGTGTCCAAATTCATACGTGTGTCAGTGATGATGGACGGCCTCGCCTTCATGTCTGTCTTTACATCAGCTCCTGTTGCCTAGCAACATGACAGTGCACAGCACAGCTGAGGGGAAGAGGGCGTTAAAATGGAGCTCGAAATTTGGCTTCTTTTTTTTGCTTTATTTAATGTCAGCTGTTAAAACTCCACATTTCAACATCAAGGAATACAGATGGGTCAATCATTCATTAACAAATATATTAACAAGTCTCTGGTGAGACATTAATGTTGAATAAAACTATCCAGTTATGAAGCTTAACTTTAATTTCAGGCAAACCGATTTGCTCAGGAACAAATGAAACACTGAAATAAACCAAACACCAGCTGTTAGAGATCATCTGAGGGAGTTATATCTGTGTTTAACTTCCACTCAGCAGCAGAAGTCAGCAGGGAGTCAGGCGTTCTCTCTGGGTGTAGTGAGGCTCGACCATCCAGTAAGCAGACAGCTAGCGAGGTGAGCTGCTGGTAGAGCAGCGCCAACGGACAGCTCCGAAAACAGCGGAACACTTTTTGCAGTTATGCGATATCTTGATAAAAACGAGCTGATATTTGAGGTTTACTCATTTACATTCTCGCCTGAAAACATCTTAAAAGTTTATTTTATGTCACACAAACAGTCATTTTTCAAACTTTTTGGCCGCTATCCTCCGCCATTGCTGTTTGAGTTTTGATGCGCAGTGAATCATGGGATATGGTAGGCCACGAAGGATCCTTTGTGGCTTTGAACTTGTTTTCATGATCAGGCGTTTTTCTTCCTTCTTGAATAACAGACACACACACAGAATAGATTAGGGCTGCAGCTCCTCCTTGATTAATGTAAATAATTCGATTATATAAAGTCCTCAGTAAAATTTGATCAGGAGTTAGAAAAAACCCTCAGATTCTAAAAGGTTCACAGTCACTGCAACAGATTCCCTTTAACACTGAGTGGATCATCACTGACAGGTTTTTCAAATCTCAGATCTCGTTTCTTAAATCCAAGTATCAATACTTTCAATACTTTAGTTATTTGTTATGTATCTTAACAAGAACACATTAGAAAGTAACAAAATTATTGAGATCTTACTTAAATGAGACAAGGTTGATTGGAACTACTTTTTCTTCCACCTGGTAAGAGTGTAATGTGTAAGGACAAAATGCCTAAGCAGAGTGTGCTGCTGCTCACTCACTCAAACATAGACACAACAGCAAAACGTAAAAGAAGTCACGCGTGGAGCTATTTCAGCTCCACAAATAGCCCAGACATGATCTGCAATGTGTGTGGGAAATGAGTAATAAATGAGGAAGCTACCTCAGTGTACTTCTGAGTTTAAAATAAATAAATCAGAGTGATGTTGTGCTCTTTATGAAGCCAAGATTTGAATTTTTTCTTTATTTATATTTACCAGACACATTTGGTGTTTTTGCACAAAGTATCGATATCGGATCAGTATCGCCAATACCATCTTGAATTTTACTCAGTATTGGATCGGAAAGGAAATCTGTGGTATCAAACATCACTAACGTGCAGTCTGTCTGCTCAAGCACAAAGAGGTAGAGTCATTATAGAGCCGTGAGCTCAGGTGGAGGGAATGTAAATGTTTTTCTAGCGTCCAAAGCAGCAGCTTTTTTCCCTCTGTAACCTCCATTAAACCTTTACTGGGAAACAGCTGGAGGTCCTTCATGAACCACCTGATCAGTAAGTGAAGAAAAGAGAACTTTGTGGAGCAAAATAAAACACCCAACTTCCTCCAACAGGCTGTCACTGAGCACCATGGTAACCAAAAAAAACAAAAAACAATATCAGTGTGTGCTGGATTCTGAGTTTGATGCCGATAACGACACTTTTTAATAGTTATGAAGAATTTTCATGACATTTAAGTTTTTTGTGATTTTATTTTTTTCCTTTGGATCATTAATTAGTTAAAACCCAGGACAGAATTGGGCAAAGTTTATAGGTAAATAGAAAATACTTTATCAAAATAAAAGTTTTTTTTCTGAAACATTAGAACAATATAATTTTACCCATATAATGTCTGGATTTTTTTTCTTAAATAAAGTGTACAAAATGATCACTCAAGAACAAATTAAAACAAAAATGTAACAAATATATCCCTTCATTCACAAATTTTCTGGATTTTTTTTCTTAAACAAGCTGTACAAAATTATCACTCCACAACATTATAAAACATTTAAAGCAAATTCTCTTTTTCCCCAAGTAAAATATTTTACATGTCACATGATGGTATAACGTCAAAACCCTGCAGGAGGGGAGGAGCAAAGTGTGCCTGCTCTGAGCTGTGACAGGAGCGACACTTAAACAGTTTGATGAAACCGCAGCACTGCATACAGGAGAGAAACTGAAGCCAAAGTATCGATGTCATTACACTGATATTGATCAATATCAATACTAGGGCTGCAACTATCGATTATTCCATCGATTACCCAAGGAACTGGGTAAGAAATACTTTTTTCACATTAACAGTTCATCAGCATATTTTAACTTCCGTACTGCAGTTTTTCCCTGTGTGAAACAAACAGGGTGGATGGAGCAGCTACAAAGTTCTCTTTTCTTCACTTACTGATCAGGTGGTTGATGAAGGACCTCCAGCTGTTTCCCAGTAAAGGTTTAAAGGAGGTTACAGAGGGAAAAGCTTCTTTTGGACACTAGAAAAACATTTCCTTCTGCTCCACCTGAGCTCACAGGCTCCGCCTCTTTGTGCTTGTGCAGACAGACTGCAGTAAATCAGCTGATTACTGTTGTTGTGTTATCAGTGTTTATGTTGAAAAACTGGGGGCTGCGTGAGCATATTCCTGTAATGCTTTATATTCACAAGCATTCTCCTAAATACGTTTCTACTGCAGGTCTATATTTAGTCACTAATCAGGGATTAAAGTATCAAACTCCTGGTTCCCACTCCATTCCAGTAGGTGGTGGCAATGCAGCTCTAAGCTGGTTTGTCTACTGTCATTACACACAGATGAAGAAGATGACAACTACGGAGAACTGTAATGGTGCTGATGTGGGTGAAGTGCTCCACCTACATGGAGACAACTGAGTGCTGCAGAGTTTAAACGAAGCATCGAAGCAGCAAATTTTTTGAGGATTTTTTTTTTTATAATCGAATTATTCGAGTTACTCAATGAATCGTTGCAGCCCTAATCAATACCAATGTTGGTATCAATATTTGTGAACAGTTGTACTTTGACCTTTAACCTCTCTGCTCTGTGTTGTTTCCTCTTTCAGGGCAGAAAATCATCACAGCTGAGTCTGGACAGAACGCCACTCTGACATGTCGAGCTCCAAACAACAACATCATCATGATTGTAGAGTGGAGCAGAGCTGATCTGGGGCTGAAATATGTCCTTTTGTACAGGGATGAGCAGTTTGATCCAGGTAACCAGCATCCATACTTTAAGGATCAGGTGGATCTGCTGGACAGACAGATGAAGGATGGAGACGTGTCTTTGGTTCTCAATAATGTGAACATTAACGACACAGGAACATATGAGTGTCGCGTCTTCAAGACAGGAACAAACCGCAGCAGGAGAGCTAATATGGAAGCTAATTTGGACAGTGACCCCATCAGCATCATCACCCTGAGAGTGGATCCTCCAGGTGAGTGAGCAGAGTTCAGTGTGTCTGTGATCAGAGGTGAAGCTGCTTCCTGGTTGTTGATGTTTGTTTCTAAAGATGTTGTTGATGAGACTTTGTAGAAAGCAGCTGGTCTGAGTGATGTGATCAGAGTGCAGTAGATAATGTCTGACAGCAGTTTGAAGAGGAAATGGATTCTGTTCTGTTCTTCACTCATCACCTACCTGACAGCTGACACCTCACACCTGTTTCTACCTGCAGGTCCAACAGGAGGAGCTGCTGGACTGATTGTTGGTCTCTCAGTTTCTGCTCTGCTTCTTGTTGCTGCTGTTGGATTTTTGATCTACAGGAAACACAAACAGATTCAGGATCCATATCATCCTCCCGCTGAACAGCAGCAGGTTGAAATGGCTCAGAGCTCCTTAGATGATGATGCTGGGTTAGAGAAGCTTCCATCACTAAGACATAAAAGTAGGAGAACGTCTGACTGAAGAAACTAATGCAGTAGCATCGCAGTAGAAAACCAGAGGACTCACATTTTTCCAAAGGGATTTGACAGGTAATAAAGGAGGAGATGATGATTAAATTAAAGAAAGTGTTGATTGGGCTGAAACACAGAGGGGTTGAATATCAGTTCCCCCGAGACCATCACTGTGCCTGAAGATGGAAAAAAAGACAAAGACTTTAGAACAAGGAGCAGCTGATCTGTCAGCCCAATGAAAACTTGCCAGTTATTACAAAAAATTTTAACTACAATGTTCAAATGGATTTGAAAAAAGCCCCCAAAAAACTATGTTCCAGGATCTGTGAGATAGAACCAGGAAATGAGAGTGTATTTTGTGTCATGTTTAATGAACAGGCTGATAAGATCAGAGACGATGCTGCCTGTTAGAATACGATAAATGTAAAGCTTACAGCTTTTCTGTAGTTCTTTACAGGTATTTTATGTTCTTCCAACTCTGAGCATCTTTGACTTATGATGTGCTTGAAATTCATAAATTATGATTAGTAGTTTTATTCCGTTTTGATGATGTGTTGAATGTTTATAAGACAGTCAGGCTGTCATCCTGTGATTGTATATTTGCTCTAAATTTGTCCAGTTTGGATGGATTCAGGAGGAAAATGTCAGATCTGTGTTGATGCTGTTTGAGGCCCCGTTAGCTTCCAGGTTAGCTTCCAGGTTAGCTTCCAGGTTAGCCGCTCACCTCTGTGTGAGGTTACATTTCCATTTTACTTGTATGTGGAACAGCAGGAGAAAACAAAAGTTACCAAATCTTAGAATAAGTTAAAAACATTTCAGTATTTTCCAGGCAAAATCTTCTGTTTCCTGAGTTCAGTGTGTGTGTGTGTGTGTGTGTGTTACAGCATCAGAATCAGTGTGTTTGTGTTTTATCAGCAGCTGTGTGTCAGATCAGACTCGTTATTGTTCAATGCAAACAAACTGATGCTCATGTAGAGATCAGCTGTTACAGTGTAATTGCTCACTGACTGAACCACCTGACACAAACACACTCTGATGATGAACACATGAATTACTGTGGATCCCAGATCATCATTAATCTGTCTGATAGAGGTCAGAGTTCACTGGGCAGCTATGAGTTAAGGTGTGGAACTTTTCCCTCCATGAAGTGGCCTCTGCATGCTGATAGTTTCTGGTTGTTACTTTAGTTCAAGAGCAGGTCACATATTTATTTATTTTTTACTTTGTGTGTGTGTGTTGCTAATAAAACTTTTCACAGAAAATGGTGCTGTGTGTTTGTCTTAATTCATTCAGTTGTTTCCTCTGTGGTTGTTAAAGTTTTTATCTGAAGGTTTTGGATCTGTGGCAGCAGATGATCCAGATCTCAGCTGGAGTCAGTCTAAAGAGATCGTAGATAACCAAGAACAACATCCCAACAGTCCTGAGACTGTCTCCCTGCAGCACACAGAGATGAAACTGAGATATTAATCTGTTCCTGTAACGAGAAACAACAGGATGGAAATTTGATTTGAAGCTTCTGTGAAAAAATTTAAATGATGTTCAGAACTTGAGAAAGTCTTGTTCTACCATCACTAACGACAGGTCCTCACAGGCTGAGTGAAGGTCCCCATACCAAACAAGCTCACTCATAGAATTTCTCATTCAACAACCATTTCCAGTGAATCAGCTTCTATATATACATCCATCCATCCATCCATTCAACCATCCAACCATCCATTCTCTTCTGCTTATCCTGTTCAGGAGTTGGAGCCTATCCCAGCTCTCATAGGGCGAGAGGCAGGGTACACCTGTACAGGGCTAACACAGAGAGAAAGACAACCATTCACACCTGTGAGTGACCAATTAACCTAACCCCACTAACTGTATGTGTTTGCACTGCGAGTTCCTCCCACAGTCCAAACACATGCACATGCAAACCCACGCAGAAACAGGGAGGCCCGGGCCAAGGTGGAATCAAACTCAGGACTTGCTGTTAGGCAACAGTGCTAATCACCACACCACCGTGCTGCCCAGCTTCTACACATATACATCACACATACATAATACCCAGTAACATGCAGTCAGGTGAGGCAGTGCCTTCCCTGTCATCATGACAAGTAAAATACTAACAATGATCAGAGAAAATACATTTGACTGTTCTATTAAACTGTTTTCTGAATTATTTCAACATTTTAATGGTCAAAATCACAGAATTTACACATTACCTGTTCAAACACATGGGAGAAATGTGGGGTGATCCAGTGCAGTGCTGTGGCTCACCTCTGGGGGCGCTGTGTCACATACAATAAATGAAGTTGGTTGGAGCATGTCCATTGATGTCTCTCTTTGTGTCGCCAATATACATGTTTGATCACACCTGTGCTGCACATGCTCATTTTCCACAGTCTGTCTAATACACTGAATGAATGTGTGTGACATGTTTATTCTTTATAATCGGTCATAAATGCACAGTGAAAATACACAAGGGGGAGGCAGGAAGTACCGTGCTGCACCGATAGGGGACAGTGTTGCAGCAATACTGCCCCATAGGAAGAAGGATATCTTCAAATAAAGGTAATATAATACATGTTTTTTTTTTGTTTGTTTTTATTTAAAAAGAGAGAGACACACACCCAAACAAAAAAAATAGTTTGACCTCACATTAAATATTGTGTTTTTCTTGCCATCATTGTTGAACAGTATGGTGTTGATTCAAGCATAATTAACCATTACCATAATTAAAATTGAAATATAAGCTTCTATTTTGGGTTCATATATGTGAACATCCGACTCTAGATGAGTCTGCCTCACCGCACCTTACTGCTGTTACTCCTCCATGAATTGCCACCTTATTGTGGTGTTGTTTGTCCCAGGGATTCCTTGTGTTACGTCATCTGGTAGAGTCTCCCATGGCACTTGGTCCTGGGTGAGGAGCCAGACACAGAGAGATTCAGACAACCCTTATGTGAGGAAAATCAAGGGAGCAGTCTCAATCTCCTGACAGGGTAACCGGAGCCCCACCCTGGCATCAGGTCTGGGGAGGGTGCTCAAGGGAGAGCGCTTGTGGTTGGCCTTAGCTCCACCACCAGCTGGATATAGTCAGACTCATGCATGGCCTGGGCACTGGAACCAGTCTCCTGGAGAGGTGTTGAACTCTGTTCCAGTCTGGAGTTGCCCTTGATGTACGGCACCGGGCTGGGGTGACTATCCTCGTATCCTCGCCTTGCTGCACATATATTGGAGATTTTACCAGGGTGTGGGGTCGTTTGCCTCTGTCTTTGGGCCAGGGAATGGGCTCTGATTGTTTTTTGTGCTTATGTGCCAAAGATAGTTTAGAGTACCCAGCCTTCTTGGAATCACTGGGTGGAGTGCTCACAGGTGTTCTGTTATTGAATTCTGTAGTGGAAGTAGAGTCTGGGTATGAGGGGACAACTCACCCATCACTGGGGGTGAGGTTACTGAGGTCATTAAACAACTCCTTGGTGGTAGTGCCCCTGGAGTGATTGAGATTCACCCTGAGTTCCTGAAGGCTCTGAGCATTGTTGGACTATCTTGGTTGACACGCTTTTGCAATGTGGCATGGGTGGTGCCTCTGGATTGGTGTTGGACTTAGTTATGAATTTATAGTGAAATATGGAACCATAAC